>CM037878.1:256091920-257291920 GCA_021292165.1 Shinisaurus crocodilurus | reverse complement strand
CTCTGGCCTCTGGGACATGTGAAGCAGTAATAAAGAATGCCTCTGAGCATGTGTAGGGCGCATCATCCCCACCATTGAGAAACACAATTCATGCCGAGCATCATTTCTCTGAGCCTGGTACAAACTTGTAACATGGGGCTGCTCCCCCTGTCAACCCTTCCTAGTCCCTCCAGTATCCTTGTCTGATTTGAAAAATTGGGGGCTTGATGTCCTTTTGCTTCTTCTTTTAGTTCCCTTTGTTTCTGGTTGCCTGCTTTGTATGTATAGCCAGACATGGCTGTATGGCATGTATGCATATTAATTATACTCGCACAAGTATAATTAATTAATATAATTAATATGCACAAGGGCCATATATCCTGTTTCCTGGGATCCAGGGTCAGTTCTTCTGCGTACTCTGGAAACCAGATGCCTAATTCACTTACTCCAATATATTCTGGGGCCTGGCTGTAAATCCTTGCAGCAGCAGCTCCCTCTCTCCCTGGGATCGTAATTGCCTTGTACACATGATTGCAGACCTACACGAAAAGCATAGATGGGGGAGGGAGACGGCCCCTGCCAGCCCCACCCTCGATGTTGTGTGCCATGCTGGGCCCAACCCTTACGTCTGTGCGTTCAGAGTGACATCTGGAAAGGGCAGCTTAGATGCATGTATGCGTGTTCTCCACGCAGTCAGGAGCCCAGCGCAAGTGGGGTTCATGTGGAAAGCCTGGGTGTGTAAACGCATGTGCTGTGTTGAACGCATGGAGGGGGTGGGGTGGGGTGGGGCAGAGCCAGCATGGCGCGTGATGCCAGGGCGAGGGCTACCAGCATACATGTGGAAGCAAACGTGTGTAGCGCTAATGTCCCTGATAATTTTTACTATTACGGTACTTGCTTCGCCCTCTCCCCCCGCTGCCAAACTCTGTTGCAGGAGTGGGGAACATGAGGCCCTCCAGGTGATGTTGGGCTACAAGTCCCACCAGCCCCCAACCAGCATGGCCGGTGGTCAGGGATTATGGGAGTTGTAGTCTACAACATCTGGAGGGCCACCCATTCTGCATGCCTGCTCTATTGGCTCCTCCTGCCTGTGGACAGGAAACAGCAGCAAGAACTAAGGCGCTCTGGGACTTATTCTTGAGAGAGCATGTCACATAACGGAAGCACATACCCCTCTGCCTCTCAAACTACAAGCCCTAGAGTTTGTGCTGTGCTTTCTCTTCTAAAGAGAGCCTGCCTGGGCCAGCAACTCCCGCTTCAGAATGTTGCCTGTTCGATTGGCTCCATGAAATCTCACAAGATCAGGATGTCCCCATATAGCCACAAAGGTACATAAAAATGTACCTCAATGTACCTTTGCATAAAAATCCTCAAGCGTTCTCTACCATTTAGCCTCATTTTCTTCCTCATGGAAATGGGTTTGCAGCACAAGCTGGAGCCCTTGGGGATGGGGTAAAGTGTACCAGTTCCCCCATCACCACCATTCTTGGGCTTTGACCTCAGATTCAACTGGGATAGGATCAAGACTTTCATTTCTTGTAGTATAGAATCCATATAGTCTTGAGGCCTGGCAACTGTGTTTTTGAGAGGAGCCCCTGAGGGGAGCCTCCTTTTCATCCCATCTAAAACTTGGTTCGTGACTGCCCTCAGAGTTGCCCCCCGCCCTGCCACCTCTCCCCACAGATCACAGTTTTCTGATTGCCATGAACCAACATATTGATCCAACATACTGATCTTACAGACTACTACTCATACTGAAATCCGAGCCTGGCTGTATTTTTAACATACGTAAGGTTAGGAGTAGACTAACACCAGCAACACCAAGTGGGCCGCTCAACAAGATCTGCCACGGATGGCCTTCTCCTTGTCCCTTCAGCCAGAGCAGCTAGACTGGTGGGGACGAGGAAGAGGGCCTTTTCTGTGGCGGCCCCCGTACTCTGGAACTCTCTCCCGAGTGACCTCCGCCATGCCCCCTCTCTGATGAGCTTCCGTCGCTCATTAAAAACCTGGTTGTTCAGGCGGGAATATGGGGTGGGTTAAGATTTTAAAATTTTTATATTGTTTTAATGTATTTTATTGCATTTATGTATTTTATTGTGTGTACATCGCCCAGGGTGGCCGGTTGCCGGCCAGATGGGCGATAAATAAATATTAATAATAAATAAATAAATAATAAATAATAACTTGCTTTTACATTGGTGCCTAAATTCAGAGTCACTGCCTGCATATATTTTGAACCCAGTCTGTAGGGTACAGTGTGGTCTAGTGGTCACAGTATAGTATTAAGGCCAGGGAGTTCCGGGTTCAAATGCTCACTGGGTTATTTTGGGCAAGTCACTGTGGAGAGGTTGTGACAAAGCCCCTCACATGTTAAAAGGATGTTCAAAGATTGTGTGAGGGGGCCATGCAGCCTAGCCTCAGGCCCTCACGGCTAATGTACTGAGCCGCCATGCTCCCGCACACTGGTGCATAGCAATGAATACATGTAGAACACCCTTCCCAAACCTGGTGCTCTCCAGATGGTTTGGACTTCAACTCCCATCAGCTCTAGCCGGTATGGCCAATGGTGGTCAGGAATTCTGGGAGTTGGAGTCCAAAACATCTGGAAGGCACCAGGTCTGGAAAGGCTGATGTAGAGCATCCTGGCTGACTGGCACATGATTCCTCCTGTGATGAGGAACTCTATGAGCATATATCAGCACACATTTATTTATTTTTAATCCACCCCAATAACAAAACCTGTAGAGCCTGTTGTCACATGTGCCAAATGTGTGGACAGCAGGAAGGCATGGCCTCCAGAGTGCCCTCACAGAATGGGCTGGTTCACATGTAACAGCGGAAAATCGTGGGTTAATTATCCCACAATTTGCCAAGTCATGTGCCCGGTTTGTACCACTGCCGCTTTGCATAATCAACCTCCCATCAGCCTGATCGGAAGTTGTTTCATGATGTGCAAATCAGGACACAGCCTGGTTTTCATGTAATGACAGCCCAGAGTATGGGTTGTCATTGAATTGTGGGATGTTGTTGAATCATGGGTTGTCATTATGTGCGAACCCTGCACTATTGTTTAACTATGGTTTGTTAACCATGAACAACCCAAGAAGAGAACCCATGGTTTGTTGTTGGGATGTGAACTCTGGGTTGTCTATGGTTAACAAGCTATAGTTAAATGATAGTGCAGCGTTCGCATGTAATGACAACCCATGATGCAACAACAACCCATGATTCAACAAAAACCCATACTCAACCCATACTCACTCTGTACTCTGGGTTGTCGTTACGTGTGAACTAGCTCTATGGGTTATTCATGGGTTAAACAACCCACAGTTAACCTAAGAACTAATCGTAGGTTAACTGTTGCTTGTGTCCGGGCTAATTAACCCACGGTTTACCGGTAGTTAATTAAGTCACAATTTGCTGCTGTTGTGTGTGAACCGGATCATTGTGTGTATGGGGATATCTTCTGGATCCCCCTTTTCTCTCAGCCTAACTTATCACATTGGCTTGTTGTGAGGATAAAAGGAAGGATGGCGGTTAGCAGAACCTGAGTTTCTTGGGGGAAGGGTGGGATAAATCAAATAATAAAATATAGGCAAATAGTAGTGCAACCCCCATAGATACTGGGTTTCCATTCCAGCTGATCATAATAAGAACTGAGTTTGCTTGTGTTTTTCTCATCCCTTTTTCCTTTTGTATTGCATCTTTTAGATTGTAATTTGTAAGTCTGTGGGCAGGGAGGGGCTCTCTTGGGTGTTATTTTAAAAAATCTTTATGGAATTTGCTGTGAACGCCTTTTCGTCTGATGATGAGTGGGGCACAAACGGGTTGAGTAAATTAAATAAATATTTTGTTACTGACAGCAGTTGGAACAAAGTGTGGGGAACAGTGGCATTATTAGTGGTTTTAAGAATTGTCTCTCAGATCTGGACTCCCACAAAAAGAGCCAGTCCCCACTGCTGTGGTATTTTGCAACTCCTGTACTTTTCCAAAGCCTCATTTATATGAATTGGTTTCATGTACCCACTCAATGAGACTTTGCAGTAAATGAACTAAATGCATCAAATGGTATTGCTTTTGGGGGAGACAGTCTGTGGTAGATGTTGGCAGCAGTTTCTACGTTCTGTCGCTTTGGCTAAGGATGAGCAAGCAGTTTCTCTTAAAATATGACCAAAACGTAGTCTTGCTTCCTCTGACCTCAGCCCCAATTTTAGGTTTTCAGAGCAGACTTATTTATTGATTTATTTATTTTTATTTCTATACCGCCCAGTACTAGAAGTTCTTATAGATTCATAGATCATAGAGTTGGGGCCTACAGGCCATTGAGTCCAACCCCCTGCTCAATGCAGGAAACTAGAGGTGGGGGTCCTCCATCCAAGTAATAGCCAGGTCTGACCCTGCTTAGCTTTCTACACTCAGACAAGCTGAGCCAGCGTGAGCCACAGGCCTGTATCTGGCAGTTTACAACAATTATAAAATACAAACAATAAAAACATCATAAAAATTTCACTACTAAAAAATGAATTTAAAAATGACTTAAATAGCTGAGAACAAGGTAATACAACTAGACCTATTGAAAAGCTGCCATAACCCCCACCCATGTTCTATTTGGAGCTGTTAAATGGCTTGGCATAGAGGGCAGTCTTAACCTGGTGCTGAAAGGATAGTAGAGTTGGTACCAGGCGGGCCTCAGGGGGGTGCTACCACAGAAAAGGCCATCCTCCTTGTTGCCACCAACCAAGCCTCTCTCGGAGGTGGCAATCAGAGGAAGGCCCCAGATTTTGAGTGTAGTGTCTGGGTAGATTGTTGCTGGGAGAGGCGTTCCATCAAGTATTGTGGTCCTAAACCATGTAGGGCTTTATAGGTTAAGACCAGCACCTTGAATTGGGTTCTGAAGCATATAGGCAGCCAGTGCAAGCGGATCAGAACTGGTGTTATATGTTCAGACCTCCTGGTCCCATTTATTAGTCTAGCTGTCATGTTTTGCACAAGCTGCAGTTTCTGAACAGTATTCAAGGGCAGCCCCACATAGATTGCATTGCAATAGTCTAGTTTAGAGATTACCAGAGCATAGATTACTGAAACCAGGCTATCCCTGTCCAGATAGGGGCATAGCTGGGCCGCCAGCTTGAGATTTTGGTCCAGTCTTAGCCTGTTTAAAAAGAGTAGATGCCAAATTTAACTGTCAATTAGATTTTTCTTTTGCAGTCAAGACACGGACAGGAGGTGTTTTGTAAACCAACCAGAGATCCTCAGTTAATGGGTGGTATAGAAATGTAATAAATAAATATTATTTATTTATTTATTACATTTCTATACTGCCCAATAGCCAAAGCTCTCTGGGTGGCTCAATATTTGCCAGATGCACATCTGAATTTGAAGCAGCTCTATCAAATGGCTTTGTATATACATCTGGATTTCAGACAGTACTCTCCCCTGCAACCACTTCAACCTCTTACCTGTTCACTAGTAAGAGGACACCTGGAGGAAATACTATACATAGGAAAAGTCACTTCCAGTATTTAACCCTGAAAATGTTAAGAATTTGAGCAGAAATTCACGCAGGTGGAAAGAATGTCTCCAGGGAAATGGGTGGCCCAGTCCTTTTGGAGATCAGGCATCTATTTGCAGTAAGACATTCTAGCAGTGTAACTGCTGTAGTCTGCTACAGCCAAACACATACAAAAAAGAGTCTTGTGGCCCCTTAAAAACTGGTAGATTTATTCTGGTACAAGCTTTCCTGGTATAAGGCCCACTTCATTGGATGCAAGCAGGCTTTTAGTCCATGCAAGCTGATGCCTCATAAATGTCAGTCATTCAGGGGCCATAAGACACTTTTGTGTGGCTACTTGTGGTAACAGACATTCCACCACAGTTCAAGGGATTTTTTGAAAATGCTTATCAGAGTTTAACTGATCTGGACGACACTGATTTTTTTTAGCCTAGGTGAAGGGAGATGTTTGCAGTATCTAAAAAATTTAAAAGGGGGGGATGGGAAATACATGTTGCTTACATTATGTATCTGCAGTAGAGTATTTGGGCCAAGACGCTAAAGCAGAATAAATTATGCTTCATTTCAGGGTCTCTCTCTCTCTCTCTCTCTCTCTTTCTTTCTCTGTCTCAACGGGCAGAGGCAAAACTGAACAAAACAAAACAAAAACAATACAAGAAAATGTTCATCTCTTTTATAGGGCTAGGGAAGTGAAAATTATTCCCTTGGGTAGCCAGTATGCAAACGAACTTTGCGGAGCTAGATTTTCGCTGTAGTCTGCTGCAGTTATTGTACCTGGTAAATAGGGTGATGATGCGTCCTACTTTACAGAGGACAGTCCTCTCTTTAAAGTGCTGTCAGAGGTCAGCACTCTATTTGAAGATGTCCTCTACTTGATGGGCTGTCCATTCTAAGTCTGGTTCAAAGATAAAGGACCCTAAGAAGGGAGATCAGCAGGGGCCTTGAAGTTGCCCATCAACAATTAACACCTGACTATTATTCTTATTATTCTTATTATCGTTATCATTATCATTATTATTTTCATTTCTATACCACCGAGTAGCTGCAGCTCTCTGGACAGTTCACAAAAATTACAAACCACAACTACAAGATAATAAAAACATAATATACAATCTTTAGCATACAAAATTTAAAACAATTTAAACAGCTAAAACAGTTACAATAAGATATTGGACCTGATAAAAAACAACTGACATCCTATGCCATCAAATGCCTGGGAGTAGAGGACAGTCTTATTCTGGCGCCAAAAAGATTACAGTGTTAGCGTCAGGCGGACCTCAGTGGGAGAGCATTCCATAATCAGGGGCCACCGCTGAGAAGGACCTTTCCCTTATTGCCACCTTCTGAGTCTCCCTTGGAGGGTTGGAAGAAGGTCTCAGATGTTGATTGTAGTGTCCGGGTAGGTTCATGTTGGGAGAGGCACTCCATCAGGTATTGCAGTCCTGAGCCATGTAAGGCTATATAGGTTAAAACCAGCACCTTGAATCGGGTTTGGAAACATACAGCCAGCCAGTGCAAGAGATCCAGAATTGGTGTTATATGCTCAGACCTTCTGGTCCCAGTTACTAATCTGGCTGCTGCATTCTGCACAAGCTACAGCTTCTGAACAGTCTTCAAGGGCTGCCCCACATAAAGAGCTTTGCAATAATCTAACTTGGAGGTTACCAGAGCATAAACTACTGAATCCAAGTTATCTCTGTTGAGAGAGGGGCATAGCTAGGCCACCAGCCAAAGCTGGTAGAAGGCACTCCATGCCATTGAGGCCACCTGAACCTCAAGTGACAGAGATGGCTCCAGAACAACCCCCAAGCTATGAACCTGCTCTTCAGGGACAGTGCAACCCATCCAGAACCGTTTGAGCACCCTCCATTTCAGTCTTGCCTGGATTGAGCTTCAGTTTATTACCCCTCATCTAGTCCATTGTTACAGCCGATGCACCGATCTAGCACATCCACGGTCTCACCTGATGAAGATGAAAAGGAGAAGTAGAGCTGTGTGTTTTCTATATCAATTAGAATCCCAGGACAATGGCTTGGAAAAAGGAACAGACTTATATTATAAGACTTCTATCCAGACTGATCACAGGTAGGCTGTAATATCCCTTTAATGATATGTAGGCTTTCACAGGGGGGTGGGGAGGAAGTGCAGTGAAATGCTAATATGAAAGAATATGAGATGGGCAGCGTGGACTGCACCATTTGTTCATGAAGTTTCAAGCCAAGTGAGAGTTGCTGCCAAGAGTCATCTTCATTCTGTACTTGGTGATTTGACAGGAAACCTTTACCAGGGCAAAACCACAATTGTGATGGTGCTCAGGTGTGGTGGGCCTTGTGCCCAATCCTAGGCACTTACTTGCCGGCACAGCAGATCATAAACTCAAGCTGTTACTTGACCTTTTCCAAGCTTTGGAGGGTTGCCTGCCTATGAAATTACCTAGTACAACCTTCTGTTGGAAGACTGAATTTTCTGTGACTTCTAACATGCTCAGACTAAATGCCAAACTACATGTGATGCACTGTTGCAGGTAACTTTGCCGTTTGCCCCAATGTTCCTTTTTTTCTTTTCTTTTAAAAGAAAAACAGCCACAGGAGGCTGCCGGTGTAAATGAAAGACCAGAAGGTGGGGAGGAGGCAGTTAACAACTTCCTGGCCAGCTGTTTCCCCTCTCAAAACCACCCCCATCACTTACTCTTTCTTTGGTGGGGTGTATGTCAAGATAATAGGGAACTGTTCAGGTCTAGGCCTTGCATGGTACATGCTTGCCTCAGGCAACTAAATTTTACCTCAGATAGTTTAGTTATTTAAAAAAAGCCCAACGGTATTCCTTTCCACTATACTTAGTGCCCTCCAGATGTGTTGAACTACAACTCCCAGCATCCCCTGGCTGGGGGGTTCTGGGAGTTGTAGCCCAACACAACTGGAGGGCATCAAGTTGGGGAAGGCTGTCATAAAGCATTTGAGCTGAAGAAGCTAGAAAGATTTCCTGGGCTTTGAAACCAAGACTAAACATCTGGCAGGAGGATTCCCCCGCAGGCCGGAAGATACGCTCCTGAAAAATCAAGCCAAAGCTGGCCAAATCATAATCCGCTGATGCCAGAAGAGCCTTATTTCTTTGACCATGCCTCTATATTGCTCTTCTCATCTGCTGGAAATCATGGCTGGCAGTCAAGAATCCTCTGCACTCGTCACATCTGATGAAGCCCCCAGCTCTGCGTACAAACTCTGCATCTCTCTGGCCCTTCGACATGTCCCTAGAAACATCATTCTCAGCTCTTCTTCCCAAAGCTATGGAAGCTCTTATTCCTTCCTGCCCTAGGACATGTCACATGACAACTGCAGGGTTTTTAGGAACCATCTCTTCTCTTGCTACAGACTTCAGGAAAGTGAGATAGATGGAAGGAAAGTAATTAGGAAAGCTAACAAATCCTTGCAGAAAGACAGAAAGAAGCAACAACTGTTAAGCTGCTCTGCTCCATCTGTTCAATATATGAATATTGCATCTGTTACTCTGTCTCCACCTTCCTACACATAAAATGGCCAGCAGGCATTTGGCTGGAACAGTTAGCCGGGGTTCAGCATGTGGGACTAGATAAATTGGGTTTCAGCAGAATTTAGCTTCTCCTAAACTGGGTTTAAGCAGAATTTAGCTTGCCCTAAATTAGGTTTAAGCAGAATTTAGCTTGTCCTAAATTGAGTTTAAGCAGAATTTAGCTTGCCCTAAATGGGATTTAAGCAAAATTTAGCTTGTCCTAAGGATCTACTTCTTTCGGTTTAGGCCAAGGCTGCACAACCCATGGGCTACAAGTGGCCCTCCATTGCTCTCTGTGTGGCCTGCGGAGCCAGTGCCCCACCCAGTTTTTGCCTCAGCCCAGCTAATCAGTTGGACTGCAGGGGAAAACTCAATTAGCAGTGCCAGAACAGCAATCCCAATCAGGGTTGCCTCCTGCAACAATCCCAGCCAAGGAGTCTCCCTACTTCCCCAGCAAACCCGAAGCAGCCAGGATCACTGCTTTCCCAGCACTAATAAGGCTATTGGGGTCGCTGAGGGAATGAGGTAGTTTTAACCTTCTTCCTTCCCCAGTGACCCTGAAGTAGCCCAACGTGTGTGTGTGTGTGTGTGTGTGTGTGTGTGTGTGTATGCACATGCACTCACGCAGCCCTGGGCCCTCCACCTGAAACTGTTGCAGTCCTTAGGGCCAAAAAGGTTGTGCACCCCTGCTTTAGGCCTTGACTATTTATGTAACCCAGTTCCCAGTGTTCTGTCACATTCTAGCCCACCCAAGAAACAGAAATTCGGCGGCATGGCAGCAAGATAAAATAGCTTGCTTTTAAAAGCCAAAAGTGTGGTTGGCCACCAAAATTTGGCAGCCCAGCAGCAGGGGTGGGGAAGGACTCTCTTTTGCTTTCAAATAGCTTATTTTTGCTGCTGCTGTACCACCACATTTCAGTGCCGAACCATACTTTCGGCTTTTAAAAACAGGCTACTTTTCCTCACTGCTGCCACCGAATTGCAGAGGCAATTTTGGCAGCACTGGGGCAGGGCGGGGCGGGGCGGGGGGGACAACAGATGCCCGGGGCCCGTTATTTTGCTCACCCATGTTATAAGTTAATAGATGCCATTTTGGCAGAAGTGGGTCTAGGGCAGTCTTCCCCAGCCTGGTGCCCTCCAGATGTGTTGGACTACAACTCTCATCATGCCCAGGCAGCATGGCCAATGGCTGCAAATTCTCTAATGAGAATTTTTAATTGAAATTTCAGCTGTGATGTGTGTGTGTGTGTGTGTGTGTGTGTGTATAAAATAACTCCCTGCCCCCATTCCGGCCTACCTTATTTTGCTGCCGCCGCCTGTTTCTCAATGGTGGTGGTGCTCGTTTGGGCAGCCATGATGCTCCTACTGGTGGCTGCCAGGAGGAATGCCGCTGCCACTGGCAAGTTCACCCCCAACTCTGAGGATTGCCCTCTCAATCGTCCCAAATCACCAAAGTGACCTCCCCCCCCACACTTTTGCCACCTGTGGATGGTGTGGCAAAAATGGGGCACAGTCTTAGCAACTGCCAAGTGAAAGCCAGGGCAGTGAATACTGTTGCTGCTCAGGCCCTGTCCAAGCCCACAGTGGAAGTCTTTAGAAGGGCTGCTTTTTGTTTGACCTCCACAGATATGCCATATGCATGGAGGACAGGGACCCCCCAACTCTATGGGCCAAAAACAGACAATATTTTAAATCTATATGTCTTTTTCCCCCTCTCCCCCTACTTTAAAAAAAAACAAAACAAAACTCTGGAGTAGGTGCAGGGGATCTGATCTGGATCTTAAAAGCCTCCCTACCTCCCATGCTAGGGTCCTGATCCAGATTGGCCCCCTGCACCTACTCTAGAGTAAAAATGAAAAGAAAAAAAAGATTCAGATTTAAAGTAATGCCTGTTTTGGCTCTATGATTCCATCCGCACATCTTCTGTCCACGCCTCCCAATATTCATGCGTCCAGTGGAAGATGGAAAGAAGAGCCTATGCAGTGTACAGCTGCACACACAAGAGAACCCCATACATTCTGGCTTCTTGATTGAGTGGAGAGCCTACACATAGACAGTTGTACGTATGTAGGCTCTTTCTGCAGGCACTGAATGCACGGACGTCGGGGCGTGTGGGTCTGGTAGGACTGCTCCCCCTTCCTACGATACATGTGTAGAAGGCGATTGGGAAAACACCCCTAAAGCCATTCCTAATCTGGGGGAAGCAATGGCCTGGTAGGCAGAGTCCCCCCTCCCAGAGCCCAGGAAATGCCTTGACCTAAACCCAGGGGTCTCCACACAGGTAGGAGCAGCAGTGGTATGCAGATCTGTGGGTTTCATGTTCCAACCCCAGCAGCTCTGGCCACGGTCAAGCGCATGGGTAAAAGTAAAGCACTACACAGGTGCACCGTTGTGGAAAAAGCAATAATGATGACGAGGCAGAGGATAATCACGATTATCATCATCCTGCTCTAATTCCCCAATGTTGGGCAGCCTGATTCTCCCTGCCAGAGATTTGGTGTGTGTGTGTGTGTGTGTGTGTGTGTGTGTGCGTGCTTGTGAATGAATACAAAGATGCACTGTACGCCCAGAGGTCCTTGCAATTTACAAGACTTCCCTCTCTCTACACCCAGCTTGTCATGTTGACAGGCGGTTAGCTAGTGTATAATAAAAGTAGCTACTTCAGTCAGAACGCCTCTGAAGTAACCACCAACAGTATTCTCATTAATTTGTGTGGCACAGAAGCAAGATTGAGTCTGTTTGGAAGGCTCTCAGCAGGGTCAGGCTGCAAGCAAGCAAGGGAATATGGAGGCCAGCTGCAGCGCTGTATTATTTAATGGAGAATTGCTTTCACTGCTTCCCTATCGGTTTCATGCTTCTGATTTCACATCCTAAATAAGATATCAAATATTAATACAAAATATTCCCTCTTCCTCGGGGACTCACAAGCCATTCTTGGAGTGTACTCCTGGTTGCCATTAAACAGCTTGGGGCTACAATTCTATTATTTTCCAGTAACATATTACTTTTTCTATGTCAGAACTCAGTAGTACTGTGAGGAGGTGTGGGGAAAGAAAGAGAAGCAACACTGATAGGACAAGATAAAAAGATACAGCAAAGAAAATGGGAATGCAGGAGGCTGGGGGGATGGTAGGAGATGTGGTGGGAACAAGACAATACATGGCAGGCATGGCCCAAAGCAGGGGTGCGGAACCCCTTTCAGCCCAAGGACTGACGTCCATTTCAAAGAAGCTCTTGGGGGCTGCATGCCAGTGGAGGGCGGGGCTGAGCATAAAAGGGGTGGCCCAAAGGCAAAGGGGGAAGGGCCAAAATACCAAAATTCCCAGCATTTTTTTTAAAGCTGAAAGAGAGCTTTGGCTATCGGGCAGTATAAAAATGTTACAAATAAAAATAATTCAAAATAAATTAAACCTCTTACTGACAATAACTAAGCCTTAGGAGAAGCAGTTCAGCCTATTAGAATGGGGAAATCGGCACAAAAGCCAAGCAAGCACCAAGTGACTGGGGAAAGGGGTGTGTGGCCATCTGGGGAGTCCCGAGAGGCCGGACTGGGACCCCAGCAGGGCCAGATTTGCCCCCTGGCCTGTGGTTCTGCACCCCTGGCCTAAAGGCGCATGATGCATCAACCATGCTGAAGTTAAGTCAGTCTGAGTCTGGTCAGTATCAAGGTGAGAGACTTCCTGGCAATTCTATGTGATGAGCTGTCTTTTATGGGAGAAGGGCAGGACATAAATGTACTAGAAAGAAAAATGTATGTAAAGAGCTGGCAAGCAAAAGGTGCATAAAAAGGAGAGTGGTGGAACACAGAAGTTGTGGAAGAAAGTGCACGTGTGTGCATGTGCATGTTTATGTGTGTGTGAGAGAGACGTAGATGAATCTGACTGTGGCTCCTGGCTGCTCTGTCTCACTAAGAGCCCAACTTAAAAGCCATTAAAAAAAAAAAATAGGGCGGAGAAACACTGAAACCCTGCCAGTCAGTGTAGAGTAGGCAATATTGAGTGGGTTGAATGGATCAATGGTCTGGCTTTGTATAAGGCAGCTTCCTATGTTTGGGTAAAGGACCACAGATCAATGGCATGTAGAGCACATGCACTGCATGCAAAAGGTCCCAGGTTCAACGCCAGCATTTCTAGGTAGGACTGGGAACGGCTCTGGTCTGAAACCTTGGAGGGCCTCAGCCAGTCAATGTAGATAATACTGAGCTCCATGATCCAAGGGTCTGTCTCAGTAAAGGCAGATTCCTGCATCTATGTCTTTATAAATTCCAAGGGATCCTTGCAAAAAGACCACCACATCTGTTTTTCCCCCCAAGTGCGGTTTATGTCTGAGATGAAGTTTGCAGTGGGGGCTTTCCAGCTCACAGCAGACAATTGCATCTTAGCCACTATACTACACTAGCTCTCATGAAAAATGAATTAACAAAAGAAAAAGAAAAAACCATGCTGATTATTGAGGCACTAAAAATGCATTCCATCAAATGTCAAATGAAAGGCAATTTACTTTTTGTAGTGGGGGACCTACGACAGTCCTCATTAAAATCCTGAGAAATGCGATCAGATCCGTTAACAGATTCCAGTGCTGAAATCTCATTTTCCAAGTGACCTTTAAAAATTCTTCCGTTTAAGTTGCAACTCTGAGATAAGAGACAAGGGAGACTGGAATGCTCCCAACCCTACAGGTTTCTGAGTGTTCCTGTGTTTAATGTCAAATTTGTGCCCATTCGGCCTTTTACATAGAGATTGTGCTGCTTGGCCTATATAAACCACAGAAGGTTATTAATCACAGGTGATGCCATATATAGGTTTGTGGAAGTACAGATGAATTAACCCTCAGTGTTCTTTGGCCCATAAGTATCACCGGAGCAAATCAAGAAGTAGAGCTGGTTGTGGGCCCTACCGTGTAGAGCTTAATTCCTTAATGTGCTTCCTCAAGGAAAGAACTGAAGAACTCCGAGATTGGATCCAACCTTTGCACAAGCGGAAGTCCACTCAAATGATCGGACTACACTGTCTTCCCAACTGCAGCCAGAGCAGATTTGGGGGGCAGATGGGGGGCTGCAGGAAGAAGGGGAAATCTGTTCTATCAATGGTTCCCTTCTGCTGGTGGAATAATGTGATTGGGTACAACCCCTGGCTTGGATCTCCTGCAACAATTAAATTTATCATGTGCCTATTGTGCAAAAATCCTGATAATCTGGAATGACCTATTCACTGAAGAACAAAGAATAAATGAACAGAGAGAAAATTTAAGCAATCAGAGTGAACGACAGGAAAACTGAAGAGGGAGGAAGACAAAGGCAGGAAGAAAGAGGGGGTGAATGAAAAACATGTTGCCAATTCATTAAATTGAAGCTTAGTCCTAAGAGGACCCGGTATAGAAATGCTGAGGCACCAAGTTTGATTTATATTCAGCAGCTGAATTCAAAGTTTCCCCCTCCCTTTGGCTTTTTTCCTTCAAAAATTTAAGATCAGTACAGTGAACTACAGCAGAATCTATTCATTCTAACCTCAATGCTGCAGATTATTTTTTTTCTTAAGCAGATGGAAGAGTGCCGGTTATCAACAATGATGCCATTCTCAGGAAAACAATTTGACAAAAATCACTTCCTAGATTGCAAATGATGCCATTGAAATTGTTGCTGACATTCTGCTTGTATTTTTTTAAAAATAAAAATTCACACACCCCGCCCAATTAAATGATTGGTAGTTGTAGTGGGGAGTTGCTGTTGGAATGTATATGTCATATTTTACAGTAAGGTAGCTACAAAACTAATCAGCAGTTGAACAACAAATGCTTTGGTGGCAGAAAAATAATCCTGAGACAATGGAAGTAACTTTTTAATGAAAGTTTTACTCAGCCTGAACGGTGACATTGCAAAGTCCATGTGATTTGGTTGCAATATTGAGGGCAGCATCTACTTTAGAGATGGAAGGACCAGAACATCTGGTGGCTGGGTCAGTGTAGGTCAACGAAGGTGTTAAGGCAGTTGTGTAGGTTTCATGGGACTGCTGCACATGTTATGGGACCATTTATATATTACATAGGAACAAACCCAAGCTTGCTTCTTGGCAGGACCAGTGCAAGGCAGTTTGGTGCCCTAGGCAAGATCAGATATTTAGCGCCCCCCCTTCCCACTTGAGAGCACTGTATTTTTTTTCAAGGCGTTTCTGGCGCCCCTTTTAGCCCTGCGCCCTAGGCAGCTGCCTAGTTGGCCTAATGGTAGCACCGGCCCTGCTTCTTTGACTCCCAGTCAACACTCCACAGGGACCCATAACCAATCCTAACTTTCTGACAGCTGTACCTGTTGAAGGCGCGTGAGTGATAGCAGAGCTCCGTGTGTGCTGGATGGGAGAATTAAAAACCTGTCTGTGCATAGAGGCCCATTTTTCTACACACAGATCTCCAGATCTCACCCCCCTCTGCGCAGCGTTCCAGCATGTCTGTTTGCAGCTGCCAGCCAGCTTGCCTGTAATCCGACTCCAGCTTGTAGCTTCCCCGGTTTGCAGATTAATCCAAGTAGCAAGGAAACACTCTGTAACTCCACAGGTCTATTTCTACCTGTTTATTTACTTAGCATGTAATATTCTACAGAGTATACATTTCCTAGTTACAGTCCATGTGCAGAGTACAATGCATAGCAAGCATTAGTTCCAGTGGAGTAGGCTTGAGCTTCACTCCACCTCAGCAAAGACGTTACATTGTTGCTAAGTCCAGCAAGCAATAGTCAGAAGAGAGAAAGAATAGAGAAAGCAATCCCGCTCTTCTCTAAAATGGCTTCAGACAGAAAAACAAGTTAGCACGTCATTCAGAACATAAAACCATGTGACTAGAATCTAGCTTTCCCATGAGAAAAAACATGGGAAAGTAGAAAGACACAACACACTTGTTTACCGCCATTCTGTTCCTCTCCAAGTGTAAACAATGTGCTGCAGCTGGTGATTGTGATACACATCACAACATCCCCCCACAAGCTGTAGTACATCTTGTTTATACTTACTCAATGAGGCCTAGTGCCGTCATTAGTTTCCTGTGTCTTACTACAGGCAATGGTTTTGTGAAAAGATCTGCTACCATTTCCCCTGTTGCACAGTTACAGTATTTGAGTTGCACCCATCCTTTCTGCACACAGTCCTTTACATGAGAGTAACGAACATCAATGTGCTTGGTTCTTGGCTTACATTTTTCATTTTGTGCCATGCTTATACAAGCTTGGTTGTCCTCAAAAATTGTAACAGTCTTGCCTACTGGTAATTGCAGATCAGTAAACAATTGCTTGAACCATTCAATCTCATTACATGCTTGAGATAAACTGATGAATTCAGATTCTGCACTAGATACAGCCACACAAGATTGTTTACGTGTGTACCAGTCAATTAAACTTTTATCATACATGATCACAGTCCCACTTGTGGACTTCCTATCTGTTGCAGACCCCCAATCAGCATCAATGTACAAAAACCTCCCTTTGTGTGTGATGACAATTTCAGTTTGCAATTCATGGAACCTCTTAAATACCTTAACACATGTTTCACAGCTAGCCAATCATACATAGAAGGATTTTGGGTTTTCCTGCTAAGTATGTTCACAGCATTGCTGATGTCTGGCCTACTCACATTTGCCAAATATAGCAGGCTTCCAATAACACTTTGATATTTCCCAATATCTTCAAATTCAGTGTTATCTGTGTGTTTCTGATATTCAAGAGTCATTGGAGTGGTAACTGGGTTACAATTCTCCAATCCATGAATTTCCAGCAATTTCTGAATTTTTCCACTTTGTTCAACCATGAAAGAACCTTCCTCATCCTGGGATAATTGCATTCCAAGATAATGTTTCACCAAACCTAGATCTTTCAGTTCAAAGTGTGCTTGCAAACCTTTTGCAATTTTGTCTTTCTGATTTACTGATTCTGTTATCAGCAATATATAATCAACAAAGACTAACAAATACACCCAATGTCCTGGTTCTGTGTTATTTGTGTACAGACAGTGATCAGCCTTGCTTTGTTTGAATCCCAAACTAATCAAAACTCTGTCCAGTTTTTGGTTCCAGCATCGAGCTGCTTGTTTTAACTCATATATGGCCTTGTGCAGACGACATACAAGACTGGGATTTTCTACAAAATCTTTTGGTTGCACCATGTAGATTTCCTCTTGTAAATCACCATATAGGAAAGCAGTTTTTACATCAAAATGAAATGCCATCATTTTTCTTTGTGCTGCCAATTTCAACAACAATCTGACAGTTGCATACCTTGTTGTTGGTGCAAACACGGAATCAAAATCTACCCCATGTTTTTGTGCAAACCCTCTTGCCACGAGTCTCGCTCTGTACCTTTCCACCTGCCCCTGGTTATTTGTTTTCACCTTGTACACCCATTTACAGGTGATGGCCTTTCGCCCTACAGGCAAAGATACCAGACTCCATGTTTTGTTATCATGCATTGCATTGATTTCATCCTGCATGGCCTCAAACCAATCATTCTTCACTTCTGGTTCCATGCTCTGATTTCCTCAAAACTTTGAGGTTCTAAAGCTATTTTGAGAGCTTTATGTACAATAGTTTTCCCACTTTGGAATTCATCCTGATATCTAACAGGTGTTTTGCGTTCTCGGGTTGAACGCCTTAGAGATTGTTCACCTCCGTCCTGTTCCCCAGATATCTGCCCAGTGGCTTGTTCTGTTTCAGAAACTTCTAGCTGTGTTTCAGACATTGCATGCATTGGCAATTCCACCAGCTGTTTCTGTTCATGTGTTTGCTCGTGAAAAATCACATCTCTGCTCAGAATTACCTGTGACCACAACCTGTACCCTTTTGTTTGTGCATCATACCCCAGCAGAAAACATTCAAAGCTTCTTGGAGACAGCTTTATTCTGTTTTGAGCCTGTATAATATATGAACAAAACATTTGCACCCAAAAATTCGCACGTGTGCTATCTTTGGCTTCCTCCCATGAAACATTTCATATTTTTCACGGTTGTGGTGTTGGGTAACCTGTTCAGCAGGTAATTGGCATTTGACAGTGCATCCCCCCAGAAACGGTTTCCCACCTGTGAGTCAGCTAATTGAGCCCTCATCATTTCCTGGAGTGTTCTGTTGTGACTTTCAGCTACACCACTTGAGTTTTGGGCCGTGACTTTGTGCCCAATGCCCTCACTTTCCAAGAATTTCTTGAATTTTGTACTCATGTACTCTCCCCCACCATCTGTGAGCAATTCACCTATTGGGTATTGTTTGTATCTGTTCCCAGCCCATTTCACAAATGATACAAATCTCTCTTGAACCTGAGATTTGTGCTGCAGAAGATAAACAAATCCAAATCTAGAAAAGTCATCAATAAGAGTCATGTAGTACCTATTTCCCCCATAGCTGTTTTCAAATGGTCCAGCAACATCAGTGTACTAGCTCAAATATTCTTGTGCTCACTCTATCACTGTGTTTCTGAATGTTAGTTCTGTGTGACTTTGCCTTACTACATACTCACATTCCACATAATTAGCACAAGGTTTCATTTTCATACCCTCACACAGACCCGGCATCTTCTCGATGCTCCTGTAGTTGGCATGTGCAAAACGCTTATGGATAATATGCAAACAATTGTCATGGGGTTTACAATTTGCATACTTTGCACTCTCATCATTTGTTACAAATGGATTTATAACATACAGAGAATTCTGCAAATCACCTTTTGCACAGACTATCCCTTCACGTGAAATCACACATTTGCTATCTGAAAAACATATTTCAAAACCATTTTGAGCTAATTGAGAAATACTTATCAAATTCGTATCCAGTTCCTGAACGAACAGTGCCCTCTGCTGACCCAAAGTAGCAAAGTCAATTGTTCCTTTAGCCAAAACTTGTATTCTTTCCCCATCAGCCAATTCCACGTGCTGATTTGTATATCCATCATTTTGCAGAGATTGAAATATGTCTCTGGAATTAGCCATGTGATGACTGGCTCCAGAATCAAGAATCCAAATATTATTATTAGAAACTCCCACCCTAGCAATCAAACTTTTGCCTGTTTTAATTGCCTCCTCAGGTGCATTTGTAGTTTCCTGTTTGTTTCGTTTCTTTTTCTGTTTGACCTTTGTACAGTCTTTCTTCAGATGATTTATAGATCCACAAGAAAAACATTTTTTCACTTTTAAAGCTGTAGCCTGGGTAACTCCCAGCTTATTGCTATTCCCAGCTTGGCTGTGCCCCGCGTCAGCCGAGCTGTCTGCTGATTTACGTCCAGCATTGTTTTTCTTCCCTTGCCGTTTCTCCCACTCAGAGAGAAGTTTGCCTGACACATATTCCATTGTCAGGTTCTGATCTGGTTGCCCTTCCATCAATGTAACAATTGTATCATATGATGAGTCCAGACTAGATAACAGAATGGAAACTTGATGTAAGGGATCAATTGTCATCCCTTGTGCTCTCAATCTGTTAAACAAGTCTCGGATAGTACTCAAATGCTCAGGCATAGACCCACCTGGTTGCAAGCTCAACTTGTACAGCTTACGTGCAAGCAAAATTCTACTTCCTGCCGTTTGCATCTGATACATATTTTTCAAGGTGTCCCAGATCTGTTTTGCAGTGTTTTCAAACTGGATAAATGGCACTTGAGAACTTTCAACAGATAAGCAAAGAATTGCCTTTGCTCTTTCGTCCCATTCCTTCCATTGATTATAAGCTTGATCCCCCACTGCAACTGCATCTTGTGTTACAACATTCCAAAGTCCCGCATGGGTTAAATAATGCTGCATTTGGAAATTCCATAACACATAGTTTCGAGCCAGACAGTTTTTCTACTATCTGTGGGTTCAGAGACGGTGCTGCCGCCATTTCTGTGACCGGGGGATTTCTTGCCTCCTCCCCTTCAGAAACTTCGGCTTCGCTTTCTGAGCTTTCAGCCTTGAACAGAGCCTGCAAGCAGTTCAGCGAACACCTCCCACTCTTCCCCCTCCTTACCGGACGAAGGCCCAGGAGATTTTTCTTCTTCTTTGACGTCTCCCTTCTCTGCCATTAATCATCGCAATCCTGGATTCGAAGTTGTTGACACAGCTGTTGGAAAACAGGTCCTGCTGCTGCTGCTGGCGCTGACTTTCAGCCTGGTCCCGAACTGGTTCCGTTCGGTTCTGGAGCTGCTGGTTCTGCTGGTTCTGGTCCAGAATTCTGGGCCCATAACCCTGAAGGCGCGTGAGTGATAGCAGAGCTCCGCGTGTGCTGGATGGGAGAATTAAAAACCTGTCTGTGCATAGAGGCCCATTTTTCTACACACAGATCTCCAGATCTCACCCCCCTCTGCGCAGCGTTCCAGCGTGTCTGTTTGCAGCTGCCAGCCAGCTCCCTGTAATCCGACTCCAGCTTGTAGCTTCCCCGGTTTGCAGATTAATCCAAGTAGCAAGGAAACACTCTGTAACCTCACAGGTCTATTTCTACCTGTTTATTTACTTAGCATGTAATATTCTACAGAGTATACATTTCCTAGTTACAGTCCATGTGCAGAGTACAATGCATAGCAAGCATTAGTTCCAGTGGAGTAGGCTTGAGCTTCACTCCACCTCAGCAAAGACATTACATTGTTGCTAAGTCCAGCAAGCAATAGTCAGAAGAGAGAAAGAATAGAGAAAGCAATCCCGCTCTTCTCTAAAATGGCTTCAGACAGAAAAACAAGTTAGCACGTCATTCAGAACATAAAACCATGTGACTAGGATCTAGCTTTCCCATGAGAAAAAACATGGGAAAGTAGAAAGACACAACACACTTGTTTACCGCCATTCTGTTCCTCTCCAAGTGTAAACAATGTGCTGCAGCTGGTGATTGTGATACACATCACACCTGTATGGTTTCTGTTTTCAAACATACGTTGGTCTCATTCTCTTTTCATTGTACACATAGAGAGAGCCTTCCCCAACTTGGTGCCCCCCAGATGTGTTAGACTCCCATCTACAACTCCTATCTAGAGGAATGTCTCCTCCCATATGTACCTGTTCAGACCCTTAGGTCATCTTTGGAGGTAGGGGGTGGCTACAAAATAGAGGGCCTTATCAGTTGTGGTGCCCCATTTATGGAACGTCCTCCCTAAAGAGGCTCACCTGGCACTGACAGCCCAGGCAAAGATCTTTCTTTTCTCCCCGGAATTTTAGAGACTTGGTTTCTGGATTTTCTGGTTGTTCTTATGACCTGTCCTGTGCTGTTTGTTATTTTGTATTGTATTTCATTCTTTTAACTCTTTGTTTTGTAATTTATTCTTTCCTCTCAACATTGTTCCCCTCAGTCTTTCCCCCCTCACCCTCCCCTCCCCAGCACGGGGGCGGGGGGAAGGTGAAGGGGCAATTCTGAGAGGAGAAATGGCTGGCAAATATTTTATTTATTTATTACATTTCTATACCGCCCAATAGCCGAAGCTCTATGGGCAGTTCACAACAATTAAAACCACAAATACAACTTAAAATACAGTTTAAAACTACAGTACAAAATAGAAGTAAAGGCTGAAATAAAACCTAGCAGCAGTACAGAGATTTAAAATACAGTAAAGAATTTAAAACAGAGACTGAAATTCCTGGGGAAATAAGAAGGTCTTCACCCGGCGCCAGAAGGAACACCACGTATGTGCCAGGCCCCAAGTCTCTCTGGGAAGTTCATTCCACAGCTGGGATGCTGCAGCAGAAAAGGCCCTCTTCCTAGTAGCCAGCCACCTCACTTCCTTTGGCAGGGGCTCCCGGAGGAGGACTGCTGAGGATGATCTTAGGGTCCAGGCAGGTATATATGGGAGGAGACAATCCTTCAGGTAACCTGGCCCCAAGCGGTTTAGGGCCTTGTAAGTTAATACCAGCACTTTGAATCGGGGGCCAGACATGGACTGGATAAAGTTAATAGAAGGTTAAGCACCTCCTCCCCACTCACCCTTCTTTGTCTACTTTATTGCAGCATCTACAGGGTTTGAGAGCTATAAACATGTATGTCATGGTATTGTTTGCTCTGTATTCTGTTAACTATAGAGTCAGTGTGGCGTAGTGGTTAGAGTGTTGGACTGGGGACTCGGGAGATCCGGGTTCTAGTCCCCACGCCATGAAGCTCCCTGGGTGACTTCGGGCCAGTCACTGACTCTCAGCCTAACCTACCTCACAGGGTTGTTGTGAGCATGAAGTGGAGAGGAGGAAGAGGATTGGGGGGGGGGAAAGCTGCAGGATACTGGGAGTTGTCGGACTTTTTTCTTTTTAAACATGCATAGGATTGCGCTGTTAATTATTTTGACATGTTAAGATGGGAAATTAATATGGGAATACTAATACTTAATATGGGAAACTAATATAAAGATTTGGATCATAGTCAGAAAGTAGTAATGTCAAACATTCAGAAGGAGATTGATTCCATATAATAAATTATACACCAAGATCAGATCTCCTTGAGCGGTTTTGACTTCCAATATAAATTTCTTTCTCTGCTTATCCTTGTCTCTTGTGTACTTGTGTACTTATTTCCACTTGGCTGTTTCTCCTTTTGAGCTGAGGTGCTGCAAAAGAAAATGTGCTACGGGTCAATGATTGTCAGTAGGACAGGAATCGCTGACAGTTTCTAGCTCTGTTAAAGCTTGGTAGCCATTGTGTGAGTAATATGAATGAAGTATAGGTTTGAGTCTTGCAAGTGAGAGCTCCTAGTAGAGAGAAAACAGTAGCTGTTTGTCATATTCCCTGTTCCGTTCCATCTGGAGAAAAGGATTAGAGTCAGCTCAATGTGATACACCTGATAATCTGTTGAAACATTTGTGTATCATCCATAAGTAAGAAGAAAACTATTCTCATGATAAACAGTTCTGATTCTGTGGAACAGAGAAAGCTACTTCCTCCTTAACTGTACGCTGGCATTAGCACTGAAACAGCACTGGTAGCTTGATATGATAACTATACAAATATAATGATCAAGGGATTGGTGGAAGCCTCATTGGAGGGTGCTCCATTTTCCTGATTTCTAATTGTACCCACTTCCCTTTGTCCCATAAAAGTAAGTGGGGTAGTGAAACTGACTCATCATCATCAGGCGATCACTCGTGACCGAGTAAGATTGTCTTCCGGGATAAAAGGAGGAAATTCTAAAGAAGATGGTGTAGACTCTAGCGATGGGTCCGTAAGTGACTGTGGAGGCCAATTCTAGATCCACACAGCTTCCCACAGTGAGGACACAGGTTACCAGAAGGAAGATGGTCTTGTAAAGGATTCGTTTGACGTGCTTTTCGCTTAGCACGTTTCTCCCTTTCACCTTGCACTCGGGCTTCTTCAAAGTCCATGGAACCTTTGTGAAAGGCCAGCCTCCAGTGAGATCGTTCATGGACACAGAAAAGAGGAAAACATTCTCAGCAACAAGGCACTGTTTGGAGGGAATTACATACATATCAGCCTTCCCCAATCTAGTGCCCTCTGGATGTTTTGGTCTACAACTCCCAGCATTACTGACCATTGTCCATGCTGGCTGGGGCTGATGGGAGTTGAAGCCCAAAACATCTGGAAGGTGCCAGGTTGGCCTATCTTTGTAGCCTTTGCACCAGGCAGGCGAGTCAGGCCCCCAGTATTACTGTAGTGTGAAAGATGGATACTGCTTCCATAGACTGGCTGGCCCCATTCTGAGTTGGATACAGCCCCCTTCAATCTAGTCTTGACTCAAAATGGGGCACACACACACCCCATCTCTGCCACTCCCCTGTCTTCTGTTGCCAGTTTCCCCCTTTCCCAAGAAAAGCCTTACTTTGGGGAAAGGGAAGGTGGAAGGCAGGAGACTGAGCCAGAAGAGGTCCCACAAAGCCTTTCCTCAGCCACCAAGTATTTTTGCACATTGTTTCCTGAGAAAATGAGGGGTGTGGTTTTCTCCCCTTCTGACATCTCTCCATCTCCGTTGCTCCCCTACTTTCTGCTGCCAATCTCCCTCTCCCCAAGGAAAAAGACCTTACTTTAGAAAAGGGAGGGGAACAGGCAATGGAGGCTGGAGAGTGGGTTAGGTGAGCTCCACAAGGCCTCTCTTCAGCTGTAAGTGATATGTTGCATGCACCATTTCCTAGGAGGATTATGGGCTTGATCCCTAGCAAGAAACGATATGTGGAGCACCATTTGGGGCCTCTCCTGATCCGCTCTTCTCTGTTGCCTCTTCCTCCATCCCCAAGTGACTGGTAGCACAGGGCAGGGGACCAGTGGAGGTGCAGAAGCTGGAGCAAAGTGTGTGTGTGTGTGTGGGGCATGAATGTTCAAGTCAAGCCATCAGAACAAAATACACTTCTGCACAGAACGACTGTGCATGGAAAGAGCAGCCTGCAGAAGCAATATAGGGCTGGACATACTATCCCCCCCCACCCGAACAAAACACAGAGGGTGACCTTGAAATGGAAAAAGAAATCTGGGAGGCACCCAAAAGAGAGTGATTTATTACTCGAGCTGAGCTGAAAGTTCAAGGGGTGGGAAGGTGGGGCAAAACCATCTTGCAAATGTTGGAGTGGGGATTCTTCCTAAATTTCACTGGGTGACCTTGGGCCAGTCACTATCTGTCCACCAAACCTACTTCACAGGGTTGTTGTGACCATATGGGGAAGGGAAGTGGAGAGACCCATGTATGCCATTGTGACGAGATCATTGGAGGAAGGACTAATTAAAGTGTAACAAATGGAATAATAAGAAAATAATAAGAGAATATATCTTTTGTCAATCACTAGTACTCAGTGCATCATTGTAACACTCAAAAGAGAGGGATACTAGTGTAACAGCTCGAGTGAAAATTCGGGACACACTTGGTCACCTCTTTGCTGAGTCAAGCACTTAAAAACAGTGTATCAAAGGAAGTGACACATCAGCTGTTTCCCTGGCGTTTCTTACCGATGCCTGCTCATTAAGGCGCAGTGAGAGCCCAGCTCCATCTGAATGGCATTAATTGCAGTCGGTTTGTCAGCAGCACCAGAGGCAAATAGTTTCACAGCAGCCCAGTCAAGGAGGAACACATTTCTAATGAATCTGGGGGCTCCTGGAGTGATGCCGAAATTGGTTGCTCTTTCTGGAACGATCACAGCAGACAGAATGGCTTGATAAGTTGCTGGCCAAAATGAGGCATTTGTGTAGTTCCCCCCCCCCCCTCCATGGGGGCTGGATCTAAGATTATATATTTAGCCTGCTGTGTCATGTATTGGGGGGGGGAAAGGTTATGTCATAACAGAATAGAAAATCTACATCGATTTTGCAAGAAAGATCCATGGAGAACAGAATCTCACCTCATGTAGATTTTTTATTCCAGTGTTATGTTTTTCACACCTATCCTTTCACTGGCATTTCTCCATGGAGGAGAATTCTGGTGTGAAGAGTGGGCACTTACACTTGCGGAACACTGATGTGTGTTAACTGAAGATAAGTGTCAAAGAAGACTCTATCCTTTCACATGAATAAAAGGGAAACGCACACACACACACACACACACACATAGGGGGGGGGGAGTTGGGCTTCATTCACTTGCTTGCAGAAGTATCAAAATTCTTCCACAGCAGCTTGAAAGTCGAGGTTTAGTATGTAGCCAAGACATTCTGATTTTTAGAAAAGTCTTAAAATTGTTAATTTTACTTACTCATTTACTTAATTAACATCTACTCTGCTTTCTGATCAGGAAGGCAGGAATGTGCAGCATGGTCTACTTCATAATAACACCCAGCATTCTAGAAGCCAATGTTGGCAGAGTGCTTGGCATAGAGCAGAGAAAGCATTTTGCCCCAGTATTTGGCATCAGGGTGTCAAGGGTAGGCATGGCTGGGCAACTGTCAAGGGTCCACACCCCAGCAGGGGCCCACTGACAAGAGCCTGCTGGACTTGCTGTTCCTCTTCACCATTGCAACCTGCTTGTTCACCTGCCTCTTGCTCCGGCTCAGACAAGAGTGGTGGTGACTGGTGAGAAAGAGGAGCAGTAGAAGATGCCACAGCCGACTTGTTCTCTGCCTGTCAAACAAGCAAGTGGTAACAATGATGAGATAGAGGAGGAGGAGCAATAGCCGCTGATGATAATGGTGTTGAGAAGGTAAGACTCCCCCCTCTTCCTCCACTGCAGCCATGAGGAGATTAAATACTGTTTAGTATGTCATCTGAACCCTAAACTGTGGTTCACTATTTAGTGAAAACAAAAACCTGGAGCCAGCACTGTTTGACATGACATGACATGATCCCTGCTCAAGAAAAATCAAATTCCCTTTTGAATATACCTATGTGTGTTTGGAACAAATCTTCTAGACTCAGTACAGCCAATGTTAAAAAGTCCGGCAAGCACGTGCATCTCTGAGCATGTGTAAGGGCACACATGTATTTAGAGATACATTCCACACCAAGAAAACAAGGAGAAGTGTGTGATTTTTCCAATCACAGACTCTAACACCATGTTACATGTAGTTGCATGACTCTTTCCTCCACGTGTTTTTTTTTAAAACCCAAGTCAGCCTGGGGAAGACTGCATCTGAATGGAAGAAGGGTGTGTGGGGAGAGGCTGCTTAAACCGTCCCCCTACAATCCTTTTTCAGCTTAAGATCAGCCATCCCAAGCTGCATTTCCACTCACAATTGGAAAATGTATGAAGTCCCTGTATCTTCTCCCGATCTTTCCTTCCAGAGGTGATACATAAAGCACCTTGGGGTGGGCAATTCTGAGCTGGGAAAGAACAGGATGAAAAGGGTAAAACAAACAATTCATCTTCACCTGTCCTTCTGCTCAAACATAGCCTACTTCCAGATTGTTTTAGGTTAAGAAATGTAGAAGAAAGAATCAGATATAACACCATGTAACATGATATTGAGCCTGTGAAGGGGGAGATCCTTCCTCTTGGCATTTTACCAGAGTTGTGACTTGGCTTGCTAGTTACAGTATTTTTCCATGTATAAGACTATACTTTTTCCTAAAATTTTTAGACTAAAAATTGAGGGTCGTCTTATACACGGAAGTAAGCCAAGGAGAGAACCGCGCGGTTGCGAAACTGCCCAGTGGGGGGCGTCTTATACATGGGGGCATCTTATAGACGGAAAAATACGGTACTATTGTGAGGTAGACTGGTTTGCACATAATGCTGACCCATGGTTTGTTGCCTTACCAGGGTCTGTCTGGCAGATGATCAAACAAACCGCAGTTCGTTTTCTCAATCCCTGGGTTGTTTGTTTCCCTCCTCCTTTGCTCCCTCCCTCCCTGTATCCCAAATGTCTTTGTGGATCGCCTCCTTCACAGGTTCCACATCATGTTACATGGTGTTATATGATTTTTTCTTCTACATTTCTTAACCTAACACAATCTGGAAGTAGGCTGTGTTTGAGCAGAAGGACAGGTGAAGAGGAATTGTTTTACCCTTTTCATCTTGTCATTTCACCCTGGCATGTAGAGTTGCTGGTGTTTTTTTGTGTTTTTTTTTACTGCTCTTGCCCACCTCTGTAGCCTGGAGAAACAAGCCATGTACAACCCACCATTCTGGATTCACATGTAATGACAACCAATGGTTTAAACAACCCAGAATTCACAACCCAATAATAAACCATGGGTTCTTTTTCTGGGTTGTTCATGGTTAACAAACCATGATTTGTTAGCACGACTGTGTTCACACTTCACAACAATCCAGAGTTCAACAACCCAGAGTTCAACAACCCATTCCATGGGCTAGCGTTATGAGCAAATCAGGCCATTACAAAGTTTTGCTGTCTGAAACTCTACATAATGTGTAGCTTAAGCCACACACTTGAAGAATTCAGCAGGCTTGGCAAGGTGAGGTCCCCAGTGGGGGGCAGAACATACCTATTCTTGCAAAATACTAGCTGGATTTCCTAGTGGCTGTATTTATACAGTATAAGGTAAAGCATATTAAAAAAGAAAAGAAAAGACATCATACATGCTCAGGCACGAAACAAAAAGCCTGAAGCTAGGGAGGTTATGTAGGGCACAGATTGCCAAAATGACTAGGTAGATAAATGAAGAAGAGCACAGGCAATTAATATGTGGGAGAAATTGTATTCAACCGCTAGGGTGCAGAACACTTTCATATACCACTAGACATCCTCCTGTTTTTCGTATCCTTTCACACATCTCAGTGAGGCTCTAAAAACTTATTGCAAGAGGAAAGGAATATTCTATAATTTAGTCGGTTAATTTTTCAACCGGTTCCAAAAATAATAAAAATACATAGATGTGTTCACAAAAGATGCCTAGGCAAAATATAAAACCTAGAATGGTAATAAAAACTATATCTCCATAAAGAGGAACAACAAGGCAATGTTTTCAAGCATCTTTCCAATTAATTCCCATCGTACTGGAAAGAAAGGTGGAAGATGCCACTGAATGTGTTACTTTTTTAAAATTAGGAAGAAATGAACATTTCTGTAACACAGAAGAAGGCAAAATACAGAATCTGTTTCACCCTTTCTTTATCCTACAATGGACAAGACAGAAAAAAAGAAAGGGAATATAGAAGGTCTTCCTAATATACTGCGGTAGCCCAGGGACACGAGATTATCTGATTCAAGGCCCTTGTATCTCGATCAGAATTTTTTTTCAGTGGAACAGTGGCGATTTCAATATGCCTTCTCCATTAGGAGCTAACAAAAATCCAATTAAAGTTGAAATACAAAGATCAATTCAAATTGGAAAGGAATAGCAATTTGTCAGAAAACCATAGGAATGGAAAGCACAATTCCATTCCTTTTTGTGTGTGCTGAAGTTTCTTTTTTTGTGTTGAAATTTGCAAGGGGCTCAGGGTAGCGTACAAGGGGCCATGCCATTTTGTCATTACAATACTTCTGGAAATTAGAGTAGGCTGAGAGAAAATTCACGGAAGTGAGCTTCAGAGCTGAGTGGGGATCCGAAATGAAGAAAGAAGCCCTAAAGAGTGTACTTGAAACAATGTATAAAGGCCCAGTGCACTTCAAGTCAGAAAACTCTTCATGGAATCAGAGAGTTGAAAGAGATCTTGGAGGTCATCTAGGCCAACCCTCTGCACAAGGCAGGCTCTTCAGTGCAGGATGCAACTACAGCTTCTCTGCCAGATGACTGCCCAGCCTCTGCTTAAATACCTCTGAAAGGAGAGCTCACGACCTTCCAGAGCAGTCTGTTCCAGTGTCAGGCAGCTTTTACTGTCAGGCAGTTTCTGCTATAGTGCCTTGCAGAAGTGTTCACACACACCCCTTTGACTTTTCCACATTTTGCTGTGTTACAACCTGGAATTGAAATGGACTTAATTGGCATTGTTACCACTTGATGTATGCAAGATACTCAACATTGTGAAGGTGCAAAATATTTTTATTGTGGCACAAAAGTGAAGTAAACAAAAACAAACTGGCACTTGTTGGTTGCATAAGTATTCACCTCCCTGAGTCAATACTTGGTAGAAGCACCTTGGGTCTTCGTAGAAGCGTCTCCTTGGGTAAGTCTCTATCAACTTTGCACATCTGAATCCAGCAATGTTTCCCCATTCTTTCTGGCTAAGTTGCTCCAGCTGTGCCAGGTTGGATGGGAACCATTGGTGAACAGCAACTTTCAAGTCTTGCCACAGATGCTCAGTCAGATTGAGGTCTGGGCTTTGACTGGGCCATTCTAATACTATTGGGTTCTTGTTTTGAAACCACTCCAGTGTTACTTTGGCTGTGTGTTTAGGGTCATTGTCCTGCTGGAAGGTGAACCTCTGCCCCAGTCCCAGGTCCCTTGCAGACTGAAACACGTTTTCCTCTAGAATTGCCCTGTATTGGCTCCATCCATCTTGCCCTCAACCCTTACCAGTTTCCCAGTCACTCCCAAGGAAAAGCATCCCCACAACATGATGCTGCCACCACCATGCTTCACCGTGGGAATGGTGTTCTCAGGGCAATGAGCACTGTTGGCTTTGTGCCACTCCTAGCATTTTGCCGCAAGGCCAAAAAGTTCAATTTTGGTCTCATTAGACCAGAGAACCTTTCCCCACAGGTTTGCTGTGTCTCTCACATGCCTTTTTGTAAACTGCAAATGGGCTTTGATATGGGTTTGTTTCAGCAATGGCTTTCTTCTTGCCACTCTTCCATAAAGCCCAGCTTTGTGGAGCGCCTGGGTGATAGTTGTCCCATGGACGGTGTCATCTGCAAATCACTCCAGCATCTTCAGAGTTACCATTGGCCTCTTGGTGGCTTCTCTGACTAATGCCCTCCTTACCTGGTCACTGAGTTTTGGTGGACAGCCTTCTCTAGGCAGAGTCTTGGTTGAACCATATTCTTTCCATTTTGTAATAATGGATTTAACAGTATTCATAGTTTGAGATATTTTTTTAAATAATCCAACCCTGATTTGTGCTTCTGCACAACTTTATCCTGGAGTTGTTTTGATAGCTCCTTAGTCTTCATGATGCTGTTTGCTTAGATATGTTCTCTGACAAACTCTAGGGCCTTCCAGAAACAGGTGTATTTAATCTGAGATCATGTGGTACTGGAATTACACACAGATAGACTCCATTCAACTACGGTACTTACTGTACAGTATGTGACTTCTGGAGGCAGTGGGTTGCACCAGAGCTTATTTAGGCATGTCACAGCAAAGGGGCTAAATACTTATGCAACCAGCAATTGCCAGTTTGTTTTTGTTTACTTAACTGTTGTGCCACAGTAAAATATTTTGCACCTTCACAGTGTTGAGTATCTTGTGTATATCAATGGTAACAATGCCAATTAAATCCATTTCAGTTCCAGGTTGTAACACAACAAAATGTGGAAAAGTCAAAGGGGTGTGTGTGAATACTTCTGCAAGGCACTGTAATGTTTAGTCAACATCTGCTTCCCTACAATTTCTACCCATTGGTTCTAGTCTTGCCCTCTGGAGCAACAGAGAATAATGACAACAATAAAACAAAATACTCGCCACTTAATCTAACAGTATAAAACTAATTATAAGATCACTCATACCTTTGACACTATACAATGTCATAAACATCAGCACATCCTGAAATAGAAGCATATATTGACTGACTGATTTTGACATTTGTAGGCCACTTTTCCACTCCAAAAGAGCCCTCAAAGTAGTGCACAGGGGGGAAAGGAGCAAGGCAATGCTAGAAAAATCAGAATAATAAAACATCATTAAAAATAAATAAATCTGTCTGTCTGTAACTTGGCCACAGTGGCATTCTGCACCATCTGCAGTTTTGGAACACTCTTCAAAGGCAAGTCCACATCGAGCACCTTGCAATAGACTAACTTGGATGTGACCAAGGCATGTTCAGCAGTGATCAGATCTGCTTTCTCCAGGGAAAAGGCACCACTGGTGCACTAGCCAATGCTGGGCAAAGGCACCCCTGGCCACAACAGCCATCCCATGGTTCAGGAGCAAAACTGGGTCTAGGAGTTCTCCCAAGGTAAAAAAAAAAGGGGGGGGATACTTTAAGGGGAGTGCTACCTCATCCAGAACTGGCTAAACACCTAGACCTGGATCAATTTCCCTGCAGATCATGTTTGTGTAACATGATTTGTCATGCATCTTTTATTACTCAGTTTATGATCACCATCATTTTCTTCTACATTTTCCTTTGGTTTAAGGATAATTTAAACCAAGGTTTAAGGTGTTTCATTTCCCTTGGTTTAAGGATCATTTTTAAATAGTGTTATACTGCTCCTACAAAGGCAGTCCCCTCCTTTTGTTCAAAAGATCTTTCCCCCTTCCTCTTTTTAGAACACTAACGCTATGCCCTTCCTTCCTTCCTTCCTTCCTTCCTTCCTTCCACAGAGATCTGAACCCATATCTCTACAGTCCAGCTCCAACACTTTATCCACTACATCACGCTGCCTCTCACACTGAATTAGACTGGATTACGTTTTGGTGAGTCTTCAAACAAAAAGAAAAGATTTAAAACTATTTTAAACATCAGGCAAACAAAAGAATATTCACACACATGCCTCTTCCATACAATCAAGATATTGAGGCTGGCTGCTCAGAATGATGCTTAGAGTGATTGCCTGAGAGCAGTCCTTCCACAAATGCCAGCTAAGTGCCAGCAGCATGAGCTCTTATTGCCTGGGATGGGTGTGTGTGTGTGTGTGTGTGTGTGTAGGGGGGGGGAGCCTTTGCCAACCTTTGCTTCTCCAAACTGAGGGGGTGGAGTTTGGATGCTACTGCAGCTGAATCACTTTCACCTGCTGGCAGGTGCATCCCATTAAAATGAAAGGATCCAGAAGTTCATTTTGAATCCTTGCTGAGTGAATTCAGTACTGGAGCTAAAGGCCAAACTGGACAATACATTAAACGTGTGGTTGCATTTAACATGCTTAGCGGGGGTTTTTCCTTTCTTTTAAGTTACAGCTACAGGGGTGGGGCAGTGGGGGCTTGATCAGAATGAGGATGGCACATGGGGAGGGCAGTTAACTTTCTCCTGCCACGGTCCTTGCAAAAACTGCCCACCATCCCCAAGCTGCTATTTGCCACAAGAAGGAAACTGCCATGGGCAGGAGCTTCAGGGGGGCCTCCACGTGCAACCACAGTCCTGGTCCTGATCAACAGCCCCACATGGATGTTATTTTGAAGAAAACATCTAGACCAGGGCTCTCCAACCTTGGGTCCCCAGATGTTGCTGGCCTACAGCTCCCAGCATACCCAGCCAGCATGGCTGATGGCAAGGGATTCTGGGAGCTGTAGTCCAGCAACTTCTGGAGACCCAAGTTTGGAGAGCCCTGATCTAGACACATTAAAAACAGCCACATGTTTAGGATGCAATCCTATCCTATGCTTGTTTAGGCAGGAAAAAAAGTCCTATAACTCCCATCATGCCTCAGCCAGCCATGGCTAGCTGGGAGTCGTAGAACTCTTTTCTGCCTAAACAAGCATAGGATTGCCCCCTTAAGTTTGGCCCTTAGATGCTTTTCTTACTGGAAAGATTCCTAGGAGGCCCCAGAAATTTCCAAAGAGAATACAAAAAAAATTTTTTTTGGAAGCATCTTCTGTGATCATTAAGGTTTCTGTATGCAGCCTCTTGTGTGCCCTCGGGCGACTGCTGGCAGCCTTTTTGTGCTGACTCTGGGATTTTTCTGCTCTTATAAAAACTTGAGACTGAAGTTTTTGACATAACGGGGTTTCCAGTCTATCTGTCTTGGCATATGCCATTACAGATAAGAGAGTGTCCACCTATAGGATGAAACTGGCTGCAGTAGTATGACAATCATTTCTTTATTTATTTTTACATCAGCACTGTCCTCAATACACAGGCTGTATTTGGACATAATGCAAAACTACGGTTTAGCATTACAAGAATGCCTCGCCCCTGGGCTTGTAAGCTTCGCCTTTCCCCTCTCCTCCACCACTGCAGCCATGTGGAGGAGATTAAATACTGTTTAGTATGTCACCTGAACCCTAAACTGAGGTTCACTATTTAGTGAAAACAAGCTTCATAAAGCACAGTTTGAACTTGGATTATTTCCACTCACCCTAGCTAAGATTAACCACAGTTTGTCCCGGTTCAGACAACACAGTAAAAACTGTGGCTAATCAAAATCAGAAGCTTCCAAACTCCTCCTCATGGCCAGGAGTGCATGAACAGGGGGAAGGCTAGGCTCATTCTTGTAATGATAAATTATGGTTTAGTGTTATGTCCAAACCAGTCCAGTGTGGAGATGAGATTTCTTCTTAAACATTTAAAAATACAATAACAACATTTATAAAGAGCCTGTGAGGGTTAAGTCTTGGGACTCTTACCGGTATATTTAAAAACCTAACTCATTGGTTTTATCTGACAAAGATTCCTGCTCTTTGTAGCGACATCGTATCCAATGCCCAATTCATACTAGCCTTATTCAGGTGTTCAGAAAGGGGTGAAAATCAACACGTGATGGAGCACTCCAGCCCCTCCCCTCTCCCTCATTGCTTTTGTCACCCTCAACGTGTGGAGGGTGACAGTCGGAAGAGGAGAGCCTCCTGTGTCCATGGGGGTTCTCCAAAAGAGCCAGAAGAATGCAGATATTTCAACATTCTGGCTCTTGTGGAGATCCTCCATGGACACAGGAGGCTCTCCTCTTCAGACAGTCACCCTCCACAAGGTGTGGGGCTGAAGTGCTCCTTCATCTTATGTGTTCCTCTGTTCAGGTACAGAACACCTAAATAGGGCTACTTGGCAGTGTGACTTCTTGTAAAACAACTGCTTGGGTGGAATGCTACATGGCAAATCACATGTGCACAGTGACTTATATGGTTGCAGTGATTCCAACCACATCATCACAAACCCTTTTTTTTTTTTTAGAGGGGGGTGTTCTTTCTTTCTTTCTTTCTTTCCTTCCTTCCTTCCTTCCTTCCTTCTTTCCGCTTCTGCCTCTGCTTATTTTTGCAGTGGTGTGGTTGAAATGGCTACAAAATATGGGAAGCTGCTTCACATGGATGACTTTGCCTTACAAGTGTGCCTGCAGGTGTGAATGCAGCTTAAGGGTGAACTGTTCACACATTCACTTAAGGGAATCATTAGCACATTGGAAGGTTCCTCATGTTGTGGGGTGACTGGTTGACATCAGGGAGGCAATCATCTGTGACAGCTAACTGGGGGATAGGCATTTCACAAATTTCAGTTGTTAAGATATGATAGCGGCAGTTATCACATGAATAACGTGGCGTATAAACAGCCCAGGAGGCTGGCTCACACATGCATGTGCATCACTTGCTAACTCTTGACCACCCGTTGCTGAATGGGTGGGCTGACTCCTTTGAACAACATGGCACCGAGGAGCTAGGAATGTCTTGTGCTTTGTGTTTGATCTGTGACAGCTGATTCACACGTGCAAGTCAATACCAGATACTGCAGTCATCAAGTAATGAGCAGGCATTTATGAATCAGCTCTGAACATTGGCGTGTGGCTTCATGCCACACTAAAATGAATTTGTTGCTTCATGCCAACCCTAATAATGAATTTGACTGTTAAAGGATATCATAGAATCATAGAATCATAGAAAAGTAGAATTGGAAGGGGCCTACAAGGCCATCGAGTCCAACCCCCTGCTCAATGCAGGAATCCAGGTCAAAGCATCTCTGTCAGATGTCTGTCCAGCTGCACCTTGAATGCCTCCAGAGTGGGAGAGCCCACGACCTCCCTAGGTAGTTGATTCCATTGTCTTATTGCTCTGACAGTCAGGAAATTTTTCCTGATGTTTAGGTGGAATCTGGGTTCCTGTAACTTGAGCCCATTATTCCGTGTCCTGCAAACTGGGATGATCGAGAAGAGATCCTGGCCCTCCTCTGTGTGACATCCCTTCAAGTACTGGAAGAGTGCGATCATATCTCCCCTCAGTCTCCTCTTCTGAAGGCTAAACATGCCCAGTTCTTTCAGTCTCTCCTCATAGGGCCTTGTTTCCAGTCCCTTTATCATCCTTGTTGCCCTCCTCTGAACCCTCTCCAGTTTGTCTATGTCCTTCTTAAAGTGAGGTGCCCAGAACTGGACGCAGTACTCAAGATGAGGCCTAACCAGTGCCGAGTAAAGGGGAATTATCACTTCCCGCGATTTGGAAGCTATACTTCTATTAATACAGCCCAAAATTGCATTTGCCTTCTTTGCAGCCACATCGCATTGCTGGCTCATATTCAGTTTGTGATCTACCACAATTCCAAGATCCTTCTCACTTGTAGTATTGTTGAGCCAAGTGTCCCCCATTCTGTAACTCTGCATTTGGTTTCCTCTCCCTAGGTGCAGCACTTGGCATTTATCCCTATTAAATTTCATTCTGTTGTTTTCGGCCCAGCGTTCCAGCCTATCGAGGTCACTTTGAATTTTGTTTCTGTCTTCCAGAGTATTAGCTGTTCCACCCAACTTTGTGTCATCTGCAAATTTGATAAGCATTCCCTGTACCTCCTGATCCAAGTCATTAATAAAAATGTTGAAGAGCACCGGGCCCAGGACCGAGCCCTGTGGTACCCCGCTCGTTACCTCTCCCCAGTTTGAGAAGGAACCATTGATAAGCACTCTTTGAGTCCGATTCTGTAGCCAATTATGGATCCACCTGATAGTTGTTCCATCTAGCCCACTCTTAGCTAGCTTTGTATATAGTAATAAAGGGTTAATTAGTGTGTTCTTCTTCTTTTTTTTTAAATCATTTTTTAAACTAAACACAAATGCCAAATGTGCAGGGCCGGCGTCAAGGGTAGGCATGGTCGGGTACCTGCTGAGGGCCCACACCCCAGCAGGGGCTGACTGACGAGAGCCTCCAAGACTTGTTTCTGCTCTTCACTACTGCTAGTTCCATTGCAATCCGCTTGTTAACCTGCCTTTTGCTCTGGCCCAGACAATGGTGGTGGTGAGAAGGAGGAGCAGAAGATGCCACTACCTATTTGCTCACTGGCTCTCTGCCTGTCAAATAAGCAAGCGGTAGCAATCATAAGAAAGAGCAATAGCAGTTGGTGATAATGGCAGGGGGAGAAGGTAGACCCATGGAGGGAGAGGGCCTACTGAAGATGTCTTGCCCAAGGGTCCTGCAAAACCAGGAGCTGGCACTGAAGTGAAAGGGTCCTTAACTTTTCCTATAAATAAGACTATTATGAGGGCATCACAGTATATAAATCCAAAAAAACCTATCCCCTGGCGTTCTATTATAATAGAGATATTGCCTTAGGGCCGTTTTAATATTTGCCCACATCTTCAGCACCCATTCTTTCTTATTTGGCTCATTTTGGTCTTTTCTGGTGACTTGCATACATTATTCTTGCACAACTAATAAAGTTAACACAATTTCTTGTGAATGCTTTTGTAAATCATTTTTATTACAGTTTAACAGGTGTACTAATTGATCCTTATATTTATGATTTTGTTATTTGCTCGAATCTGCCCCCCCCCATCTTCCAGCTTTTCTGTGCCCTTTTACGTTTCTACCACAGATGAAAGGTGCTGCCCTAAGTTATATCACCACACCAACACTTCCCCGGGTTGGCTTTATAAATGTTATGAATCTTCCATGATATTATGTACCAGTGATCTGCCATTTTCTAACAGTTCCCTTTTAAATTTAAGCAGATAGAAATTCTAGAAATGTCCAGATATTGTCGTTGATTTTGCACTGTGCTTATCTTTAGCCAATCAACATCCAAGCTTTTTGCCAAACACAATCGTTTTACTAGAGAAGATGATACAGTTTTGAAAACATCTTCACATCATTCTTTACTTTTTGTAAGCTTTTTGAAAGCAGTTATATCCCTCTAAGGCTGCAATCCTATACACACTTACCTGGGAGTAAGTCCCATTGAATTCAATGGGATTCACTTCTGAATAGACATTAATAGGATTGCTACTGTAAATGTTATATCTCCTTTTATGTATGTTCCAGAAACTTCTTACCTGAAGTTATCAATAGAAAAGGATATGCTCACATTACATATTTAGGGTTAGTTCACAATAACAATTCATAAAATCACTCCCATATGCATACATGCCCACCCGCCTGCCCGTTCATCCTATATTTCCCTCATAAATCAAGATTACCCAAATCTGATCAAAATTATTGATGGGTGAACTCAGGTTGACTCAACACAAAACTCCTTTGTTATCCCAAGCTTTCCTTGAGAGTACTTGGTAAAAACTTGAGGATTTGTTGTTGTTGTTGCTGTTGTTAGTATTTTGAGAAAAAAGTTTAAAACAACATCAATACCCCAATGGGTGAGGCATACTTGCTTGCCAATTCCCTCCAGCCCCCTCTCAAGCAATCCCCCCCATAACAAATACACAAATGTTTGCCTTTGTAAATTGTGTGTGAATGCCTTGACATTCTTCTTGACATGCAAATAGCAGCTTCAGAGGGGGCAATTTTTTCAAGACTGTGGCAGGGAGAGAAAGCGTTAAACTTTCCCTGCCCACCAGCTGCATCCCAATGCTAACAAAAAAATGCATCTTCTTCTAGGATAGACTTATATTCATTGCCACAAAACTACCATTCCCCCAGCCGTCCTGCATTACTTTCCATAACTAAGTTGTATTATTATTATTATTATTATTATTATTATTATTATTGCAAACAAACTTTTTCAGCTTTAAAAAAAACCTTTTTCTGGTGACATGTTAGGAAGCTTTATTAACAGAAAAGTTAATTTAGGGAGAATAGTTTAACTGCATTAATCTTTCCGAGAAATAATATTTTCACGTTTCGCCACACAGCAAGGTGTTCCTGATCCCCCCCCCCCATTAGTGCAGGAAAGTAATTTTTGTACAAGTCAACCGTCTTTTTGCACATACCCCTAGATAGCTAATTATCTGCAAATCTTGCAGCACGATTACAGCGATTTATGTGCAGGTTAATTACTTCATGGTGAGTGTGTGTGTGTAATTAAAACATTCTCTCAGTTCAACAAGTTTTTGAAATGATAAATAATTTGTGAGGAATATTGGCAGAGGGTGAATTGTCATGTGCAAAATGTAATCTAGTCTGAAAATGGGGATATGGAGGCATTAAAGCAGGGGACCCCAACCCTTTTTGACCCGTGGGCACATTTGGGAATTTCAGAAACTGCTGTGGGCACCACCACAAAATGGCTAATCAGTGGATCACTGCTTTGGCGTCTACCTGTTGCATCTATGGATCTTAGGCTGCATCTTATTCAGCAAAAACTTTTGTTTTGTGTCTGTTGGACACCGCAATGTCTCTTTAATAAGGGATTGTCTAATTCAGCTAATTGTTGGCAGTACAATATAGCTATTGTTTCTTTTAAACACATGCTTTGGCAATGTCCAGTAGTTGCTTCTTTTGGGGAGGAGGGCATTACTGAGATAAATTTTGTACTAGAACAGTCTTTAATATTCATGGATGTACACACTCTTTTACGTTATTTACCTAATTCATGGAAATTAACAAATGGAAGAGGAAATGGATTCTCGGCACCCTTTCAACAGCTAAAAGACTGATATTACAACTCTAGAAGGATAAACACTCACCACCTATAATGGAATGGATTGAGGACCCTACAATGCCTTTGATATATGAACTGGTGGTAAATAGACACCACCTTCAAATGGGTGCTTATTTGGATATTTGATATACTTTTGTTGAAGCCTTTGTGTAATTGCTAGAAAGTTGTATGCATTTCATACAAATCCATGTATGTATATTTTTAAAAAATGGGGGGGGACATTATTTGCGGGGGCCCATGGACACCGTGTTGCCCCCCCCCCAATTTGAGTATATATAGAGAGAGACCATAGGAAGCAGTCCTAATTGTGTGTGTGATGCATCTTTTAAAGATATGCCAAGCATCGTTCAGCTCCACAGAGGCATCTTCAAGTAAGGTTGGGAAAAACCCTTATCTGTTATCCTGGATATCCGTTGCCAGTTAATGCAGAGCAGAGGTGTTGCACCTCTTTCAGCCAAAATTTCATTTCGGAGAAGCTCTCTGGGCCTGGGGCTACATTCTAGTGGTGGGTGGAGTCAAAGGCAAAGGGAGCTGGGCCAAAATATCAAAAACACCAGCCAATTTAGCTTAAATTCTTTTCTGCCAGCAGCTAAGCTTTAGGAGACCTTTTAGAATGGAGGGGGGGGGGGACACCAGGAAGCCACCAAACGATTGGTGGTCGCAAGAAAGGGGCTGGAGCTGGAGGAAGGGGGTGGGGCTAGGAGAAGGGGCGTGGCCATCTGGTGAATTCCAGAGGGTCAGATTGGGACCCCAGGCCAGCTGGTATTAGGCCCCAGGTCTGAGGTTCGGCACTCCTGGTGTAAAGTCTACACAGCGTCATCTGTTCCAGAACCGAGCTCTGGCACTAAAGCCAGGTTCCAGATATAACCCCCAGTCAGCCCTCCTGAGCTACATGCACCAATAGTCTCTACCATAAGCTGGTAGAAAACAGCCTTGGACTGCGTGTGTCTTGGGCTTTATTGACTTTGGCCATGAGCAAGTGGTTCAGGCTGTGAGGAGTTGCTTCATCTAGAGTCCAGATCCTATTGTACTCACTGGCCGAGCAGCGGTGCAGTGGAGCCAGGGCTTGCAGGGATGCAGGCGACAGCACTTTTTTTTATTAGCAGGGTGTGAGGGATTGAGGCCTACACAGGCTTCAGTTTGTTGAAGCCTGAAGGCCCAAACACTTCCCTCGAGTAGTGAAGCCTGAAGGCCCAAACACTTGGATGGGAGGGGGAGTTTGAGAGTTTTAAGTTACCCAATAGAAGTTAAGAATTAGTTCTCCTGTGCAAGGTCAGGAGAACCATTCCCATTCCTGGGAAGACTATATATGTGGGGTGTGGTCAGCTAGCAGTTAGTGTGTGTGCTGGGAGAGAGCTAGAAGCAGCATCAGAGAAACAGCAGAGAGAAGCAGAGGGAGAGAAAGAGAAACTGGCTGGCTGACTGCATAGGAAATAGGTAGTCTGAAGTTATACTAGAGAACATTGGACTGTTTGTTTGTTTTATTTTATCATACTTGCTTTTGAATTATAACCACTCTATTAAGTAAAGACCCAAATATCATAAGTAAAGTGCTGTTGTTTACCCTGGAGTTTGGAGTGACTTATTCACCATGTCTAGAGCCTACACCCACGTTACTGGAAGCAGGCAAAGGACTTGATAACCTAGAGAGGGAGAGACTTTGGGAAGAGGCAGAGATCTCCCAAAGGCAGATCAAGGGGTCCCTGCAGTAGCGGAACCTTGACAGATGGTGGCAGCAGAGCGATCCTGAACAGTGAGATTAAGCACTCCAAACAGAAATTGGGTTTTTTTTTATTAATAGAGCTGGCAAAAGCAGCGTATGTGTTAACTTCAGGACTGAGGAATGGAGACCCATTGAGGCTAGTAAAATGAGCCAGTATCTCTCCATGAACAAAACTGCCCTGATAGAGCAGTGTAAAAAGGACAATTTTCCATGGGAGGAGAAAACAGCAGAGGAACTAAAAGTTATGCTGATCTCCCAGGCGGTAATAGGAGGAGCTGCACCCTCTAGCCCTAGTGTCACAGGACCCCAAACAAAAGAATGGGAGCTCCGTGAACAGGAACTGCGGCTAGTGGCAAAGCAGAAGGAAGAGGAGACCCGATTAGAGTGGGAGAAGCTAAGGCTGCAGCAGGAGCAGCTTAAAGCTCAGGAAGAGCAACGCAGACATGAGGAAAAGCTGCACCAGGAGAAACTGCAAGCCCAAGAGGAACAATACAGACACGAGGAAAAGATGATGAAATTGAAACAGGAGCAGCCTGTCAGAGTTACCCCGAAGGACTTCACAGCATACACCCCAGGAGAAGACCCACAAGTGTTCCTGACCACTTTTGAAAGGGCAGCACAGAAGTGGGGATTGCAGGAGGGTGATTACATGAAGTTTGTGCCTAATTTAATCAAAGGGGAGCTGGCAGAGATTTATAATAGCATGCCAGAGGGGGAGGCTGTTTCCTATGCTCAGTTCAAAGAAACTGTGTTTAAAAGGTTCAGGTTAGGCCCTGAGCACTTTAGGAAAAAGTTCAGAGGGTTAACACTCAACCAGGTAAATCTATGGTAGAGTTTGCAACAAAACTAAAAAACCTGCTATTAAAATGGGTGGATGAAGCAAAAGCTGACAACAGGGAAAAGGTGTTAGAGCTTATGGCCCTGGATCAGTTTTATTTTCGGTTGCCCAGAGAAATAAAACTGAAGGTTAAGGATAAAGATCCTGACACTGTAAACCAAGCTGCAGAAATGGCTGACAAATTGATTGAAAACCGGGAAGGGTTAGGCCCCAGGATTGAGTCTGAGAAGAAGGGGGGGAAATGGGAAGCCCCAAGTAAAAAGCAGTTCAAAAAACCTCCTTTTGATCCTTCTCACCCCAGAGACCGTGCCTGCTATTCGTGTGGTCAGACAGGCCACATCAAGAGTAGCTGCCCCAAGTTACAAGCAGTAACACCAGCTAACCCAGGTAGTCCTAAACCCGAACAAACCAAGCCACAAGGTGTAGCAAGCGTAAAAAACCCTTATAATTGTGGATTTGTGATCACCAACAGGGAAGAGGTTAATAATCAGTTTAAAGAACCTGTTTATGTAAAGGATAAGACCATTATGGCAATGTTGGATTCTGGAGCTGATGTTTCTCTGATCCGAGCAGATTTGGTGACACCTGAAGATTTGGTACCAGGAATGTCTATTGAGATTCAGGGAGTGAATGGTCCCTCCTTTGAAGTCCCAGTAGCAAGGTTATCCATAGAATGGAGGGGATGGAGGGGTCTGTATGATGTTGGGGTGATGGAACCTCCAACCCAATTTGCCCCTATCATTGTGGGAAGGGATATAATGGGACCAGAAGCTCAAATATGTGTGGTAACCTGCAAGCAAAAGGAAAGGGAGGAACTTTCAAGGCAGGACCAGGCAAAAGCTGATGGGGTAAAAGAAAAGGTACTAGAGGTACAACCCACGGTGATTCCAGAAGGTCCAAAACCAACCCCAGACCCTCCCCAAACTGAAACAACAGAACAAGCATCCAGGCAACCTGTAGACCTGAAAGCCAGTGAAACAACCGAGGCAGGTGGTTCTGTAGAAGAGGTGCTAGAGACCCCTTTTCCTGATTTAAGAGGAGTAGAGGAATTCAAGCAGGGAGTCCTCAGTGATCCTAGTTTGGAGCCTCTGAAAAGAGTTGCTCTCCCTCAAGAGAGGCCCTTCTCTGAGGAAAGAAGGGAGCAGATTATTTGGGAGAAAGGATTGCTGTATAGGCTGTGGTTGCCAAAAACCCAAGAGTTAACCTGGGAACCACTAAAGCAACTGGTAGTACCTAACCAATTCCGGCTAAGGTTGCTAGAACTAGCCCATGATGTGCCATGCGCAGGACACTTGGGGAAAAACAAGACTAAACAAAGGCTCATGGCAAACTTCTTTTGGCCTGGAATTGCTAAGCAAGTAGCAGAGTACTGCAGGTCTTGTGAAACCTGTCAGCGTGTGGGGAAGGCAGGGCATCACAGTAAAGCCCCTTTGCAGCCTCTGCCTATTATAGGAGAAGCTTTCTTCAGGGTGGGCATGGATATTGTAGGGCCTTTCACTAAACCCACCCACAAGGGAAAAAAGTACATCCTCACAGTGGTGGATTTTGCCACAAGATACCCAGAAGCAGTAGCACTAGCCTCTATAGATGCTCCATCTGTAGCTGAGGCTTTGCTAACTATATTTTGCAGAACTGGATTTCCCTCTGAAATCTTGACAGATTGTGGGTCAAATTTCCTCTCCGAGATAATGGAATGTCTGTGGAAGTGTTGTGGGGTAAAACACTTGAAAACCACTCCTTATTACCCACAATGCAATGGAATGGTGGAAAGATTTAACGCCACACTCAAAGGAATGATTAGAGCTTATGTAAATACACACCCAAATGACTGGGATGACAAACTGCAACACCTACTTTTTGCCTACAGGGAAGTTCCACAGGAATCAACGGGATTCTCACCTTTCGAGCTGTTGTATGGCAGAAGAGTGAGAGGCCTTCTTGATCTCCTGAGGGGAAACTGGGAAGGTAAACTCGTAGAAAACAAAACCTCAGTGGTGGATTATGTGTTAAAACTTAGACAAACTCTAGATACACTCTGTAAACTAGTTCAAGCCAATGTAACCAAAGCCCAAGAGGTGCAAAAGTTCTGGTATGATCAAAAGGCACGCTCTAGAGTATTTGAGGTAGGGGATCAGGTAATGATATTTCTTCCTCTGCACAAAGACAAGCTTAAGGCTGCTTGGGAAGGCCCCTACACAGTCAGAGAGAGAAAATGGATGAATTAACCTATGTGGTGGTTAAAGAAAAATCTGAAAAAAGACCAAAGGTAGTACATGTAAATATGATGAAGCCACACTATGAGAGGAGTGGAGTAGTTTTACAGGTGCAGAAGGTGCCAGAGGTAGTATACTTAGGGCACAGGGTTGGAAATGGTCATATCACACCTTTATGGGACAAGGTTGAAGCTATCAGAACCTGGGACATACCTACAACCAAGAAACAGGTCAGGTCATTCTTGGGATTTGCTGGGTATTACAGGAGATTTGTTCCCCATTTTGGTGAAATTGCTGGACCTTTGACTGATTTAACCAAGAAATGTAAACCTGACAAAATTGTGTGGACTGATGAATGTCAAAGAGCTTTTGATAGACTAAAGGACATTTTAAGCTCAAAGCCTGTGTTAAGAGCACCTGACTTTGAAAAAACCTTTATTGTAGCTACTGATGCCTCTGAGACTGGCATAGGTGCAGTATTGTTACAAGACTATGACTCTGTTAAGCATCCAGTAGCCTACCTGAGTAGGAAGCTTCTACCCAGGGAGAGAAACCTGTCTACGATCCAAAAAGAATGTCTGGCAGTAGTGTGGGCTCTGGACAAGCTCAAGCCTTATGTTTTTGGACAAGAATTTACTTTATGGACTGACCATCATGCCTTGCAATGGATACAAACTATGCAAAATACCAACTCCAAGCTTCAGAGATGGTCTTGGAAATTGCAGGAATTTCAAATGAACATTGAACATGTGCCTGGGAAGGAGAATGTGATAGCTGATGCTTTGTCTAGGAAATAACCAAAAAACAGTTGCCTTTTTGTGTAGGTTAAGGTTTCACAATTCTCTTCTGTAAAAGGGAAATTGTTCCACTTGAGGAGAAGGAGGGGAAGATGTGAGGGATTGAGGCCTACACAGGCTTCAGTTTGTTGAAGCCTGAAGGCCCAAATACTTCCCTCGAGTAGTGAAGCCTGAAGGCCCAAACACTTGGATGGGAGGGGGAGTTTGAGAGTTTTAAGTTACCCAATAGAAGTTAAGAATTAGTTCTCCTGTGCAAGGTCACATGGTTATAACCTTCCATTCCTGGTAAGACTATATATGTGGGGTGTGGTCAGCTAGCAGTTAGTGTGTGTGCTGGGAGAGAGCTAGAAGCAGCATCAGAGAAACAGCAGAGAGAAGCAGAGGGAGAGAAAGAGAAACTGGCTGGCTGACTGCATAGGAAATAGGTAGTCTGAAGTTATACTAGAGAACATTGGATTGTTTGTTTGTTTTATTTTATCATACTTGCTTTTGAATTATAACCACTCTATTAAGTAAAGACCCAAATATCATAAGTAAAGTGCTGTTGTTTACCCTGGAGTTTGGAGTGACTTATTCACCATGTCTAGAGCCTACACCCACGTTACTGGAAGCAGGCAAAGGACTTGATAACCTAGAGAGGGAGAGACTTTGGGAAGAGGCAGAGATCTCCCAAAGGCAGATCAAGGGGTCCCTGCAGTAGCGGAACCTTGACACAGGGACACTGATGTCATCTGCCACTCCCCCCTCAGAGTTCTCTGTTCCCTCAGAACTTAGCTGCAATACCCACAGTAGCAGGGTGGAAAATGAATTTCCCCAGCAATTATATACTGTTCCCTGTTGTGATGCAAAGTATTTGGGGTTGGCTTGTTCTTGAATGGGCAATTAAGAGTCAGTAGCTTCACAAAAGACCTGCTCCTGGTGGAGACGGAAACCTCTAGAACTAGTTTGTTGATATGGATCAGGCCTGTGGCTTACGCTGGCTCAGCCTGTCTGAGTCTGAGTGTGGAAAGCTAAGCAGGGTCTGGCCTGGTTATTATTTGGATGGGAGACCCCTCTAGTTTCCTGCACTAAGCAGGGGGTTGGACTAGATAGCCTTGTAGGCTCCTTCCAACTCTATGATCTATTAAATAATTGCCTTCATTTTTGGACTCTCCTTGGGAGCACGGCTGTGGGGACTGTCATGATGAACACCCACCCTTCTAAATTTACCACTGCACCAACTGGGGCAGGCAGCCCAGCATAACAAACATTTGTAAGCACCTTTCTAAGTCCTTTTGGGCACAATCCTATGGCCTCCTGGCCTTGTCTGGGGGGGCATAGGATAGGTCGGAGCCCCTGCTTTGACCTCGGAAATGCCTTCAAAGGTCACATGGGGACTCCGCCCATGGAAGGCCCTCCCTCCTGCTCTCCCAGCCAGTGCGGTTCTTTCCATGGTGGCTGGGCTCCAAAGATGGAAGACCATCTTCGAATGGGGGGGGGTGTTCCCGGGGGTGGGGAGGGAGGAACGAGACACCGCCATCCTCTGCTGTATCCAGGTGGTACCTCAGCCTCTCCTCCTTGCGAGGAGGGGAAAAACATTTAGATGGCTGAAATTATCAGACAACTAAGTGTTTTGGAGGGTGAGGGGAGTGCGGAGGCAATCCTAGCTGCCGTGCTCCTCCCAGCTTCCATTGAATGCCCATAATCCTCTGAGTTCAGAGGGTTTTGGGCACCCACGTAGGATGGGGCAGTTAAAACAACAGTAGCAACAAAATTCCCCCTCTCCAACTTCAAGTGCTGATACGCCTATTGATTGTTATTACAGTCATGCCTTGGATTGAGAGCATAATTCGTTCCGGAAACGTGCTTGTAATCCAAAACACTCTTATATCAAAACGAAATCCCCCCAAAAAAATTTGTACAGAGATTTTTAATTTAAGCTGTACTACAGTACTTGTATTGCAAGACGTCGCTTGTATATCAAGTAAAAAAAAATTAAATAAATATTTTAAAAATTGCTTGTCTTGCAAAACGCTCTCAAACCAAGTTACTTGCAATCCAAGGTATATAGGCTTCTTTTCTACTAACGGGGCAGCTGCAGGGAGGGGAGGGGGGGGAAAGATCTGGATATTGATTTTTATTGCATTGTATAGATAAATAACTGGCCCTTGAGCCTGCAGAGATAAGGACAAAAACATGAAAAACAAACAAATCTTGAAACCTCACCCTTGCCTTGTCTTCCTTGTCTCATAACAAAGCATTATGTAGGCCAATGCATAATGAGAGGCAGTCACTCACCTCTCCAGGCCAGGCTTGAGAACCATCCTGAAGGGGAGGAGGGCCTTAACCTGTACCAAGATCAATCGATGCTCTGCCGCTGCGTGTCAGTGGCTAAATAGCTGCAGGATCCAGCAGCTTCCTGTTATTACAGAGTCAAGCAGGATTTGATCTCTTTATTTAGAAGTCAGGGACACCATAACCCTTCTGCAGTTCACTCAGCCTTGCTCTCCCCCTGAGGCATGCACACTAATCAGGCATCACATCTTTCCTGCGCATCTGGTCTCCTGGCAAAGCTGTGGCTACAGGGCACTGTGGCAGAGCGCAGCGTTCACAAGGCAATGGGGAAGAAAATGTTGCTGTGAGTGGGGAGTTAAGGGGCATCAGAGAACTTCTGGCGTGTTTTAGGGATCAGTTAATAATAATTGTCATGCCATTATACGGTTGTAAGGAACCCGTGAGCCATCGAGACAGACTCCCAAGGCAGGACTGAAATTAAGATCATAAAAATGGCTGTGCTTCGTCAAGCCAAAGGCCCATCTGGTCCAGCACTCTCCTGCCAACCCAAGCTAGCCAAAGGCTCCTGGGAAGCTCACAAGATGGAGGTAGCCGATTTCTCCCCAAAATCTGGTTGTCAAAGACATGCTCCTGTAAACAGATGTTCCATTTAACGTACATGATGAATAACCTTTGATAGACCTGACCTCACTGGGTTTGTCTATGAAAAAGCGAGCTAAGATAACCAACACCACGGCCATAAGCACTCACCCACAAGTTGTATCCCTGGTTCTGGTAGCATTCCCTAAATCCAGTTGAGTAGTTGACTGGTTGCGACTGTTCTGTTCTGTTGTTAGGGAGGCAGGGCCAGCACCAAGGGTTGGCATGGTGAGGCAACTGGTGAGGGCTCACACTGCTGTCAAGGGCACCCTGGACCATCGTGTCCTCTTCACCATTGCAACTGGCTTGTTCGCCCAGACAATGGTGGTGGTATGAAGGAAGAAGAAGCAGTAGTTGCTACTTCTTATTTACTCATTGGCTCTCTGCCTGGCAAGCAAACAAGTGGTACCACTGATGAGGAAGAGGAGGAGGAGGAGGAGGAGCCTGACAACAATGCTGGTAAGAAGGTAGACTCACTGATGGGGCCACTGAGGGTGTCTTGCCCAAGCCAGCCACACCCCCCCCAAAAACTGGCACTGAGGGAATGGGGCCTACTTTGCATTTTGCACATATTGTTTCATATATTCCACAGTGAGGGTGGCCAGGTGTCCTACTTTACAGAGAACAGCCCTCTATTTGGGAGAGCTGGCAAAGGACATTCCCCAATTGAAGGTGTCCTGTCCCTTCTTTGATGGACTGTCCAATCCAAGTCTGGCTTAATGTCAAAGAACCGTAAGGAGGGAGAGCAATTATAGTTATTATTTCTAAATGTGTACCTATATATATAAAAGTTGTTATGCAAATTGGTGTCCTCCTCTTTGGTGACCCATTTCCTTCCTCTCTTTGGGGCAATGCGTAAGTGGCCACCCTACCCACGGCTAAGCCTGGAACTGAAAGTTCTGCCTGAAGGGTGAGGTGTTAGTGTGCCCTGGACGAATTAAGTCATAAGGGCATAAGAAGAGCCATGCTGGATCAGACCAGATCAAAGGGCCATCTAGTCCAGTGGCCGGTCAGATGCCCCCAGGATGGCCAGAAGCAGACCTTGAAGACTACAGCCCTTGCCCATTGGCAGTCCTCAGCATCTGGTATTTTGCAGGGATAATATGTCTGAACATGAAAACTCCATCTGTTACAGTTCATAGCTGTTAGTAGAGGTATCCTATATGAATTTGTCTAGGCCTTTTTTTAAAAAGCCATTTTTTAGGGTTGTATCCAATGTTAGTATAACGTAAGTCCCATTCATTTTAATGGGTCTACTCTAAGTTGGACTATCATTGGATGCAACCCCTAGTGGCTCTTTCCACATCTGCTGGTAGATGGATTATGTAATTTATTTATGGGGATTGTATGAAGAAGTACTAGGTTATTATTTATACATTTACAATATTTAGTACCGTGAACTTTTGGTCCCAAGGGACCCCAAGATGGCTTCCAAGAACATTTTTTTAAAATTAAACAAAACATTGTAACAATATAAAAACCACATAAAAATTACAGAGCAGCGATGTTAACAACAGAAGAACACACCACAATAAGAATAACTAAAAACCTAGATCCAACAGCAGCCTAGTACTAAGTCAATCCCTCCACCCGCCCCAAACCATCCTGAATATTTTATCAGACCCTTCCTCCAAGTAGCTCAGGGCAGTATTCTTTCCCCCATCCCCATTCAGCATCACAACAACCCTGTGAGGTAGGTCTGGCTGAGGGCCAAAACAGATATTACTTTAAATCTGTATCTAGGAGCCACACCTGTTTTTCATTTTTACTCTAGAGTAGGTGTAGGGACCCTGATCCAGGGGGTATGGGGATTTTACAGTCCAGACTGGGGCCCTGCATCTACTCTAGAGTAAAAATGAAGGGGGGAAGCTGCTAAATACAGATTTAAAGCACTGTCTGCTTTGGCCCTGAAGGAGTGTAAGTAGCCTACATGGCTGGGTGCATATTTGAACCTGGGTCTCTAATCTGACACTCTAACCATTACACCACATTCCTGAATTAACAGTTTTTTGATGAAAGCCACAATTGAGCCAGCTGGGGATCCCTAGGTTGAACATGTGAACCGACCGCCAGTTAATGTTACTGGGTTGCTCCTATTATGGTCCTCCACAGTTCATCCCATGTGATCCAGATGTCAAAAAGCGTGTAAAGCACCAGTTACTTTTTGGAGTTGCTTGTGATTCAAGCTGTGAACCATGCCCGGAGGGCTAGTGAAGTTACTAGCAATTCTGACCTGGGGGTGGGGGAATCCTCATTTCAGATAGAGCAATCAAACAGACCCTCAGGGCAGAACCTACTATAACATAAACACAGCTCCCAAGTCTATGTTTTATAACAATAATGGTATTTGCAGAGGAGAACTGCCAGATCAGAGGCAGTGTTCAGTTCTGTCTTCATTGATTCTCCCTGCAAATGTGCTCCCTCCAATCCTTGTTGTGTGTTTGTTTACTGTTTCCCCCCAGCCGGGTCTCTGAGATCAGAAGGACCTAGGTGTCGAAAATGTGCCCAGCCAGGATAGGACTTTGCAGCAGAGAACTGGTGGCAGAGAAAAGGGTTAAGCATAAACACTACACCATCAGTTCTCACTTCCTAAATCCTCCCTTTACCTCTACATTCACATCAAGGGGTAGGCAGTATTTCAGAAATACATCTTTGCCGCTAGAAGGTGTCTTTTGCCTACAGCGTGGTTCATCCGCCTGGCTATCTGTACTCGGTCAAAGTGTGCGTGAGCGTGCGAGCGTGTGCTATATTGTACAAGGGCCACATATGCAGTGATGTGGCTAGGCCTGGACCTTGGGGCTGAAGCCCAGGCCCCTGCAGCCCAGGGCCCCTCGAAATGACCACCCAGGGAGTGACAGGTGACGAGGGCAGCGGAAGCAAACTCCGTGTTACTCCTGTAGTCATGATGATGCGATGATTTAAGTGAGTCTAAAATGCAAAACTGCACACCCCCATAGTTGTTGTTTAAATCAGGGTTGGCAAACAGCTTTTGTGGTTGTTCTAACATATCAGGAATGTAGACGCAGATGTAAAGCATGGATTGGTGGGGTGGGGGTGAGGAGAAGAGAAATGCTAGTTGTGTGCTTCACAATGGCAAGTAGTGCACACATGGCCGTCTAAAGGGCCTCCCCATAAGACCTTTAAGTCCAGGGTCTAAAGTTACCCAGCTCCAGCTGCACATATTATCAACTCAGAGACTAGAACGCAAATATTGTGAGCTGAGCAGAGAGACCAATGAGCAACAAAGGTCTAGGGAGCATTAGAATTTTGTCAACAGGAAAAGCATATGCAAGGATTCCATCAAGAGGAAAACATTCAGCCTCTTCTTCCAGTATTCCTGCTCTAGGGTATGAACTGATCAGCAGATGGGAACGGAGGAAATTCCTCTCAGGGCAGAAGAATGTAGATGCATAAGGAGGATGGAGAGATTCTGTTATTCCCCCCCTCCTCTGAAGCAGCTGGGGATGGCTACTGTCAGAGTCATGATATCATAATGAATGGAAGCAAAACATAATTTTGCAAGGAAAACCATATTATAGATGCTTGACAAATTAGATCTTTGTAAATTCCTATACGAAATGACCTGATCTGCACCTCTCAGACTAATGAGCAGATCAGAATGTAGATATGCACCAGATTTTGCATTTCCTCTAATGTTGCTGGAAATTCTTGGCAGTTTAAAGGTATCAAAATTAGGGATGGATGGGTGAATCTGTCAGTTGTGCTTTCTCCCACATTTGAATTTTTAAAAATCTCAGGTTCTTTCCACCCTGAATCAGGACCGGTGCAGGGCAGTTTGGCGCCCTAGGCAAAGTTATATTTGGCGCCCCCCCCTCTCGTGCCGGGGGGGGGGCTCCAGAGCAAAGCAGCCGGGAAATGCCCCAACTGGGGACCAGCCTCCCCCCCATGCCCCCAACCACAAGGCAGGAGCGTGCCTGCCACGTTCATGGAAGAGATCCAGGCAAATCGAGGCAGCAATGGCCGCGCGGTGGGACAGCAAAAGGGCGGCTGTGGGGAGCCGCAAACCGAACTGCGAGCGGGGTGGGGTGGGGTCACTGGGGCGTCTCTGCCAGATTTCCTTCAGGGTCTTAAGGCCCGCCCAGGCCAGTTCGGCGGATGAAAATGGAGAGGGGCGGAGGACAGGCAATTGCGGGAAAGAAGGCTGGGGGCGAACGGGAAACAGGGCGGGGACACTTTGATTTGAGCCGCGGAACCTGCTTCCAACGTCCAGCGTGCTCAGCCTTGGGCCCCAGGGACGCGCCAGCTCACGGGAAACGTCTGCGTGCCTGTGAGCATGTGCAAAGCGCCCCTTCCCTCTGAGGAGCCATGAGCATCCCCGACTGGAAAGGCTTCCCGGGGAGGCGCGGCATAGGCTGCCTCCGGAGCCGGTCCCCGTCCGTCTCCCACACTCACTCACCTGAGCAGGGCGCCCAGCAGGAGCCACTGCGCTCGCATCCCTCAGCCGCGCGGCATCCCCTGCCGGCGAGGGGGGCGGAGGCGGGTGGGCGGCGAGAGTTGTGGCGGTGGCGTGAAAAAATGAAGATAAAACGAAAACCCTACGTGGCGTTAAAATAACTTGATATTTCGGATCAATTTTAGATAACTAATACGCATTTTAGCGCAGTATTTTTTTTTCAAGGCGTTTCTGGCGCCCTCTTTAGCTCGGCGCCCTAGGCAACCGCCTAGTTGGCCTAATGGTAGCGCCGGCCCTGCCCTGAATATGACGAACTTTGCGAATTCTGGTAAATTCTTATCAAAACCAAACTGCTTTTCTCCCTCTCTCATGATACTAGAACCTGGGGTCATACAATTAAGCTGATTGGTGGGAGATTCAGAACAGATAAGTTCTTCTTTACACAGCCTATTGTTAAACTATGGAATTCTCAAACACAGAATGTAGTGACAGCCACTAACTTCAACAGCTTTAAAAGGGGATTAGATAAATTGATGGAGGATAAGGCAATCGATAGCTGCTACTTGCTAGTCATTATGACTTTATTTTACCTCCAGTATCAGAAGCAGTATCCTTCTGTACACCAGTTGCTGGGGAACATGAGCAGGACGGTGCTATTGCACTCTTGTCCTACTTGTGAGTTTTCCACAGGTAGCTGGTTGGACACTGTGTGAACAGAATTCTGGACTAGATGGACGCTTGGTCTGATGATCCAGCATGGTTCTTCTTACATTCTTATGCTCAAATTTATTTAATTTGACTGAGTGGGAGAGAGAAAGAGCGAGCGAGTGAGTGAGTGAGTGAGCAATCCTATGCATGTTTAGATAGAGCAACACAGAAGAACACTGTCTGAACTTTATTTATTTATTATATTTATACCCCGCCTTTTTTCCTGCGTGAGTGAGTGAGTGAGTGAGTGAAAAAGAGTGATTAAGTGTGTGATTAATGTGAGTGAGGCATGCCAGCTCAGTGGCCATCAGCCGGGCACCAACCAGCAATACAGACTGGGAAAGCAGCACCAGAAAGTAGAAACACTTGTTATTTTGGGAAGGGTTTTTTTGTTTTTTTTTTAAGCATCCCAAAGACTTTTGCTTTGTTCTCCTGATTTTTATGTTAACATGCATGCCTCAGTTCCCCTTTCCAATGCAATGGACTATAAAGCAGTGCAGAGAGTGTTGTATGGTTTCTGTACTGTAGGTTGTTGGCTGATAGACTGCTCTTCTGTGTTGCTCTGAGATAATGGTGATGATGATGATCCCACCCACCCCCACACTCTGCTTTGCAGGCATGGTCTTAAAGTTCACATGCCTCAGTTTCCCTTTTCTGTGCTATGGGTTGATGGCTACTGTGGATTGTTGACTGCTGTTGTGACCCCTTGGCTCCACCGATGGTAACCCTGTCCTCTGCCCCACCAGACCACTGAGCTATGTTCCTTCCCCATGTTTGTTTATTTATATACTATCCTTATTTCCTGATCTTCCTCTAAGAGGGCTCCAAGCATCTTAAATATGGCTCCCAGGAGGTCTCCCCTCCAAGCTGCTTATGGGTCCAAGGCCCGACCTCCTTAACAGTAGCAGAAGAATTATGTACTTTCCACACGCACCCCGCCAAAGGCATATTTGCCGCTTTTTGAAACAGAGGTATCTCGTTTTGTCACCTCTCCACTCCCTGCAGACACATGGTGACCATTTAAGGACTCACAGATGGCATCCCGTAAATTACCACTTGCAATATGAATTAATTGTAAAAATTTAAGCTCTATAGCCACCTGTTCCACCTCCTTTGCTAGTAATTTCTCTGTCCACAGCTGCCACTTCTAATGAGTCTGGATATTATAAGTTTAGTGCAGGCAAAAAAAACTTTAGCATTTGGGAACGATCATGTTGAACTGCAGACACTGAGGCTCAAGGGGCTAGTTCAAACATTACATTTTGATGATCCTTCTCAGTAGTGCACCCAGAGGAATAGCAGCGAATGGGAATGGGAATTTTTAGCCTCCTGCTGGTATTATGTCACCCGATGAAAGTGGCTGTGCCTGCCCCATGAGTCAAATTCCATCCTCTATTGCAGTGAACTTGATAGGCAAAAGGAAGAACCAAGGAAGAGCCACAGGAGCCAGGGGGGCAATAATTAGAGCATGCACTGATGAGGGACGTCTAATTTTCTATCCCCTACTTAGACAGGCAACAGGGACATCTACAAGAATAAGGGTGCAATCCTATGCATGTTTAGACAGAAAAATGGCCTTCAACTCCCAGCATTCCCCAGCCAGCCATGGTTGGCTGGTGAATACTGGGAGTTGTAGGACTTTTTTCTGTTTAAACATGCATAGGATTGGGCCTTTAATTAATTAAATAATTTTAATTATTTTGACATGTTAAGATGGAAACATGCATAGGATTGCTCCCTAAAACAGTTTTATTTTCCCCAGCTACATAAAGTGTTAGGACAGATACTCTGGGCATTAGATTCCGTCAAAGGAGAAAGACTAACACCACACTTTAACGAAACGTTTGGGTCTTTGGCTGGGGTAAAGACGCGTGCAGCTGGGTAAAGTGCACTTTTTGCCCTTTAACACTAAACAGACACACACACTGACGTCAGAAAGAAAAGAGTTGTTTATTAAAGATGAACTATACAGCAGGTACAGCGTCTTACTTTTGGTGATACAATAAACCCAATGGTTTTAGGCAGCAAAATACCCCTATGCTATTGTTCAAACACACTCTATATTCTTGGAAAGCAAAGCGTCCCTGTTTGCCTTACGAGCCTACAGATAGAAAGGGGGTGGAAGAAAGGCTTCCATCTAGAAGGATAGTTAGAGAAAGAAGTTCTGGTCACAACTTTGTCCGTTGGTGGTCCCTGCAGTGGATTCCCAAATGGTAGTCCCATGGAGGCAGGAGGTGATCAAGAGGTCTGCATCTCAAGTGTGTTTGGAAAACTTAGGATGACTCTCCGGACACACCTTCCCATTACTCAAACCTCAGTTCCTATAACTTTCCCTGTGTCCCTGGCTATATGAGGGGGCAAGGATCTCTTTTGTTTCCCTGATGGCCTTAATCATCGCTAATCACTCTGTCCTTTGTGTGCCTACAGCCCTGATGGGTATCATAGGAAAACCTTTTGTGGAATCGCCTTACTTGATGAGCTTAAGTTTCTGGTTGAATCTTTCAACTGGGGGGAAGCCATCCTTTTGCAGGGCTATTTTTTAGGTTCTTTTCAGGAAAGTCTCTCCCATGCCTTTAGGCCATGGGTGTTAATCCGATCATTGCAAGACTCTCATCTGCTGCCCATTCATGCTTCCTGGATTTCAATCACTCTCCATTCAAGCCTTCATTTCCATCTTGTGCACCAGTCTGGCAGCTGAGGCTGTTCATTCCTCATGAACCCAAGCTTCCCCAAGCTTTTATTAGGGCCTGCTGTGGCCTTCCCTGTAAGCCATAGTCAAAACCAGATTTTATAACTATATTCACTCATAACAAAAGGGCTTGCCAATTTCTGCTCTGCCCCTTGCTTACCTCTCCCATTCTTTCTAGACTTTTCTCCCAGGTACAACACCATCTAACTCCCCCCCCCCCATTGTAATCTGTTAACCAGACTTCGATAATTTAGGCTGCAATCCTATGCACACTTAGCTGGGAGTAAGCTCCATTGAACCCAATGGGACTTACTTCTGAGTAGACAGGCATAGGATGACACTCGCATAGACTTTCCATAATTGACAGTCTGTTTCTATGCATGTTTAATTAAAAAAAAAAAACCACTGGTTTCAGTAGGGCTTACCTCTCGGTAAGTGTTCAACCTAGGTCTTAAAGATCATTATTACTCCGGCTCTGTTCAGATGTAATACCAAACCATGGGAAGGGTATGGCTGTGTGAATTCCCTTTCCTGGGAAGTTTGGATGAACATAAACACATATAAGAAGAGCAGCGCTGGATCAGACCACAGGCCTATCTAGCCCAGCGTTCTGTTCCCACTGTGGTCAGCCAACCGCCTGTAGGAAGCCCACAAGCAGGAGACGAGTGCAGCAGCACCCCCTGCCTTCTGTTCCCAGCAATTGACATACAGAGACATACTGCCTCTGATACTGGAGGTAACAGATGGCCATCATGACTAGTAGCCATGGATAGTGTTTTCCTCCATTGATTTGCACCACTGGGAAAGAGCTGCAAGGTGGGTTTTTAATGGGGCCAGTGGCTTATATCAAGGCTAAAGCATTAATTCATACAGACTGATAGTAAACATGGCTTCCGGGACTCATGCTGCATCTATGGCAGGGGTGCAGAACCTCTTTCAGCCCAAGGCCTGAATGAATTTGATTCCAGAGCAGCTCTTGGGGGCTACATTCCAGTGATGGGTGGGGCTGAAGGCAAAAGGGGCAGGGCCAAAATACAAAAAAATCTTTATTTAATTTATTATTACATTTATATCCCACCTTTTTTCCTGCAAGGAACCCAAGGCGGCTTACATAATCCTCCTCTTCCTCCTCTCCATTTTATTCTTACCACAATCCTGTGAGGTCGGTTAGTCTGAGAGTCAGTGACTGGCCCAAAGTCACCCAGTGAGCTTCATGGCCGAGTGGGGACTAGAACCCGGATCTCTTGAGTCCCAGTCCAACACTCTCACCACTACACCACACTGGCTCTTAAAATGCCAGCATACTGTAGCTTAAAGCTCTTACTGCTAGTAACTAAGGCTTAGGAGAGGCATTTCAGTCTTTTAGAATAGGGAATGAACAGTACAAATGCTGGGAAACCACCAAATGACTGGTGCTTGGGGGAAAAGGGCTGAGGCTATATGGGGAACTTCAGAGGGCCGAATTGGTGGGGTTGAGTTGGCCCCTGCGGAGTTGGCACTTTTGGGGGGTTATCCAATAAGTCAGTGGACAGGAACATGGCCATTTCAAATCTCAGCACAGGAAACACAACACTCAGGCAGTCTTGCTCTAGGGCCCAGAATGGCAGGCAGAGACAGAGGCAGTCCTGGTCACGTGGTCTGAAGCAAGGAGGGGGGGCAGTTGTTCCCATCTGAATATCCAAATTGTACCCCTGTGGACAGGGAGATTCTGTGGCCATAGAACATTGGTCTTCAGCTGGCAGGCCGGGCGTCGGAGCCTAACCTAAGGTGGGTTGCTCCAGTAACACTACCACTATACATATATATGCTAAACTTATAAGAAGCTGGTCCCCATATGCATGTTCGGGCTAAAGGTGTGTCCTGTGTCTGAAATGACTGGAGATGACCAGCCCGGCCCAATGTATTTTCCTGCCTCAAGCGAGGCAGCAGTGCCAGGTGCCCGCCTGCCCACTCGCTTATGCCCACCCGCTCGGCCAGCCTATGTGCTTGGCCAGCCGGCTGGCTGCTCTCTCACTTGGTCGGCCGGCCGACCCAGCTGGCCAGCAGCTCACTCACCCACTCCTGCCCATTCCTGCCTTGTGCCCCAGCTGCGGGCTTCTTGTGAGAGGTCAGCTGACCTCTTGCAGGAGCCCCATGGCTGGGGCACAAGGCAGGAGCAGGAGAGTGAACGGCCATCTGGCTGAGCAATTGCGAGAGCAGCCACCCACCCAGCTGGCTGGCAGGTATATGTAGGGAGGGAGGGCCGCCACCGGCCACGGTAAGAAGCGGCGGCCGGTGGTGCACCCAGCAGGTTGCTCTAGATGGCCGTGCCAGTTGCTGTCTTGCTGCAGCAAATGTCACAGCGGGAGAGCAGCCGGTGGGGCTTTCCACAACACTCACTGGAGGCAGCAGCGGGCCCTCCTGCAGAGGTAGTGTACAAATCTTTCATTTGGAGCCCTGAATCTCTAGGAGGCCATCTGCCCCATCCCCCTGCTGCCCAGGGCCACTTGCTGAAATAAAGGTGCAGGGCCCCCAGTGATCTCTGTTGCATCTGATCCTCTTGGATTAGTTGGCTTTTTGCCCACATGTGCTTCACCTCCTGCTGCCCCTTCCCTTGAATCTTTCTACCTGAGGTTTTTTTTTCTGAAATCAAATGCCCTCCTCTGCCCTGTCCATACACCCCTTTTTACAAATAGGGGTGTCCTTAGGAGACGAGGTCTTTTAAAGACACACACAGAGAGACTTTAGAGCAGTGTTCTCCAACCTTGGATCCCCAGATGTTTTTGGCCTGCAACTCCCAGCATGCCCCAGCCAGCGTAGCTGTAGGCCAAAAACATCTGGGGACCCAAGGTTGGAGAACACTGCTTTACTTTAGAGCATATGTAAATTAGCATATGCAAACTGGTGCATTTTATTTTTTTTGTCCTGTGGGCCTGAGCCCCGGATCTTTCAGTACCTAGCATTGCCCCTGCCCTCCTGGCAAGGGAGGAGGGGGAGAGCAGCGCAATTCGCCACTCTTCTCACTCCGCCACCTGATGTGGGCACATCAGCCCACACAGTGGTAGGGCTGACCCTGAAGACAACTACCACGGAGGATTCGGCATCGGAAAGGCTTGCAGAAAAAGTCCCTCTCCAAAGGCTTCTGAGGAAAAATTGCACCCAGTGCTAGAATCATAGAAGAGTAGAGTTGGAAGGGGCCTACAAGGCCATCGAGTCCAACCCCCAGCTCAATGCAGGAATCCAGGTCAAAGCATCCCTGACAGATGGCCATCCAGCTGCACCTTGAATGCCTCCAGAGTGGGAGAGCCTACCACCTCCCTAGGTAGTTGGTTCCATTGTCTTATTGCTCTAACAGTCAGGAAATTTATGATGTTTTCAGGTGATAATTGCAATTATCACATGAACAATCCCTTTTTCTTGCTTTTTTTTTTTTTTTATCAAGAAAGTAAGTAAGTGCCCCCCCCCCCCCTTGTGTATAAATCTGCTGGGACCAGATGTTCCCCAAACATTCATGTGAAATCAAAAGAGACTTTTGTATGAATGCTCAGAAGTAGCAGATAAAAAAGGATAAAGGGGATGAGCAGAACAGCTGCTCAGAGTTTGAATGAATGAACTCATGCAAATGCTGTTTGGGCTGGATCGTTTCTGTTGTTAGTATATATATAGTTCTCGTAGACGTGTGTATGTGTATGAACGGGCAAAGTACACAAGCAGCTTGCCCTAAGAATGTTAGCTGCCTCTGTTCGCTTTTCTGGTTAGTCTGCAAAAGGGTTTTGTTGGTTAGGCAAAGATTTCCAACTGGGCAGAAAACAAAAACGGGCCTTGTTTCTTCATTATATTTTTAGCCTGCCCGTCTTCCAAAGATCTCAAGGCAACCTACATGGTTCTCCCCTCTCCATTTTATCCTCACAATAACCCTGTGAAGTAGGTTAGGCAGAGAGAGAGAGAGAGAGAGAGAGAGAGAATGCGCTTCATGGCCGAGTGGGAATTTGAACCTGGGTTTCCCCAGACCCAGTCTGTCACTCTAACCACTACACTGCACTGCTACTTTCTCCTTTAGTAGAGTCTTGATATGCCGAAACCAGCAAGCTCTTAATGGCATGGTGCTAAACATTATCCACATGCTAAGTGCTACAGGGCCAGACTACTGTTAAAAGAAAAGCTGGTTCAAAAGATGACCGCCCTAAAAACTACCACTGCATCTAGAGTTGACTGCTAGAAACTTTGGCTGCAATCCTAAACACACTTACTAGGGAGTAATCCCCGTTGAATACAGTGGGAATTGAGAACACAAGAAGAGCCATGCTGGATCAGACCAAAGGCCTATCTTGTCCAGCATTCTGTTCCCACAGTGGCCAACCCAATACCTATGGGAAGCTCACAAGCAGGCCCTGAGTGCCACACAGCACTCTCCTGCTCATGTTCCCGAGCAACCGGTATCTTTATACCCGAGTAAACATGAATAGGATCACACTGCACAGCAGTTGTTCCAGAGGAATATACTTCGGGATAGTTTATTTTTATTTATTTATTTATTTATTTATTTATTTTATTATATTTATACCCCACCTTTTTTCCTTCAAGGAACCCAAGGTGGCTTACATAATCCTCCTCCTTCTCTCCATTTTATCCATTTTAGTTCTTTGAGATGTGAACGTTGTTCATCTCATGCAATAATTTTAAGCTCATCTCCCCACCGCCCCCGAGATATTCCTGAAGAGTGGTTGTACTTCCCAAAAACACTTTGAACATTTTGGGACTTTGCTAACCCACACACACACAGTTATTTAAAACATTTTCTGAGCACCTTTGGTAGTCATCACTATATCTCATGTCCTGGATAACAAATTTGCATACCCGCTAAGTTTGCAAATTTGCATAGTTCTGATGCAAAACTCAGGAGCCTTCCTTAGTAGTGATGGGCAAAGCAGTCTATGTCTGGTCCATGTCACTTTCACAGGTGTTCTCCCATAGGTCTATTCCTTCCCATTTCCACATTAAATCTGTTATTTTTTTCTTAATCAGCATAAAAATTCCTATTAGATACTGGCGATCAGACAATACCACAGTCTGCCTCTGTGAACTGAGTTCTCGTTTGTCTGCAGGTAGTTGACTTTTGCAAAAACATTGTCCCTCCCTCCCTAAATTCGAGATCACTCTAACCATCTTGAGATATCCTTAATATTCCCATTTTTTGTCAGGATTCTCTATCCACAGTGATTCTTCTATAAGTCTTTCTTATTTTATTTTATTTATTTATTTATTATATTTCTACCCCGCCTTTTTTCCTGAGAGGAACCCAAGGTGGCTTACATAATCCTCCTCCTCCTCCTCTCCTTTTTATCCTCACAACAACCCTGTGAGGTAGGTCAGGCTGAGAGGCAGTGACTGGCCCAAAGTCACCCAGTGAGTTTGTAAAACCACTTCCAGATCAACCTTCTTTTGCCCTTAGTTTTTGTACCCTGGGATCCCAATGTCCCATTAATTTTAATGGTCTCAACAGGTTTCTGATATACCTATTACTAAATGCCAGGCATTGTTATGCACCTATACTGGTTCTTCGGCATCTCACTTCTGCATATAAGCCATCTATATATTTTCTCCACCCTTTCATTGTTCCGTGTGTGTGTGTGTGTGCGTGTCACTGTGCGCGTGCGTGCGTGCATGGTTTTATTCATTGGAAACTTTAATTCATTTGACTGCTTCTCCTTGGTTTCAAAAGCACATGTTGTCAGCTTCTATTTTTATTGTTCTTTTGAGGACCTGAAGTATTCATAAAATAATTTCAAGGAATGAGTCAGCCTCCTTTACCTGGATGTTTTTCAGGACCCATCAGACTTTCATCTTTCCAAATGTTAGTTTATTTATTTTATTTATTTTATTATATTTATGAATCGCCCATCTGGCCAGACATCCCGCCACTCTGAGCGATGTACAGTCCAATAAAACACAAGGGGGGGGGACACACACACACACACACATACACACAGTATAAAACACAATTAAAAACAGTACAAAACTTAAAAAATCCTAACCCATCCCATATTCCCGCCTGAAAAGCCACGTTTTTAATGGCCGGTGGAAGCTAATCAAGAAAGGGGCATGGCGGAGGTCACTGGGGAGAGAGTTCCATAAATTGGGGGCTGCCACAGAAAAGGCCCTCCTCCTAGTCCCCACCAGCCTGGTTTCTCTGGCTGATGGGACAGGGAGAAGGCCATCCGTGGCAGATCTTGTTGAGCGGCCTACTTGATGTTGCTGGAGGCGCTCCTTGAGATATACTGGACCGGAGCTGCACAGGGTTTTAAAGGTCAACGCCAACACCTTGAATTCGGCTCGGCAAACAACTGGTAGCCAGTGCAACTCTTTGAGCACTGGAGTGATGTGATCACGCCGGCGGCAGCCTTTAACCAGGCGAGCTGCTGCATTCTGTACCAGCTGCAACTTCTGAACCGTCTTCCAGGGTAACCCCACGTAGAACACATTACAGTAGTCTACGATTCTGGATCTTTTCTGATAGGTGGGATGATTATGTCATCAGCTAGAGTGCCCCCCAACAGCCCCTCTGCCCTGTCCACCCACTGTTGATGCATAACAAAGGAACAAATTGTCTCCCTGTGCCTTCCCTCCCCCAATTACTCCTCCATATTGGCCTGCAAGGGGAGGAAGAAGTAGGGTTCTTTTTTGGTGCAATGATCTCTGTAGTCCAGGAAGGAGAGCAGTACTGACCATGAGAAGTCCAAGTTCACCCATCCTGCCAGGGCTGAGAAGCTGGCTAGCCTCCTTTATCCACAATTCTGTGCACGTTGGGGGCCAGAGTGAGAATGTTTCCTGCTGCTGTTTTGCAAAGCTGCAGCAAATGGTGAAGGTCAGGAGACTGAAGTGAGTCTTTGTCTCTAGAGTCAACCTGTTTGGCTCCTAGTAGAGCAGGGCTAGGCAATTGTGGGAGGTCCAGAGGCCATTCCCCCCCTCCACTCCCCTATGGACTGCCCTCCTGTGGCAACCACCACCCTGAGGATTTGCGTGGGGTGCTGATGGCGGCAGCAGAAAAGAAGAAGAAGAAGAAGAAGAAGAAGAAGAAGAAGAAGAAGAAGAAGAAGAAGAAGAAGAAGAAGAAGAAGAAGAGAATAATTGCCACTGATTTGGTGGCAAACTGCTACAGAAAGCTCCACTGCCCAAATTTATTTTGGAAACAAGTTAAATTTGGCCAGTGTAGTGTTCCATAGTGGTTTGCTGCTGATTTTTTGGTGAAAAATTGGCAGGGTTTTTGCTGCAGCTGCTGCAAATTTTGGTGGCGTGGCAGCAGTGTCAATGGGCTGCGGGGGCCACATGAGACAGACAGGCCACACGTTGCCCACCCCAGTAGTAATTAACAGTGTAATCGTATACAAATCTACTCAGAAGTAATCACACTGAATTCAACGGGACTTACTCCCAGGTATGAGCATAGGATTGCAGCCTAGGTCTGCCTAACACTTCCTAATTCTACGCTCTTTCTTAAGACTGTTACAAACTGCAGAATTTTGGGCCCAAATATTATGACCAAGCTTTCTCCTTCTCCCACTCCCAACACTGTTTTGCTAAACATCCAGGCTGAAGAAGAGTCCTGGAGAACTCAAAAACTTGCTCACTAATTGGTGATGTTTTCATTCATCCTAATACAAGTCTTTCCTCACTGTGGCTTTTAGATGCTTCAGTGGATCCCGTTTTATTATAAGGATATATTGTCTCATGTACTGAAACAATGTGGAAGGGATGAGATACACTCAGCCATCACAGAAAGAGACATATTATGTGACCAGGGAATTACCTGAGAATTATGTTGACCTGGGTGGAGGCCCAGAACACCGAGAGTTCATTTAGTGCTGAGATCCCCTCCTTTCTCATTTTGGTCTTTTTGATCACAGCCTTCATTATTCCCATCGGTCCTTGGGTGTAGATCAAAGGGATGCTAAAACCACTTTCAAGCTGAGCAGGGAGAATTGGAACTGGAGCAGCCACTAGCTTCATTAGAAAGAATTATAAGGTTCCTGTGGAGAGAAAATGAGTCATTTTGAAAACCATATCAGGACATTACAATGCTTCTATCCTGGAAGAAACTTTCTACACTTCAGGGATCTCTGTCTGCTGTTAATGCTATGAATGAATGCTGGAAAAAGAAGAAGATAGGCATTATATTTTGAGGGGGGGGGGGAAGTGAACGACGGCAACCCACATTAAACAGGGCCCTGAATTTTTGTCAGTGTCAACCAATTAGAGAATTGCTCCTGGTGGTTCTCCTTTCTGCCTCTGCTCTTGACTCTGGAACTAAGTGTGAAGGTTGAGATCCTGGATGGTCTTTCTCTGTGGCAAGCTGTGCCTTTGCTTTATTTCCTGGATTCCTAGTCCCAGTGCCCAACGGCTGGCAACAACACAGCAGGTAACACTCTTCTACACCGGAATGAAGAGATTACACAGGTAGGCAGTGGGGAAAGGGGTCAAGGGGCAGGTGGCATATTGAGGGTAGGGCATGCTTTTTAGAATGCAGAGGGAGAAGGGACCAGTATTTCTCTTATAACATAGTCCCCACATTCTTCTTTGGTACTGCTGGAAGGCCTCATGGCGAAGGGGGTGAACTCTGGCTCACCCCCTTAGAGGTAAAGCACATCCAATGGGATGCCAGTTTGGTCCTAAACTGGAACTCAACTCTGTTGTGAATCGCCCAGAGAGCATTGGCATTGGGCGGTAATAGAAATGTAACAAAGAAACAAACTTTTCAGATAACACCTCAGTGAGAAGCTGAAGGGCACCAGGTTAGGCTAGTTATCCATCTACCCCAGTGTTGTCTGCTCTGGCTGGCAACTGCTATCCAGGGTCTCAGGCAGAAGTCTTTCATATCACCTGATACTCAGTCCTTTCAACTGGAGATTGAACATGGGATCCTCTGCATGGAAAGTATGCACTCTACCACTGAGTTAAGGCACCTCTCCATCCCTGCAGTGGGTACCAGTTTAATACAGCAACGTGGTGATGCCTTCATAACCTGATCCCATGCTGGGTTAGGCATCCCAAAACCACTGAAAGCAATAGGTCCTAAGTTAGCCAACCTCTGCTTTTGATCTTGGTATGAGGGATAAAAGATCTACCACGGCTGTCGCAGGGGCTTGCGAAGAGTTCCTTCTGGCCGTAACATCACTTGAGAATGATGTATACCTGAGATTTTCCCTGGAGAGTAGGGGTTGGATCCAGCATCTGTCTTTCGGAAGAGGTAGGGCGCTGCTCACAGAAGGTCCCTCTGCCCTATTTTTGGGGATTTCCCTTGCCACGCAACACAGCTCATCCCATTCAGCAGGGTCTCTTGACTCTCTGGGTTGCATTTTCAGGGGGATGGAGGGGCTGCCATTGGAAGGAGGGGCCAGGGAAGTCAACTTTTATCAGCACAGTTGATCCAGTGTAAATCTGGATCCAACCCTAGGAGTATATTTAGGTAGGTACCTCTTTATTTGAAAAATGTTGAATGTGGGGATTACCTTCCTCTTCCTTCCTTCCAAAAATCCCAGTGTTATAATGCAGTGCTGATGAATTTTGAGCTCCTCTCTAACCAAAATGTCCCATTACTGCTACCATGGCAATTATGCAGAGAGTCATAATTGGGATATCTGCCCCCTGGTGGCCAGAGCTGAGTGAACCTGCAGATCAGTTCCCCAAACCTGCACTTTTTATTAGCACGCAGAAAAATAGAATCAGGAGTCTCAAGGGGTGTAACACGCATTTCCAGGCTACCAGAGAGATACTAACACCAATCCTTTTTCTTCTTGAAACAACCCACACAGGCTGTATAGCGTTCGCTTCAGCCATTTTCTGTATTTTAATTATATCCTTTGACTCAAAAACCCATTTCCTGCAAGGAATCTCTCAAACCAGCAATCTAAATATTATTTTTTTCTCTCCAAAGCATAGTGGGAAATTTAAAAGAATTATTACAGATTAGCTGTATGGCAAAACAGCAGGACAGGCAGATACTGTGACTATGCTGTAGCAGAGGGAAGCCTTTCAGGTATATGACACGGCAGCCTTCCCCACCCTGGTGCCTTCCAGACGTTTTGGACTACAACGCCCAGGATTCCTGACCATTGTTCATGCTGGCTGGGGTGATAATGTAGCATTGCTCCCAAGAGGCCTCGGGGGGGGGGGAATGGCCACCAGGTTGCTGGCCATCAGGAAGAGCTGCACTTGCCACTGGCAGTATGCACTCCCATGTACCATATTCTCCCACAATAACTGAGATGCTTCCCACTTCGCTACCTGTGAATGGGGCAGAAAAATAGGTGGGGGCATCTTGGCTCAGTCCTACCAAAGACTCTCTCCACATGATCAGGAACCCTGAAAAAGGCAGGGCCCCCAGTTGCACCTATAGAGCGTATGTATGTACAACTGTATAGGCCTGGGCTTTGCTCATACCTCCACATGCTTGGGCATCATGTCACCACTCCCTGTTCCACATATTCATTCAAAACACCTTTGATGTGGGAACAAGGAGTCAAGTCCTCTATCTATCTAGGTTTGCCAACTGACCAGTCCAGAACAAAATGGTCTCATCCGCTTCTGTACCTTTAGCAGCAGCTTGATTTGTAGGAATCAGTAGGTGAAGCTTTTATGACATCAAGTTGCCATAATTCAGGTGGCAAGGGTGATAAAAAGTTGGCAATTTATATATACGCATACACTATTCAAGATAATTAAAAACATGACAAACAGAACAACCTGAATTCCAGTCAGCTTAGCTGTACTCAGCCATTTCATCCTAAGCAATTTCCTATCTCTTAATCAGGTTGCCACACATTCTGTTCCTTCGTGTGTGTGTGTTGGGTGTGTGCCGGAATAAAAATCTGTTTATTCCATGTGATTTTTATTGTACAATTTTGGAGCTTTAACACAGTATCATTGCTTTACCTGCTGTTTTCTGTGTTTTCATAGTCACTGAGTGTAGCTTTAATTTTAAATTAATTGTTGTCAAAAGTGATTGTGTTTCATTGTTGCTGAATTATATTGTTATGCTAATCCACTTTGAGGACCAATGTGGTTAGAAAAGCAGCAAACACTGTAAAAGACAGATAGATAGAAATAAGAATGTTTTACACTTCCACAAGATTCTGTCTTCTGAGGTTTGTGGCTGGCAGTGGCAGGTCTTCCTTTATGGCAGGGCTGGGCAACTTGCGGCCCTGCAGATGTTTTGACCTGCAGTTCCCTTGCTATTATTTATTATATTTATTTATTTATTATATTTATACCCTGCCTTTTTTCCTCTTGCAAGGAACTCAAGGCGGCTTACATAATCCTCCTCCTCCTCCTCCTCTCCATTTTATCCTCACATCAACCCTGTGAGGTAGGTTAGGCTGAGAGTCAGTGACTGGCCCAAAGTCACCCAGTGAGTTTCATGGCTGAGCCGCGACTAGAACCCGGATCTCCCGAGTCCCAGTCCAACACTCTCACCACTACGCCACACTGGCTCTCAGTGGGAGTTATTATGACCTCAGCCTCTGCTGCATTGCTTTGAATCTGCACTAGTGAGAGTGGTGAGACTTCAGAGATTAGCACAGATTGTAGGCAAAAGAGTCATGCAGATCACAAGTCTGGCTCCTCATTTGAGGAAGCCCTTGGTGAAGAGCTTCTGATGGGTCCCCTCTTATAATGGTGGGCTGCAGACTTACATGGTGTCAGCAGTGGGAGGCTATGAACCAACATTTAGAAGTTAACTTTAATGCTTTGGAATTATGCTATGCCTGGAGCATTGATATATATATATATATATATATATAGATTTATCTGCCGCTATTATTTTTTTAATGTTAGGTTAATGCTGGTGTTTTATGCTGTTTTAATGTTATTTTAATTATTTTAATATATTTTAATATTTTGAAACATTGCTGCATTTTGTTATTGCATGTGTAAGTGCATACAGTATTTTGTATTGTATGTGTCTGTGGGGGTATCTACCCTGAGAAGTGGGGTAAAATCTGTTTACTACTACTATTAAATATGAATACTAATAATTTAAAATGGCAGCTCACAGACCTGTTGGCCCAGTGCGGGGGGGCCAGTGCAGGTATCAGTGCCAGTGGGCCCAGCCAAGGCTTTGGGGCCCAGGCAACTCCCTGAGGGTTCCAGTTGACGACACTGGGCAATGCTGGATACAGGAGTGTGATGTTTCCATTGCACTATTATAATATTACACCAATGGAGCTGACGATTTTGTGTTGGGCTGAAAACTTGGAAACTACTCTGACAGCATGACATACGCTCCCTAAGGTTGCAAATTTTGAAGTCACGTTCTTTTTTAGCTAGTACTTCCCCTTTCCCAACTCAGGCTTGTGCCAAACATTAAATTGTTTACTTTTTAACAGCATCATGGGGAGGGAGGAGTGGAACAAGTCCAGAACTAGGCCTATTAGTGTAAGTACTACAGAGAAAGAATATAGAAGAAGGTTGTTGTTTTAATTATTAATATTGGGAAGCTGAGTATCTGACAGCAATTTATTAGTGGTGGTACAGACAGGTTTGGACCAATTCCAGTTCTTTTATATTGTCTTCCCTGACCCATTAATTCAATCATTTGAAAGGCAAAAAGGCTTTATGCAACCTTTATTGATCGGGAGAGGACATTTGATTCTATAAACTACAAAGGGGTTTGGCTGAAGTTTAAAGATTTGGGCATCATTGATTTAAGTTTTCAGTTCATCTTGGGGATTGTTTATTGCCATAATCTATGGCAGGTCAGATCAAAGACTAATAGAGTATGTATTGATCGTTTTCCTGTTCCAATGAGCCCTGCTGCCTTTTAGCACTGCTTCTTTTTAACTATTGAATGATGGGGTTGACACCAGCTGTTGTACTTCCTCACATATGTATTAACAATAAGCTGGTGGTATCGTATTATAATCCTTCTTCTACTCTGGTGGAGTTTTGTTAAACTGAACTGAACTTATAATACACTTGCACAAGAGTGAGGCTATAGCTGTGGCTCAGTGGTAGAGCACCTGCTTTTCATGCAGAAGGTCCCAGGTTTGATCCCCAGCATCTCCAGGTAGGGCTGGAAAAACTCCTGCCTGAAGCCCTGGAGAGATGTTTGTTTGTTTGTTTATCTATTTGTGCTATTTATATACCGCTAGTTATTCAGAAAATCTCTAAGCGATTTACATATAAACATTAAGATCACAATTAAAATCACATTTAAAATTGTATTTTAAATGTCGCCAGTCAGTGTAGGCAGTACTGAACTAGATGGACCAATGGTAGTACAAGGCAGCTCCCTACATTCCTAGGATTGTAATTCATAGCAAAAAAAAATGAATTTTAAAAAAATCACATTTCACCGCTGCTTAGAAATGGTACCCAGTGTTTGAACATATGATCTTCTCAGCCCTGTTCAATCGATCAAATGAATGCCCACTGAGGAAAATGACAATTCAATGCCAGGCTCTGTCTCCAACCTACACATGTTCATTGAATGCCTGAACAGTCCTTGCATGTGCAGCCAGCTGTTAATTGAACACATGTTGAACAATGAAACAGGGCTTTTATCTAATCCAGGAGTGGGCAACTTGTGGCCCTCCTGATGTTTTGACCTACAATTCCCCTTACCATTGGCTATGCTGGCTAGGGCTGATGGGAGTTGTAGGCCAAAACATTTGGAGGGGCATAAGTTGCCCATCCCTGATCTAATTAAGTCAGGTGATAAACAAACATCTACCCAATATCTTTGTTCTCTCTGAAGCTAGATGTATGTAATATTGCTAAATAATGAAGTAATGAGGGCAGAAAATTATTATTCTTATTCTTATTATTATTGATGGTTAATATTTATATTATGCTCTTCTACCAATTAGTACCCAGAACAGCTTTCAGAAAAGAAAAAGATACATCAAGTATAAATGTACAATATCACGCACGAGGAGAAAGAGAGAATGAGTGAGAGAGAACATACTTATCACAGTTCTCATCTTAGCTGGAATGTGTATGACCAACTTTATTGCTTAAAACCATAGGTGGCTGCAATGTATAGCTGGAATGTGTAGATTGGATTACACATTTACCATTATTTTCTCTTTATAATTTATATTTTTGTTTTGGATATTAATTTGTTAAGTCCACCAAAACCAAGGAACATAGCCAAAATGTCTATATACATCCCAAAGCTGATAATAGAAATCCACAGCTTTTATATTAAATCAGCTTTTATATTACAAATTGATCCCGAAATTCATCTCCAGATGTCCATCTCTAATATCTTTCATGTTTCACTCGAAACCCCAGCACCACTCAGAATTAAGAAGTCAAAGCAACATGAGCCTCCAGCTCTTTCTCCGCTTCAGCATCTCACACAGATCTCTGAAACTTTGCCCTCCTGCTAAGGACCACTGCACAACATATGGTCGATAATGATATTCTGTGTGATGGACATGTTGCTCTATTGGCATAGAAGACAACATGAGTTTTAACAGTGTTAACAAAGAACAGCAGGGACATCTGTAATCACAATGTCATGGACCAGGATTTGGCAAAACTTCCATTAGTATTTGTCACTACTCGTTTGGAGAGTTAGAAGCAAACCAAGGGTCAAAAAAGATGCTGCTGACTCCAAAGAGCAGAGAGGGGTACTTGGCAAGAAATGTGTTCCCTTTGAGAGCAGATGGCACTGAACGGGTTTATCCATTTCTTTTTCAGTACTTATGTCATTAACATCTAATAAGAATTACCGGTAATCATTTTTAAACCTGTCTTTGCAGGGTTCTCTCGGGAAGATATGGACTTGTATTTTACATATTAAAAAGCTCAGCTACCAGTCACACAAAAATTATAAAAATCGGCTTTGAAATTATATACAAAGAATCCTCTCTTTAAAGGCTTTTTGTAGTATCTTATGTCTTTTCAGTTTTCTTGATAAAATTAGGACTTTATTTCAAGAATTAAAACAGAGCAGAAGTATCTTGGGGAAGAATGTCATTTTCTTATGTGCAAGATGCTGATGCTTGACCATGGTGAAATTGCAATATTTACTCAATAGAAATGGTTAACAATGACTAGAGCTTACATGTTTCAGCTGGTAAGTGCCAACACGCACAACCCCCACCAGATCATAGCAGGATCTCCCTTTCACAAGATGTAGGGATGAACACCAACTAGTTGGATAACTTTCATGGGGGATTAGACAAATTCAAGGAAGATAAGGCTGTCAGTGCCTACTAGTTAGCTCCAGTATCAGAAGTTATATGCCTCTGAATACCAATGACTGGGGAACATGAGTGGGACAGTGCTAATGCACTCATGTCCGACTTGCAGACCTCCCACAGGCATCTGATTGGCCACTGTGGGAACAGAATGCTGGACTAGATGAGCCTTTGATCCAGCATGTGCCTGCTCTGTTCTGTGCTGTTTCCTCTCTCCTCACTACCTCTTTGATCCATGCTGCCTCTCTCCCTCCCACCCACCCCCCACTTTCTTACCATATCTGCTCCAGTTCATTTGAGGCCAGGCACCTTCGCAATCACCATTCATCTCAAAGAACACATGAGCTAGGCATGTCTCTTCCCTGACAAGCCATTTCTCCCCCTCTGAGAAGGAAAAAATTACACGAGCAGGGCCTCTGTTCAGGCTGGGATTGTTGCGGAGGAGCACTCAACTCACACATTCTTTGAGGGGAAGCCGGACGGCTGTCCAGAACTGCTGGGATCTGTTTGAAGCTGCTAGGGTGGCCAGGTGCCCTGCTTTACAGAGGACAGTCCTCTATTGGAAGGTGTTTTCTGTTTGATGGGCTGCCCAATCCAAGTCTGGTTTAAAATCAAAGAACCACAAGGAGGGGGAGCAGCAGGGGCCTTGGAGTTGCCCATCCACACCTACCACATGGCCAGCAGCAGACTGAGCAGGCACACAGGTCACCTGGTCAGTCTTCTCGACTATGGTGTGATGTCTTTTTTGGCCACCCTAGCAGCTGCCCCTTGTGGTGAACCGCCAAACTGCAGGTGGCAGCTTCTCAGGGAAGTACCTTCAAACTATGGACTGACTCTGCCCACCTAAGCTGACCACTGGACAGGAAGGAGTATACAGGGGCTTCCTGTTCCTCTTGAGCCTTCCTTGAGCATTCAAGTATTCCTGAGCTCTGGTTAGTCTTTGGTCCTGACCTCTGTCTTGCTCCTGCCTCCTCGTTTGTCCTCTGACCCTGGCTCGTTCTTCAGTCCTGACGACTGGCTTGTCCAGTCCCGTGGCTCCTGGTTCTCAGACTTCTGCCCGTGGCCCAGCCGCGTAAAGACTGGAAGCAGCGGCAGCAGCCAAGTCATGACATCCTCCTCTCCCTCCCCAGCACCACATTCCGCCTTTCTCTCCCCTGCCCCCTTTGCTGGATATATATTCTGTTTGTAGCAAGGCTTCACTGCCACAACTGCAGTATGGTATGTTTGTATGGAAAGAGAGGGGAGAGCCTCAAGTCAGGCTAGCTACTGTTCTAGAACAACAGCAAAGCAGGGAGCTGTTCTTGGCCACTTTCATGGTGTGCAATATTTGCACCTGTCCCTTAATTGGCACAATCCAAACCCAGTTGCTGCTGCAGAGAACCACTTGGTCATTTAATATCTACCAGCCAGAATCCTGTCTTGACACAATTTAATAAATGTATCAGCATTTCCTTTTCTTGCTCGTTCGGCCTGCATTTTTTCCCTGAGCCTGACATTTGACTTTGTGCAGAGTGTTGAATTTTCTTCCTCAAAGAATAGAATGAGAGTAGGAGGAACGGTACGGGTGAGCAAAAGGCGGCAGCAGCAGTGCATCAAACATGGCCAAAGGAGAGATGCAGGGCACAGGCGTTGCAGTTAGTGAGTGTTGGAAATACTGCCTGCATGTTTTCAAATATATATCCCCACAGTAAGGAGAGCCTAGTAAGGGGAAGGAGAAGGAAATCAGATTCCGAAGATGTCCGAATCGATATTAACATAGGAAGCTGCCTTGTACTGAGTCAGACCATTGGTCCATCTAGCCCTTTATTGTCAACACAGATTGGCAGTGGCTCTCCAGGGTTCCAGGCAGGAATTTCCCGCCTTATCTGGAGCTTCTGGGACTCGAACCTGGGGCGTTCTGCATGCACAGCAGGTGCTCTACCTTTCATATATGTAATCAAAGATGGTGAAGGGGCCTGATTTTCGTCTCCCTGAGGATGCATATAAGCAGTTCAGTCCTGACCTTTTTACTGGCTGTACTGCTAATAACATCGAGGCCAACAATGAAGAACTCTTTAAAAACATCAGAGATGCAAACCCAGCTAGTCAGACCATTGGATGACAATGGAGTTAAAGGCATACTAGAGGAGGATAAGGAGATTGCTACACATAGCTGAATGAATTCTTTTTGTCTATTTTCACTGCAGAAGATGTAGGACAGATACACATGCCTGAATTGATATTTTCAGGAAAGGAGTCTGAGGAACTGAGGCAAATATTGGGTACGTTCTGGACATGATTGACAAATTAAAAGTTAACAAATCACTGGGTCCAGATGGTATTCATCCTACAGTTCTTACAGGACTCAAAAGTGAAATTGCTGACTTTCTAACAAAAATATGTCCCTAAGATCAGCCTCTTTACCAGAGGACTGGAAAGTGGCCAATGTAACACCAATATTTACAAAGGGATCCAGGGGGGAGGGGGGTCCAGGAAAATACAGGCCGCTTAGCATCATATCAGGCACAAATCAGTCTGCCTCTGTATACCAGTGCCCGTGGATCACGAGGGGGAGGATGCTATTGCATTCACTTTATTTATTTATTTATTTATTATATTTATCAATCGCCCATCTGGCCGGTCACCCGGCCACCCTGGGCGATGTACAATTAAAATACAGCAAAACAACACAATAAAATATAATAATTAAAACAATATAAAAAATTATCATTAAAAACCTAACCCACCCCATATTCCCGCCTGAACAGCCATGTTTTTAATGCACGGCGGAAGCTCATCACGGAGGGGGCATGGCGAAGGTCACTAGGGAGGGAGTTCCATAATGTGGGGGCCGCCACAGAGAAGGCCCTCTTCCTAGTCCCCACCAGCCTGGCTGCTCTGGCTGATGGGATAAGGAGAAGGCCGTCCGTGGCAGACGTTGAGCGGCCTACTTGATGTTGCTGGAGGCGCTCCTTGAGATAAGCTGGGCCGGAGCCGTGTAGGGTTTTAAAGGTCAAAACCAACACCTTGAATTCGGCTCGGCAAGCAACTGGTAGCCAGTGCAACTCATTAAGCACTGGCGTGATGTGATCACGCCGGCGGCTGCCCTTAATCAGGCGAGCCGCCGCGTTCTGTACCAGCTGAAGCTTCCGGACCGTCTTCAAGGGTAACCCCACGTAGAGCGCATTACAGTAGTCTAGGCGAGAGGAGACCAAGGCATGAACCACTGATGGGAGCAGGTGATTAGGAAGGTAGGGGCGCAGCTGCCGTATCAGATGGAGTTGATACAGCGCCGCCCGGCTCACAGCTGCCACCTGAGCCTCCATGGACAGCTGGGAGTCTAGAATGACCCCCAAGCTGCGGACCTGGTCCTTCAGGGGTAGATGTACCCCATTCAGCACCAGGTCAACATCCCCTAACCTTCCCTTGTCCCCCACCAGAAGTACCTCGGTCTTGTCGGGGTTCAGTTTCAGCATGTTCCTTCCCATCCAGCCAGCCACTGACTCCAGGCACTTGGACAGGGTCTCAACGGCCTACTAGTGGGCTTCCACAGGCAGCTCCTGTGTGAACAGAATGCTGGACTAGATAGGCCTTTGGTCTGATCCAGCGTGGCTCTTCTCATATTCTTATCTAACACAGAGAAATATGATAGGTGAAGCCGTTCCCACCACTTATCTCCATGGCAGAAAAATCTGGCTCCTTTTAAATGTACAGCAGTGGCAGCAGGTCTACATTACCATGTTTGTTCAGGACGCATCTCTTTAAACCCATCCATAGACTACTACTCCATGTTCAGGTAATAAGCTCTTCCGGAGCACAGATGCTGGGGGAATTTATCTCAAAGGTGTGCTAGGGGAACCATTCCCAATGTGACCCTGGCTTTATTCTGCTGTTGGTCCGGCAAACTACCACCTTGTAACCAAAACAAAGGGAGCCAAGTAGGTATAACTGAGATTGTTAAGTCTGGGATGCTGAGTCCCCTCGTAAGGTATCTGGGAAGGCAACAGAGACAAATCAGAGCTTTCCCTGAAAATAGAGGTTTGTTGAAAGAGAAAGGGGTGGGAAACCTCTTTCTCCCTGAGGGCTGAATTCAGGTTTCAGAGAAGCTCTTGGGGCCTGCATTCCAGTGGTCGGCATGGCCAAAAGCAAAGGAGCAGGGGCAAAAATACAAAAATGCCAGCATGTTGTAGCTTAACACTTTTACTGCCAGTAACTAAGCCTTAGGAGAGGCATTTCAACCTTTTAGAATGGGGAAAAACTGCACCAAAGCCGGGAAGCCACCAAACAATTGGTGGTTGGGGGAAAGGAGGTGGTCCGGGAAGGAGGCGTGGCCATCTGGGGAACCACCCTGGAGGGCTGGATTGGGACCCTGAGGCTGAGGTTCCCCACCCATGGATTACAGTAAGACAGCAATTAAGTGGTCAACTATGACGCTTTCCCAGAAAGAAAGCTGGTGGGGCTGGTGTTGAGAGTGAGTTTTGTATGGCTGCATGGTATGGCTTCGGCTTCAGAGGAAGCAGAGAGAAGAGGGGACTGCAGTGGGACTTAGAGAAGGCAGGAAAATAGTTTGGAAGAAGGAGACTATTATATAACCTTCCTCTTAGGTTTTGGCTTCAAAACCCAGAGTATCGGCTTCAGGTTTTGGGCAAGACACCCTCAATGGAGCCCCATCCCTCAGTGAGTCTACCTTCCCACTGCCACTGGGTCACCAGATGCTATTGCTCCTCATCCTCTTCTTTCCCTTGATTGCTCCCACTTGCTTGCGTGACAGGCAGAGAGCCAGTGAGCAAGGAGGCGGAGGCATCTACAGCTCCTCCTCACCACCACCACCGTTGCCTGGGCCACAGCGAGAGGCAGGTGAACAAGCAGGTTGCGATGGGGAAGAGGAGCAGGGGGCTCTTGCCAGTGGGTCCCTGCTGGGGTGTGTGCCCTCGGCAGGTGCCCTACCATACCTTCCCTTGACACCGGCCCTGCCCAGAGTAGGGGGGGGGTGATGATTCAAGGTTAAATCTCAGTTTATGTTTATTTGTATATGCACATACAGACATACACCCACCCCATTCAATAGACTACAGCAGGCTTCAGAATGCCTCCACATTTTTCCGCTATGTTTGTTTGGCTCAACTCTTGGCCTGGGAGTTTAATGCTGAATGATGGTCCCAAGGAGTAATGTGCTGGGTGAAATGTATGAACTGTCAGTCCATTCACTTTGATGAAGAGTAGGCAAGCAAGTTATTTAATGGTAAGGGAAGAATGTTATATCATATCATTTGGGTGGGGGGGGAGTACATTTTTCCTGAGTTAGAATTCTACCCCTGAGAAGGATAAGAAACTAGAAAAATGTTCTCGTTCTCTCTCTCTCTCTCTCTCTCTCTCTCTGTGTGTATTACACTTTTATACAACCCTTTCTCCAAGGAACTCAGGATGGTGCCTTCAGAATAACCCTGTGAGGTAGGTGAGACTGAGGGATAATGATTGCACTAAGGTTACCCAGTGAGCCTTGCAGCAAAGTGGGGATTTGAACCCAGCTCTCTTTGCTCCAACTCTGACACTCTAGTAGCCATGATACCCCTAACAGGGATGGGGACTCGGACTCCAGGACTCGACTCGTGAGTCGGACTGAGTCCCCCCTGTGACTCGAGTCGCACTCGAGTCCCAATATTTTTAATGGGACTCGAGACTCGACTCGGGACTCGAGACTCGACTCGGGACTCGAGACCAAGGACTCGTCAACATCCCTGCTTGATGCCACCTGCAGGTGCTGTCTGGACCTAGTTGCAGTAACAATCCAAGTTTATTTTTTAAAATCATTTTCCTAATGCAACCTTTCAGACATTTTGGGTTTGGCTGCCTCTGCCTGCCTGTTTGGGGTTCCCTGCCTCCTCTGCCTGCCTGGTCTCTTCTTAACCAGTTCCACAGTTTGAATTGTCCAAGACAAACGCCTCTGCCTGCCTGATTTGGGGTTCTCTGCCTCCTCTGCCTGCCTGGTTATTTTGGGTTTGTCTGCCTGGTCTGTTCTTGTCAAAATCAGTGGCAGAGTTTTGAGATAAAAAGGCACACTTGTGCCTAGAATTTATTTAAGCCACACATCTGAAGTAGCCTTATTTTGTTGGGGGGAAACACCATTGTTTTTAATAGGGACTCATGGAGTCAGCTTTGGGAGTGACTCGGGACTCGTGAGTCACCATTTTGGACCAAGGACTCGGACTCGAGACTCGGGTCCAAAGACTCGTGACTCGACTCGTGACTTGAGACCAAGGACTCTTCAACATCCCTGACCCCTAACTGTCAAAGTTGGCTCTCAGTAGGCTGAGTTTTCTTAATGGCTGAGGTTTTGACTCCATTTGTCCCCGGCTGAAAATCTGGTGTGTGTGTGTGTGTGTGTGTGTGTGTGTGTCCGTCCAGACTCGATGTAGATGTTGAATAGTTTGAGACAATGGCAGCGTTCATATGTAACGCTAAACCATAATTTAGCACTACATGCACGAGCAGAAAGGAGCTCATGTGAAGCACCAGGCTCACTTCACTTCCCCCCATCATGCTCCTCCCATGCAACTAGGAGGAGGAATAAACCAGATTTCAGATCCCTGGTTTGTGGTTCATAATAAATTATAGTTTGCTAAACAAACCAGCGAAACCACCCAGGGTTTATTGTTGACTTATTTAGCAATTGACTAGACTTTCTTTTAAACTACAATTCCTGGTTTGCACATAATGACAAGCCAGGAATTTGCTAAACTGAAATTGAATTCCGGTTTATTCCTCCTTCCAGTCACACAGGAGAGTGGGGAGAGAGAGGATGGGGGAAGTGTGTGAGCCCCGAGGCTTTGTTCAGGCTCCTTCCTGCTCATTTAGCGCTAGGTGTGAACGCTCGTAATGAGTTGAATATTTTTGTAATAATCTAATTAATATATGTTAGCAGCACAAGAGTCACTCTAGAAAAGAGAAATAAGAAAAATAAAATTTATAAAACCTATAGCTAGGTGTATTTTTTAAAATTAATATGGGACAGAATAGTTCTTCTGATCTTTTTGAGAGGGGTTCACAATTTGCAAAGATTTTGTCAGTTCATTACTCAGAAGTATATTATAATTTGATAGCGGTTAAATTTTAAATGCCACTTTTTCAACATGCTCATTAATAATTCATATGCTGCATTCATGAATTCACAATAGATTATTTGTTATTCATGAAATTCGTGTTCTGAACCTTTATTTAAATAACCCATGCCTTGCTCAGGCTGCACTCGAAACCTTCAAGTAATTCAGGTTTTGGGGGTATGTCCATGTAAGAGCATCATGCGCTTCTTCAACAGGCACAGAAGGTCTGCTTTGATTTTATAGAAGTAGCAGAAGCAAATTAAATGCAATCAGAGTCACTGACATTTAGTTAAACAGTGTTGAGGGTGCCAAAGTGAATTAATTGAAGTAAAAGTTCTAAAAGGACACACTTTGTAATTCAAAACGTTATAAAAGGAAATGAATACTCATATGTGATTTGCAAATTTGCAAAACACCTTTCCCCCTCAGATATGTTAGTAGCCCTGCTCATGACCTCTGTCACAGAGATGCACTGAAACTGCCTTTGCTGATTCACTGATTGGTTCACTTCATTCAGAGTAAGCACCTGAGTATCACTCACCCTTCAACACCTTAGTAAAGTCCAAAAGCTTGGTGAATGCAAGCTGAGCCACACTGATGCAGACAATGGAAAAACGAGTCAAGCAAGAGCTTCAGCTGAGGAAAGTCTGCTTTGATCTGGACCGTCTCTCCACTGGAAAACCATGATGGTTTGTTTGTTACGTCGCAAGATAGGTTTCATTAGGATGAAATCATCATCCACCACAACTACTAGGTGGGCTGGACACACCCTTTAAAATAATTAGGTAGGCCAGGCCTGCCCTGGTTTATATCCATCGTCCTTCCCTACTCCTGTGCCCAGATACACATTGTATTTATAAATGAGAAAATCTCATAAATATGGATGCTCAATTCTCAGAAAACCAGGTATGCAGGGCAGAGGGAGTGGGTGCATAAAATTTCAATAGTTCTTCTTTCAATGTTTCTGGCCAAGTGAGGGAAACTCTGCAAGGATCTGAGTTAAGTCTGCATCTCCTCAGTCCAAAAGATAGGCCCTTGCAGCTGCTAACCCCATAGGATAAAAGGGCCTGCAAAGTTCACAAAGAATGCATGCAAAATGCAAATGTATTTTGTGTCTTTCTAATGAAGACTATTAAGGGTGCAATCCTATGCACGTTGGACAGAAAAAAGTCCTACAACTCCCAGCATTCCCCAGCCAGGTGGCTGTAGAATGCTGGGAGTTGTAGGACTTTTTTCTGTGCATAGGATTGCTCCCTAAATCACAAGATTGAGACCCAAAGAGCCCATTTAGATGTACGAGAAGCTTGTGCACACTTTGGTTATTTGTCGAGTATAAAGAGTTATATACCACACCTTTCTAATATACAAGTGTTACTCAAGGAGGCTTACAATAATTAAAATCACAGTAGTAAAATACAGCAACTATAATAACAGAACAGAGACAGACATGGCAGATAAAATACAGACTTCAATAAAATCACATTAACCTGGCAAATTAAAAGCATGCCAAAAAAACTGAAAACGCACATGCACGCAAAGCCCTTCGCAGCTCCTTGTACTGTGCTTGTTGGAAGAAATGTCAAAAAAGGGAGAGAAGATATTCTCAGGTGCCTGAAAATGCTTTCATGAGTCCAACGCATTTTGGAAAGGTATTTCCTTCTTCAGGGGCCGCTCATCTTTGTCCACATATATTTTGGAAAATCTTGCTGATATTTCTTCTGTTTCAGACTATATGTAGAGAAGGGTGTGGCCCCTGAAGAAGGAAGTATCTTTCCAAAACGTGTTGGGCTTATGAAAGCTTTTTCAAGCACCTGAGAATATTTTCTCTCCTGGTTTTTTGACATAATTTGTGCCTTTCTCTCTTGTTGGTGCCCCCCCCCCCCCCAGTTGGAAGAAAGCAACATTAGTTCCCCTTGCACTCAAAAATTGCTTCCCCACTGACCCACATTTTGTTAGCAAGTTTATCAGATCAGGCAAAACCAGTTTGCACCCTCAAGGAACACTCTGGAAGTGTTTCCTGCTGTGAGGAACTGTGCTTACTAGTAGCGTCCCTTGTCGCTCATTGATGTCCAGGCCACCTCAAAGCCTTTAGGAGATCTAAAAGGGGGAACAAGTTGCAGAACAAGTCCACCCAGCTCACAACAAGGCCAGAAGTGCTTTGTCTGTAAAAAAAGAAAAGAAAAAAGGTTGCCTTCTGAGAAGCAACTGCCTCAGCTGCTTTCATCAGTGGGTCTGAACTGCTTCAGAGTCAAAGTAGGTCGGCACAGTTCATGGTGACTCAGTCTGGAGGGTAAAACGGGTTTTGTTTGTGAGCCCTTTCACAGAGATCTTCTTGGCCGAACGAACAGAGCAAGATGGTAGCCCTGTGGCATCGCTAATCCTTATGCATTCTCTGGGCTCCAAGTGGTGTGTAATCCCTGCAGTGTTTGTCACCACTAGATGTCAACCTCTGCCCCAGTTTCCCATTGTGCCTCAAGGAGGAGGAGCCTTTGGGAACGCTTCTATTGCCATTCTTTCAGTGACAGAGCTGATTTCATGTCTCTCCCCCCCCCCCCCTTAGCAGAAAATGTTTGACATGGTTAAATGGCTTTCGTTCTGGCTGCCAAAGTCATTTCTGTGAGGGCTGACACAGACTTCGTTAGGGCTCTGCTCACTCGTCACACATACCCTGAATTATTGTCAGGTGCTACTGACGCCCACAGTTGAACCTTCTTTTTCTCTTACTGCAAAATAAGAGTCTCGTGGCACCGTCGAGACAAACATATAAGCCACTTGACCACTTCATCAGATGCACAGAGTATTATGGAGAGTTTCAGGTTTATATAGTGGTGGTGGGGAAAGAATTTTAAACCGTGAGGTCAGAAGGAAATTAAATACAGAAAGTGGCAACCACACGGTGGTCATTCACAATGCAGTAGTTAGTGATAACACAAACCTCCTGGCACTAGGTAAACCAATTAACATATGCAGTGTGTGTGATAAAAATCCTTTATTCTGATTCAAGCCTCTGGTAATAGAATTAAACCTGCTGATGAATTCTTAGTCCAGAGCATTTCCTTGCAATTGGAGAAAGGAAGCACTGCTCCTGCAAACATTAGAAATAAAACCACAGGAAAGCGAGCATGGATGCATTTGAAGAAGATTCAAGCCCCAGAATGATGCTGGAGAGAGCGACTGCAAAAAGGTGACAAAGACACAGGCAAGATAGGTGGCATCCATTATTTTGAACCTTCTCTTTCCTAGGTAAGCACCTGGGCACAGGTGCTTATCAGGAATCCAGTGCGGGTGACTTTTAGAAAGACAAGGTTTGTTCACACTCTCAATGTCAACTTCGAATTTACTTCAATTCTAATTCCTGGGATAAGGCCTTCAACCTCCAGCCTCTGTAAAATGAGTGTAAATGAGTATAAGATGAGTGTAGCTTGTTTGTTTTGCCACTTTACAAAAATGGCAGGTGGACCTGTCTTGTGAGAAAACCATGCATGTATTTTTGACCATTTGTCTACTATGTGTACCTGCCATAGGGAGTCTATAAAGTGTCTTACCTTTTGTCTATATGTGCAGAGCATAATCTCACTATCACAAACACGCTCTTTCGACAAAAGAATAAGTTTAAAACATCATGGCAGCACCCACGGTCAAAGCACTGGCATCTTCTGGATTATGTAATAGTCCATGTTAGAGATTGCCGCGATGCGATGTACTTCTTACTAGGGCCATGGTGAGTGCCAACGACTGCTGGACAGACCACCGACTAATCCGGTCCACTATGGTTATCAACATTGCTCCCCAACGTAGGCTTCAAGGAAGGAAACCAAGGCGTAAAATGAACATCCACGCCCTTCAAGATCCTATTAAGCAAACTCGTCTTCAATCACTTCTTAAGGAACATCTACCTACGGAACCTCCTGACAACATTGAGGACCATTGGTCTAAGCTGAAAACCTCCATTCCTGCAGCTTGTGAACAAACTATTGGATACGAAACTAAGAAACATCAGGATTGGTTTGATGAAAATGATAATGAGATTAAATATATAATTGACCAAAAAAGGAAAGCCTTCCAAATATGGCAAAATGATATTAACTGCGCTGCCAAGAAAAAAAATCTATGCTAGTGCAAAGGCTGAGGTCCGAAGAAGAACAAGAGAACTTAAGAACGCCTGGTGGAAAAAGAAAGCTCAAGAAATTCAACAACTTGCAGAATCTCATGATGCACGGGGCTTTTTTAAGGCCACAAGGGCCATTTATGGACCAAAAACCTATGGTACAAACCCTTTACAATCAAAAGATGCCACCAAACTCTTAAAAGACAAAGAGTCTATTGCACTGCGTTGGAAAGAGCATTATTATGACCTTTTAAATAGTAAATCTAAGGTGGATAATGAGATTTTTTTGCAAATCCCGCAAAAACAAATTAGAGAGGAACTTGCAATACTCCCCACTTTGGATGAAGTAAAAAAAGCCATTAATCAAATGAAGAATAACAAAGCTAGTGGACCAGATGGGATTCCTGCTGAAAACTTTAAAGAAGGGGCCCCCAAACTTGTACAACATCTTCATAAACTCATCGAAAAAATCTGGGTAAGAGAAGAAATCCCAGAAAACTTCAGGGATGCCATAATTATCACCCTCTTTAAGAAAGGTGATAGAACAGACTGTGGAAATTATTGGGGCATTTCTCTCTTAGCTACCGCAGGTAAAATATTTGCCATGATTCTCCCAAACCGTCTTCTATCTATTTCAGAAGAGATCCTCCCTGAAACTCAAACTTGTTTCCGCCCCTCTAGAGGGACAGTAGACATGATTTTTACTGCACGTCAGCTCCAAGAAAAATGCCGGGAGCAAAATCAACCCCTTTATATGGCATTTATTGATCTTGCTAAGGCCTTTGATACTGTAGACCGAACAGCTCTCTGGACTATCCTTATGAAAATTGGATGCCCCAATAAATTTGTGAATATCTTGCGACTTCTCCATGACAACATGATGGCTACGGTCTTGGACAACAACGGCTCTCATGGTGCTCCATTTAAAGTGGGATCAGGTGTTAAACAGGGATGTGTTATTGCCCCAACATTATTTGCCATTTTCATCGCCATGATTTTACATCTTGTCGAGGGGAAACTTCCCACTGGTGTGGGAATTATATATCGAACTGATGGAAAGCTTTTTAATCTCAGCAGGCTGAAAGCAAAAAGTAAGGTAATTACAACCTCCGTTTTGGAACTTCAGTATGCTGATGATAATGTGGTCTCCGCACATTCAGAGGATGATCTCCAAACTATCCTAAATGCTTTTGCAGAAGCATACGGAAAACTTGGTCTCTCACTTAACATCAAAAAAACCAAAGTGCTTCATCAGCAAGTGCAAGCTAACCCTTTGGTGATGCCATCTATCCAGCTTGGCGGGACAATACTGGAAAATGTCGATCATTTTCTCTATCTTGGCAGCTATCTTTCTGTTACAGCTAACATCGACAGTGAAATCCAGCATCGTCTGAGCTCCGCAAGTGCCGCGTTTTCTCGAATGAAACATAGAGTGTTCGAGGATCGGGATATTTGTAAGAAGACCAAAACACTGGTTTATGAAGCCATTGTATTACCAACTTTATTGTATGCCTGCGAAACATGGACTATCTATAAACGTCACTTCCACCTCCTTGAAAGATTTCATCAACGTTGCCTCCGGAAAATCCTGCGAATTACTTGGGAAGATAGGCGAACAAATGTCAGTGTACTGGAAGAAGCAAAGACTACTAGCATTGAAAAAATTATCCTTCAACGCCAACTTCAACCTTTCTTCCATCATGGAACTCAAGGGGGCTACATGCAGTTCCCAGGTGGTCTCCCCTCCAAGCACTGACCAGACCCAGAGCTGCTTAGCTTCAGCATGGAGGCTGCCTCATGTGCCTTCAGACCATATCCTGGGACCAATATATATACTTACCTTAGTTTTATTTATTTATTTGTTTGTTACATTTATATCCTGGCTTTCCTTTAAGGAGCCCAAGGTGGCATACATGAGCCTCCTCCTCCTCAACGGTGCACATCTTTGAAATGTATGCATTGTTCTCCCATTGATTAAAGTGTATTTGTGTGCATTTTTCAAATGTATGCATTTTTCCATGTGCATTTTTCAAATGTACGCATGCTGTAGAACGCATTTGTTTCGGTCCGCAAATCACATAGCATGCTAGCTCAGAAATGTACAGACTTCGACTGCAGATTGCGTCTGAGTCCGTGTTCAGTCCAGAAGGTGAACTGGGTAAATCCTGATAAAAAACAAACTGAGATGAATTTCTCATACATCCCTACCATGGGTCCCCACAGTGTACTTGCCAGTTTTGTAAGAAATTACCGGTAAATGACACTTAGGGGAGTAATACACCACAGAAGCATTTGTGACCATGAGGTCGAGCTGTGACCTGTAGTGCCCTTCCTTGTTTTTATTTCACTCATTAGCTACTTTTTTTTCACACTCTGTCCTCTTCTTGACCTTTGTCCTGTCCATCATACTTAGAGTATTAACTCTTCAGGTTGGGGCCATGTCACTTTTGCATTCTGTACAAGATCCTTCATATTGTCAACACTAACTGGTGGGGGGTGGTACTAGTAACTGATAAGATTGCATTCTGAAAAAGTGCCATGCTGTACTATCATGTGGATGAAATTTGCCCTAGACTGGCCCAGCACAAGTTCAGCACAGTGCATTAAATACATTGTGATACGTCGCCCCCCACCCACTGCCAAATGGAGATAAGATGCTGAATTGGTTCTGAAGGTTACTCCAGACTCATTTTTATAAGTAAGATTCCCCTTACATCTGATATAAAGGGCCTTTGCAGATGGTATTTTTCTTTTCTTTTCTTTTTTCTTTTTCTTTCTTTCTTTCTTTTTAAATAAAAATTTACAACTATTACTTAGTGGGTTTTATTAAAAGTAGCACAGCGGTTACTCGGTTATTGGGGGATCCTGATTGCTTTCCTCATGTTTGTGCGTCTGTTGCGAGAAAATTTAATTTACCAAGCACTAAAAAACAAACACCTGATTCTCCTACACCAGGGATCTCCAACCTTTTGGGTTGGTGGGCACTCTTGGAATTTTGAGAGTGTTCTGGACACTCTTACAACATGGTTGCCATGGAGGGCCTCTCAGTTCACAAAATGGCTGCCATGGTAGTTCTGGCTAGTTATAAAATAGCCTCATGGTGCCAATACTAGTATCTGTGGGCACAGTGGCGCTCATGAGCAACACACTGGAGATGTGTACATCCCACTACACACATTGTCCCTAATCTCTCTTTAAGTGCTGTCTCATCTATTTCATTTAGTGTAAGCACCGCTGGGTAGGTACTCTGTGGCACTTCTCTAGGTTCTGTTTACAGATGTAGGCTTTGATCATGACAAAAGTGGGACCCATCTTTAACTGAAACCCTCAACATGGGACTTAACATTTAATATTTGACCATGTCTGTCTGTCTTTCTCCAACCCCATCTTTTCTATGCTCCCTCTTTTTCCATCTTTCTCTGTTTCCTTTTCTCCATCTTGTAATTTATTTATTTTTTAAAGAAAAAAATGGTGATGTTGGCATGACCCATTTTAGGTCAGGGTGGGTGATCATAACCCATCAGCTGAAGGCCAATGTCTTACACTATCTACCAGACTGAGATTTCTATATAAATGATATAACATGCATCCAATGTTAAAATTTTTCACTAGTTCCCATTCTTCCTTCCCAGGTTTAATTCAACAGTCTGATTTTGACCTTTAAATCTTAAACAGCCTGGGACTGGGGTGTCTAAAGGACCACTTTCTCCCATACAAACATGACCATCAATTGAGTTCATTTTCAGAGATCCTTCTCCATGTATCTCTACCTTCTGATGTCAAGCAGGTGGTCACCAAAGAAAGGGCCTTTTCTGTAGTGATGCTGAAATTGTCTCTCTAGACATGTTTGCCTGGCAAAGACAATTGTTATCTTAGAGGTGCCAGGAGAAGTCTGTTCTGTTTTTAGTGGTATTTAATAGTGTATGCTTTTAATCTGGTTTTAGCTTGTTGAGTTTACCATGTATACTTCTATGTTGTTTTTCTTATTCTGTTTTCTGCTTTTAAAAGTTTTTTTGGTTTTAACCTTTTATTGTGTTTTAAATGAATTAGTGTGGAAGCTGCCTTGAGGGCTTTGTGCATTGAAAGATGTGATATATTTAAATAAATCTAATGGTGGAGGTGGTTGTGCCCCCCAATTGCTTCTCTTCTGTTTTGCTCATATTTTCAACTGTGGTCCATTTATAACTGCCATCTGTGGATACTTGACTGTTCAAAGTCTGCTGGTACAAACGCTTCTTGCAGAGAGTGAATTTTAAAATACTGAGAGGATTTATAGACACCAGCCAATAGAGTTACACACAAGGGCCCATTCATCAGAAAAACAACCAGTTAAATCTAACTGGAGGCCAGCTTAAACAGGAAATGGCCAACCTTCAGCATTCCCACGCACACACAGAAAAAAATGCCCCTGTGGGTAATTTCAAATAAAAAGCACAAGGGAAGTCATACATGATATCCTTCCAAATATTCCAAAACAGCAGCCAATATTGCTGAATCCATACATTAATTTAAATTATTACCGGGCTTTTAGGAATAGAAAACGGAGAAGAAAGCATGGAACTATGGCTGCGATCTTGCATACAGTTACACTTGGGCAATTCTCACAGAAATCCACGTGACTCATACATGTAGCCACATGCAACATTACAGCTGTGCTGTGTGTTACAAAAGATTTGTTGGCAGGAGGTTGCAGTTCTCAAATCATTTTGTTTGGAACAGCCTTTAAGAAAGTAATTCCAGTGGGATTACTCCAGTATAAATAGCTAGTGAATTGCAGGGACAATATATAGCTACTGACCTGCAATTTACGTTAAAGAGTGAAAATCTTTCCATAAGGCAGCGCAATCCTAAGGTACTTCCAGATGAGCTTTTATCCTGCAATTGCCCTGCCTCAAACATTTAATTTTATGGGGGGAGGGCAGTGCGTGTCAGAGATTGTCATCTTCCATTTGTAACTCTCCTGTATTTTCCCACGGCTTCTTCCATCCTTTTTCTGATCAGAAAAAAAAGCTTTAAGGAGGAAAAGATAGAATCATTGCACAATGCCTTTTGATTACTAATGCTAGGAGCCCTCCATCTGGAAGCACCCTTAATGCATCACCAAATATATGTTTGAGACAGTAGCACACACGATGTCATGCCATCTGATGTCGTGGTATATAGATATAGAAGACCATGTGCTTTATAATCTGGTATTCTTCCTACATTTTGTGGTAGACTATTATTGGGTGCTGTTGGAGCTGTTCTCTCCATTGCGGTGCATAGGTCTTCGTCCATTGTTACTATGGAAGTAACAAGAACCTTTCAGTGGCTCGCAGTTCTCCGCGGCTCGCCTCTCCGCGCCGGCCCGTGCTTGATCTTCTGAGCGGTGCAGAGCGTTCTCCATGCCGCTTGAGCTGCCAGCGCCAGTCGAGCCTCGGTCCCCCATTGCATCACTTCCGGCTGCTCCGGCGCGCTGGACCCCAGCGCTATGTTTTTGGCGCAGGCGCAAGCGGGGCCGAGTTTGGTCCCACTCGCGCCTGCGCGAGCCACCGGTTACATTCCTAATTATGTCTCCCTCCCCCATTAGATTCCATTTAAAGCCCTCCTGATGAAGTTCTTCATGCTGTGGCCAAACATATTCTTCCCAGTCCTTGTGAGGTGCAACCCATCCTTTGCCAGCAGTCCATCTTCCAGGAAGTGTGGCCCATGGTCCCAGAGTCCAAATCTCTCATGTTGGCACCACCTTCATAGACAGTCATTCACCCAAAGTATTTTTATTTACCTTTCTATTCCTCTTCCAAGCACTGGAAGGCTGGATGAGAAAACTATCTGGGCCCCAAAGTTCTTGACTTTCCTTCCCAAATCTTCAAAGTCTGACATGATTTCTTCATAGCTCCACTTGGTGGTATCATTTGTTCCCACATGGATAAGAAGAAAAGGATACATGTCAGTGGGCTTAATGAGCCTTGGCAACCATTCTGTCACATCTTTAATCTGTCCCCTGGGGAGACAGCAGCATACCTGGCGAGTCCATGTGTCTTCATGATACAGTATACTTTGGTTTCAATCCCATGCTGGGGGGAGTCACCCGCAACTAGTACTCTTCCTCTTGTTGTAGGCATTAGTTTCATTGCCTCCGCTTGACTGACCTTCAGCCTCTTGTTCACTGTCACGTGGGGTGCCCTGTAATTCTTCCTCTGCAGGCTATCCTCTGGTCTTGTCCTCAAGTACCTGAAAGTGGTTCCATAGTTCCACTGCTTCCACTGGTGCAGAATGTCTTCTAGTTCTTCTGCTCCTAACAGTCACCCTTTTCCAGGGAGTTTCCTTTACTTCGTTTTTCCTCGTCTCCGCATTCTCTGATTCTGCCTCAGCTTGCTGTTGCTCTTTGGGCTCCTGTACTTCACTTTGCTGTTGTAGTTCCACCATTCTGTCTAGGAACTCTTCGTGTCCTCTTATTCTCCTGAGGGTTGACACTCGTCGCTCCAGGCCTATCACTTTTTCTTCCAGCAGTGCAACCAGCTTGCACTTGTTGCACGTGAAGGCCATGCTGATCTCAGGAAAGAAAACAAACATTGCACACGCCTTGCAGGTCAGCACCACTGGAGAGTCTTTTCTGTCCATACTCTGTATTCCCCTTTTGTTTCTACCTTTCTGATTGTATTGGAATGGCCTGTGCTTTGTCCTGCCTTCCCTGAAGGTTAAGAAAGAGTCCCACTGGTATGTAAGTGTGTGTTACAAGGGGGGGGAAATTGTTAGGGATCTCCCCCTTGACCTCCCCTGCCGAACTCTGCTGCCAATCTCCTGTTTGCTCTCCCAGTTCATAGATTTCATAGATCACAGAGTTGGAAGGAGCCTACAAGGCCATCGAGTCTGACCCCCAGCTCAATGCAGGAAACTAGAGGAGGGGTCTCCCATCCAAGTAATAACCAGGCTTGACCCTGCTTAGTTTTCCACGCTCAGACAAGCTGAGCCAGCGTGAGCCACAGGTTCTATCTCTGAGAGCCTGCTTGCCTATATAGCCCCCAAAACAGCTGGAGCCCCTCCCGTGCTTCTGCTCAGCTGGGAGTCAGGAAACAGAAGACTAGTTCTGCTGTGAAGGAAACTGGGATAATGGCTGGAGGACCGAGGCAGAAGGTGTGGAGAACAAGCCACGGTGAGCCCAATTGTCTGTCAGGCGCACCGTGGGTTGTTCTGTGAACATGTTGGGACTGACGATAAGAAACTAGGAGAGGATATATTTGTGATATCATCCCTCCTTTCTCACGTTTGCGAGAGTAGCAGAGTTAGTCCCTTTTCAGCTTTTAATTGGAAGCTTGGATCTGCTAGTTACAGCAGTATTGGCATTTGGTAATTCAGGATGCTTTGTAGCAGACTGAATTTCCCTGGATTGGCCCCCGTTTATCTCCCTTTAAAATACCAATCCGACAAACAGTCTTGTAAAGGTTAAAAATAACATTTACTCACTCAGATATTGCAGTTCAACTTCAGGCAGACAAAAAGATATTTACAGTTGCAAAATATTCATCCATCTAGGTTCATTGGATCTCTGAGCGACGAGCTCAGAGATCAGGAGCAAGATTTTACATGGCTCCCACGATGAGATTCAGGATTCAAGTCTCTGTGTGTCCGCGGCCTCCGCGGGCAGGAAAAGAAGAGCAGTAAGCTATGCCCACTTCCTGCCAGAGGACACAAGGGAATTTGCCTCATAGAGTCCTCTCTGGGAATGTTCAGGAAAACTCTATCAGGCCTCCTTGTGGCTAAACATAACTCTATGGTTATATGGGACTGTAAACCAGAACCACCCACACTGCAAAGCTTATTTGCAGGGTGGCTTAGCGTGTCATGCAAACCCATCCAATGACAAGCCAGATTTCAACAAACCACACCATGGCTTAGCATTATGTGTGAACCAGGCTAGTGATTTATCAAGGAAAGGGACTCAAAAATAAGGACTTCCCCTGGTAAAAAGGAACAGCAGGGGCATATGCAACACTTAGCCCATGTAGGTCCTATGATCTTTGTCCAGCCAGGAGTTTCTTTTTCCAGAATTCTGCATTTTAAAATGGCCTACGCATAGCACAAGTTTCTTTACTTCGCTTTATAATAACATCCAGAATAGCAACAAGAAAGCTCAGTGATGAAGCCACGAAAGGAAAAATAGGCATTAAAAAAATATTCAGGCTGAAGATGTCAGGGCTTTATCATGACTTATTTTTATCTTCTGATTTCTAATGTGTACGAGTGTTCTGCTAAAATGTTTGCTTTTCTCCCAGGTCTGATGTTTTGTTTTGCAAGCCACTGCTATTGTGCTCTATACAATGGCTCTAGAAACCCAAGGACAGTTTGAAAAACTCTAGTGTTAGCAGTGCTGTACCAGGAAGGGTTGAAGAGACAGTTTGGCAAGGGCAAAAGGGTTCTGTGGGTTCTACACAATGTTCAGCTGGGCAGTGTACTAATGGACACAGGCAGACTTTCTGACTCCCATGCTCCCAAATGTGGTCTAGCCCAGTTTTAAAAAGGAGGAGTCAGGGGACTCTCTACTCTTTGGGGCCTCAAATGCACTGTCCCCTGTTTCTGCATAGACTCCTTAGGAACTTACTTTATATAAAATTATAAACCATACCTTCATCCTAAACTGAATTCCAGAATGGTATACATAAAAACAAATTAAACATTCCATATCATGATGAAATAACATAACACTTTAAACAACAATATAATGACATTGAGAGCTATAAAACTATCCAACCAGCTAAAAAGACAGCATATTTAATTTGTATTCTTCATCCAGACTCTGCAATTCCTCCAGCTTAAAACAATCCAGGGAATATCTGTTGAAAAGCACTGTGTTTGAGGTGATGTGAGGCAACCCAGAAGTTCTGTTTGTGGCTTCTATTTCTGATGGCTGAAAAAACAAGCTACCATATGATGGTGAGGCAGGCATCAGGTGGCAAAGAACATGCAAGCTGCCACATGATGGTGATGCAGACATCAGGTGGCAAAGAACATGCATTGTCAATCAGCCCAGAGACTATTCCAGGAATAGGGAGAAGCAGAGGGCAGAGAGACAGAAGTGAGAATATGGGTAGATATCTCAGCAACTTGGGGGATTGTAGCCAGTTTCAAGTATGGCTGGAATCTTTTGCTGCTATGTTCCATAATTGCAGTAATAAAAGAGGCTACCATTTTATGCATACATTTTGGCCTTTATCCACATCTTGGGTTGTATCCAGTGTTATTCCTATGTAGAGCAGACCCATTGAAATGAATGGGACTTCAGTTGGACTGACATTGGATACAACCCTGTGTTTCCCTTATACCCTTGATAGGAAAGCAAAAGACTCAAGGCCATATGAGGCCTTAGGCTATTCTTGTGCTGAACTGCTTTCGGGTTAAATTCTCATTTGTTAATGTGTGATCCAGTAAGGGATAAGATCAAGTGTAACAATTTGAAGCAAGGATTACATGTCAATCCTATTTCATGCTACCTTGGGGGGTTACAAAAGGCTGTCAGAGGTCTGGAAGCTGACAGCTTCGCCATCAAGAAAGCTGGCGGCTTTCCAAGCAATTCTTTCAAGCCTCATTGTTTGGTAGGAAACAAACAAGGGGAACAGCACTGGGTGGGCACATACGAGGGCCTAAAAATAGCAAGGCAGCTTCAGGGAGCCAAGCTTCTTGACTGTCGCTTCCTCCACAGATAAAATCCCACTGCCTTTTCTAACAGAAAGCTCAGAAGCAGACTCAACCAGATACTAGACTCACAGACCCCCTTGTATCAAATGGCTGCAAACTCAGTCTGGTTACCCATAGAGATATACCATGAAGCATGACAAAGTCAGCACTTGGGGTTGTGTCTGATGGGTTTTATCCAAATGTTAGTCCAACTTAAGTCCCATTTATTTCAACGGGTCTACTTTAAGTAGGACTAACATGGGATACAACCCTTGACACTGAGTTTGGCTTGCAATGTTTTGTAGAAACCATTGCTGTGTGACTCAAAACCTGTTGGGCCCATGACAAAACCCACTGCAGGACACGGTTGATATGAACTTTGGTATATTTCATGCTAGCTGCGTATGGAAATGTAAGCAGTTTTTATGAATAGTTTATGCTACGAAACCATTGGGTGAATTCATGTGTTATGTTTTCCCTCCCCACACTTTGACATGTAAATCTATCATAGAACAATCTCTCTTATCACTGCAAGCAATTACCTAACAGTGTAAGGTAACCTGAGAGGTGATAATCCTCCTGTGTGCTACACTGATTTTATGATTGTCTCAGGGTCTAGTGGACTCACGGAAACAGGGTTTCTCTCTAGTATCTGGTAATCTCATCATGACGCAGTTATATTTCTAAATTACAGAGTTCTCATCTATAAAGAGTTACTGAGTTCTTTTTTTATACTTCTCTACAATATACTTGAAGTGAAGTACAAGAAAACAGAGCATTGACAAGATATCAGCTGTAAACAACACAAAAGAGCCATTAATAGCAGCAATATAAGCCGATTTAACATCAAATTCAACTAAGTCTGCAACTGTATGCACACTTGCATGGGAGTAAGCCTCATTCAACACAGTTGGATTTACTTCTAAGTAAACGTAAGAACATAAGAAGAGCCAAGCTGGATCAACCCAAAGGTCCATCTAGCCCAGCATTCTGTTCACACAGTGGCCAAACAGCTGCCACAAGTAGGACATGAGTGCCATAGCACCCTCCTGCTCACGTTCCCCAGCAACTGGTGTACATCGGTCTACTGCCTCTTCATACGATTGGGCTGTATGACTATTTGCAATACTTTTTCAAAAGACCTACCAAGATTAAACAACAACAACAACAATCTTCTAACTTGTTGATGGAAAGAGTACATGGATGGAGCCTGGAAAACTTATCTGGCCAATGAGTTTCATATGGTGGATGTCACAGCTGTGAAAGATCTCAGATTTCTCAGCTAAGTAAAAGAGAATATGCAGAGGAAAGCCTCACTTGATAAGGAAAGGGAATGCAGAGTCCAATACTCCTCATTGTTTGCCCCAATTACTGCTGCATTTGGTCTGTAACCTTTTAATGGAATGTGGATGGGGGGGGGGCAGAGCTTGCCCAAGGCATTTTACTGCCTGAGGTGAAGAACAAGATGGTGCCCCCTCCCATTCCATGTACAAAACCCGATTGGACCAACAGTGGAATCTTTCTTCAACACTGAAGATGGGACAGCATCCTCCACTGCACCTGAAGGTAGGCTACCTTAGTGGGTGCAGGACAGGCCATGAGAGCACAGCTCTCTTCCAACACCTTGCTGCCACCTCCCAGTATCTACCACAAGAGGCAACCTTCTCAGTTTGCTTAATGGTAGGGCCAGTCCTGCTGGATGGGTGGGAGGGGGGAGACTCCTACAATGGTGTCACAACATCTCCTGGCTGACCTGCATGTGTCAACTTCATACATTCAACCTAAGTACAGGTATAAGGGATCTTTTAGATTTTGAGTCACTAAGCATTACTGAAAATGGGCACCCATATGTTGGGGGAATAAAAGAGTCAGGGACAAGGATTTCCAAAAACGAATAACAAGATTTATTGAAATAGAATTGACCATGTGAATAAAGTAACATGGTTGAATTAATGTATTAGACGAAAAGCAGTATAGACACTGCCAATCCATGAAAGGTAATTATATGCCTATTAATCTATGCCAGGTAATCTATTCATGTTCCGGCCCCACTGACACCAGCACTTGAGGCTTCTTTAGACATATAGCCTCCCAATCCTTGACTTGCCATTTCAAAAGCACCATTTCCCACTCCTTATTTGGCAAACGCAAGCTCCCCCAATCTTCATTCATCTTCATCTTTCTCTGTCTCTATGTCATTTATTGATCTATACATTTATGAGTCAACTTTTGGCCGAAATTGGACCCCGAAGGCAACTTACAATTAAAACTTAAACAATTTAGAAACATAACTTTAAAGAAAATACTTTAAAAGCAATTTTAACACATCACCAGGAGTCAAATTAAGAGTGAGAGAGAATATTAAAAACAGAGTGCAGAGCTAATACATTTAGGGCACAATCCTATTGATTGCGCCCTTGCCGTTCCAAAGCCCCCAAACTCGGAGGCTTCCAAGTCTCCTATGCACTGCTGGGCTGAAGCCACCAAGGCAGGAGGAACAGCAGAGGTGATAGTCACCTCCTCGTCCTCTGTCTTTCCTGATTTTTGCTAGACGGTCTTGCAACGACACGGTCTCTTACACTTTAGGACCAGGCGCATAAACCCTTCTCAGGCTAAGCATCAACACTTAAAAACCTGAGGGGAGGGTCAAATGAAACCTTTCCCCTACTAATGAGGGAAAAGATTAATACTGGTTATGAAGGATCTATTTTTAAATTTATGATGCTGTGGGTACAAAGGTGTGTGTGTGTGTGTGTGTAGATTTAAAAGTAATGCATGTTAATAACACCAAGCTGACATGTAGGATTTGGGTAGCAAACAAAATAAAAGTACCGGTAAGTTTGTTTTAATTCTCAAAATCTTAGTTCCAGAAAATAAACCTGCCTACACCAAACACTTAATAATTAACCTAAGTCCCTATAACTCCAAATACTCTCACTCCTCATACAATCACTGATTCCTCTTAAAACACCTGACAAGACACGAATAACCCAACTACCGGTAACCTAACTCCCAAACTCTCTAACACTCCCAACACACACTAACTGCCTTAACTCAACTGCCTTAACTAACTCTGACATCCCTCAAACACTCCTTATATACTCCTCCCCCCACCCTTTCCAAGACATCACAAACCACACCCACTCGGTTCAACATTCTAAACACACTAAACATACTAAAGCAGACATACACCAGGGAACTGAATTGTGGGGTTACGCCGCAGGTCTTTTCAGCCCATCTAATGGAGGTGCTTCAGAGAGGGAGGGAAGGAGGCTGGAGGAGGCTCGGGATAACTTATATCCTGGCTTCTCCAGTCTCCTCCCCTCCCCGCCCACTGTAACGCTCCCTTTCCTCCTTCTCTGAGGTTGCTTTTCTGACTTTGGAGAGGCAGCCGGTGTGGTTATCTCTGTGCCAGCGGCAAGGAGGACGAGTCTGGGGTCAGATCTCTGACTCCCCCTTCTGAGGCTGGAGTGCTGTCTCTGACCTCAGAGGGGTTTTCCAAATCATCCTATGGTCCCTGAGATACTCACCCAGGGACCATAGGATTGCTCTCTTAAAATACTAAAAAGCCATGCAGAACAACAACAAAAAAGTTTTAACAGCCTGCCTAAAACGATACAGGCCAGCCTAACTTTTTTGTGGGGAGAGAGTTCAACAGGTGGGGTGCTGCCACAGAGAAGGCCTTATCCTGTGTTCTCACTAACCTAATCTTTCTTGGTGGGACATGCAGAAAGGGAGCTGAAGAAAATCTTAAACTATGTGCAGGTTCATGTGCCACACCTCTGGCATGTGAACCCTATTAGAAACAGTAGACGGACCCACATGCTAGGGGGTTGGTATACTAACCAAGCTGTTTTTCTCTTTGTAATGCACATACTTGTGTGTGTATTAAGAACAAAATCTGTGAAAATCAAGTAATGTTGGACTTAAATGGTTGTTTGAGCTAATTTCCCCACTGAGGAAGTAGGAACTTCCCGCTTTGTTGAAGCGCAGTGCATAAAATACTGTGCATGCTTTCGTGTGCATGCCGTACTTCTGGCAAAGATCCCTTCATTCCCACATTCATTGTTACACATGTACACGTGTGTGTGTGAATGAGGATGCACAGCAACAGATAAGTCAATATGATTATAGGCAAGAGTTTATTGTCTGCAGCTTTTTTAAAAAAATGGTCAATATCTTCTGGCAAATGACAGAGGGAAGGCAGATTCTCAGGACCTCTTCAGACTCAAAGAAAAATACAGTAATACCTTGGATTACAAGTAACTTGGTTTGAGAGCATTTTGCAAGACAAGCAAAATTTTTAATATTTATTTAATTTTTTTTTACTTGATATACAAGCGTCGTCTTGCAATACAAGTACTGTAGTACGTCTTAAATTAAAAATCTCTGTACAAATTTTTTTGGGGGGATTTCATTTTGATATAAGAGTGTTTTGGATTACAAGCACCTTTCCGGAACGAATTATGCTCTCAATCCAAGGCATGACTGTAAAGCAAAGGACAGTGTCTGTATCCAGACACTCCTGACTTATGCTGAGCTGGTTATCTGCACCTGCTGCTATGTGCTGAATCAAACTTCTGGCATGCTCCTGCTAACCCCCATTAAAGGTGGTTTGCACGGCAGTGACATGCTGAAAATTGAGTTCAGCATGTGGCAATTGACACATTCTTATGGCCCCTGCCCCAGAATCCTTAATGAAAAGGCTGGAATTGTAAGTTGAATTATTGAGATGCTCATCAAGTCACATTGTAACCAGTCTGAGCAAACATGCTTAGGATTTAATTGAGTGTGAAGACAGGCTAAGGTTATTCACTTGGTGGGCTGAAGGCACTCTGCACATGTTCAGAGGCATGCTTACTATTGCTCCACATGTTCCAGGGCTCATCTCAGCTATTGAAAACATATTAAGCCCTGCTTGTGCAGTTCTGTTGCCTTTTAGCAACTCAGGCAGTGGCTGATGTTGATATTCCTCTGAAGGAACTGCTGAAATACTTCAGCTTGGCTTGTGTTCAGGCAATCAGCTGAAGGAATTCACCCCAAACCTGAAGGGATTCCAGTAAAGAGAAAAATGGTTTCACCTGGAGAAGGCAGGACTGCAGCTTGAAAATGCAGAGAGAGGCATTGCTTCTTCTGATGGAAATCAGAGCCTTTGATAAGAAAGGGAGGGACCTTACACAGGAAGGAGAAACAGATTTAGATCCTCTGAGGAATAATGCCAAGCACTATTTTATTTTATTTTTTGGCCCAGCGCAAACTTGCAACACAGGCCTCCTCCCACACACATGCCATGATCCTTTCCCATCCATACAATCTCATGAGTTGTGAAAGAAAAGTGTCTATTTTAATTACAAAATCATTTCTGAAATAACACCATGGCCCACACTACCATGCTCCAATATGTAGCAGTATTGTGTGCATGTATGCTTGCGAGTGTGCGAATTCACACACATTTACTCACAAGTATTTTGGGTCTGTAAATCCTACCAGCAGCACCAGCACCCACTGTGCCTGGGAACTAACCTAGGGTGGCCAGGTGTCCTACTTTACAGAGGACAGTCCTCTATTTGAAGGTGTCCTGTTTGAAGAGGTGTCCAGTCCTAGTCTATTTGCAAGACAAAGAACCCTAAGGAGGGAGAACAGCAGGGGCCTTGAAGCTGCCCATCAACCTATTAGCACCTGAACAGCAGACTGAGCAAGGTACATGGGTCACCTGGTCAGGCTTCTCACTATGACGAGATGTATTGCATTTCTATTAAAATTATAGACATTACTTCTAAATCTGTACCTGTACACATAAATTTGCATATGCAAATGTTATGCAGATTGCTATACTTTTTTATCCTCTTTTTCGGTGATGCATTTCCTCTTTTTTGGCAATGCATAAGAAGCCACCCTCCGGAACTTGTTATAATGGATGGCACCAGATTTGGCCGAATGGGGCGAAAATAATCAATGTCACCTGTCAACTACAAATCACACTTTATGCATCTGATGAAATGGACTCCAGTCCACGAGAGCTTGTGCCATAATAAACTTGTTAGTCTGTCAAGTGCCACAAGATTCTTTGTTGCTGGAAAAGATTAACACAGGAAAGGAAACCAAATGCACAGTTACAGAATGGGGGACACTTGGCTCAACAATACTACAAGTGAGAAGGATCTTGGAATTGTTGTAGATCACAAACTGAATATGAGCCAGCAATGCGATATGGGTGCAAAGAAGGCAATTGCTATTTTGGGCTGCATTAATAGAAGTATAGCTTCCAAATCGCGGGAAGTGATAATTCCCCTTTACTCAGCACTGGTTAGGCCTCATCTTGAGTACTGCGTCCAGTTCTGGGCACCACACTTTAAGAAGGATGTAGACAAACTGGAGAGGGTTCAGAGGAGGGCAACAAAGATGATAAAGGGACTGGAAACAAGGCCCTATGAGGAGAGACTGAAAGAACTGCGCATGTTTAGCCTTCAGAAGAGGAGACTGAGGGGAGATATGATAGCACTCTTCTAGTACTTGAAGGGTTGTCACAAAGAGGAGGGCCAGGATCTCTTCTTGATCATCCCAGTTTACAGGACACGGAATAATGGGCTCAAGTTACAGGAACCCAGATTCCACCTAAACGTCAGAAAAATTTCCTGACTGTTAGAGCAATAAGCCAATGGAACCAACTACATAGGGAGGTGGTGGGCTCTCCCACTTTAGAGGCGTTCAAGGTGCAGCTGGACAGCCATCTGTCAGGGATGCTTTGACTTGGATTCCTGCATTGAGCAGGGGATTGGACTTGATTGCCATATAGGCCCCTTCCAACTCTACTTTTCTATGATTCTATGATTCTATGATTCTACGGCTACCCCTCTGTAACCTAATTAGTATGGAGCTTTTCTCTTCCTACCAGCAGTCCCTACCTATGCAGAAGGAACTCTGGGGCCAGTAGTTCTTGAGAGAGCATCTCAGATAGGGAAGCACAAAACTACAAGTCCTAGCTTAACTACACAAGTGAACTCTCTCTCTTCTAGAGAAGGGCAGCAAATCACTTATCAGAATGTTCCCTGTTCTGCACCCGCACAAACTCCATGCATTCTCTCACGCTGTGGGTGGACTGGAATGCCAGTGCCAGCAAGAAGGAAAAGTGAGGAGGCTCACTTTTCAAAGCTAGCCCCATTCTTGTGCTTTTAAGCCTGACACACATGAATTAAGCAGGGGCCACTAGTGTTATTTCCATGCTCAATAAAGTGTCCCATGCCACGTTTCTCTACTGTAGAAGACAGAGGTGGTGTATGCAGGACAAGTAACATGGCAACTGAATTGCCTATATTGCTAATGGCTGGAACCTACATTTCTAATGGCTGCCCTACATTTCTCCTTGTTTGTGTGTGCAAAACTTCACAATTTGATAAAATCGGCTTATAGGCATGCATGAGGCCTACAAGTTGCCACACCCACTTGTGTCTGTTTATACTGGAGGCAGGGAAGCAGCGGCTTCAGAAAAGTTGCCCATGAAGTTTCCTGGGTAATGTTCAATTGATTGTCCGGGTGAACTAATGCCTGCTGAGTTATGTGGTCTCTGTGTGTATGTCCACATGAGTGTTTTTGCAATCTGTTGTAAAATACCAGGCTTAATCTGGCCAGGAATAACTAGATGTTGCTTGGTCTTGCTGATATAGGGCTAATTCTTCTGAGATCTTAGCAAACAGCTCCATTACAATTTAAGGATTTGATATCTGCCTTCAACTACCCAATCTGCTGCTTATTTGATCAGTTTGTGTAAAAGGCTGCAGTATAGTTTGAATAAATGTTCTTTATTATGGTCCTTTGACCTCTTCAGTTTTAAATATATAACAAATAAATTAACAAGAACCGTATACTTTTTATATCCAGACTGACTAGTACAATTAAACAATTGAGTTGAGGTCTGGTTTATATACATGCAGCAGAATGAGGCATTAGGATGGACTTTACCACTTCATACTGCAGGTGAAGGATGCCCCTTTTGAATGCTGTTCCCCGTTAAAATACTCCCTCCCAAAAAACTCTCTGTGAATTAAACATGCACACACACATATATCAAGAAGGAAGGTTCTAGCCCAGTCCAAACCCTGTTTCAGTTTTTCTGGTTTTTGTTTTAATGCAAGGGGAGGATTCAAAAGGGGTATCCCTTTTCTTTAGTCTGAAGTGGTACAGTTCCTCCTTCTTCTTTTTCTACTCATTCCTCTCCTACCGGAGGTTGGACATCATCATGGCTAAACAGTCTTTAGATATGGCTGCTCTAAACAATATTGTATTGCCCCCAAACCATTCTTCAAGGTTTTTCAGCCAAGACCTTCTTCTTCCTACATTTCTTTTCCCATTTCTTTTCCCTTGTATAATCAGCAGCACCAGTCTATATTTTTCATTTCTCATTATATGACCAAAATATTCTAATTTTCTGCATTTTATATTTTATAATTTCTTGATCTTTATACATTCTCTTTAATACTTCTTCATTGGTCATCCTCTAGGTCCGTGAAATTTGTAACATCCTGCGATAAATCCACATTTCAAATGCTTCTATCTTTTTTTATAGTAGTCTGTGTTAAAGTCCACAATTCCATGCCATACAGCAGAACTGAAAATGCATAACACAACAGTCCATAATGGTCCATTCTACTACTATTTTAGAATGCTGTTTTCCCAGCAGTTCTGCCTCCTTGCCTCAAGAGGCCGCTGTGGAAAACATAGCTGGAAGATACTCCCAGTGAATTTTTATGGTTTGTTTGGCTGTTGTAGACTAAGAATATATATATATATACACACTCACACACACACACTGATAAAGAATCAGATGAGGAACTACAGGGGAAGATGAATCCCTCTTGTTAAAATTGTTTAATTTAATTTGTTTTCTCCCCCCCCTTTTTTTTTTGCAGTACTATGATATTTTTCTGGGCTCAGTTAGGCTAAGGCTAGGAAAACTGTGGCCCTCCAGGTGTTGTTGCATTCTAGTTCCCAGCAGCCAGCCTGATCGATGATGAGAGATGATTGGGAGGTGTAGTTCAACTACATCAGGAGGGCTACAGGTTCCCACCCTTGGGCTAAGGGGGTCCGATTTGCACAACAGATTCTTCAGCCTTTAATACTTCTCCCTGTCTTTTTAGGGTGCTTCCAGACAGATGAGTCCCTAGTGCTAACAATTCGAAGGCACTGGCAGCTATTCCATCTTCTCTCCCTCCCCATAACAGCTTTTTTGCAGTAAGAAAAAAGATGGATGAAGCAGTGGGAAAACATGGGAGTGTTACAAGTGGATAATGACATCGTCTGGATTCCCTGTAAAATTCTATGAATCAGGCAGGATGATGGTACCATAACATCTTCATCTGGAAGCACCCTTACTCAGGGGTGGAATTCTAACATGAGAAAAAATATAGGACCCCACGGATGAAATAATCCAGGTCTATAATCCAGTAGACTATCAGTCTATAATCCAGACTAGCATAATGTACCACAAGCAGAATACAAGAACTACAAATATGTGTAATCTTGTGATTATAATAAAGAAATGGAGTTAAAAAAAATAGAAATGGAATTTTTTAAAAAACTTTCTATTGTTTTCAGTTAGCCTAACACAAATAAAATATTAAATAATGTAAGATTACTCAGTAGCCATGTGCACCTCTTCACATGCAGAATTATTCTGAGGCTAAGCTTAATTCTGAAGTTCAGAGTGGATAACAGGTGACCAATTCAGGAAGACTCTATAGCACAGGGGTGGGGAAACTTTTCCAGCCTAAAGGCTGAATTGATTCTAGACAAGCATGTCAGGGGCCACACCCCAAAGTAGGTGTAACCCCCCCCCCCCCAGTGCTAGCATACAGCCCTCAACGTGATTGTCCAGACCCCATTCACTCACTCACACTCACACATACTCTCACTGGTCTTTAACATAAGCTGAATTTTCATATATAAGTCATGTTTTCTGTTTTGCAGCAGTGTGAAATAAAACTGCCCTTGAATTCAACATATACCTTTATTTCGTAGAAAATAATGTGGCCAAGATTGGAAAAAGCATGCTAGAACCCAAAGACAAAGAAGGCTTCCATTTCGTCATGTGTTCTTCAGTAGAGTTGAGCTCTGGAATACCGTGACCCAAGAGTAGACAGGAAATTGGATGAGGTGTGTAGCGGGGCATGTGTATAGGAAGAAAAGAAAGTTGTGGGAGAGGTTGCAAGAGGGAGGTCATCTCAATGTGTCAGGTCTAACAATGAATGGTGTGTGACAGGAAAACAATCCTAGCAGTAAAGCTATATTTAGGGGAGTTCTCCCTTCTTTGTTTTCCTGTAGCTCAGCCCCTTCCCCCTGCCTTCCCCTTTGCATCAGAAGGCGCCTGACAGATAGGTGGAGACTTAACAAGGAATTGAGATGGATATGAGCTTCATGCAGTAAAGGAAACGTTACATGGAAAAGGAGAGACACACTCCCCCAAAATAGGTCTGGAAAAATCTTTGCTCAGCTCCAAGTCCAAAGGAGAAAGGCATACGCCATTTTTTGCTCAGTTAAGTTAGAGCAGATCACCAGTCTACTATTGAAGCAAGTTCCTTCTTGAAACTTTGCCTGCACATAGGGATGTCTGACATTGGAAATCCCATTCTGTTTGAGCTCAATGCACTTTCAACACATTTCTGGCCCGACAACCAAAAGTGGGCCAAGTTGGGTTTTCCCCCCCAGCTTCTGCACAATTGCTCAAAATATGTGTGCAAATTTGGAGCTGAGAAATGCATATCTCTAGTGCAATTTGCTCAACTTGGGGCTGACTCATTAGATTTGAGTCGTTGTTGTTCTTGTTCTTGTAGCATTTAACATGAGAAGTATAGAAGCATCCTCCTCTCACTGACTGCATATGCACACATTCCACCTTGGCCACCTTGAATTTTCTGAAAGTTAATTTCAGATTTGTGCAAAATTTGGGCTTCTGCGCCACAAATTGCAAAGTTGCAGAATGGAGGCCTGAATTTTGCACAAATTTCCCCGGCTTAAAAAAATAATGCAAATCATGGCCCATTTTAAAAATGGAAATGGAAGTCCATGTGCTGGCTCAACTCATGTCAGATCCAGTCAGCACCAGCACAGGGTTGAAGGAATGGAACCCACGGGGTAAGTCAAGAAAATCCATCAGATTTTCACCCTCCTATCAGAATTCTCACACATCCCTATAATGCAGGAACCTAAGCTGGCACATTGGTTTATTGGGTGAGACTGTCTCCTTTGGCAGTCTGATATGGCCACAGTTATCCATGCCTTGCTTACATCACATTTAGATAATTTCAATGCACTCTGCATGGGGCTACACCTGAAGAGTGTCCAGAAGCTTCAGTTGGTGCAAAATCTGTCTGTGTTGCATCAAGAGCATATTACACCTATCTTGAAAGACCTGCACTGGTTGCCAGTTGCTTTCTGGGTGCAATTCAAAGAGTTGATTTAAACCTTTGAAGTTCTAAATGGTTTAGGACTGGGCTATCTAAGGAACTGCCTGTCTCACTATGAACCCGTCCGGGAATTAAGATCTGCAGGAGAGGCCTAAAAAGGCCTGTTTGTCTGGCCTAGTTTTAGCCTTTAAAACTATGTAGTTTTAGGGCACAATCCTATGCATGTTTAGACAGAGAAACGTCCTACAACTCCCAGCATGCCCTGGGCAGCCATGCTGACTGGGGCATGCTGGGAATTATAGGAATTTTTTCAGTCTAAATATGCATAGGATTGCACTCTTAATGTTTTAACTGTTTTTAATGTTCTTGTTTTTATTGTTTTAAGGTTTTGTTGTTTTAAATTGTTATGCACCACATTGATGGCTTTTAGCAGATCATAGAACATAGAATCACAGATAAAACGGTGTATAAATGTTTATTATTATTATTATTATTATTATTATTATTATTATTATTATCAACAACAACAACAACAACAACAACAGGCTAGCTGGATGTCAGGTTATGCTCTTATGATAGATCCAATCTCACTCCATAACAGCACTGCAGCCTTACAGCAATTACTCCTACTGCAGTGAGCTGCCGATCTCCAAACGCTACACTTTAAAATGGCTGGAAAGTGACTCAAATGTTAATGCTTATTCCATTTAGCTAACAAACTGGAAATTATAGCATGGTCTTTCTTAGGGTGGGTAACAATAGATTAAAAAGCAGATCTAAATTTTCTAGTTAAAATTCAGTGAAATCCAAGGCTCTTCTTTCCACTAGGGTAAACTAGTGCAAATAGTGTGGTATTTTACCTTTCAAGAGTTTTACGGGAATACTGCAGTTGTTGATATTCTACATTATTGTTGTCACTCTGTTAAGCACCACACACATTAATATTGCTAATAAGAATAATAATATTGCCCTGGTGAACATCTGGTTTAGGTGCAGTTCCATGATTCATGTGGAAAAGCCCTTAGTATTTATGATGTTTATGAAACAATTTGGCCTTTTGCTAAAGTTAAGCCTTCTTCTCCCAACTGTCTATGAAGAGTCAGTGTGAAGGGCATACAAGATATGTTTATAAAAGAGTATTTGACTGGCTTGGGTTATTTATGTGCCATCTGCAACCAGGACCGGTGCAAGGCAGTTTGGTGCCCTAGGCAAGATCAAATATTTAGCGCCCCCCTTTCCCACTTGAGAGTGCTGTATTTTTTTTCAAGGCGTTTCTGGCGCCCCCTTTAGCCTTGCGCCCTAGGCAGCTGCCTAGTTGGCCTAATGGTGGCACCGGCCCTGTCTGCAACAAACAACAGTCTTTTCTTATCCACAACTTTGGTCTGGTCTGGTAGGCTGGTTTGGAAAACAGATAAGCCATGATGATCCTTTTCTTGATTCAGAAGCAATCAACCGTTTGGGCTTGTTTGCCACAAGTCAAGTCTAAAGACTTAGACCAGGGGTAGGCAACATGGTGTCCTCCAGATGTTTTGGACTACAACTCCCATAATCCCTGACTGTTAGCCTTGCTGGCAGGGGCTTATGGGAGGTGTAGTCTAAAACATTTGGAGGGCACTAGGTTGCGTACCCCTGTCCATATGTAGCCCCTCAGGGGCCAGGGAGAGGCAGCAGTGCAGCACAATTGAAGTAGACAGGTGCCATACCTACCATAACCAACTTCATGGGCCTGCCTGTTCCTGTCCACACATGCTGCTTGCTAGGCACATTTGTCTGAATTGGTTTCATTTCTGCTGAAGCAACTGGATGAATATCTCTCAAACAAGACTAGGAAGCAATTGGAAATCTAATAAAATTGTTGTTTCAGGTGGGGACTAAAGGGGCCTTCGTGTATACACCAAGTTGTGTATGATAGGGTTGCCACTTATGCATCGCCAAAAAAGAGGAAATGCATCACCAAAGAAGAGGACAAAAAAGGACACCAATTGAACTAGACATGTCTTCAAATAGAGGACTGTCCTCTGCCAGCTCTCTAAAATAGAGGACTGCCCTCTGTAGAGTAGGACACCTAGCCACTTTAGTGGACAAGCTGTTTCTCCATGGGGATATCTCACGTGGGTGCAGTGTGTCTTTTTCTGTGTGCATATGTAAATACCATCACCATATACAGAAGGCTGATCATCATTTATTTATTTCTTAATTAAAAGCAGGAGTGAGCAACTTGTAGCCCTCCAGATGTTTTGGCTTACAACTCCCATCATCCCTCACAATTGGCTATGCTGGTTAGGGCTGATGGGAGTTGTCGGTTGAAACATCTGGACAGCCACAAGTTGTCCATCCCTATTTAAAAGAATGTATAAACCACCCTTCATCCTTATTGATACCAGGGTGGTGTACAATAAGTATGACTATAAATAGTCATATAAATACAAAGTGCAATAAAATCATGAGGGTCTTCTCCACCCTCTCTGTCTTCCACTAGGAAAGAGAGTGCTGACTGGGTGGGAAAGACCCATGTGATCTGCCTCACCAATGTGGTGACTGCGCCATTTCACAAGGCTGCAGTGTTTGTGTCTGAATATCACCACAGAGAAGCAGGTCAATGTGCATGTAAAGTGGTGATGTAGTAGTGGTCAATTCTGAAGTGCAGGTGCTCATCAGGACAGTGCCCATTGCCACGCCCCCAAGGAGAGTCCAAAAATTTAGGCAGTGGTATTGATCCGTATCAATGACTCAGCTCTAGCAGTTTTCATCTCCACCAGGAATAACAACAACAACAACAACAACAACAACAATAATAATAGTTTTCATCTCCTCCAGGGATGATGATGATGATGATGATGATGATGATGATGATGATGATGATGATGATGATTTCATTTCTATACTGTCCAATAGCCGAAGTTCTCTCTGAGTGGTTTACAACAATTATAAAACACAATAAAATACAATATAAAAATACAAACAATAAAAACATAGGGAAAATATTTTCACTGGACATTTTTTAAAACAATTTTAAAATTACTTAAATAGCTTAGACAAGGTTATAAAAAGTAGACTGGTTAAAAAATGTGACATAACCACAACCCCCGTGTACTATTTGGAGCTGTTAAATGCCTCACCATAGAGCAGTGTTCTCCAACCTTGGGTCCCCAGATGTTTTTGGCCTACAACTCCCATCATGCCCCAGCCAGCATAGCATCTGGGGACCCAAGGTTGGAGAACACTGCCATAGAGGCATAGGAACAGGTCTTTTGTAAAGGTAATGGATCTTAATTGCCCATGCAAGACCAAGCCACCCCAAAGTACTTTGCATTATAGCAGGGAACAATGTATTGTTGTTGGGAAAATTCATTTCCACCCAGCTACTGTGAGGTTTGCAGCTATGTTCAGAAGGAATGGGGAACGCTGAGGGGTGGTGGCGGCAGATGATGTCAGAGTCCCTGTTAATAAAAAAGTGCCGGTGCCAGTAAACATCCATCAATGAGAAGGGCAATGACGCCATAAAAGCCTTGCCTGGAATCACCCTGAGTTGCTAATTAGGAAATTAGATGACTTGGGATCCAAAATGTAAAACAACTAGATTTGGCTAAATTTGGCTAAAGGCATATTTTCTTTGACCCATTTTGGTATAAAACCAGGTAGCACAGCATGTGGCCCTGGGGGCGCATGTGGCCCTTGGCCACTCCCTGTGTGGCTCCCAAAGCTGGCAGGTTCCCCATGCTTGTCCCCACAGTCCTGCTGATCAGCTGGGCTATAAGGGGGAAAAAAAACCCACCATTCCCTGGCTTCTCAGATCGCTGATTTCCTGTTGTTAGTACTGGTGGAGAAACAACCATCTTGGTGGCGATCGGTGGGGGATAGAAGAGGCTTTCACCTCCCTCCCAGTGATCTCAATGGATAGAGCAGGGAGATTTAAACCCCACCCGCACCCCTGCATGCTGAGAAGTGTGTATGAGAAGAAGACTGTGTGTGTGTGTGTGTGTGTGTGTGTGTGCGTGCGTGCACATGTGCGTGTATAGCCCCTGGTCCCCAGCTGACACTGGATGGAACCCTTGGGGCCCAAAAAAGTTGTGCACCGCTGGTATAAAAGGGCAAGACACAAACATGTTTACAGAGCAATCTGATATATATTTGCGCAAAAGTCCCATTGCGTTCAATAGGACTTATTCTGGGCTTGCAGCATTACAAAGCAATCCTATACTCCATTTACACCAGATGTGGGGTGGGGAATTAAGCTGCTGCTACAATGGCGGAACAGCGGCCATATCCTGTGTGTGCTCAAGTCAAGGAGGGGGGAAACACACAACCAGAAAATACAAAAAACAGGGCAAAAATGGCAAGACATCCCTGGTAACACCTCAAGTCTGCAATACTCTTCTATTGCAATGTATGTTTATGCGCTTTAGCAAGGGTTTGTTTGTTCTTTATTGTGCTACCTATGTGGGCACTCCTTTTTCTGTGTGTGTGTTTTTGAGAGCCCTCGGTGGTTTCACAGACACACCCCCATAAACTGACAATTCAGTGGCATGAGTCATGTGTCTCCGCCATGTCCTATAGCTGTCATACTTGAGTTTGGAAAATTTAAGCTTTTAAGGGCACAATCCTATGCATGTTCAGACAGAAAAAAAAGTCCTACAACTCCCCACATTCCCCAGCCAGCATGTTGTAGGGCATTGTTTCTGTCTAAACATGCCCAGGATTTTGCTCTAAAACAATACACTTTTCTGTACCACCTAAAAACACATATATCATTAATGTGCAACACTGGAAAACTTGTTCCATTTCAGCTTGATTGACTTTCAGCACATTTCTGCCCCGACGGCCAAAAGCAGACCAAGACAAGTTGGGAGGGGGGAGGTTTTGGCTTCCATGAAACCGCTTGAAATGTTTGTGCAAATTTGGAGGTGAGAACTGCAGATCTCTAGCGCGATTTGCGCAAGTTGTGATTCACGCAAATTGCATACCTTTTGTACAAATTGCACAAATCTTCGCAGATTGGGGCTGACTTGTTAGATTCGAATCATTGTTGCTCTTGTTGTAGCATTTAACATGAGAAGCATAGAAGCATGCTCCTCTCACTGCATCTGCGCACACTCCACCTTGGCCACCTTGAATTTTCTGACACTTAATTTCAGATTTGTGCAAAATTCAGGCCTCCACTCTGCAATTTGTGCAAATCTTCACAATTTGTGTAAATTTGTGCAAAATTGTGCAGTGAAGGCCTGAGTTTTGCACAAATTTCCCCAGCTTTTTTTTTTTTTTTTAAACCCACAAATTGTTACCTGTTTTAAAAATGGAAGTCCGCGTGCTGGCTTGACTTGCATCAGATTGAGTCGGCACCAACGCAAGGTTGACAGAATGTGATCTGTGGGGCACAGTCAAGAAAATCCATTTGATTTTCACACACACCCCATCAGATTCCTCACACGTCCCTACCTGTATGTACTACACATCTATCTCCCCACCTCCCCCAGTTTGTCAATGAAATCTAGTATCGTATTCTGTAACATTCACACTGTTAGAACTCTCTGTTGGCTATCAGTGTTCCTTATCTGGTAGCAAAGCAAGAACGCTTGCACCTTAACTGCAGAATGGATCTGTTTGGAGGATCTGTTCCAGTATTTGGTACAAACAACTGGGACCTAAAAGAAAATGTTGGAAAATGTGGACTGCTACAGTTCAGGATACTGGGCTAGGTGGACAAGAATTCTGACCCAATGTGTTTCCATATGCAGGAGAATGAACTGAAGTGGTAGAATGGACAGTGGCAGTGCAGACATAGGGCAGAAAGCTATAGCTCAGTGGTTTGCATACAGAAGGTCCCAGGTTCAATCCTTGGCATCTCCAGGCAGGGCTTGTAATGGCCCTGTATGAAACGTTGGAGAGCCTTTGCTAATTGCTATAGACCAGCCTTCCACAACCTGGTGTCCTCCAGATGTGTTGGACTACAACTCTGATAATCCCCAGCCAACATGGCCAGTGGCATGCTGGATGGGGATAATGGGAGTTGTACCCCAATATATTTGGAGGGTCGGGCAGGCTGGGTGTAGACAAAAGTGGGCTAGATGGACCAATGGACCAACATGGTCTATGACGGGGTCCCCAATGCAGCGCCCATGGGCACCTTCAAGGGTGCCCATGAAGCTCTCTACTCCCTGCCCCCTTCAAAAAATAAAAATAAAAATAAAAACTTTGGAAAATGTTCAAGCAGTCTTCTTTCTCTCCCTTTCTAGCCTTGCTTCTATCCCACCCACCTCTTTAGCTCACTGTTTCTTCCCGCCTTGGCCTCTAGCCTTCTCTTTCTCTACCTCTTTGCCTTCCAGTTTCTCCCCCCTCCCAGCCTCTAGCCTCACTATTTCTCTCCACACCACCACTCTTTAGCTCACTTGACTAGCCAGTCCCACATGGCAGTTGCTACGTGACTAGCCACATCCTCTGTGGGAGCCGTTTTGTGGTGGTTCCCACCAAATTTTCTCAAATACCCAAATGTACCCAAGGGTCTAAAAAGGTTGGAGATCCCTGGTCTATGACATCTTCTCACGTTCTACCCTGCCCTCTGCCTTCTGTGCTTGTTTTCTTTTTACAGAGGGTTTGTAACATAGGATGTCATTAAAAATGTGATCTCCTATCTGCAGTGCGGCGTGGTTCAGCCCAACTCAGCATTCTGCCACCTCACTGTATATGTAGAACAGGCCATAATATATAAATGCATACACAAAGCCACCTTTAGCTAGAGCCAAGCAAAATATCTTCCTCACAAGGGCACCATTTTGGATTAGCTATAAAATTCCTTAGTTTTTCAAGAGGCAGAAGTTCTGTGTGCGTGTGTGTGTGTGTGTGTGCGTGTGCGTGTGGTGGGGTGGGGTGTGGGAAGATTGATTCGTTGCTTCTACAAAAGCAAGTCACTGTCTGCCTCCAGTCGTAATTTTTAAAAAGCTTAGAGAAATATCTGCTTCTTAGGGCTCCTTTGTCTGAGTCAGACATCAGAGCCTTTTGAAACTTGTCCTTCATCAGTTACAGTACATGAGTCTTCCCACTAGAATGTTGTTTCACCATCTTCTACACAGTGATAACTTTGTATGTCATAATGTCTGAGGAAATGCACATGATGGGCCAACATGGTTATCCCTTAGGAAGCTCAAAATAAATACAGGACCCAGACATGTTCTGCAGGAAAGTTTAGCACAAGGTTTCCCGGGGGTAATGGTCACGATGGTTGTTGAAAATCCACCATTTGATTTTGTTTCTGAACATTCATAATAATACCATAACATACTGGGCGCATTTGCACGCCAAGACAACCCACCCAGGCAATAAGCCACAGTAGGTTGATCGATGTGCCAACAACTCATGGTGCACCCGGCAGGCAATTGGGCTCACTGTGGGTTTTTTGCCCCCTCCCTCCCCCTCCTTCCCCCTCAGTCCTCCCATGGGTATCCCAGGGGACACTGCAGGAGGACCGAGTTGTCACCTCCATCCCTGCCACGATTGTGAGCCGTTTCAGTCTCACAGCGGCTTTTTTCCACTTAACCTTTTCTTCCCTTGAGATCACAAAGGTGGCTGTCAAGCCTGCTTTCACAACCCCCGTTTTGACAGCTATGGACAGTCCCTCCAAAGTGCCCCAGTGGCATCTTGGAGGGGCTGCCCGTGGTTGCCAAGCATTTTTTAAACCCCGCTCCAATTTTCGCAAATATTTGTGAATTATTATTTTTTTAAAAAAAACAAAACCCTGCACTTGTGCAACTGCAGATGTTCGCAGTTGCATGGGTGTGGGAATGGGGAGCCTCAAGTGCGCAATGTGCAGGGGGGGGCGTGCCTGCTGGCAAAGTCCAGCAGGTGCCCACCCTGGGCATTTCCCTACAGGGGTAGAAGTTAAGTTTATTTTTCCCTTTGACTACATCTGACAGCTGTCAAAAGGCAAGTTGTCAAATGTAACCAAAAGTGTGAGTGATCTTAGCTCGCAAAAAGAGGGTGGCAGCTCATTCACCCCCTTTGCAGCAAGATCCTCTTTTGCGGGGGACTCATGTGTCCTAAGGGTGCCTTCACTTTTGCACTTGTTCCCAAGATTTTACCACCTCAGGAACATGCAAAGGTGTGAGCCACTCCATTTACTGAAGGAGTTACCTTTGACAGCTATCACAGGTAAAATTCCATTTTTCAAGTGGGACTTAAAAAGGGTTAAAAAAAAAATTAGCTGGAAAGTATACACCCATAGAGAGACTTCAACAGCAGGCACCCCCGTGCACATTGCCCACCCAAGGCTCCCCATTCCTGCACCCATGCAACTGCGAACATCCACAATTGTGCAAGTGCAGTTAATTTTTTTTTTTTAAGTTTTTTTTCGCAAATATTTGCAAAAATTGGGGAGGGGGATTAAAAAATGCTTGGCAACCACAGGCAGCCCTTCCCAGGTACCACTGGGGCACTTCGAAGGGACTGTCCGTAGTTGTCAAAACAGCCAGCTTTTGCAATCTCAAGAAAAAAAGTTTAAAGTGGAAAAAATGGCAAGCCCAAAACAGCTTGTGATCATGGCAGGGAGGGGGGGGAAGCCAGTGCCAGCTGCCCCCAAGTGCCATTTGGGCACTTTGGGGGTGGGTGGCACTGACAGGTTCCCAGTCATGCTTGGAAAGTGTGGCAAGGGTTTTTTGCCGCTCTGCCAAGAAAGTCAGTAGCCGATCCCCAGTACCCACAATGGGGTTGGTTGCCCGGGTTCAGACAACACAACAATCCACTGTGGGTACAACAACCCCTTGAACAAGCCATGGGTTGTCAGGGTGGCTTGTTGCCCTCAAACAAGCCACCCTGTGGGGATCGGTTTGGGGTTGCACAACATGACAACCCATCATGGGTAGCAACCCACGATGGGTTGTCGTGTCGTGTGAACCCAGTCATTATCTCTGACTTCTGAGGAATTATTGACATGGGAAGGAAATGTGTGTGGGAGACAGTTGTATCGTGACTACAGTTGAATCAGAATCGCATGGCGCAAGTACATTTTATACTGTGCTGTTGTTTTTAGAATCATGGTTGTTGGGAGTTTTTATGATAGCATTTTGAATTTGAACATTTGCAATCTTGGTGGTTTTGACTTTGTAAATGGCCTTGATTTTAATTTTTATAGTAAGAAGGGTCAGAAAATAATCAAATAAACAATCAATACAGGTAGTAACGTAGGAGCCTATCCTTCCTTTCAGTGCCTGCAACGATGAAATGAAGGTAAAGATATTCAGCCCCACCAATGCAAATTATCTCCGCATCCTCTAATAAAGACGTTTTATATAATATAATTTCTTTACACACACACACACACACACACACACACACAGTTTCAGCAGACTTTAGAGGAGAAAGCTGTGCAGTTTTTTTCCTGCAAACTTTTCAGGATTTGGGGGATTTCTTCTTGCTTACTGATTAATTTTACTCTGCATCTAGGCTGAGGAGGGGTAGGCTGTGAACTGATTTCAGAGTTCAAATTCAGGATTCAGTATATCAGTTTCTGGTTTGAAAGAGTGGTGTGTGTGTGTGTGTGTGAGAGAGAGAGAGAGAGAGAGAGAGAGAGAGAGAGAACGAAAACTGGACTGATGAATCTTTTTGCTTCTTTTACCTTTCTGTACTTGCTCATCACTCTGCTTGCTTGCTTGATCCTGTTTTGCACACAACAACTCTGCTTATGGAAGAGAGGGGAGCACTCTGTCCGAAGTATGAAGAAAGATGTGTTTGGGCTGAGAGGTGTTGCGTCAAAGGAATCAATAAACAGAGTTGGGCATTTATTGAAACCAGTTCTGTTCCTTCCTTCTCCCCGGCCCCTCCCTGGGCCTTTTTCAGAGCTGACCATTTGTGGAACAGGAAACGTCAGAGCTCCGAGCTGCTGCGGGCCCCTGCTCAGTGGAATAATTTCCTTTCAGGCTGTCCCGTTATCTTTTAGCTGGCAGGACGTCCCCCTCCCTCTCTCCCTCCCTGCTCCGAAACCCCTCTCTCTGCCTCTCCCCCACCCTTATTCCTCTTAAACAAACACACACACACACACACACACACTTTACTGCCAAAAAAGTCCATCCTCCGCCCCCTCCCCAGCTAACTTCCTTCCAGCATTTCCTGAGCTGGATAATCCTAGGATTTGTAAAAACAGGGGAAAGGGGAGAGCGAGAGAGAGTGCCTTAATGTAGGAGGAAACCCATTCCTTGTTCTCCTAACATTGTCTGATGGTTGCAACAAAGAGGGCTTTAAAAAGTAGAGGTTCGCAGACTTGCCTGCTTCTCTTTTCTGTCACTTGGCATTTCGTTCTCTTTTTACAAGTTTGCGGAAGAAAGGATTTGGAGTGTCTGACCTCTACTCTCTGAAGGACCCAGCAAGATCTAGCCTGATTTACTTGCCAGCTTGATTTGGCTTTGGAGGTTCCTGGGACCCCACAGCAGCAAGGAAGTGAGAACCCCTCAGCTAACATCTGCCCCTGTGTTGCCGGTTTCATTGGAGGCATTGGTTCACCACCATCCACCTCCCTCCTTGGAGAACCCATCTGAACTTGGGCTATGATCTCTCTGCTGCTGCCTGCTGGAGATCTTCGTGTTGTCCTGACCTCTCCCTTCTGCGACAGCCGCAGCTGCAGCAGCTTCACATCTGGTGGGGATTAATGTTGATACATCCAGCTGGAAGTTCTTCTGGACTTTTGATGTCGCTGACCGGAAACGGGACACGGGCAACCAGGGTCTGAGGAGAAGGGGGAGCTTTGCACTTGTCCGGTGCAAAACGAGGGGGTGGGGGGGAAAGGAAGGAGGGGGCAAACCTCTTTTTGGAACTAACTCATGAAGAACAAGGGAGGAAAGCCGAAACTCAAGAGGAAAGGAGCCACAAACGTCTTCGGCTGTGATCTGACAGAGTATCTGGAGAGCTCAGGACAAGATGGTAATAAAAAAAATGGCCTCTTTATTTCTTAATTTGTGTAGGGGTGGGTCTATTGTGGTCCCTTTTGGCTGGGTGCATTACTGGTTTGCAGCTGTAAAATATGGAATTACTTTATCTGGTGCGAATAGCGCTTATATTGCCTTGTTCTATCAGCGACTGATCAGCAATGTGCTTAGGTCAGTGAAATGTTTTCCTGTGTGGCAGAGAGAGAGAGAGAGAGAGAGAGAGAGAGTAGACATTTACCCCAAAGACTCCATAATGTATACAGAGAAGGGATATTCTTTTCATCCCCAGGTGGGGAGCAAGAAGAGGCTTCAAGATAGCTATTTAGGATTCTTCCCCCTTCCTTTTTTTCAAGATGCTCAGAAACTTGAACTTCCACTGAAATCAGTGGGAATGGAAGGCAGTCAGGAGTTCTCAGAACAAGGATTTAAGAGAAGAGGCAACAGTGGCTTTTAGGCCCCAGGAAGGTCCCCACAGTTTTCTTACTTGAAAGACTGAGATGTGGGAAAAGGTTGGGCTAAAGTGGGAGCAGCCACCAGTATTTTCTGTATTTCTTACTAAAAACCCATACCTCTTGCCTGCGATCAATTTTCTCAGATGAGCATATGATGTGTCAGACTGTAGGAGGTGAGATGCCAATTTGGTTTTGAAGCGGATGGTCAGAGATATAGAGAGAAGCAGAATATCTTAAACGTGGGCTGGGTGGCGAGACATATTGCTGAATCTTTGAAGAGAAGAAGGAAGGGTGCCCCCCCTTCTTCTTGGAAACTGTACATTTGCTGTTACATTTTTTAGGGATTGCTCCCCTCCTGTTTGCCATCTGCATGACGTTCCAAGTTTATAGTGATTTGGTTTCTTAAAACTCAGACTTTCCAGGGCAAGAGCTCCTTTAGCAATGTTATTAGGGTGTTTTTAAAAAAATGGTAAGTGACGACGGTCATTACCGCCTCGGTGGAATGAATGCCTCAGAAAGGAAGTGTAGTCATATAAATGACTAAACTGGGTCTTCACTGTTAGACAGTGCCATGAGCTTCCAGAGTAGTGGCTCTTGTGTTTTTTGTCTTATACGTTCATTTTTCTGGTCCTGGCACAAAGTACGTTTTCACAGATCAGTCTGTAATGCAAAGTTGGATGCAACTGGCAAATGTGCCTGGCGTCAGCAGACAAGCATGACTGTGTATATTGCAAGCACTGCCTAAGTGCAGTCACCCCTGGGTTGCAGCTTTTCTCAGTTGGCTGTCCATAGCGGTGCTGCAGGTCAATGCATCAAGGACAGACAAGAAATGTGAAGGGCAAATTTCAGGGGGAGATTCCAGTTTTTCCAGATCAGGCCTCCACAACTTATGACCTACCAAGCCAAACATAGACCAGACCAGCAGCCATGTTAAATATGGGATTACATGAGCCTGCGTTCTCACTACGTTCTTCATCTGAGGTTTCGCTGGGATTTGAGACAGGGTCTTTTCAGTTGTGGCACCCAGATGGTGGAATGTCCTTCTTCACCAAGCCTAATTGGCCTCCTCTTTAATAGCCTTTTGGTGAACTGTGAAGACATTTTTACTCTGCCAAGCTTTTTCTTTGATTTGAGTTCTTGCTCCTTCGCTGCTGTGAAGAAGAGCCATTGCTCAGAAGCAGAATACACGCATTGCAGCATTGGCAGTGGCTCCCCAGGGTTCAAAAGCTGGCATTGCCAGCTAGGGCTGAGAAAGACTCCTGTGCGGAACCCTGGAGAGCCACTGCCAATCAGTGTCAACAATACTGGGCTAGGTGGATGGACCAATCGTCTGTCTCAGTAGAAGGCAGCCCTCTATGTTCCTGTGTATATATTTTCTAGCTGGCTCTGGTTTTTAGTGCTCTGTTTTTATTATTATTATTTGCTTTCTTATTGTATTTTTTAAAATTGGTTGTAAGCTACCCATGTGGCTGAAAGGCAGGGTAAAAAGGTTGTAATAAATAAAGATAAATACATGTACCGTGTTTTGCATGACTGCCCTGCCCCTCTGCCCGGTTTTTGAATTTCCAGGCATGCACCAAATTTAAAAGATTTACTGAGCCTCCGGTGGGCCACCATCCATGGAGTGCATTTGGCATAGTGGATTACAAATAGGGATGTCAGAGAAATCCACAATGGATTCAAATGAGTCTGGATTTCTGTGTATCTGACCTGTGGATTCTGCAGCAGACCAGCTTTTCCTGAGTTGCCCAGATTCTGCGGTGTGTGTGTTTGTGGGAGGTTTTACATTGGGGGAAAGTATGCATTTGCACAACTGCACGTTAATGCAATTACGCATTTGCAAACAAGAGCGAAATTCTCATACATCCCTAAAAAAATGCGATTCTGTCCATAAACGGAAGACATTGAGAAAGATGCCTGACAATCCATGAAACACAGATGGAACGGATTTAACAGAATCCGTACATCCCTAGCAAATTCTGCAGGCTTGCTGCTCTTTTCAATGCAGCCTGAAAAATAGAAACAAGCTAGCTTTTATTTATTTTGGGAAAAGGGAGGATGGGATCCTATGTATCTCCAGTGAGTTAGGACTTTGTCAACAGTTCTGCACCCCCTTGCGAGATGGTTCAGTCTACCAGCATGGCCTGTGGCGAGGAACAAAACGGGTAAAAGTGAGTTCCTTTTCATGTTGTTTGCTGAATGGCATGTCCCAATGGCCAGCCCTGTGTGATCTAGTAATGAAAGGCTCTATTGTTACAAGAGCCATTAGAAGGATGTGAGTTGGATCATAGGGTGTAGGTTCAATCTTAAGGATAGCAGGCAGCAGAAGAGACGTGGGAGTTTTTATTCCTTTGTTCTGTGGCAATGCAAGGAAGTGGAATAATATTGAAGCCAAATCTATCTCTAGGTAGCTGGGAGGGCAGACAGAGGTCAAATGTCACTGCCAAGCATTTTAGAAACCTTCAAACCTCCCTAATTAGAACCCTTGAGCTGAAAATTCATTGCATCAGTAATGACAGGCCTTCGGCCATCAGGAGAGTAACTTCTATTCAAACACTTCCCACCAATAGGGACCAAGCAACAACCTGAAAGAAGGAATTTTCTACCTGTGATAAGTGATTCACTTTATCTCCTGTGCAGAGAGGATGAATGCAGTGAAGAATCTGGCAGCTACTCATTTGTAAGAAAGAATTTAGGATACCTTAGAGATCTTGTCTCTTCCATGAGCTGGCACACATAATGCAGGACTAGAGCATTTTTCGCTTCTCGTTCAGAGTAAAAGTTTCAGATGTGGGACTATGTGAATGCTGATGCATTTCATCCCCCCCTCCCACAAACACACTCAGAAGGATTAATTAGAAGGATGTATATGTGTACAAATGTAGGGAGGTTGCTGTCGAATCGCATCAGATTTGTTCAACTTTATTTCGGCTGGCAGCTGTGTTACCTTGAACAGCAGCAATCCTAAATTCCAGCTCTCATTACAATTTAGGGAAGGCTACTGACTAACTAGCTCCACTTTTGGAAGAGAGAGATCCGCTAAAAAGGGATATCTAGATGTAGTCACAGGAAGTGGTTTGGCAGTTCTATTCAGCTTTCTTCCCTCTGGGTCATCTCTTAGCAATCACCCTTGGCTTATGTAAAGAGCGAAGGAGGGGAGGAAACCATGCTCCCAGAAATGCTTATACAGTATGCGGCTGAGATGTCAGCCCAACCTCTTGCCACTAAAGAGCAGAAATGTTGCTTTTGCCTCTACTGCAGGGTTTGTCAGATTTTTCCATGGAGAGCTTCTTCAAGTGAACATTAAACTGTCCTAGCCAATGGTGGGGTGAAATAAAATACAAAAAGGTTTCTCCTGGCCCAGTGATCAGCAGATGAAGGAAAAGCAAGAAAATCAGCCTTGTGGAGACCCCCCGAAAAGATGAACATCATATTTTCATATGTACTGTGGTTCACACCACCATAAAGCTATTTGCATTACCACTATCATACCATGATCACCTGGAATTTACAGGGATGTTGAAGAGTCCTTGGTCTCGAGTCACGAGTCTTGGGACCCGAGTCTCGAGTCCGAGTCCTTGGTCCAAAATGGTGACTCACGAGTCATGTGTCACGAGTCATTCCCAAAGCTGACTCCACAAGTCCCTATTAAAATCAATGGGTTTTTTCCCCAACAAAATAAGGCTACTTCAGATGTGTGGCTTAAATAAATTCTAGGCACAAGTGTGCCTTTTTATTTCAAAACTCTGCAACTGATTTTGGCAAGAACAGATCAGGCACACAAACCCAAAATAACCAGACAGGCAGAGGAGGCAGGGAACCCCAAAGCAGGCAGGCAGAGGCCTTTGTCTTGGACAATTCAAACTGTGGAACTGGTTAAGAAGAGACCAGGCAGGCAGAGGAGGCAGGGAACTCCAAACAGGCAGACAGAGGCAGCCAGACCCAAAACGTCTGAAAGGTTGCATTTTGGGGGAATGATTTTAAAAAATAAACTTGCTGTACTTCCTAAAACCTATCCATGTTGCATTTGAGGAACACAATTTTGGAACACAAGTCCTTGGTCTCAAGTCCCGAGTCGAGTCTCGAGTCCCATTAAAAATATTGGGACTTGAGTCTGACTCGAGTCAGAGGGGGGACTCAGTCCGACTCACGAGTCAAGTCCTGGAGTCCGAGTCCCCATCCCTGGGAATTTAGGTCTCCTAGTAGCAACAGCATGATTCCCCCATAGGCTGCATCCAGATCATCATTCCATTTCATTTTTCTTTGTTTCCCCACCTATCTTTTCCATTTCATCTGCATCATTGCAGTGTACAGAGATTTATCATGTGTAAAGTGTAAAACATGTGCTCACAACATGATGCTCTGCTCTGCCCTAGCAGCATGTACCTACCAGCAGAAAAAATAGGCACTCACTTAATTCATACATTATGTTTTATGTACCCTTTTATGGTATTTTTATGATAATACCAATGACACGGACATTAATTTTAGCATTACAGAGTAATTAAAAAAGTAATGAATGTGAGAGATGGCCTGAAAGATGGAAGAATCAGGAGTTGGGAAATCTAGAGCACCTCAAGAATACGTGCTGATGTGCTTTCCCCCACCCCATTTCCTGTCCTCTTAGGATGTGGCTTTCACATTGTCACTGAGTACCTGAGTACCTCTTCTTGGGTTTGAAGAGTAGCTTTGGGTGTTATAGAGTGAGATGGGGTGTGCAATTGACCAGAAGTTCACAAATTATGTCTGGGCTTAGTAGTCAAAAGTTATTTCTACTTGCCAGGTCAATGCATCAAGGACAGACAAGAAATGTGAAGGGCAAATTTCAGGGGGAGATTCCAGTTTTTCCAGATCAGCAAGAATATAGTAAAAGTGTCCCTGAACAGATGCAAAGTGCCTTCTCCTTTTCACCCAGCAAGTGGCAGCCTGCCCCGCCCACAGAATTAATGAACAGGGCTAATAGCATTGTTCCTTTTAAGACCAAGTCGCCTGAAGGTCTCCCTCTGAAAATCAAACATTGCACCCACTTCCCTAGCAAGCCTCAGTACGGCACAGCAAGCATCCGTTTTCAAAAACAGGATTAAAAAAGCTAGGAAACACAGTCTTTCCCTCTCTCCCAAAAAAATCCACTCCAGATTTTTCTTTCTTCACGGTAGCAGATCCCCTTCACAACCCAGTCTTTTGTTGTTGTTTCTTATTTTAACCAAACTCAGGATCAGGAAGACAAAACAAAGGGAATTGGTCTCCCCACCCTGCTTTCTTTCTGGCATGGAAAAGGAGTGTGAGAGAGAAGCCAGTTGCAAATGAGGCTGGGGAATGGAGAAAAGCTGAGCGAAGTAAAAGGGATATTTGAAATTGCCTCCTGCCTTCTCCCATCCAGTCAGTCAATCAATTTACAAAGCAAACCTTCATTGTTCTTAAGAAATCTTTCTGCAGTTGGAATGAAGTAGCATAGGAGCTTGTGAACTTGGAAGGAATATATTCGCAGGGTGAGGGGTGGAGGCTGGGTTTAAAAGGTCCTTTAGCTGCTCCCACTGAGTTCCAGGAGGAGGATAGTGCTGTGGGAGGGGACCAAAAGAGACTTCATGGGAGAGGCAGCTTTGCATATGGTGAGAGAGGGAAATGTACTGAGCCACACTGGAGAGAAATTGAAAACGGTGGTGCGGCCATGCCTCCTCCCTCAGCCCACCAAGCAGGTCTGCAGTATTCCCAGGAAGGGAAGGAAGGGGAAGGGGAAGAAACCCTTGCTGGTGCCATTCAGAACTAGAGAACAGACTCTCTCCCAAAAATCTATACCAGTTTTTTTCTGGCAGCCTAGCTGCTCTGTTGCAACCTCCCTCTCTTGAGGATTCTTGCTTGCCATGATGAAAGACTTTCTTGCCTCTGACCAACTGGCAAGTGGCTTTGTTGAATGCTACAAGTGTCTCACCACAGGCCTGCTTTTCATGCTTCTTGTGCAATGTGCCAAGAGGATCATTGTGCAGCTCAGCACACACATCTGGTGCCCATGTATCTTGCCCACAGAGAATCCTCCACTTTCCCTTTTTTGCGCTTAACAGCAGAAGTGTGAAAAGGAAGTGCACAAATCACGTGTGCATTCACTCTCTCCTTTTCTCATTTGAAACTGTAGGGAATTTTTAGAGCTACTCAAATTGGGCAGCTCATGATCAAAACCTCATGGCACCTTTTCCCTCTTTCTCCTTTAAATAAAAAAAGCAAATTTTTCAGCCCCATTGCAACTCTTGTGGTTTCTGATACTTTTTCAGGCTTTATGTTGCAACCATGAAAGATGGAAATAACTTCTGTGTTGTTCAGTTTTATGTTATTTTTAGTTTGTTAATCCCTGATGTATGTAAGCAAGGACCCCCGGTTATGTAGCTCACGCTGGAAACCCCATTTTTTCCTGGGCTGCTTTGTCCAATGTCTTATTCAAGCAAAATGGACACTCACTTAGCTTTCTGGGCATTTATACTAAGTTGGGCTTTAAGCATTTTGTGATTGGATGATGACTGGGCAAACAGGCATGCAGCCCAATCCAGTTAATGTTTACCCAGAAGTAAATCCCACTGTGTTCATCCTAAAGCTGCAATCCTGTGTGCATTTATTTTGAAGTAAACTTCATTGAACACAGTGGGTCCTGTTTGTGAGTTAACGTGAATAAGTTCCCATTGTGTAGTTTTGAGATCCAGTACAGCAGTGATGGCAAACCTTTTTGAGGCCGAGTGCCCAAACTGCAACACAAAACCAACTTATTTATATCAAAGTGCCAACACTGCAATTAAACCTGAATTAAACCTGTTTTTAAACACAGCAATTAAACGTGTGTGTGTGAGAGAGGGGGGGTGCCTTTCCTCGCCGCTGCCCTCCTCCAGGGACCCGGTCAGCCTCCTGGCCCGTCACGATGACGCCCGCGGAGCCTCCTGAGGCGGGACTTGGATGGACCAGCAGCCCGCCAGCTGCTCCGGACTCTTTGCTGCCGGCATGCCCGGGCCACCCTCCGCAGCGCTGGGCCGAAGAAGAGCCCTGCGGCACCCGCAAGCTCGCTTCCCGAGGGGACGCACCTCTAGGCCTGCCTGCCCCGTCCCAGGAGGACCTTCTCGGCCTTTCCCTGGCAGTTGCAGTGGCCTGCAGGATGCTGGGCAATGCGCAGTGGACAGGAGCGGCTGCTCCGCCTGCCTCCGTCCTTCGGTGGTTTCGCCCCCCTGTGCCCCAAAAGATGTTCGAGGGCTGGCGACCTATGTCTCGCGTGCCCACAGAGCAGTCCCTGTGTGCCAGCTGTGGCACGTGTGCCATAGGTTCGCCATCACTGCAGTACAGGATCCAAATTGGGCTAAGCCTAAAACAATGTAATGAAATGTCAAGAAAGATGAATGTTCAGAAGAGACACTCATAGTCACAAAAAGAAAATGGGGTGTCAGCCAGACTTTGGCATTGCCAAAAAAGATCCAGGGTCTTTGATGGATCACAAACTGAATACAAGGCAACAAGGTTATGCTGTCTGATAAAATGGCAAATGACATTTATCACATCAGTTTCCTTGTTAGATAAATGACCTCCTTCTATAATGTACTAGAATCTGCACTGTAATTTTATTTCACTGGGCAGACATTTGAGTTTGTAATATTTTGAATTGTTGTTTAATCCAAGTTTTTTTTTTTAATAGTTTAATCCAAATTTTAAAAAATAAAACAAAAAAGTCCAATACTATAAAAATAGACTGGGAACATGGTGATGATCTATATTAACCAATCATTATATGCAACCAAATAGTGATGAGTTTGGACAGGAGGAGTGTTGTCACTTCAGTAGAAAGAAGACTCCTTCCAACTCTATGATCTATGATTAGTTGGATGGGAGACCCCTCCTCTAGTTTCCTGCATTGAGCAGGGGGTTGGACTCGATAGCCTTGTAGGGTCCTTCCAACTCTATGATCTAAGAACTGTCTAACCTTGGGAGTAGACCTGGAGGGTGGGGAGCCTCTTTCAGCCTGCAGGCCACAAATTCCATTTCAGAGAATCTCTAGGAGACCGCCTTCCAGTGGTGGGTGGGGCCGAAGGCAAAAGGGGCGTGGCAAAGCCATAAAAAATGCCAGTATATTGTAGCTTACTGCTAGTAATTAAGCCTTAGAAGTGGCATTTCAACCTTTTAGAATGGGGAAAAATGCACTAAATCAGCGAAACCACCAGCTGGGGAAAAGGGGATGGGGCTTGGGCAAGGGGCTTGGGCCGGGAGCCTCTGCGGAATACCATATTGCCAGACTGAATCCCCGTAGGGCCAGATTGGCCACTCAGGCCTGAGGTTCCCCACCCTGGAATACACACACACACACACACACACGGGGGGGGCAAAATTTGTTTGGTTTGCATTTTAATACAACCTGACCTAATTCACACATCCCAAATGAATATGTGAACTGGAACACAAATATCCTTCGGTTTCTGCACTTCTTCGAATTTTGCAGTGCAGGCCTCTGATTTAAAAGACAAATTGCATGCTACACCTCCCATAAGCCTCAGCTATGATGGCCAATGGTCAGGGATTGTGGATGTTTTTACCTTGGACCTTCCCTAGGAGAGATCACAAAATCTAGGCATCTCAGACACATCTGAGATGGGAGCTGGGCTTTCGTGCTGTTTGCTGCATAGTTTGTATTTTTGTTCTTTGTTCCACTGAACAGTGATAGTTTCTGTGGAGCCTGCAGTTTGATCTGAGGAGAAGCTCTGTTCGAGCCAAACTCCAAACCTGCTGTCCAGATGTGAATTCTAGTTGTCTGTATCATGTGGGTTTCTCTCTCTCTCTCTCTCTGCACCCTTACGTCTGTATTGGCATATACTTTTATGACAGTGTGGTATATTTGTCTCTGGATATGTGTGTGTGTGTGTGTGTGTGTGTTTGAAGGGGAGTGCATTTTGATGTTTTTCCTTGCGTACACATGTCATCGTTGTATTGGCTTGTTGCACGGATAAGGCCAGAGACAGGCAAACAGACATAAATTCAGCAGTGAGCCCACAGAGGAGGCACTCTCACGCCAGCTGCAATGCATGTCAAGGGTCAGCCTTTGGGGGAGGGGCTTTCAAAAATCTATTTCAGGAGAACCCAGATTTGCACGGACCTGATTGGTTGGCCCTTGCATCTATCATACACCATGCCCCCACATTCTCAGAGCAGGGCTGTGCGTAGCCATAGTGCTGGTTGGTTGGCCCTTGTGTCAGTCGGGAAGCCATGCCCTGTGGCCCAATTTTAAAGTGCAAAAAAAAAAAAAAAAGAAAGAAAGAAAGAAAGAAAAGAGGTTGGGAAAAAGCCTTACAGTGCCAAACAAAGCATCTAACAAAGTTTTAATCGGATAACCATGCCTGGTGCATGGGGGGTGGGTGGGGGAACATGCCCCAGATAAAACACAGCCTGCCTATCAATCCTCCTCCCATGAGTCAATCAGCTTTCAGTCTGGAGCCAGGTACCTGTGTTGCAGCAGAGCAAAGCTGAGATGGAGGAGCGGTGGCACCACAGCAGCTCCCTGTGTCCCTTGCTTTCTGCTCCTGTTTCCGCATTAGCCTGTCACCCGCTTAAGTGTGAATTTGATGGGTGTGTGTTCGATGACCTGTAAGGACTTGCAGAGCAGATCAACCTGAGCTTCCAGGCGGGTGACCCTCCCCCCACCCCCGCAGGGGCTGAATGCACAATAATCGTGCCATAGGGCTACTCCGGTCCCACACTATGCAGCCTGCAGTGCATTCTGCCCCCAAACATCCTATATAAAGTGTGGCGGTGGGGTTCAAGCCCTCCCTTCCCATGCTGCATTTGAAGGTTCTTTCTTTCTTATTTCTTTACAGTATTTGTATACTGCCCCATTTCTAGGCAGATTCCGGAGCAGTGAACAATACAAAGATAAGACAGATAAAAAGAATAAAAACAATACATTAAAAATGGATAACGTTTAAAACCATGGCTGGTCAGCAAGAAAGGCTTCCCGGAACAAAGATGTCTTCAGCAGGCGCCCAAAACAACACAGTGTTGATGCCTGCATGACCTCCAGAGGGTTAGGGGTCTCCTTGGCAGTGAGCTGCCCAGCCAGCCCCAAACCTGGGCGGGGTGGAGTGTTTTGGGTTTTTTTTGCCAACCCCACCTGTGCTATGCGGGTAAGTTGAAGAGAAATTGAACTCAGAGAATGCACACCTAATATTGGGCATATCCTGATTCCACACACACCCCACCCACTTTATTCCAGGATACTCTATGCTGTTGGGAGCTCTGCCCCTTTCACAAGTTTAAAGAATCATTGGGGCAGGGGAAGATTAATTAAGACCAAAGGAAGTGCCTTTTCTCTAATGTAAATTAATTTACCCTAAGGAGGTTTTTTAGCTGTGAAGGGGGTGGAATTCTTAAATGGTTGGACTGGGTTGGGCTGACAGGGTGACCAGGTTTGCATGATCGTGGAGGGGGAAACGCATGCCTGTCGCGTGCTGGGGGGATTAGCATAATTACCCTTGTCGTGTCTTGCAAACTCGGCGAGGGTCGGTGGCTTCTTGTCGAGGATAACAAGCCACACACACCCCGTGGGATTCATGTGGCATGTGTAATTATGCAAATTATTCAATTAATTATGCATAGTCATTATGCAACTCCTGCCCGGCATATGACTGGCACACACAGAGGGGGGAAATAAACCACCATGGCTTATTTCCCCCTCCATGATTGTGCAAATCTGGCCAGTGTATCTACCAACTGTAATTTCTCTCTCTACAATTCCAGGATACTATAAAGTGTTGTGGGTGCTGCCCTCTTCTCAGCCTAAAGGGTGCTTTTGATGGGGATTCATTTTAATTGGAAGAAGATTGTTTGAACCAATCTCCCCTTTCCCCCCTTTTTAAGAGCGGTATTCTCATCTGCTCTCAACATTCTGTCCTTCCTGGAGGGCTAGTAGCTTTTGGGTTTGATTTCTCTTTCCTTTTTTTAATTTAAAAACTAAGATATTTCTGCATATTTGGGGTTCCACTGGATATGCCGAACACCTCCCTCCATGCCTCAGAGTGGCCAGCTTTGTTGCCCCACTGGTCAACACCGTGCCACCCCTGTTTAATGTTAGAGGGAATGAATGGTACGTGGCGAACAAAGCGTACAAGCCAGTCCTTATTTATGGAACATAACAGAATGCAAATAGTTGCTTATACAGAAATAAGTATGGTCTGTGGGCGTAAACTGCAGGAGATGTTGGCATATGCACAAAATATCTCTTAACTTCATATATGTGTGTGTGGGGGGGGGTTCTCCTCTTGGTCAAAAAAACTGTCTTGGCTGCTTGAGCTTTTTATAGTCTGAAAACTTCCAGATGAGTGTTTGTTAGAGTAGAAGGCTTAGGGGAATTAATATGAGCCAGGGCTTCCTGTAGTTCATTCATCAATAAAGAGAGTGCCTCTGAGCATGTACAGATTACATTTCTTTCACCTTTGAGTAACCACAGCCAGTTTGCATATCTGGGATTATAGGGGCAGGGTTTTGAGTTCAGAAGGCATAGCATCTAGTCAAGTTTATGATCTGATACCTCTTTTTTTTTTTTTTAATGACCACTGATTGATTGAAAGGAAAAAAATTATTTGCTTATATCACATGACCTGGTGTTTTTAGTTTTTTAACAGGGCCTTACCCTTACATGTCCACAGACCGCTAATCAGGCCTGATTAAGTGCACCCTGGTTCTCTGAGTGGTGAAAATCTCTAGGGGTTCCTTCCAGCATGTACCCAGTCTCAGTTTCCTTTAGAACAGGGGTGGGCAACATGTGGACTACAACTTCCATCATCCCTCACCAATGGCTATGCTGGCTAGGCCTGATGGGAATTGCAGGCCATAACATCTGGAGGGACACGAGTTGCCCATTCCTGCTTCAGAAGGAGGTCATAGGAGGCTTATGGCATTTTGTAATATCTGCATTTATTTACAAATATACAGGTTAAGCATAGGTAGAGGTACACAGCTTCAACCCACTCCAATGGGCACTGCTTCCCCATCAGACTTCTAGGGGGTGGGATTGGCACAATCAGATTCTTGCATAGATCAACCCAACCTCTCTGTGTCACTTTACCATCTCATTCTGAAAAATGCAGGGTTGTCCTTTTGGTTTTCTCCACAGGGCACCTGGATTTCAACATACCTGTAGGGAGGAGCAGGGAGAGGCCTCCCATTCAGACACTTGCTGGTCCTTCAGTGCTTTGGCTAATCTCCCTAACAAAGGGAGGCTACTGAGCACTTTGCCAGGACTATTTACAAGTCCAAGGCTCTGACCAGGTGTGTCTCATGCAACCTACACTGATAGAAAACCTGTTCAAGAGTCAAGAATGACACTGAGGCATCCAGCTCAACCCCCCAATCCCATGATACTATGTTACCACAGTGGCATGGAAACCACTGCCAAACCCACGCTGCTCTTGTAATGTCCTGTGGAGAATTGCCCAAAAGGGTGGGACAAGTGACATAGTTCCTTCCCATGGAAATATTACTTGTTCCCTGGGAAAGCAACATTAATGTGGGAACCATAATTTGCCCCGTTGTGTGTCTCCTCCATAAGATGTGGGAACAGACCTGGTTTTGGGGGCTGTGGGGGAGGTATTAGCCACAGCCAGCTCTTGCTTGGGGTTTTGGACCAACAAAACTCTTTCTTGGGTTTTTGGACCGCCGCTTGGCAGAAAGGGACAGAGCAAAGGGGGCACCAGCACCAGCAGGACGTATACCCTCCCACCTCAAAGTGTCCCTCATTCACTCCGTCCCATTCAGCCACCTTCCTAGGGTTTATTTTTAGAACTGTCAGGGAACTGTAGTAACCGCAGTAAAGGGATGGGGGTTAATATCTCCCCTTTCTGGAGTAGCTGGAGACCTGGGGAAGTGTTGAAAATGTGGAGGGCACTGAGAACTGTCAGTTCAATACTTGACATTGAGAGGATTACATTGCTAAGGGGGAGATATTGATGACGCCCCCTTTTTGGTGCACCTACTTCCCCTGCTCCCCCACCCTTTACTGGTGATTTTCAATTGACAGCTCGGCAACTGTGCAGTCTCACCTTGTCAATTTCCATTTGTGTTACCAACAGCACTTTGCTCCCTTTGACAGCTGAAATTTACAAGGACATCAACCAGGCAAGACTACATATATCAGACAGCCATAAGAGCGCACTTGCGCAGCTCCAAAAGACCACCACCAACAAAAACATTATGAATACAACTGCACAATTTTTCTGGGGCTGAAAAAACCCCAATGACCCCAGTTGTGCATTTTTGAGGCTCTGAAAAAAGTGGGGGAAGGCAGCGAATGGGGAGACAGGCTCTGCTTCGAAGGGCACTGGGATACCAACTGGAGGACCAAGGGGGAAGGAAGGGGAAAACAGCTCATGGTGAACCCAGTCATCTGTTGGGTGCACCATGAGTTGTTCTGCAAAGAACCAACCCACCATAGCTTAGTCGCAGGGTGGCTTAGCGTATCATGCAAACCCACCCATAATGACAACAGGCAACATCATACAAAAGAACAAGTTTATTGGAATTGATGGTGTAGTTCTTGCACAAGACCTGGCTCTCTCCCCTAGCCCCATTTGCATACTGTTCTTTGTTTGGAAAGGTACAAGATATGTATATAATCTGTATCCTGAAAAGCTAAAAATATTTACATATGAAAACAAATAACTAATGCAATATAATACATTTAGTAATAGGCTTTATTTTGAAGTACTTGGACTTCCATTTGCTGTATCAGTAAGCTGTACCCACTAAAAAATGTTGCTCTAAGCAGCCAACTAGGTTTGCCTTCTGGCAAGGACAGCCCTAAGAAGGCTAGTTGAGGAAAAGGCCCTTAGAAAGTAAATTATTTGCAACACAGAATTCATAAAGGTAAATTGTCCTTTGAATATAACCAAGCAGTTCACACATGAAGTCCATTGCGTCTTATGTACTAATCATAGCAGTCCTGTAAATAGCCCCATGTCTGATTACCTGGGGCAAGTACCTTCATGTGCCCAAGCAGGGAAAGTTTCGTACATTAAAAGATAACAAGGGTTTGATGTGCCACAAGTTACTAAGGATGCAGACAGACAGACATAATTTTAGCTGTGCAGCCATCAGGGATTCTTCTGATTTTCAGCAGAAGTCAGATTTGCATAATGCTGATTGGCTGGCCCTAGTTCGAATCACAAAGCGACCTCCCCCCTTTTCAGGGCCTAATTACATGTGACATTAAACATGTTAAACCTGCAAAGTGGTGTGAGATTTTTTTAAAAATTATGAGTAGGAGCTCTCTGTGTGTGTCCCTTTTGAATCGGGGCCGCACTGTGCAGGGGAGGCATGTTACTCTTTCTCTCCTCTGCTGCAATCTTGAAAAAAAATTACCTGCAATTAGAGATAGGAAAAAAGCTCCCATTGGCATAACTGGGAGCTTTTTTCTATTGCTAATTGCACCATGGGGTGCGATGGGGGGATTTTCGTCAGGACTGCAGTGCAGCTGGGGAAGGAAGGGTTAAACCTCTCCTCACTGCACAATGCGCCTTCCCCTTCTCTTCAGCTGGCATCTCCTCTGGAGATTCAGCAATGGGTTACTTCAAAGGGAAATATGACAAGCCCTGTCAGTCAGAGCGATGTATTAACACTGATATCATTGGGAGTAGAAGCCATCTGTTTGCTGTTGTTCCTTGCTGTCCCTTCTTGTCTGAGATTATGTTTTCATTATTTCCTCAATCTGCTTTGTGTTTCCTGGGAGCTGTGGCTTACTCTCGCCCGCAGTTGAACATTCACATTGCTCTCACAGCTCTCGGCTTTGTATCTGCATTTCCTTTTACAAACTTTTTGTGTTTCGCTGTGCTGCATATCCTGTTTTACATTTCCCTCTGCAATCATTGCGTGAGGCACACATATCGTTTGAGTGCATCAGCCCCCTTTGCCTCTTCCCCGGCTGCTAAACAAATCACATGTTTTTGGCTGCGTGTTCTCCAAACCAGATTTTACAAGGACACTTCCCCCCCCCCCTCCAAAGAGAAGGCATTTGTTTTCCTTTTCTTCAATGGTTTCTTGCAGCAGATACATGCTGAAGGGGTGCTCTGCAGCATATAGTATTTTTCAGCTGTGAAAAGCACAGGCATTCTGGATGAGTGAAGGCATATATGTGAGGATTAAAGTAACGGAATAATTTGTGGCCAGATTTCATTTTCCAATCTGGAGTTCAAAGTGATTTGCAATTTTACCCAGGAGATCCTGCAAATGCAACGTGTGTGTGTGTGTGTGTGTGTGTGTATCTCAGATCAGAGCTCTGGATATTTTGTTGCACTAGGTGACTGCAACTGCTGTGAAAACCTACGTCCATGCTGTAGTTTTATACATGTACATCTTTTCACTCTGTAAGAGTTGATTCACATGTCTGCAAATCACTTGATTTTGCATGTATTTATTTATTATTCAGAATATTTATTTATTTATAATATTTTTTGAATACCCCTCCACTCAATGAGTGCTTGAGGTGAGGTACAATGAAAATGCAAAGACTAACCGCGCAATCCAAGGTGGCTGCCCGTAACCCTCCGAACACGGGGGATTAGGGGTATCCTATGGAGGGCGGGAGGAGTGATCTCCCTCCCACCCCTCGCATCCAGCATGGAAAGAACCGTGCCGGCTGTGTCTCCGAGGTTGCAAGAGTAAACTCGGAGAAGGGCTTTTGGGGATGTTCCGTGGGACAGGGAGGAGAGGAGACCAGCACTGCCAAGATACAATGTATCCTGGTGGTGCCTCAGCCTCCTTCCCTCCCGCTCCAAAATGCCCAACTTAGACGGCCGAAATCGGCCGTCTAAGTGTTTTGCAGGGTGGGAGGAGCATGGAGGTGACCTTCACCTTCACGGTCCTTCCTTTCTGCATAGGATGCCCGTAATCCTCCGAGTTTGGAGGGTTATTATGGGCTTACCGATGGGATCTAGGTCTTTCCCCCTGAGCGCAAGGAGAAGAGGTTGAGGCGCTGCCAAGATACTACGTATGCTGGCAGAGCCTGTCTCCTCCCCTCACTGCCCCCTCACTGCCCCCTGGAACGCTCACAAACCTCCAGCTCCGAGGTTGGTCTTCCAACCTCAGAGCTGCAGCCGGTGTGGTTCTTTCCACATTGGCTGTGAGGCCGGAGGGAGGGCGTTCTGAATTTGGAGTCCTAAAATACTTTGAAAATATTGTTCCATTTATATTCCACTTCTTCTCCAAAGAACTCTAGGTGGCATACATGGTTCCCCTCCTACACCAGTTTATCCTGACAACAACCCTGTGAGGTAGTTAATGCTAGGGATGAGCAGACTTCCAGGTTGTGGGATCTACTTTGCTTTTATTTAGAATACCAAAATCCACCAACCAGAGCCAGGTGCAAAAGATTGAAACACCTGGAATTAAAGAATTCTGAGCCCTGGAATTTGCATTTAGTACCTGAACTGAACTGAACTCACAGTTCGCACAAAAATCCACTCCTGGTTACTGCAAGCTTTCTTCATTTCAGCAGTATGATTTAGGGCAGGAGCGGGTGAAGGTAGAGTCATTTTGTTGTTGCAATTGTTTTTATTCATTTTAGTTATTTAAAATGTTTCTTGGCTTCACCCAGTGAGCTTCATGGGACTTGAACCCAGGTCCTCTCAATCCTAGTTTGATGTTCTAACCACTACACCAGCCTCCCACAACCTGGTGTCCTCCAGATGTTTGGAATTACAACTTTCAGCATTCCTGACCATTGGGCATGCTAGCTGGGGCTCTGGGGAGTTGAAGTCCAAAGCAGCTGGAGGGCACCAGGTTGGGAAAGGCAGCTCGACACCACCATTTAGCTAAGGGCGCGCAAGCCTAGGCATGTTTAGACAGGAAAAAAAAGTCCTACAACTCCCAGCATTCTCCAGCCAGCCATGCTGGCTGGGGAATGCTGGGAGTTGTAGGACTTTTTTCTGATAAACATGCATAGGATTGCACCCTAAATATGTCAACAGAGTCACCTGAAATGCACTGCATTTGACTTGATGGGTGGTGACATGAACATTGTATCTGTGGGCGGCTCATTCACACAAACAATCATCACATGATGCCACATCCAACTGATGAAAATGTATGTGTGAACCAACCAACCCTAAAGTATTAATAGCTGTGAAAGATACAATAAGCCAGTGCTTCTCAATTATTTTCTGTCATGCCCCCCCTAGGAAGAAGAAAACATTTCGCGCCCCCCGCGCGACTGTAAATAGTATCATTTGTCTATAAAATTGTTATAAGTACACCTCTGCATAATACTGTATCCTTATTAACGTATAAGAGAATAAAAAAAGAAGAATGTGGATCAATTTACAACAAAGAATAGCTTTATTAACTGTAGCAGAAAAGATTTAAAGGACAGCATTTAAAGGAACACATATTAAAAAAACTTTTAACTGAGGTCAAACGAGCCCCCCTTTACGGAGCCTCGCGCCCCCCCTGGGGGGCCCGCCCCACTATTTGAGAAGCACTGCAATAAGCCCATGCTGTCTGCCATCAGTAACCCTATCAGTGATGTAACCATTCCAAGTAATTTGAAACCTGTAAACCTTGGTACTTCTGACACAGTAATCCTGTCTTCTGAGTAACTGCACTTTACCTCTCATAGTAGCTTTGATGTCAAACCTGTTGTCTTCCCATCCTTTAATCCACACTCCGACCCGCAACAAGCACACACACTCCAGTCCCATCTTATCTTTCCCTTGGCCATAAATAGTCCATCTATGCTATCAGTATAAAAAGATGGAAATGATTAGAAAAAGATAAAGAATGATAAAGAAATAAATGATGAAGAAAATGTAAATATGTTTTGTATTTCATTTTTTTAAAAAATCAAGCAGCCATTGGTTTTCACATTTAACCGAATAAAACTCTCTTTAATGAACTCATCATGAAATGCACCAGATTTCCCAGACTTCTAAGCCTGCCCTTGGGGAATTGATTTGGAAAGGCTTTCTCCGGACAGTTAAGACCCAACGTGATTTTGAATGCAAAGATTCTTGTCTACAGTTCTTGTTTGACTCTGAGAGCAATCAACGCCAGAACAGATGTCATGCAAGAGATCTGTGATTGGTTCTCACAACTTTCTTCCTTCCTTCCTTTCTGTCTGTCTGTCTTTCTTTCGTTTACTTTAATGCTGTTGCAGGGTTTCTGATTTAGATCACTGTACCAGTGTTGGGATGGTGGCATTAAATACACACATATGCATGCGTGCGCGCACACACACTTTTCCTCATCTAAGGGTGCAGTCCAATCAGGATGCCCATAACCCTCCAAACTCAGAAGATTACGGGCATCCTATGCAGGGCGGAAGAAGCATGGAGGCAAAAGTTGCCTCTGTTCTACTCCCACCCTGCAAAACTCTTAGACAGCCGATTTCGGCTGTCTAAGTGGGGCACATCAGAGCGGGAGGGAAGGAGGCTGAGGCGCCGCCAGGATACAACATATCTCGGAGGTGCTGGTCTCCTCCTCCCCCCCCCCAGAACGTATCCAAAAGCCTTCTCTGAGGTTGCTCTTGCATAGATTTTTTTTTTCATAGATAGATCATAGAGTTGGAAGGGTCCTACAAGGCCATCAAGTCCAACCCCCTGCTCAATGCAGGAAACTAGAGGAGGGGGGTCTCCCATCCACGTAATAACCAGGCCCGACCCTGCTTAGCTTTCCACGCTCAGACAAGCTGAGCCAGCGTGAGCCACTTGTACAAGCAGTTTCCACACAGAATATTGCAAGAATCTGCTGTTAGTCACCAGAAGGATTGCATCTTCATAACTGATTCTAGAATAAAAGGCTCTCAACCCAAAGGACTAGTAGCTTACCACTCCATTAATTCTACAGCAGTATCATGGAATCATAGAGTTCAGAGGGGCCATTTAGGCCATTGAGTCCAACTCCCTGCTCAGTGCAAGGAATCCAGTTTAAAGCATCCCTGATAGATGGCTGTCCAGTCTTCACTTGAATACCTCCAGCAGTGGAGAGTCCACCACCTCCCTAGGCAGTTGGTTCCATTATCTGCCTACTCTGATTGTTAGCAAGTTTTTTTCCTGATGTTCAACCAAAATCTGCCTTCCTGTAACTTTATTTATTTATTTATTTATTATATTTATATCCCGCCTTTTTTCCTGCAAGGAACTCAAGGCGGCTGACATAATCCTCCTCCTCCTCCTCTCCATTTTACCCTCACAACAGGTAGGTTAGTCACCCAGTGCGGTAGGTTAGTCACCCAGTGAGCTTCATGGCCGAGTGGGGACTAGAACCCAGATCTCCTGAGTCAAAGTCCAACACTTTAACCATTACGCCACACTGGCTCTTAAGCCAGTTATTTCATGTCCTACAGTCCTGGATGACAGAGAACAGGTTGAGGCCCTCTTCTGTGTGACAACCCTTTTGGTACTTGAGAAGTTCTAGTTTGCTTTTCACTAGTCCCTGTAATGGGGAGGAGCTGTAGCTCAGTGGTAGAGCACCTGCTTTGCATGCAGAAAGTCCTAGGTTTGATCCCCAGCTTCTCCAGGTAGAGCTGGAAAAACTTATTCCAGGATCCCTAGCGAGGCACTGCCAGTAAATGTCGACAATACTGGGTTGGATGGACCAATGATCTGAGTCAGTATAAGGCAGCTTCCTGTGTTCCTATTTTCTAAAGAATGATTGACTTTCTTATTTAGCTTAGGGTATGAAATAATAAGAAAAGGAAATTTGTGAAGTGGGGAATTTCAGCGTTGCTGATGAGAGGGATTGTTCAATGCCCTTGTGTTTCATTTTGCTTCTCAGCCTTTCTTTTTGTATAGCAGCTAATTAAATGTGGTGCAGCTTGTTCAGTTAATTTGTAATGCTTTACAAACTCGTGCAGGACTTCCACACCAAAGCAAACACACACGTGAGCATGCGCACCTGTGAGTCCCAAGGAAACAACGTGTGGTGCCCGCAGCATCTTCCTTTTCCAATTAATACTGGATTTGTTTTCTCTCCACTGTAATGGGAGCCTGTGCATGCCTGCATCTAATACAAGCCACACTCAGAGGCTCCTTTGGAGATGCTTTGTTATACACACCCTTCTCTGCAGCACTGAGAGGGGAGACGGGGGAGACGGAATGTATGTATGCACTGATCTTAGATTCTCAGCTGCCTGCTGAGGCTCTTGGAAGAATTCTGCCTTTGCAGCTGAGCAGAGCTAACTTCCATTCATCTTCAGCTGCTCCCCCTCCTCCCTCCTCCCCCTCGCACCACTTTCCCCTCTTCCTCTTCCATGTTCAAGGCTGACCAACTGCAACTGACTTTGGAGAGAGACTATTATCCAATACGCTGTCTCAGGCCCACAGCATCTATAAGATTTATCAACTGCATCAGGAAATTTTATCTGCTTTCTTCAAATAATATGTGCGTGTAAAATAAAAAAAAAAAAAACCCAGACAAAAATTACTTTTTAGTCCTTGGGCTAGCCTCCACTCTCCCAATTACACAACTCTGTCGGTAGAAGTGTTTATGTCGCAGTGCTGCCCTATGTTCTGGAAGAGATATAGGCGGGTCACTGACACTGAGCCATGAAAGTAGCACTGTGGTGGGATTGAGGGCCTTTTCAAGCGATCATTACGGTATGTACAACTGCTGGCCATTTGTTTGGAGTGGAGTCTGGAAGTGCTTCCACCAGATGGAGGACTCCTAGAGCTAGCAACCGGAAGGTGTTGTGCAGCAATTCACTCTTTTTCCCCCCTAAATGTTTTTTCTGTGGTAAGGGAAAAGATGGAAGAAGTGGTGGGAAAACACAAGAGGTTTATGAGTAGACATGGACTGGGTTCAGACAACATGATAACCCACACTCAAGGTTGAATATGGGTTGTCATTGAACTGTGGGTTGTTGTTGAAACATGGGTTATCGTGTTGACTGAACCCAGCTGAAATAACAAACCATGGTGAACAACCCACAGTTCACAACCCAGCAACAAACCATGGATTCTCTTCATGGGTTGTTCATCATTAACAAGCCAAGGCTTGTTAGCGCAGCTGGGTTCAGACAACACAATAACCCACATTTCAACAACAACCCACAGTTCAACGACAACCCACATTCAACCGGTACTCAACCTTTGTGTGTGGCTTATTGTGTTGTCTGAACCCAGTCACAGTTTTCTGGACCTCCTTTAAACTTATGTGAATGAGGTAGGGCGATGGCATAACACAAGTCTTGTCTGGAAACACCCTGGAATGACTTGCCCTAAAGTGAAAATATGAATAAAATGTGAAGCTTTTTGCATGGGAGAAATGTCCAAGGAACTTTGTGAGAAGCAAAAACCCAAATATTGGATAAGTCCTGAGTATCCTGTTGGGAGACTGGTCTGGTAAAAACAACAACAATCCACTCCATGCAGTGGGCAAAGGTTTTGTTTTGTTTAATTAAGCATCATATTCATAGAAATATACAAAACTGGAATCAACTATGTAACCAAAATTTAAGAGGAGGAAAAAATAGCAGAGTGGGTGGGAGCAGAAGAGAGAAAAGAAATGTATAGAATAAGCTGTAGTTCAACAGACATGGGTAGATCAGTCCTTGTCAGTATGTTGGCGAGAGATCCTAAAGTAAGAAGATTCCTGGGTTGAATTATAGATTTCATAGATTTCATAGATTTCAATGTGATCCAAGAGAATTTATTGAGATGGTCCAGATAACAGGAACTAGACTTACCAGTGAATTTTGCAATGTGAAATATCAGGGTGAATTTGGAGGTTCCCATTTGGGAGAAACATTCAAGGCATTTCAAGGGAGGCAAAAACAGAAGCTGATGACATCCATTTCACTACAACTAGTGATGTTTTTCAGGGAGGTTCTTAATTTGGAAAATGGCAGAGTGGCTTTGGAATCATCATATCATTCAGATCTAAATCTAATTGAACTGTAGGCTGGAACATCAAGACAGATAACTAAATATTTAGATTCCCCAACTAAATACTCATATGCAGTCCTTATTTAAATTACATTACAGTGATTGCTCCAGATGCTGTATTTTAAATAGATTATAGTTGCATATAATCTGTGGCCAATTAAATAATTGGGTTGGCTGGAGAGATGTGAAGATCATTAAGTCTAACTCCTGGCTTTGAAAACAACAACAAAGAATCTTGCGGCACCTTAAACTAACAAATGTAGATGATCCAACTCAAAGTTAACACCTCATTTACCTGATGAAGTTGACAGTGTCCATTAAAGCTTATGCCATAATAATTTTTTTAGTCTTTGAGTTGTTTTTGCTGCAATAGGCTAATATGACTACCCCTCTGGAAATCCTTGCTTTGAGGCAGGGTGTACACCTGCTGGCTGCTGGACGTCACTAAAGTTTGGAAAAAGGGGGTTGGAAATGAATTCATCCGATGCAAAAAAAAATCCCCCCAATCAATTCTGAGCTGAGTCCAAATCTTTTGCAAAGTTCAGGCTTGAATTATAATGAGCATGCTCAGCTCCAACACTCCCCTTCACCAGAGCCTCTTGACCACTGGTCTTGCCCTTCACCAAAATTACCCTTGCAAAGAGGGTGTGTGTCTGAGAACATCTGGGATAGCTGGAAGAGGTGATGGCAGTCTTGTCTTTTAAGGTGGAGTGCTCATTAAGACTGAGGAGGATGGGGAATGTAGTTTATAATTTCTCCCAGCTCAATCTGTTGAGCTGAGTGGCATTGGAGAGTGCATTTCCCATATACATTGGCATTAATCAGTATCCTGAGCATGCTCAGAAGGGCTGAGGCTTCTTCAGTGAGCTGGTTGGGCTAATGCCTTTGGTCAAGAGGTGAGGCAAACTAATAGGTCAGATAAGCTGAAGTAAGTTCCGAAAAGGCAACCCAGACAGGTAAGGCAGGTGTGGAAAGAGAAGCAGGTAGCAGGATTGGTGGAAGCAAGGAACTAGGGAAAGGCTTGCAGAGTGAAGAACTGAGGCAGAAACAGGCAAGGGCGCATCAAGAGATGAAGTCTATTAGCAACACACAGTGGCAGGGTTAGGACAACATGATAACCCACACTCAAGGGCTGGGTGTGAGTTGTCATTGAACCATGGGTTGTTGTTGAAATGTGGATTATCATGTTACCTGTAGGCAGGGCTTTTTTTCTGGTGGAACTCACTGGAACTGAGTTCCAGCACCTTTTCTTCTATTAATTGCATTACAATTTAATCGCCATCTACTCCCGAGGAAATGTAATCCAAGAGTTCCGGTACCCTTTTCTCCAGAAAAAAAGCACTGCCTGTAGGGATGTATGAGAGCCCTTTACCTCATTCGCGACCGTTCCGCCGGGAGCCTCCATGCCGGGTCCCTGGTGCTGCATTTTTCACGTAAGTACCATAGAAAACCAGTGTAAAACAGCCGCGAAAAGCAAATTGTGGTTGTTTTAAGCTGGGTTTCTATGGAACTTACGTTAAAAGCTCAGTGCCAGGGACCCGGAAGAACCTCTCCCCGGCTCCTCTCCGGGGAGATGTGGCGAGCCGAGGAGAGGTGAGTTCAGCAGGACTCGGGGAGGTTGAACAGGGAGAGTTCGCCCCCATTTCCACCCCCCTTTGATTTTCGCGACATCCCTAGTTACCTGAACCTAGCCATGCTAACAAACCATGGTTTGTTAACCACAAACAACCCATAAAGAGAACCCATGGTTTATTGTTGGGTTGTGAACTGTGGGTTGTTCGTGGTTAACCAACCACAGGTTTGTTAGCACAGCTGGGTTCAGACAACATGATAACCTATGTTTCAACAACAACCCATGGTTCAATGACAACCCACATTCAACCCATACTCAACCCTCAAGTGTAGGTAATCGTGTTGTAGGTGCTTAGACCCATGAAGGTCTATGGTTTCCCACAGAACCGTAGTGTTTCAAGCAGTTGAGCATTTGGAGGTCATAGTTCAAGTCTTCCCGGGGCTGATGACCTTGATCTCTTTGTCATCACAAAAGTCCTATTAGAAAGGTTAATATTTCCCCCATTTTACAGACTGGAAATTTGAGGCCTGAGAGGTAGAGACCTGGCCTACTCACTTTGCAACTGAAGTGGGACCTGAACCCAGATTTTTCTGGTTGTAGCTCCTGCATTGCGTTTGTTGGAGCATATCGTGACTTGTGGAAGAAAAAACAGCTGCATTGAAAGAAGGATAGGAATTTTGTCTGATGGTTATAGAAGGGGAGGTCATTCTAGACACAGAGCCAGTGTGGCATAGTGGTGAGAGTGTTGGACTGGGACTCAGGAGCTCCGGGTTCTAGTCCCCGCTCGGCCATGCAACTCACTGGGTGACTTTGGGCCAGTCACTGACTCTCAGCCTAACCTACCTCACAGTGTTATTGTGAGGATAACATGGAGAGGAGGATTATGTAAGCTGCCTTGAGTTCCTTGCAGGAAAAAAGGTGGGGTATAAATGTAATAAATAAATAAATAAATAAGTGCAAGAGAGCACAATGGCAGGTGTAAGGAAAAGGCCCCCAATTTCAGATGTACTTGTGTGTGCCCCTCTGTTGGGAACCATCTTTTAATATTTGAGCATTTTAATTCTTTAAAACAATGACAAGGAGAAAACAATTAACCCAATACACCATTTCTCATTCCAGTTTTCATTTCAGTTATTGGCAGGACCAAATCATATGCAAGATGCCCATGGCAAGGGTCACTTCAACAGTAGCCGTGGGAACAATGGGTTTACATTGTCATGTCTGCCGCTGTCCTTTTCTGGGGAAACAGGTGCGGCAGCCTGCCAGAGATTGTTGGTATCTCTGTACACAAGGCTTGGAAGAGTACACAAGGCATGCAGTTCGTGTGCGGATGCTGCTGGTAGCGGAGAGAGGTTTCAGTATGGACTCAGGAAGCTAGGACTGAGCTGTGGCTTTACATTCCAGCCCGGTTCCAACATGGCTTTGCATCAAGCTACCTCCTAGAAAGCACTTCACATCACCAGTGAGATAGTGGCTCTAAATAAGTAGTTGGCTCCCTCCTTGACACTATCAATTAGGTTGCTTCAAAGGAAGAGAAGGAACCATCTAATCTGCAGACAGGAAGGTGGCAAATTCTAATTAGGTCTCAATTTTATCCTACTTAAGTAGCTGTCTGTCACTCACTCTGTCACAAGAATCAGCATAAGGGAGATTAATGATCTCTCCCTTGCCCGCGCCCTGGTCCAAGATGGCAGCCTCCTAAGCTTGACGCTATGGATCTGAAATCTGAGCTAACAGCACTACTGATAGAATAAGCGAAGTCATGCCTGGCTGGCCCTTGTATGGGAGTTCTCTAAGGAAAAGCAGGAAATAGGATGTTGATGACTCAGAATCTTTCTCCTTAGTCAGTGCAGTGAGAGCGCTCTGAGGTGAGACTGTCCTTTAGCTGAAGTCTAAAGGGAAAGTTCTAATAAGTGTTTGCAATCAGTTTAAAAAAAAAAAAGTCTCAAAACATATTTCTTTCAAAGCCCTTTAATCTTATAATTTTCTGATAAGCTTTAAAAATTATTATTACATTTGAAGATGAATGCAAATAATCATCAGAAGATTCTTAGACCTTGTATACTGCTCATTTCTCCTGACCTGCCAATATTATTCTTCTAAACCAGTTACCAACTGTGCAATGTGTAGACCAGGGGCAGGCAGTGTGGATCGCGGGGGCACCAATGCACCCCTGGACACTTTTCTTGGTGCCTGCCAAGGTGCCCTACCCCTCCCACTTTTTTAAATTAACTAATTTTCTTACTGGCAGCTATGATTGCTGTGAAATAGCATCTGTTGGTGCTGAAAACTGTGGGTTCAAAGGAGTTGTTTAGTGTGTTGGGGCTCAGACCCCACCTTGGCCTTGTACTCAGCCTTTTGGGAAGGTTACTTGCCTTTTCTCCCATGGCAGCCATTTTGTGGTGGTGCCCAGGACAGTTTCTCAAATTGCCAAATGTGCCCACAGCCCAAAAAGGTTGCCTATCCCTGATCTAGACAGATAGGGTGCTTCCAGTTCCTAGTGCTAACAGTGAGAAGGCATTGTGCAGCTATTCCGGCTTTTCTTACTAAATGGATTTTCCAGGATGAGAAACACCAGATAGAAGAAGCCATGAGAAAACATGGGAGGGCAATGAGTGGAAGATGATGTCAAACAATCCCCCCCCTCGATAAAATTCTGTGAATGAGGCAGGGCGATGGCCTGATAAAAGCCTCACCTGGAAGCACCAGAGGTGGTGCTAAGTATCAAAAAGATTGGGGGCTCAGGCCCACAGGACAAAAAAAATGCACAAATTTGCCTATGCTAATTTACATATGCTCTAAAGTCTCTGTGTGTTTGTCTTTAAAGGACCCTGTCTCCTAAGGACACCCCTATTTGTAAAAAGGGATGTATGGACAGGGGAGAGGAGGGCATTTGATTTCAGGAAAAAACCTCAGGCAGAAAGATTGGGGGGGGGCGGCAGCAGGAGGTGAAGCACATGTGGGCAAAATGCCACCTAATCCAGGGGGATCAGATGCAACAGAGATCATCAGGGCCCCTGTACCTTTATTTCAGCAAATGCCCAGGAACAGCAGGGTGGTGGGCAGGGCCGGTGCTACCGCTAGGCAAACTAGGCGGTTGCCTAGGGCGCGTGGCTGAAGAGGGCGCAGAAATGCTGCGCTCCTCTTCGCTGCCGCTGCCCCCTGCCACTGCCGGGCCGCCCCCCCTCGCCGCTGCTGCCGCCGGGCCGCTGCCGCCGCCGCCGGGCCGCCCCACCCGCCGCTGCCGGGCCGCCCCCCTCGCCACCGCCCCCCTGCCGCCACCGCCGCCGCCACCCCCGCCCCCCGCCACCTACCTTCTCTGCGCCGCTTCCGGAGCCCAACCCACGCTGTTTTGGCTGGAGGAACCAGGGCAACAGGGCTTAAACAGCCCTGTTGCCCTGGTTTCCCTGGCCAAAAACAGAGTGCAGGGGTCCCGTCGCGTCACTTCCTCCTCCTCGGAGGAGGCGGCCAGGGCGGGGGGAAGGTAGGTGGCGTGGGTGGCAGGGGTCCGGCGGCTGCGGGTTTTTTTTTTTGCAGAGCAGGGCTGCTTTGCTCCGGAGGCCCCCCCATGGCACGAGAGGGGGGGCGCTAAATATAATATCGCCTAGGGCGCCAAACTGCCCTGCACCGGTCCTGGTGGTGGGGCAGATGGCCTCCCAGAGATTTGGGACTCCAAATGAAAGATTCGGGGCTCGCTCCAGCCCTAGTGGTCTGCCCCCTAACGTTGCCTCTGGGAAGCACCCATAGGAAAGCAGGGGAGATAAATTGTTTAGAAAATGACAGTAAAGGCACGGGGAGGAGGAGTGTGTAGGGACAATCAGAGAAGCTCGCAACAAGGTTTCAAGGCAACTAGTCCTCAAGAAACTGGTTCCAAAATGCTTCATAGGTGTATATCTGAAGCTTTGGGGACAAAATTAATTAAATTTAGGGATGATCTTAATGGCGCAGTTTGCACAATAGTAACCCAATATTTTTTTTAAAACAACAACAACCCCATTGGTTACTGTGAACCAACCAGCATGCTAGTTCACACTGCTCAAAGGGTCCCACTTGGCTCCTCCTGCCAGTGGGAGTGGTTCAACAACCAGGGACAGTCAGAGAATAAACCCTGGGTTCCAACTCTGGCTCACTGGGAGAGAGACAAGTCAGAGTTCCAGGTTCAGATGGATATTCAGGAATAATGAAAATAAGCCTTGTGCTCGTGTGTTCCCTTCTCACCTTCACATGCCCCAATTCAGCTAGTTACTTCCTCTTTTTTGCAAACCACAGCTTGCAGTTCCATGCAAAGTGGTAAATTAAGGTTTGCGCTTACTGTCCAAACCTGGACTGCAACTCACAGTTTGAATTTGGCTTGCAATCCTGGTTCTGAAGGCAAGTGCAAAGCATAGCTTCGGGACAGTTTGTTATTACATGTGAACCAGTCCAATGAGCCGTTCATTTCAGCTGCATCTTAAACAGAGCCTTTCAGCTTGGTTCAATGGTGGAAGCCTAGGAAGCTGCCTTATCTCAGGTGACACTATTTGTCCATCTAGCTCCGTATTGTTTATTCTGGCTGGCAGTGGCTGTCCAGGGTCTCAAGGAGAGAGAGGGCTTTCCCATCAACTGCTACCTGACCCTGACTAGAGATCCCAGGGTTTGAACCTTGGACCTTCTGCATGCAAAATGGTCCCTCGCCTAGTGAATTGTAAAACTCATCTCTCATTTTATCCTTTCACCAACCCTTTGAGTTATGCTGGGTTGAGCAAGGTCTTCCAGTAAGCAGGGATTTGAACCTCTGATTCCCAGGTCCGAATCCTAGACATTATCCACTGCAACGGCTTTGGCAGGTGTCCACGAATACAGTTGCCAGGTCACTGTCTAGCGGCGACTTCACATTTAACTGTGGAGAGCACCTCCCCCTCATTCCACCCATGTCCTGCGTGACTCCGCCGCCGCCGTAGGGATGGGCGAACAAGCAATGTTTGAGATCGCCAGGATTCTCCAAACATGGTTTTGTGCCTGATTCCCGTTTGCATTTGCAATGCGCTGCTCGCTTCGCACGAATGGGAAAATTGTGCAAATCAAGCCGAGATCAAATGGGAGATTTGTGCAAAACTCCCCAAATTTGTGCAAATTTCCTCCATAGACTAAAGGGGCTGATTCAGTCTACTGAGGAAATTTGTGCAAATCAAACTAGGAATCGGGAATGAATGAGACGAATACAAGCACGTGTTGGACAATTTGCAAATATTTTCGGCAGATGTGCTCACATTTGGAGCTTCGAACAGGGCATGTTCGCATGTTTTGCGAGCAACAATGAAATTCTCATACATCCCAGACTTTTGCATTACAGAGAACTCTGAAGGTGTGCGTGTGTGTGTGTGTGTGCGCGCGCATGTGTGCGTGTGTGCGGCGGGGTCTCTCACTTTGTGCTGACAATCTTACCAACACAGAGTCTGCTGGAGCGTGCAGGGAACTCAGGGTTCGGTGGACCCTTCTCTCTCTATGCCAACCTTTGGGGTAAGGCAGAAACAGTGAGAAGTTGTCTCTTTATGGCAGGAATTGAGGGAAGGTATAAAAAAAGCAGTGAGAGGTGCTTGCATTGCTTCTAACCTTCTCCAACATTCACACAAAGTGAGAGACCGACCCCGCCCTGCGCATTCTCTGCTAAGATCAGTGACCAATGCAAATAATGGCTGGCTAGTATGTCCAGCAAAAATCTATGTATCCTCCAGTGAATTTGGTGTGATTTTTAAAAAAATAAAAAATAAAAATATCCTGCGTCTTTCAGCTTGCAAATCAGATGTCTCTGCAGCTGAGAACTAGAAAAATCTTTCCTAGTGGCATTCCTTCTCCTGCACCAACAGGGGCTCCAGTTACATATATAATTCCTCTCTTTATTATCTGGAAAGGGGAGGAGATAAGACCTCCTCTGACCTGCTCCTTCCTTTAGCAGTTTGCATGTTAATTAGCTCGTTTATACGGCAGGAGCACGCAGACCCACAGAGCGTCAATTCAGCAACTGAACAATGTCCAATTATCCCAGCTTAGGGAGCGAGAAGCAGGCTGCTGGCACGTGGACACTGCAGCCCCAGCCAAACGGCTCCTTGAACTCTCTTGGCTTGGGCCAGCAATGCCGCTTCGGGGGGGGGGGGGATTTGAGACGTGTCAGCAATTTCAGCCAAGCCCTCCCCCGCCCCCCAGCTACCAACGGCAGAATCTCTAGATGCGTTAGGAGCAACTTCATTCCACCAAAAGCACTGCTACCCCTGAGGACTGAGCAGAAGTGCAGAAGGGATTCAGAGCAGCGACGTCACACAACACACTTTCAGCCACTTGTGTGTGTGTGTGTGTGTGTTCTTTTTAAAAGTCTATGCTGAGTTTTAGAGTGATGTTGGCATGGATGGGCTTCTGACACTTAGGGTGCTTCCAGACAAAGGGTTCCTAGTGCTAAGAGTGAGAATGCATTTTGCCCCTATTCCATCTTTACTTACTTCACAGTTTGCCACAGTAAGAAAAAAACAGATGGAAGAAGCAGTGGAAAACATGGGAGGGCTTATGACTATGTCAGACTGCCCCCCCATAAAATTCCATGAATGAGGCAGAGCGATGGCACGATAATAAAAGCCTCATCTACAAGCACCCATAGAAAGGTGAGCGATAAAATAAATTGTTTAGAAAATGGCCGTAAAAGTAGGGGGGAGGAGTGTGTAGGAACAGAACGAGAGCGAGGGAGAAGCTGGCCACAACGGTTTCAAGGCAACTAGTCCTCAGGAAATAGGTTTCAAGATGCTTCATAAATCATGTAAATCTGAAGCTTTTGCAGGCAAGTTAATTACATCTAGGGGTTATCTCAGTGGCCTGGTTTGCACAATGGTAACCCACTCTGTTAAAGGATTTTATGTTGTTAGGAAAAAGATGGAAGAAGAGGTGGGAAAAGACAGAAGTATTACAAAGAGAAGGGAAGAGGCTGTCAGGCAGACCCTTTGAAAAATTCTGTGAATGAGTCACAGGAATGGCACAATAAAAGCCTCATCTGGAAGCACCCACATCAGCTGCAAGTACTCTGCAGACTATTGTCAACAGCTGGCCTATGCAGACTTCTGAAACTCAGGGTGAAAGTACACAGCCAAAAGAGGCAAAGTGCATTGCAGGGTAGGGAAGAGGGTGTTGTGCCATATGTTATATTTCTGAAAAGAGAAATAAAGGGTTATTTCAAATTAATGCTCGCGCCCTAAGCATATTTTTTTCCTGTTGATTCCGATGGAGTTCATTTTCAAGTAAGCATGCATAGAAAATTGCAGCTTTATTTTAATTTCCACTTTATGATTCATGTATAATTTATAAATGAAAAGTGCCTTTCCTTCAAGTAACCACACAGGTCCAGCAATGAAGTGTGGCTCTGGCTGAGCTACTTGTCTGCGTGAGGCATTCTTGCCACCGTCCCGTTCCCCCCCCCCCCCCCGAGACTACCTGTGTCCCCACTCTGTATCAGCACCCTGTTTGCCAGGAGAGAGCATGGAGATTCTTCTTAACAATGATGTGTGCATGCATTACTTAATTAATTAATTAAATTTATATCCCAACTTTTTTCCTCTTGCAAGGAACCCAAGGCAGCTTACATAGTCCCCCTCCTCTCCATTTTATCCTCACAACAACTCTGTGAGGTTGGCTAGGCAGAGAGTCAGCGACTGGATCAAAGTCACCCAGTGAGCTTCACAGCCAAGTGAGGACCCAGGTCTCCCCAGTCCCAGTGCAAGATTCTAACCCAGTGGAGGCTGGTGGCTCCAATGTCAGCAGGGCTGTGTATCCACTCAGGATTTTACTCCATGGCACCAAACCTATTTCTGGGGATAGGGTTCAACACCATGGTTAGCTCCTTTAAAGTTCAGACTAAAATCTGGAGTGGATACACAGCCCCGCTGACATTGGGGCCACTAGCCCACTACACCACACTTGCACTGCATGTGAGAATTTTTGAATGAGGACAAATGTGCCTGTTTGGGGGAAAGGTGGGGTGGGTTAAAATTAAGTAATTCTGTGGAGGACCGGGACTGGTCCTTTGTGTGAGTTCGGGACTTAAAGGGTTAACCAGCACCGAGAAAATGCCCTTTACGCGGCTTCTGTGAACTTTAAACTTAACCGCGATGGACCATTGACACTGAATCGTATTGAGACAGCAAGCGGCTATTTTTACAACAGCTTTAATGGAGCGGAACTAATAGACTACCAGGAAGTTCACACTATAAACAACAGAGTCCATAAAAATCACTGAAGCGGAAGGCTTCAATACACATACGAGGTATAGGCTTTGCATAATACAGAGAATAACTTTACATCAGAGAATCTGACTTACTGAACTAACGTAGTGGTCTGTGTAGCCGGTCTCCGGGCGCCGCTCCCCAGGTTGCACCGAGTTCCCAACCAACCCTTTGTTCTTCAGGACGTGCTTTTTCTACCTTCCCTCGCCCCCTCCCCGCCCTTGATGACCAGGTGGGCTGGTTCTGCCCTGCGGGGTGGTGGCGCCTCTTGGGTGCTGGCACCTCCTGGATACTTTGGGGTACTTTGCAGCTCTTTGAGACTGCGCTCCCCACCTTCGGAATGTTATGCACTTCCTTGAGGGTAGATGTAAATGCGCCCTATTGAGGGTATGCAGATGTAGCTATGCAGATGTGGCTATGTACAACCAGTCTGCCCAGAACTATGTCTCCTGTGCCCCCGGGTGGGGATTATGCAGACAGATGGGGGAAGAGGGGTGGCATCGACAAGGGGAAAAATATGTCAGGGTTCAGCCATGTGTGATCAGGCTTTGTCTCCACAAATTCAATCGTTTAAGTGGGAGTGATGCCCCCTTCTCTTCAGCCCAGTCACCCTCCACTCTGTTGCCTGGCATCAGGGCCTACCAGACCTTCCAGCAGCTGATCACTCCCACAGTCCCACAGTTCATGGCTGCCCAGCTTAACCAAAAGACAGGCCATGACATGTTAGTGAGTGAGGCAGAAAATCCCAATGGAGCCTCCCATGGCAGTAAACATATAATTAAAAGGTAAATAATTGAGAATTTTCTCCTTTATAATGATAATACTAAAATGTACCACCTGAGAAAGGATTGGGTGCCTGGTCCTACCATAAGTGCAGGGGCTGTCCTGGCTTGGCCAGGGGCAGCGCCACTGAAAGTCAGTCCCACCTGACCACAGCTCCCACATGTGGAAATGATTGTGTAAATTGGCCCTGAGGGTTTAAACCATGAGGGAGACTCAAATGTCCACAACAAGCTTAGCTGTCCTAAAATACAGTCATGGTTGTTCTGAGGGTTTTTTTTGGTTTTTTTTTACAAAATAATGTTTTTTTGGCCTTGCCCTTTTGAAAATAGGTGAGGGATCTGAATTTCCATGAAAGTAAAATTTGGAGAAACTGCAGTTTACCATTTTCAAATACGTTTCTTGAAGCAGAGCTTTCCTTTGTAAATGTTCAGGGGCATCTTAGCTGACTTTAGTCAGTAAGAATGTTTTATTGTCTTTCATGTTCGGTGTCTGTGTGTGTGGGTACACCCACTTCGTGAAATAGCAGCACTGCCTTGGCTTTACACTGTTCATTTCTAGGGTGGTTCCATTCAGCTATTGTTCTATGAGTTTACTCCACCTCCCTTCCGATTTAACATGGAGAATGTCTAAAATTAATTTTAGAGCTGGCATACATGCTGCTGGTTGCAGCTTTCATTTCCTCCCCCTTTTATTCCCCCCATCTACCTTACCGATGCACTTAAATGATAATTGATGAAACAAAGCATTTACACAATCACAGGATCAGAGGAGCAGGCAATCAAAGACAAACATGCACTGAGTTTTATCAACGCACACAAGTGTTTGTGTGCATTGGTAAGGTAGAGTGGATGGAAATACAAAAATGAATAGAAGGAAATTAAAGCTGCAGTGAAAGTATTTATGTGCAGCAATCTCAAGAAACTCTGGAAATCAAAACAGAAGAATGGCGGATTCCTAAGGCATTGGTGGTGCCTCTCCTTAGATAAGGATGGCTAATTTAGAGCCCTAAAATCCAGGGAAAATTCAGTTGGGTAGATCTTCTTTAATCATCTCTATCTATTTTGCTCCTGAGTTTTATCTGTCTCTCCATCCATTGTCTGCCTCTTCTATGTATGAGTAACAGTTTAGGCTCAGATGTCTGGGTCTTGGTTTCATGACAGATAGTAGCCAACCCTTAACTGTGCATAAAATATTAGATAATTTCCAGAGTGGTAGCTGTGTTAGTCTTTTGCAGCAAAAACAGAAAAGAGCCTTTTGACACCTTAAAGCCTAACACATTTATTCTGGCTTAAACTTTTGTGGACACTGTCCACTTCATCAGATGCATGTGTAAATTAATTAAATTCTTGTTAGACAATAGTATTGGTGTTACTTCTGGGCAATGCCATTTCTCAGAAGCTGGCAGGTTTTGTAATTTGTATGATGGATCTTGTGAATCTAAGTATCAGGTTAAAACTCCAGCTGCTGAATTATGTAAACAATTTTTTTTAGCCTTTAGGTTTACAGAGAAGACTCTGAAAACTTAAAAGTGCAATCCTATGCATGTCTATCAGAAGTAAGTCCCATTGTGTTCAGTGGGACTTACTCCTGGATAAGTCAGTACAGGATTGCAGCCTTAATGATAGTCTCTTGTAAGGTTTTGGAAGCAGCTCTCTCTTCCACACACCCTGCAGTAAATGTATAACTGTGGTATTTGTCCATTTAAAGATTTGGCTATGGGTAGTATCCAACGGTGTCATTCCACAAACTCAAATATCACTAGCAGAGCTCCACCAAATCTTTCTGTTGTGCAAGCGGTTGCACATTATGCTAGTAGAAGTGTGTAGTGCAACAGTGCTTGCACAAACATAACTTTAGTTGGCTTCTCCTCTTGCACATAGTTTGGAACCTAGTTTCTACTAGTGCAATGTCATTTGTGTTGGAGCGTGTGATAGCCTCACTACTCCAACTTTTATACCCGTTGGACACTCTCCTGTCAGAGATACCTAAGGAGGATAAAATTATCCTCCTGGGCGATTTTAACGCAAGAGTCAGGCGTGACTTTGATTTATGGCCAGAAACTATTGGAAAAGACGGAGTTGGTAATAGCAACCCGAACGGAATCTTACTTTTGTCTATATGTGCAGAGCATAATCTCACTATCACAAACACGCTTTTTCGACAAAAGAATAAGTTTAAAACATCATGGCAGCACCCACGGTCAAAGCACTGGCATCTTCTGGATTATGTAATTGTCCGTGTTAGAGATCGCCGCAATGTACTTCTTACTAGGGCCATGGTGAGTGCCGACGACTGCTGGACAGACCACCGACTAATCCGGTCCACTATGGTTATCAACATTGCTCCCCAATGTAGGCTTCAAGGAAGGAAACCAAGGCGTAAAATGAACATCCACGCCCTTCAAGATCCTATTAAGCAAACTCGTCTTCAATCACTTCTTAAGGAACATCTACCTACGGAACCTCCTGACAACATTGAGGACCATTGGTCTAAGCTGAAAACCTCCATTCCTGCAGCTTGTGAACAAACTATTGGATACGAAACTAAGAAACATCAGGATTGGTTTGATGATAATGATAATGAGATTAAATATATAATTGACCAAAAAAGGAAAGCCTTCCAAATATGGCAAAATGATATTAACTGCGCTGCCAAGAAAAAAAATCTACGCTAGTGCAAAGGCTGAGGTCCGAAGAAGAACAAGAGAACTTAAGAACGCTTGGTGGAAAAAGAAAGCTGAAGAAATTCAACAACTTGCAGAATCTCATGATGCACGGGGCTTTTTTAAGGCCACAAGGGCCATTTATGGACCAAAAACCTATGGTACAAACCCTTTACAATCAAAAGATGGCACCAAACTCTTAAAAGACAAAGAATCTATTGCACTGCGTTGGAAAGAGCATTATTATGACCTTTTAAATCGTAAATCTAAGGTGGATAATGAGATTTTTTTCGCAAATCCCGCAAAAACAAATTAGAGAGGAACTTGCAATACTCCACACTTTGGATGAAGTAAAAAAAGCCATTAATCAAATGAAGAATAACAAAGCTAGTGGACCAGATGGGATTCCTGCTGAAATCTTTAAAGAAGGGCCCCCCGAACTTGTACAACATCTTCATAAACTCATCAAAAAAATCTGGATAAGAGAAGAGATCCCAGAAGACTTCAGGGATGCCATAATTATCACCCTCTTTAAGAAGGGTGATAGAACAGACTGTGGAAACTATTGGGGCATTTCTCTCTTAGCTACCGCAGGTAAAATATTTGCCAGGATTCTCGCAAACTGTCTTCTATCTATTTCAGAAGAGATCCTCCCTGAAACTCAATATGGTTTCCGCCCCTCTAGAGGGACAGTAGACATGATTTTTACTGCACGTCAGCTCCAAGAAAAATGCCGGGAGCAAAATCAAACCCTTTATATGGCATTTATTGATCTTGCTAAGGCCTTTGATACTGTAGACTGAACAGCTCTCTGGACTATCCTTATGAAAATTGGATGCCCCAATAAATTTGTGAATATCTTGTGACTTCTCCATGACAACACGACGGCTACGGTCTTGGACAACAACGGCTCTCATGGTGCTCCATTTAAAGTGGGATCAGGTGTTAAACAGGGATGTGTTATTGCCCCAACATTATTTGCTATTTTCATCGCCATGATTTTACATCTTGTCGAGGGGAAACTTCCCACTGGTGTGGGAATTATATATCGAACAGATGGAAACAGATTATTTAGATCCGTGCCAGTCGGGCTTCAGGTCTGGACATGGGACGGAGACGGCCTTGGTCGCCTTGGTGGATGATATGAGGAGGGCTTTGAATAGGGGCGAATGCTCCCTTCTAGTCCCCCTCGATCTCTCAGCGGCTTTTGATACCGTTGACCACGGTATCCTCCTGGACCGTCTGGAGGGCTTGGGCTTGGGAGGCACTGTATTGCAGTGGTTCCGGTCCTTCCTCTCTGGAAGGTATCAGAGGGTAGTTCTCGGGGAAGAGGTTTCGGAGCCTCGGCCGCTCACTTGTGGAGTGCCGCAGGGTTCCATCCTCTCCCCGATGTTATTCAACATCTACCTCAAGCCGCTGGGAGCTATCATCAGGAGGTTTGGGGTGCAGTGTCATCAGTATGCGGATGACACGCAGCTCTACCTCTGTTTTAAGTCCTCACCGAGGTTGGCCGTTGAGACCCTGTCCAAGTGCCTGGAGTCAGTGGCTGGCTGGATGGGAAGGAACATGCTGAAACTGAACCCCGACAAGACCGAGGTACTTCTGGTGGGGGACAAGGGAAGGTTAGGGGATGTTGACCTGGTGCTGAATGGGGTACATCTACCCCTAAAGGACCAGGTCCGCAGCTTGGGGGTCATTCTAGACTCCCAGCTGTCCATGGAGGCTCAGGTGGCAGCTGTGAGCCGGGCAGCGCTGTATCAACTCCATCTGATACGGCAGCTGCACCCCTACCTTCCTAATCACCTGCTCCCATCAGTGGTTCATGCCTTGGTCTCCCCTCGCCTAGACTACTGTAATGCGCTCTACGGTGGGTTACCCTTGAAGACGGTCCGGAAGCTTCAGCTGGTACAGAACGCAGCGGCTCGCCTGATTAAGGGCAGCCGCCGGCGTGATCACATCACGCCAGTGCTTAATGAGTTGCACTGGCTACCAGTTGCTTGCCAAGCCGAATTCAAGGTGTTGGTTTTGACCTTTAAAACCCTATACGGCTCCGGCCCAGCTTATCTCAAGGAGCGCCTCCAGCAACATCAAGTAGGCCGCTCAACAAGGTCTGCCACGGACGGCCTTCTCCTTATCCCATCAGCCAGAGCAGCCAGGCTGGTGGGGACTAGGAAGAGGGCCTTCTCTGTGGCGGCCCCCACATTATGGAACTCCCTCCCTAGTGACCTTCGCCATGCCCCCTCCGTGATGAGCTTCCGCCGTGCATTAAAAACATGGCTGTTCAGGCGGGAATATGGGGTGGGTTAGGTTTTTAATAAGGATTTTTTATATTGTTTTAATAATTATATTTTATTGTGTTCTACTGTATTTTAATTGTACATCGCCCAGGGTGGTCGGGTGACCGGCCAGATGGGCGATTAATAAATATAATAAAATAAATAAATAAATAAATAAAGCTTTTTAATCTCAGCAGGCTGAAAGCAAAAAGTAAGGTAATTACAAGCTCCGTTGTGGAACTTCAGTATGCTGATGATAATGTGGTCTCCGCACATTCAGAGGATGATCTCCAAACTATCCTAAATGCTTTTGCAGAAGCATACGGAAAACTTGGTCTCTCACTTAACATCAAAAAAACCAAAGTGCTTCATCAGCAAGTGCAAGCTAACCCTTTGGTGATGCCATCTATCCAGCTTGGCGGGACAATACTGGAAAATGTCGATCATTTTCTCTATCTTGGCAGCTATCTTTCTGTTACAGCTAACATCGACAGTGAAATCCAGCATCGTCTGAGCTCCGCAAGTGCTGTGTTTTCTCGAATGAAACATAGAGTGTTCGAGGATCGGGATATTTGTAAGAAGACCAAAACACTGGTTTATGAAGCCATTGTATTACCAACTTTATTGTATGCCTGCAAAACATGGACTATCTATAAACGTCACCTCCACCTCCTTGAAAGATTTCATCAACGTTGCCTCCGGAAAATCCTGCGAATTACTTGGGAAGATAGGCAAACAAATGTCAGTGTACTGGAAGAAGCAAAGACTACTAGCATTGAAAAAATGATCCTTCAACACCAACTTCAGTGGACCGGTCATGTTGTTCGAATGCCTGACTGCCATCTCCCAAAGCAGTTATTTTATTCCCAACTCAAGGATGGAAAGCGGAATATCGGTGGTCAATATAAGAGGTTTAAAGATGTTCTTAAGGCTAATCTAAAAAAATGCAATATAAACATCAAAAACTGGGAAGCTCTGGCCCGTGAACGATCCAACTGGAGGTTGGCCTTTCACAAAGGTTCTATGGACTTTGAAGAAGCTCGAGTGCAAGGTGAAAGGGTGAAACGTGCTAAGCGAAAAGCACGTCAAATGAATCCTTTGCAGGACCATCTTCCATCTGGTCACCTGTGTCCTCACTGTGGGGAGCTGTGTGGATCTAGAATTGGCCTCCACAGTCACTTACGGACCCATCGCTAGGGTCTACACTATTTTCTTTAGAATTTTCCTCCTTTTAAAAATCTCCTTTTTGTAAAGTTTCTTTTTTTATCCTGGAAGACAATCTTACTCGGTCACGAGTGATCGCCTGACTGACTGACTGACTCCAACCAGTGTTGGAAGATACAGATTATTTAGATCCATTCCAATCAGGTTTCAGACCTAGTTGTGGGACAGAAACAGCCTTGGTCATCCTGGTTGATGACTTATGCCGTGGAATGGGTTGGGGGAATGCAACCCTGTTGGTTCTTTTGGACCTCTCAGTGGCTTCTGATACCATCAACCATGCTATCCTTCTGGATTGTTTATCTGGATTGGGCTTGGGAGACATGGTTTTAAAATGGTTCGAATCCTTCCTGGAGGAGTGGTCTCAAAAGATGATGCTGGGGGACTTCTGTCCCACCCCATGGCCATTAGCCTGTGTGGTGTCGCATGGTCCACCCTGTCTCCCATGCTTTTTAACACCTACATGCTGCTGTGGGAAGTAAGTCATCAGGAGGTTTGGGCTGAAGTGTCATCAGTATGCAGATGATATTCAGCCCCACCTCTCATTTCTATCCACACATCCCAGGGAGGCCGTGGAACTCTTGAACCAGCGGCTGGAGGCTGTTTGGGGGAGGATGAGCGTGGACAAAGCTGAAACTTCATCCAGACAAGATGGAAGCATTGTGAGTTGGGAAACCACCTACTCTGGATGGAGGTTTATAATGGGGTTGCACTCCCACTAGAAGAGCTGGTACAGAACGCGGCGGCTCGCCTGGTTAAAGGCAGCCGCCGGCGAGATCACATCACGCCAGTGCTGAAGGATTTGCACTGGCTACCAGTTGCTTGCCGAGCCAAATTCAAGGTGTTGGTTTTGACCTTTAAAACCCTATACGGCTCCGGTCCAGTCTATCTCAAGGAGCGTTTCCAGAAACACCAATTGGGCCGCTCAACAAGATCTGCCACGGATGGCCTTCTCCTTGTCCCTTCAGCCAGAGCAGCTAGACTGGTGGAGACGAGGAAGGGGGCCTTTTCTGTGGCGGCCCCCGTACTGTGGAACTCTCTCCCGAGTGACCTCCGCCGCCATGCCCCCTCTCTGCTGAGCTTCCGTCGCTCATTAAAAACCTGGTTGTTCAGGCGGGAATATGGGGTGAGTTAAGATTTTAAAATTTTTATATTGTTTTAAATGTATTTTATTGCTTTTATTCTGTGTACATTGCCCAGGGTGGCCGGTTGTCGGCCAGATGGGCGATAAATAAATATTAATAATAAATAATAAATAAATAAGACCAACTGCATAGTCTGGGAGACCTCCTGGACTCTGTGCTAACTGGGGAAGCCCAGGTGGCTGCGGTGTCTCGGAGTTGTTTTTACTAGCTAAGGCTGGTATGCCAGCTGCAGCCGGTATGCCTGCTGCAGCCCTATCTGGAGAGAATGGATCTTGCCTCACTTATCTATGCACTAGTGACATCAGGGCCGGTGCTACTATTAGGCCAACTAGGCAGCTGCCTAGGGCGCAGGGCTAAAGGGGGCGCCAGAAACACCTTGGAAAAAAAAATACAGCGCTCTCAAGTGGGAAGGGGGCACGCTAAATATCTGATCTTGCCTAGGGCACCAAACTGCCTTGCACCGGTCCTGAGTGGCATCCAGGCTGGGCTACTCTAATGTGCTGTATTTGGGGCTGCCTTTGAAGACAGTTCAGAAACTCCAGCTGGTGCAGAATGTGGCTGTCTGAGTGTTGGTGGGGGAGCGGTGATTGGCTCATATAACACCTATACTGTGCCAGCTGCACTGATTCCCAGTGTGTTTCAGAGCCCAATTTAAAGTGCTGGTTTTCACCTTCAGAGCCTTATTTATTTATTTATTTTATTTATTATATTTATCAATCGCCCATCTGGCCGGTCACCCGGCCACCCTGGGCGATGTACAATTAAAATACAATAAAACACAATAAAACATAATAATTAAAACAATATTAAAAAATTCTCATTAAAAATCTAACCCACCCCATATTCCCGCCTGAACAGCCATGTTTTTAATGCACGGCGGAAGCTCATCACGGAGGGGGCATGGCGAAGGTCACTAGGGAGGGAGTTCCATAATGTGGGGGCCGCCACAGAGAAGGCCTTAAATGGTTTGGGACCAAATTATTTGAAGGATCGGCTTCACCCATCTCAGCCTGCCCACGTGATCAGCAAGAGAGGCCCTTCTCATTGGCCCACCTGTGAGAGAAGTTGGGTGGGCAAGTACATGAGAGAGGGCCTTTTCCCCAGTGGCCCCACACCTCTGGAATAAGTTGCTATCGGGGGGGTCCATCAGGCCCCATCAATGCAGGCTTTTTGACGGGCCCTTAAAATGTACTACTTTACTCTGGACTTCCCCTGATTATGTTTTATTGGACTAGGTTGTGGCTGCAGTTGTCTGCTGTAAGTTTTATTTTATGCTGCCATTTGCTGTTCTTTCGAATGTTTGCTTCTCTTGCTGTTTTTATTGCTATTTTTATTATGTGTTTTAGTGTTGTATGCACCTTGGGAAGGTTCCTGCCCGGAAAGGTGGCCAAGAAATATTTTTAATTAATTAATTAATTAATTAATTTGTGCTAGTAGAATGACACAGCTGAATACTGCCCACTGTTTGAAATCTTACAGAATGCTTCTCATACCCAGGGTGAGACTGGATGTGACTCTGGTCTTAAGCTTGCCACTGAAATCAACAACCCCACATCCTGTTCCCCCACTTCTTTTCTCATTATTGTTAGTAAGACAACACACTGCCACCAAGTTGTGCCTTTCCCCATATCTGATCCACATTACTGGCTGCTGTGGGGGTGAAGGAAGGGCCATGGGGAGATACATGACCTGATGACATCAAATCATGCCTCTTCCTTTCTAAAGGTTAAAGTAGGAGAAAGGGAAGCTAGACATGCAATTGCTCTTTTCTCTAGCAACCATGTGATCTGTATAGCCTTCAATTTTCATCTTAAATGCTACCTCCAGATTCAGGATTCGACAGATTGGATTAAACCAGTATCCAGATAATATGAGCATTCTCCTTTTACATTGCTCACCACCATTAAATATTGTAGAGGAGAGTGTAGGAAAGCTTACTATGATCGACTTAATCAATGACCTGTTAATGGAATCGCTTTTAACCTTTTGTCTGCCAGTAGTCTGCTCCGAAGCATGACAAGAACGCAGCCTATTTTAATTCATAGGACTGTCTGACCCTTCACAGCAGCCTAGCACATAACATTAAAACCACAACCACTCCACAGTGTCTAGGTGAAGTAGAAGGAGGGATTACATTAAATTGGGTTAAGATGTTGGCATGTTTGCTTTCAGTGAACAGAATCTCTGTTTTATGTCCCTTGTACGACTTTAAGGATTCCAGCGAAATGGTAATAAAAGGACTCAGTTTCACTGACTCATCCAGAAGGGCTTGAGCAACTGAGTCATCCACAGCAGTTCCCTGATTTTTCTTGGAAATCTCCCTCCCAGCCATTGGGCCAAGTTAAGTCATTAGTGGTGGGAGCTGATGAAATCCCAGGCAGTCGAGCAACTGGTTGAGGAAGGCTGATTGGGAGGATAAGAGAAAAATGAAGAACGGTTAAAGAAGAAATGAGAGTGGGAATAAACTGAGCATTAAAATATCAGTTTGGCCAGACAAAGTACTAGAGAAAGTAAAGGTGTTGAGAGAAGCATATGAGCTTGAAATGCAAACAGTGAGTGCTGTGTGGTAGTTTGGAGATGAAGAGCCTGATTATTATTTTTTTTAGTGGGGGGGGCAGGGTGTCAGTGAGAAATGTAAAGTTTGTTTGGAAACTGCTATTAGTTCAAAATGCAGTTTCTAGAATGCCAGTCAGTACTCACTGACTGGAGCACAGTATGCTGATTTTATAACACGTACATTGGCTACCTATTTGTTTCTGGGCTCATTTTAAAGTGCTGGCATTGGCCTTTAATGGCCTTGAACCAGGTTACCTTAAGGACTGCTTTTCCCATATGAATCTGCGCAAGCCTTAAGATAGGCCTTGGAGAACCTGCTCACTGGTTGGTGGGTACCAGTGACTGAGCTTTCTCAATAGAGGAGCTGCAGTTGTGGGATACCCTCCCCGATGAGACCTGAAAAGCTCCCTCTCTTCCCGCTTTTTGACGAGCTATTATCCATTCAGGCATTTGAAGTGTACATCTACTGCTGTTTTAATTGCTTTTATGCCATTTATGATGGTTTTGTATTATTGTTTGTATGGATAGCTTTGAATTTTGCAGAGAATGGAATGGAAAGGAATGAAATGAAAGTAAGTAAGTAAACGAATGGACATTCGGGTGCTGGAGATGGAGAAGTTCACCTTCCTTTTCACATCCTAAAGGGAACATTATTAATTTCACTTGTGCTGTAAAAAGCAGAGAAATTAAGATCATAAGGTTTATTTGTTTTCACCTCAGCAAGTCTAGCTAAAGTTTCTGAAGAAACCCCCTAGCTGAACTCACTGTTTCAGTGAAGTTTAGAAGGGGTCCTCCTTACTTTGTCTTGACTCTTTAGTTAGACTTGTGACTTGAGAGCTTAGGTGGGTGAAACCCTCCCTTATTGATTTGGAATGGGTTAGGACTCTACTCTGACTTGCAGTGGCTCTCTATGGTGTCAGGAAGACATCGCTTCCATCATCTTCTACCTGATACGTTTAACTGAAAATGCAGGTAATTATCGAACCTACAGTCTTCTACATGAAAAACATGTGCTCTATCCCTGAGCCATGTCACCAATCCCCCCCCCCCATCCTTCCAACACTTTCCAAAACTCATCAAGTTGTGGGAGGGAGCATGTGGAAGGAATGAAAATGTATGCAGAGAATACTTGCAAAAGCTATGGGATCTCCCTTGATTTCTAGCTCTCTGCAATTAAGGCTCCTGAGCAGGGTGATAAATGAGTCAAGAGGAATAAAAAATACTCTTTCCAGAGTCAACAATGCTTGTTCCGAGCATACTGAGAAGTCTTCAGCTACAGTATGAGGAACTGCTTAGCTCGCAGCTTAGCTCTGAGAACTGTAGTTTTTAATTTCCTCCACCACCCCATCAATGAATCAGGAGGAATAATTAAACACTACATTTCCCAGAGTTCTTGTTGGCACAGGAACTGTTTAGAATCAGGAAGTTTAGAAGCAAACTGTTGTTCCCCCTTTACCCCTAGAATGTGATACGGGTGGGGAGGGAATCTGTCTGATGGGAGGGCTGGTGCTGAGCTGAAATTCATGGGCTGAGCTGAAATTCATTTGGAAGGGGTGGGTGGAATCAGCTCATAATGGCTCACAGTTTTCCAAACTAAGTTTTGGTTTTTCTTGCTTCTAAACCCTGCCATTTCTGAGAATTTTGTGACGTTTTTGCCATCCCTACTTAAGTGTATGTGAAGCTGATGGAGACCATGACAAACACTGAGCAGACTGTACAACCGTCATTGATCTGCCTAAATGATGATGCCTCAGCAAGCAGCAACATTGTGGGCAAATCGCTGTTTCCTAGCACTCCGCTATCAGCAGTTGCTGGGAAACACAATGATAGTTACACAAAATGTAACTATCACACAGGTTTTTCTGTGGGGATGAAGGTTGTGATAGTGTTGTGGCCAGCTATTGGTTGGTACCCATGACATCACTGCATCCCAAGTCCTAAGTCATCTTTTACATCTTACTGTGTTTAGCTGGAATATAGGAAGCTACCTTATACCTGGTCAATTTGTCCATCCAAGCTAGTATTATCTATTCTGATTAGCAGTGGCCCTCCAGGCCGGGGTGTTTCCCATCACCTGCAACCCGATCCTTTTAACTGAGGATACCATAGGTTGAACCTGGGAACATCTGCATGTGAAGCATATACCCTACCGCAGAGCTAGGGCCCTTCCCCAAACATTGAGAGGTGGGGGAAGAATCTAGCACCACTTGGTTATGTGGGGTAGAACATAGTACTTGGCCACTGTTGGGATCCCATGCTTTTATCAGCAGGTATTGTGTGGTGATAGAGGAGGCATGGCAGCTGTGTCAGCACCATGTAGATAGATGCGTAGCTGCTCTTGGCCAGCAGTGCCCAGCATGGGTACAGGCCACTGATATTATTATCCCATGGCTCGTGCTGCTGGCTGGTCAGCAACTGCGTGCCTGCACAATGTTGCCACCTGCACACAGCAGGCACAGATAAGAGCATGGGACCTCCCTTCCTCTCAGTTGCTGCGGATGAGTACTGTTCTCCACTCCACCTCACTGACTGCCTCTGTGGGAAAATGGCCGTTTTCCAACAAAAAAATAAAATGAAAATGAAACATTGCTGTTTATGTCATGCAACAAAAAAGTAAAGGCAAAAATCCGTCATCTGAAATAGCTGTCAAATTTTAGAGGTGATTCTGAATCCAAGACTCTTTAAAGTTTGACACTTGACATTGTATCAGCGATGGAAGTATGCGATGCTGTGGAATTTCTTTCATTACATGCATCAAGTTGAAAGCTATCAACATATGAGGAAATTTAAGTGAGATCTCTACATATTTCCGCAATGCCTTTTCTTATGTGTATTTTATTGACCTCTGCAGTGGTTTCTAAAGAGGCTGACAAGCAAGATATTGGGGGTGGGTGGTGGGTGGTGGGTGGTGGGTGGGAGAGAGACAATACCAGAGATTTGTTCAAAAGAGATGAAAAATACCTCATACTCCAATTATGGCATGCATTTTAGCACATAGAGAATAATAAATTTTCTGGATTAGCAGAGGATTTATGTGTTCTTTTTTATTATGCACCGTTTCTTTTCTTTTTGCAGCTCTCCCTCCTTTAGCTCAAATGTCTATGCATTTCTAGGTCTTAATAAGGGACTGGGGGGGGGGGGACACACAGAACAGTTGGCCTTTAATCAGATGAACTGTATCAGTCAGACTCTGTTGGCTGGGCCTTTTCCAGAGTTCAGAAATCAGAATACACAACAGATGCTTCTTTCACACTATAGTGGGGGACAAGCCCAGATCTGCCTGCACCAAGGCAGTTTTCTTGTATTCTGCTGGCAACAGAATGACCCGAAGTACAGAGGCATCCATGTGAGAGAGCCTGTTTATTCACAGTTTTTGAAGCTTTTGGTGGACTAGCTGCTTTCAGAAGTGTTGGCCAACCTTTCTCATAAAACAAAATAGCAGCGCTTTTAAAGAACACTTTACAAACACTTCTTCCAGCAGACCTCAGGGCAGCTTTCCCTTGGTACACTCCAGATGTGTTGGACTACAACTCCCAGCATCCTCCAGCCAGTTTTTAATTTATTTTGCAGTTTTACTTTTACAAAACACTGTACATTGCTTGACTTCACAGTGTCCTGTGAGATAGATCCCTATTACTGCTATTCTTATTCCCATACAAGATGGTGAGGATTGGAAGCCAAGATTCTCCATGTCAGAGACAGGACTTGAACTTAGGTTCTGCACAGGTCCAATTTGCTGCCTTCTAAGATCACACCATCACGATTTCCTTTCTCATCACTAATTATTTAATCCTGCCTGTTTTGTAAAAGGAACCCATGGAGACTAACAGCATTTAAGTTATGTTACAAGCAAATAAAGAAATATAACAGAATACATAGCAATCCATGAACAAACATCAGAATATGATAGAAGAAACACAAAATCAACTAGAACAACCTGCTGTCCTCCAGATGTTTTGGACTACAATTCTCATCAGTCCCAGCCAGCATTCCCAATGGTCAGGGATTATGGATGTTGCACTTCAAAACATCTGAAGGGCACCAGATTGATGAACTAGAAAACAGAAAAGCTGCTTCATGTATGGAGGAATGGGGAATATATTACTTGTTATGGATACCATAGGTTAGTAGTGCAGAACTTCAGGCCCGTGGGCCATATTTGGCCTGCCTGGGGGGGGGGGGCAATTGCAGCCTTCTAGAATTTCCCAGATAGCCATGCTCCTTTCCCTATCCCCTCCCTCTTTTTCCCAGCCATCAATCATTTGGTGGCTTCCTGACCTTAGTGCAGTTTTTTTCTCCCCATACCAAAAGGTTGAAATGCCTCTCCTAAGGCTTAGTTACTGGCAGTAAGAGCTTTAAGTTAAAATATGCTGGTATTTTCAGCCCCACCCACCACTGGATTGCACCCCTGAAATGAAATTTGGCCCTTGGGTTGATAGAGGTTGAAAGAGGTTCAACACCCCTGCTATAGGTGCTCGAAGCAGTTACAGTACATGAAAATATACCTATATTTATTGCACTGGTGGTGGGGAGCTAGTTCTGGCTTTTCCCAGGTGCTACTGCAAGTGCCACAGAAAGGCAAAGGCAATTTGACACGGAAACCATCAGAGGTAGAAAAAAGCTGCACGGTGTATGGCATGCAGTGACAACTCCAATAATACCGCCTTTAGCTCTTCACTTAAGTGTTACCACAGCCAGCTGCAGACCATTGACAAGGACTCACCTGTGCAGGTCCTCCACACTTAGAAAGCTGCCTTATACAGAGTCAGACCATTGGTCCATCTAGCCTGATGTTGTTGACACTGACCGGCGGCTCCAGGGTTTCAGGCAGGAGTTTTTCCAGCCCTACCTGGAGATGCCGGGGATTGAATTTGGGACCATCTGCATGCAAAGCATATGATTCACCACTGAGCTACGGCCCTTCTGGCCTTGTGTTTAAAAGGCTAGCCGATATATGAGCAGCATCTGCACTCCAGTGCCTGGGACATAAATAGTTGCAGATGTGCAAACCAGCGCACACCTTTCAGACATGATGCTGGCTATATTGGACAGCCTCTGTAAGTATATTTCCTTATGGCTGTTATTTTAAAATTGGCCTTAATGGTCATAGTGTCGGTGCCTCCAGTACATCTGGGCTCTTCAGCTTTGTTCAGTTCCAGAAGCACTGATGTTCCTTCCCAGAAAGAAAGAAAGAAAGAAAGAAAGAAAGAAAGAAAGAAAGAGCCCTCCTGGGACTCTCCTGCTGCCTTAAACATCTCAAAGGAGATTTTGAAATGTGTTAAATCCCCCTTTCCCCATTTTTGGAGAGGGGAAAAGGTTTTCTAAGTGCTCTCAGACCGAGGTCATCAGGGATTATCATATAAGACTTTATAGGTTCTTCCTTTCTGCCCCAGGATTTTGCTCTTACTCATTCTGAATGTCAATACAGGTGAAAAGGGAGAAGGAGGATTGGTGTGCATAGCATAGGGGCTATTAAATCTGTATTTTAGTTATGAATAACAATTTTGCAAATATTTTATGGTTTGCAAACGTAAAAGAATGGAAGAACATTTTTTAAAACTCTACATCTTCAGTGCACCTTTGAGGTTCTGTTTCCAGCATTTATTAATCAGTCCCCTCTCTCCCTTCCTTCCTTAGCAGTTTGAACATTCTAAAGCACAATTTATTTATTACATTTATATCCCAGCTTTCTTCTATGATGGGCACATGAGCGAGTTTTGAGCCCCTCGAGGGTCTCCTTTTCCTGCCCCAATATTCATTTCACCTCATTCCCACTTGTGAACGCAAACGTGTTTTTTTTTCTTTTCGAACACGAAAAATGTGCATCTGTGAACAAGAAACATTTTCACTTTTCCAAGTGCGCAATTCCCACCCACTAATTTAAGCATGAAAATGCATCCTTTTGGGGAAATGCACATTTTGAAGTGTGTGCTTCCCCCCCAAAAGATACATTTTGTGAGTGCACTCATATTTGGGGTTGCGAGTGGGCCATTTTCATCATGTTTTTGAATGTGAACAAAATGCTTTTGGGGCTCATGGCGGCGATGGTGGAGTGGGAATTGCTGAAGCTGGCTCGTGAGCCAGCTTCAGTGATCCCTGCTCCCCCTCCCCACCACTGTGCCAAGCCCCTTTTGGGGTTCGGTGCGGTGGCAGGGGGGGAGAACCCTCTAACAGCTGCCTCCAAGTGCCACTTCAGCACTTTGGGGGGCGGCTGTCAGCAGCGCTCACCCACTAACTACTTAGCAAGAGTGCAAAGAGTTTTTTGCCACTCTTGCCAAACGACTCTCTTCTAGTTGGGCTTGACCCACGATGGGTCATGTTGTCCAGGTTCGGAAAGCATGACAACCCATTGTAGGTCAAACAGACCCAAGTACAAGCCATAGCTTATCAGGGTGCCTTATAAGTGAAAAATAAGCCACCTTGACAAACTCGTACCAGGTTCGCATGACACAACAACCGGCTGTGGCTTATAAGCCACAGTAGGTTGTCATGTCGTGTGAACCCAGTCTATGATTGGGTTCGCATGACACGATAAGCAATGGTTGTCTGTTATCGTTGTTTGCTTGTCGTGTCGTTGGAACCCAGTCGGAGTGAGTCACAATGGGTTGTTTTGTCCACGGAAACCACGATAAGAAACAATGGTTTGTTGTAGGGTTTGTTGATACAACAATTGTTTGTTGTGTTGTCCGAACCAGGGAGAGCTGTTTTTTTGTTGGGGGTTCAAGAATGTAGGCAATAGCCCCACTGAATCTGTTCTAAAAGTTCTCTGCAATGTTTCCTACAGTTTTTGACATATGCTAGTCTCCCTGTGTTACATCTTTGTGCAGTTTCTTTATGCCATTAAAGAAAATGTGTCATTTCCCCTTAAAAACACTTCATGTCATTATATTTTAAATACATTATTGTAAATGCTCATACACTTGCCCCTTGTCTGTTTTGCAAAGCATGCATTGCACCATAGATCTGCAAGGAACTGTTGGGTGTTAGTATGGATAGGTGAAAGGAGATTGCTGGTTAATGTTTTGCTCCAGGAATTTTTCTTGAATAGAGATACTGCCAATTATTGCACAGACAGTACCTGATGGTAGGCTAAATGGGGAACATTTTGGTTTATAATAAACAGCAGATGGCTCAAAATTTCATCCCTAAGCAAAACTGTGCATGTGTGCATAATTTTGACTTTTCTAATAACAATTTATAACAACAAATTCGTAGATTAAACATTCACACATCTTACATGCATTTTGCTTGCTCTGCAGTATGTCTGCATTTATTTTCCTTGATGATTCCACTAATTATTACCTTGAGCATCTCTTCCAGTTATTTTGATACTCTCAGCTGCAAATTAGGCAAAAACTGTGGAAGTTCGAGTCCCAAATTCTTAAACTGGCAGAGTACAAAAATCAGTTTGGTGCCTGTACCTTTATGCATCCTGACAAAAAAAAACCTGTAGGAAACCTTGTGGAAAATTCATAACTCATGTTACATGGGTGAAGACATGTTTATGCAGCCAAGAAGCAGCAGAGTCCCAAGGTCACAGAGCTTCTGCTGATGTCCACACACTCGTAGGGATGCATGCAAATTGCATTTATGTTCACAAATCCCAAACACAAGCATGAGCAGTAGATTTTAAATGTTTTTTAAAAGAAACATTAATAAATTCATGGAAATTGTGATTGCATTTGAAAAATATGCATTTTTTTAAAAAATGTGCATTTTTATGTTTTAGTCAATGGGGGAAAGTGCACACTTTTGAAAAATGCACATAAATGCATATTTCTGCCATTCAAAATGCACACTTTCCCTGTTCAAATGAATCGAAAAATAGAAAACAAAAACGGAAGTGAGGCAAAATGAGGTTGAAACTGCATTTCAGATAATTTCGGTGAGCTCGAAAATCACTGGTATTTCCACCCCTACTGCAGAGGGAAAGCCTACATGCATAAATATCATAAATCTTGTACATATGAACCACCATAAGCACATTTTATGCAAATATGTGTCCTGTTTTGACCTTTTTTTTTGGTGATGCATTTCCTCATTTTGGATAGTGCATAAGTGGCCACCCTGCTTCTTCAAAATATTTTGTTTTTCTTTTATGAAAACAACAGCAATCCAGACTTTTCATGTTTAGTTCCATGGAATTAATTACAATATGGGGAGGGGGAGGGATTTTTTTTTTTTTGCCAGAAAATGTCCATATTACTGATTTTTTTTTACACCACCTGTCCCTGTAAAACTATTAGCAGTTTCAGCTTCAGTTATTCTTAGACTCCTGTGGTTTAGAGAAGAGAAAAGTCCTGATCTAAATTCTTCTGCAAGCTAGAGACATGTAGCGTATTTCCTTCTTGAGTGTTACATTCAGGCATATGGTCCATGTGCACAAAGTAGATGTACAATATGTAAAAATTTACAAGCTTTAAATGTCAGCTGTTAAGCAGATAATGGACGTTCTCTGGAAATTTATTAGCTGTTGTATTTTCTCAGCCAACATGGCTTCTTTGAGGTGATTTATGGTGCAGTCTTGGGTCACCAGCAGTAAGGCCAGTCCATAAATTCCTGGGATTTCCTTAGCTATTGTGTTATCTTTTACAATCTTAGTGGTTGTTTCTTGGTCCATTTCTCCACTTATTTGTTGCATTTATTAAGCAGCTGGGAAACAGCAATAGCAACAACAACACTTCTCCAGGAGGGTTCAGTAATATTAGTGGGATAGTATCGGCTAGCCGATTCCTTTTGCATTATATTCCTTGCCTCCTCAAGCTTCCCAGCACAGCCATTTCCAATTTTATTTTCTAAAGGAAGGGAAACTTTAGCATGCAGTTAAGCATCTTGTATAAAAATCAATTGAAGAAAACACTGCATCAAACAATGCATACTTAACATATGGTCATTTAAGACAGCCTGATTGCTTCTAGCATAGCTTGATGGCTTCTAGCACCCAGATTTTGTCTTCATGTGGTTTGGTATACAAATCTGCCCAATTTGTAAAGCTCACATTAAAAAGCTCTTCATTTTGGAACATTAAAAATGACGAGATTCTGTACATGCACCATAAGCAGTCAGCAGACCAGGCACCCAACATTGCATAGTAAGTGTATGTTCAAATGTACTTTAGCATTGACCCCTTATTTTGATGAAACCCTGGTTGATTGCTATGAACTACGTGATCAGAGCACCTGGCCTTGCATCTAGTGAGTATCTCTTCTCTATTTGGGCCAATGAGTTGTCTTGACTGTATCTTGCTATGGTTGCATGCAGTTCTGCTCCCACATCCAGATCTAAAACTATCTCTTGAATTGATCCTAGATGTCTTTGGATGGGGGAGGGGAGGGAAAGCAGTTAAGTTTCCAAGTGGCTCTTCTCCTTAGCTGGTGCTATGGGGTAGATAAAGGGCAAGTGAAATCAAGCAACAATTCCCAGGGGCAAGTATCTAGCACCAAGGGAGTTGCAGATCTGGATATGGGATAACAACTACATTAAACTGTAGCAAGGAACAATCAAGACAACTGATTGGTCCAAACAGAGAGGTTACTAAACAAAAGGATGTTTAGTCAGGTGATCCAGTCATGTAGTTCACAGCAGTTAATAAAAGAGAGCCCATGTGGTATAGCAGTTAGAGTGTTGGACTAGGACTGGGGAGATCCGGATTCTAGTCCTTGCTCTGCCATGAAGTTTACTGGGAACTTTGGAGCACTCACTGCCTCTCAGCCTAACCGACCTCACAGGGTTGTTGTGAGGATAAAGTGGAGAGGAGGAGGCTCATGTATGCCACCTTGGGCTCCTTAAAGGAAAGCCAGGATATAAATGTAACAAATAAATAAATAAAAGTAAGGTAAGTATATATATTGGTCCCAGGATATGGTCTGAAGGCACATGACGCAGCCTCCATGCTGAAGCTAAGCAGCTCTGGGTCTGGTCAGTGCTTGGAGGGGAGACCACCTGGGAACCGCATGTAGCCCCCTTGAGTTCCATGATGGAAGAAAGGTTGAAGTTGGCGTTGAAGGATAATTTTTTCAACGCTAGTAGTCTTTGCTTCTTCCAGTACACTGACATTTGTTAGCCTATCTTCCCAAGTAATTCGCAGGATTTTCCGGAGGCAACGTAGATGAAATCTTTCAAGGAGGTGGAAGTGACGTTTATAGATAGTCCATGTTTCACAGGCATACAATAAAGTTGGTAATACAATGGCTTCATAAACCAGTCTTCTTACAAATATCCCGATCCTCTAACACTCTGTGTTTCATTCGAGAAAACGCGGCACTTGCGGAGCTCAGACGATGCTGGATTTCACTGTCGATGTTAGCTGTAACAGAAAGATAGCTGCCAAGATAGAGAAAATGATTGACATGTTCCAGTATTGTCCCGCCAAGCTGGATAGATGGCATCACCAAAGGGTTAGCTTGCACTTCCTGATGAAGCACTTTGGTTTTTTTTTATGTTAAGTGAGAGACCAAGTTTTTCATATGCTTCTGCAAAAGCATTTAGGATAGTTTGGAGATCATCCTCTGAATGTGCGGAGACCACATTATCATCAGCATACTGAAGTTCCACAACGGAGCTTGTAATTACCTTACTTTTTGCTTTCAGCCTGCTAAGATTAAAAAGCTTTCCATCAGTTCGATATATAATTCCCACACCAGTGGGAAGTTTCCCCTCAACAAGATGTAAAATCATGGCGATGAAAATAGCAAATAATGTTGGGGCGATAACACATCCCTGTTTAACACCTGATCCCACTTTAAATGGAGCACCATGAGAGCCATTGTTGTCCAAAACCGTTGCCGCCATGTTGTCATGGAGAAGTCACAAGATATTCACAAATTTATTGGGGCATCCAATTTTCATAAGGATAGTCCAGAGAGCTGTACGGTCTACAGTATCAAAGGCCTTAGCCAAATCGATAAATGCCATATAAAGGGTTTGATTTTGCTCCCGGCATTTTTCTTGGAGCTGACGTGCAGTAAAAATCATGTCTACTGTCCCTCTAGACAGTAGACGCTAGACTACTAGCGTTGAAAAAATGATCCTTCAATGCCAACTTCAGTGGACCGGTCATGTTGTTTGAATGCCTGACTGCCGTCTCCCAAAGCAGTTATTTTATTCCCAACTCAAGGATGGAAAGTGGAATATCGGTGGTCAATATAAGAGGTTTAAATATGTTCATAAGGCTAATCTAAAAAAAAATGCAATATAAACATCGAAAACTGGGAAGCTCTGGCCCATGAACGATCTAAATGGAGGTTGGCCTTTCACAAAGGTTCCATGGACTTTGAAGAAGCCCGAGTGCAAGGTGAAAGGGAGAAACATGCTAAGCGGAAAGCACATCAAACGAATCCTTTACAGGACCATCTTCCATCTGGTAACTTGTGTCCTCACTGTGGGAAGCTGTGTGGATCTAGAATTGGCCTCCACAGTCACTTACGGGCACGGACCCATCGCTAGAGTCTACACAATCCTCTTTAGAATTTCCTCCTTTTATCCTGGAAGACAATCTTACTCGGTCACGAGTGATCACCTGATGATGATGATGATGATGATGATGATGATGATGGAAGAAAGGTGGGATATAATGTAAATAAATAAATATTAAAACTTTTCTGCATACACCTACAACACAGGTTTGGCCACCTGGTCTACATGGAGCTCAGTACTTCAGGTGTCTTTTAAAAAGGACTAGACAAATGCATGGAAGATGGGCCTATCAATGGCTATTTGCTATGACAGCTACATGCAATTCCATATCCAGAAGTAGTACCAGATGCCCAAAGGGATGGCTGTCTCCATCAGTTGCTTTGCTTGTAGAAAGGCCTCTTGTGCATCACCAAAAAAGAGGAGACGTGTCAGCAAAAAAGAGGATACATATTTGCATAAAATGTGCATATGCTAATTCAAATGTATAGATGCAAATTTAGAAATAATAGCTATAATTTAAATAGAAATACAAGACATCACACCATAGTGGAGAAGAATGACTGGGTGACCTGTGTGCCTGCTCATTCTGCTGTCCAGGTGCCGCTAACTATTGATGCAAGCATCTTCAAGGCCCTGCTCTCCCTTCTTGTACTGCTTTGTTTTTAAGTTGGGCTTGGACTGGACAGTTCTTCAAACAGAGGGCACCTTCAGGCAGAAGATTGTCCTCTGTAAAGTCGGACATGTGGCCACTCTGTTTCTTTTGAGTGTTTAGGGTGATGGCTTCTAGCTAGACCACTCGGTGACAAAGTCATTGTGCGATTATTCCATCTTTCCCTCCTTAACAGATTTTTTGCAGCAAAAAAAAGATGGGAGAAACAGTGGAAAACCTCGGGAGGGTTACAAGTGGAAGATGTCATCTGGATTCCATGTGAAATTCTGTGAAAGAGGCAGGGCGATTGCAAATAAAAGTCTGGGGAACACTTCAATGGATCTAAGTTCTCAACCATGTTGAAACAATCATATGCACCTCTATTTCCTAGAGGAGATACGTTTGGCAAACTGAGACAGCCCAAAGGACATGAGTTTTTGCTTTGCTGGAAAAAAGGATAGACAGGAATGGGCTCCTGAGGATGACAGATCAAGCCATGCCCTTATCCCTGGGAGCAACCCAGTTACGCCAGAATAACTTAAATCATGTGGACAAAGAATTAGCTTGTGATCTGGGAGTGCCAGAAGGAGCAGAAGACTCGACAGAGAGGCATTTATATATATTTGGAAGCAATTGACACAGCTCAGCCAGAGCACTGGTAAAAGTGGCATTAGACCCTGTGTGTTGCTTATATTTAGTACTCATGCGCTTACTGGCTACACTTCTAGTTGTGTTGATTTTGTGTAAACAGCATACCCACAAATGTTTTCCTAACATTCTCCTACAAATACTAATCCTCCCCCCTCCTCCTCCTTCCTCCTCCTCAATTGCCATTTGACCCCTCTGCACCTATATTTACATTTACATTTATTTTTCTCTCCCTTAAGTTTTAAAGCGTCATCCTTCTGCATAAACAGCTTGGTATCCTGTTTTGCTTTCCCTCTGTAACTGCAACTAGACAGAACACTGGGTTAAAGGATTCAAGGATTTTTCCATTAATAATCCCTACACCCTTTTCCTGGCCAGTATGTTGTTTAAGAAGGATTGAGGTAATTCATTCAAGAATAGGGAACTGTACTAATAAGTAAGGAGGAAAACTGAGAGTACCAGCAAAAGGAAAATGTGAGTTTCTCTGTGGTGATTGCTGGTCTATTTTTGTAGAATGATTTTTTTAGGAAATATGCAATTTCTTTTACAAAGTGCATGGCTTGACTCAGTTTCTTTCTGTAGAATTTGAAGGTGCTGCTGGGTCCCTTACTGGCAGAATTCCTAATTGTACAAAACTAATAAATTAATGCTTGGCACTGTGCAGTCAAAATTAAACACTCTGACCCAGTTTGCATGTCATGCTAAGCTTGCAATCCTGGCTTAATAAACTAGGAAATGCATAAGCAGCATGCACATGCCTGCAGCCCCTTTCCTGCTACTTCACTCCTCTCTTTGCTTAAGTGGCAAAACAAGGCAGGATCCAGCACTTAAACATAGCTTCTCATTACGTGCAAAACCGGAACTATGTGAAATGCTTCCAAACAAGCCAAGATTCCTAAGCCAACTTCAAGCCCTGGTTTAAATCTGGCTTCTGATCCTGGCTTGTTCGAAAGCACTTAACCATCGTTTCTGGTTCTTATGTATTGGGAAGCTATGTAAAATGCTGAATCCTGGCTTGTTTTCTTGCTTGTGTGAAGGGCAGGGTGAAGTGTGTATCCTGGCTTAATTTTTGGCTTCCCGTTAGGTGCGAGTGCGGTTTCTGAAACTGTAAACAGAGGATTTTTAAAAGAAAGAATTGGAATATCTCCCCTCACAGTACTCACATTGTTAAGACCCAATCCTGCATCTTTAGCATGCTGGTGTTTCAGATGAAATGGAGAGAGGGAAGAATCTTGTTGTATGGCTGTTTGGGGAATATCTTTTTGCCCTCACCCTTTGTTAAAAGCAGGCGATCTGTGTTAAATGCATATCCAGACAAGAACAAAAGTAAAGCTTCTTTTTGTTACTGTTGTTTGTCACTTATAAAAGGCTACCAGAGCATTCATGCTGTTCGGTGAAGAGTATTTACCTTGCAAAGAACTTTGAGAAAATTAAAAGCAACTTCTTCTTAAAATGTCAAAAATCAAGCAGGCATCGAAGAGGCGGGGAGGATGTGTCCCTTGTCATAAGTGATATCGCAGCACTATACAGTAGGTGCTTGTGACAGTTAAACAATAACTTATGCACAATGATTTTAACTGCAATGGAGGGGCAAGCTGAGGAGGGAGGAGAATTAACATGTAACAAGCAGCCCCCAAATGCAGTTTGTGAGCAGTAAACTGTAATTTATTGCTCTCCTTACTGGTTATGAAAATCTAAATTACGAATGCTCCTCCAGACAGGAGCCTACATCGTTCCAGAAACCAGTAGCCTCTTTCAAAAATGGAAATCTCTGGAGTTCAGGACAGAGATAGGTATCAAAAATGTGGTGCAAAGCTTATGGTTAACCAGTAAACCATACTTGACCCCATTTCACAAAATATTCTGCAAAATAAGTTCACATGTAAAGTTGCATATCTTAGGACACAATCCTATGGCCGCCAGACAGAGTCTAGATGGCCATAGGAAAATTTGGAGTCTCAGCTCCGACCTCAGAAACACGCTCTGAGGTCAGAGCTGGGACTCCAAATTCGGAGTGCCCTCTCTCCACCCTCGAAGCTGGTGTGGAAAGAACCATGCTGGCTCTGGCTCCAAGGTCATAAGACTGACCTTGGAGATGGCATATGATGGGCATTCTAGGGGCGGGGAAGGGAGGAGACAGGCTCCACCAGGAAACGATGTATCCTGGCAGTGCCTCAGCCTGTCCTCCTCGCGAGCAGGGGCAAAAGACTTAGATGTCCGAAATCGGCCATCAAACTCTTTTGCAAGGTGGGAGAAGCGTGGAGGTGACCTTTGCCTCCGATAGGATGCCCATAATCCTCTGAGTTCAGGGGGTTATGGCCAGCCACATTGGATCGCGTTACCCCCCACTTTGTGCTTCCTGAGTATCTTCAAATAATATGGCAAGTTTATCTACCATAATGTCCTTAATCCGTGTTGTGGATATTAAGTTTAAATTGTGCTTTTTAAAAGCACAAAATGCCTATCTTAAGGTTGTCTTGAAAATCTGCATCTTCGGGTACATGTATTTACTAACCCATCTATGGCTTGCTAATACTTTCTCAGTTACGTCAAAGTATTTCTCTTGTTAAAACCCGTACATTATTATTTCTACCACTGTTGCATTGCAGGTGCTTCTAGATTGCTTAGATTTATTTAATATGAAACTGTATAACATGCAAAACAAATTACAAAAAATAGGGTTTCAGCTATTCAAAATTAACTTGTCCTTCCTCTGTCCCAGTATAGCAGAGGAGGAGGCAGGTATGTGTGGGAGTGAACATAGAGCAGAAATTCCATCTGCAGTAATATAATAGCATGCCCTAGAATGGAAACTGGTGGAGACCTTTAAGCTCACTTAACTTCCATTTGGTCCGAAATAACTTCCAGAGGTCCTGCAGGTGATGTCAGTGTACCTTTTCCCCTGGCTTGTAGACATCAGTGGATCTCAGGCATAGATTATTGGATATTTTGACCTATTTTTTAATGATACTGAAAAGATCATAGGCTTGTTGACAGCAGCTATTGCTATGTTACAGAGTGAAGAGAAAGATGGATTCATACTTTTGATTTATCTAATGCTTATGATTTCTAAATCTTTATATCAGCATGATTTTATGGGCTGCCTGAAATTATTATTTTTGACAACAAAAAAAAGTAAGACAGGGATGGGCAACTGGCTGCCCATTGGTGGGATTTGACCGATGAAGCATTTTTACCTTGCTCATGGTGACTCTACCAAATGTAGACCATGGTGTGGGAGAAAGTTTTTTCCATCGTTTCACTCATAACAATAACAACAACAAAAATGTTTTCAAACGTTCTATGAGAGAGGTTCCACATTCCAATGATATAGTCTCCTTTAGCTTTATACATAATGCTCTCACTGATACCTACTAGGAGCAATGAGCCTTTGGGTATATTCAGATGTTATGGGAAGCCATGGTTTCCTCTGATGAGAATGATCCATAACAATAGGCTTTATGGGGTACTTTAGTACCCCAAACAATTGAAATAATTAAGGGGGAACAAAAGGAGGCCATCCACAGGTCATCTTAGTCTCTTTTGATAGCCAAGAGCAGTAGCAAACACCTCCATCAACAGAAAATAAATCAATTGAGGGAAAGCTTTGTTATGCTAATTTGAAGTTTATAGGCCTCACACATTTTTCAGGTTTTTGTACTGCTAATTAACTTTCACTAGGCCTCTCTTTGTTATGCAGATTTCCTGGATTTACATTGCTGCAGGAAAGATTAAGTCTTTACTTACCATAACTATCTGAAACCTGAAATCCATTCTTATACTAATCCTAACAGCCTGGGGGAAACATTCAGTCAAACAAAAGTCTTTCATATGCACACTTTGCTTTGCCTGAGGCATCTCAAAAACAATCCACACAAGGTTTTTCAAAAAGCTGGATGAAGGTAAATAAATGCTAATGAACAGTAAAACTACACACTCTACTGTGCACTACAGACCATAGCTGGCTGGGTCACACTTCAGGGAAAGCCTGTGTGAAGAGACAGGTCTTGAGAAGATGTCAGAATATCGGAACCTGTCTGTTGACAGTTGTTAATGCAATCTAGAGGGTGGGTCCTGCGATACTAAATACTCTACTGCAAGTGCTCCTGAGGCGAACCTCAGCAGCATGCAGCACCCTCAGAAGTGCTCCTTGTGATCCTCCTGGACTGCCTGGAGGGGTTGGGCATAGGAGGCACTGTATTGCAGTGGTTCCAGTCCTTCCTCTCTGGAAGGTACCAGAGGGTAGTTCTTGGGGAGGAGGCTTCGGACCCTCGGCCGCTCACTTGTGGAGTGCCACAGGGTTCCATCCTCTCCCCGATGTTATTCAACATCTACCTAAAGCCGCTGGGAGCTATCATCAGGAGGTTTGGTGTGCGGTGTCATCAGTATGAGGATGACATGCAGTTCTACCTCTCTTTCAAGTCCTCACCAAGGTTGGCCGTTGAGACCCTGTCCAAGTGCCTGGAGTCAGTGGGTGGCTGGATGGGAAGGAACATGCTGAAGCTGAACCCCGACAAGACTGAGGTACTTCTGGTGGGGGACAAGGGGAGGTTAGGGAATGTTGACCTGGTGCTGAATGGGGTACATCTACCCCTGAAGGACCAGGTCCGCAGCTTGTGGGTCATTCTAGACTCCCAGCTGTCCATGGAGGCTCAGGTATCAGCTGTGAGCCAAGCGGCGCTGCATCAACTCCATCTGATATGGCAGCTGTGCCCCTACCTTCCTAATCATCTGCTCCCATCAGTGGTTCATGCCTTGGTCTCCTCTTGCCTAGACTACTGTAATGCGCTCTACGTGTGGTTACCCTTGAAGATGGTTCGGAAGCTACAGCTGGTACAGAACGCGGCGACTCGCCTGGTTAAAGGCAGCCACCACCGGGATCACATCACACCAGTGCTCAAGGAGCTGCACTGGCTACCAGTTGCTTGCCGAGCCGAATTCAAGGTGTTGGTTTTGACCTTTAAAACCCTATACGGCTCCGGTCCAGTCTATCTCAAGGAGCGTCTCCAGCAACACCAAGTAGGCCGCTCAACAAGATCTGCCACAGACGGCCTTCTCCTTGTCCCTTCAGCCAGAGCAGCTAGACTGGTGGGGACTAGGAAGAGGGCCTTTTCTGTGTCAGCCCCCGTACTGTGGAACTCTCTCCTGAGTGACCTCCGCCATGCCCCCTCTCTGCTGAGTTTCCGCCGCTCACTAAAAACTTGGCTGTTCAGGCGGGAATATGGGGTGGGCTAAGATTTTAAAATTTTATAATGTTTTAAATGTATTTTATCCTGTTTTTATCTTATGTACATCGCCCAGGGTGGCCGGTTTACCGGCCAGATGGGCGATAAATAAATGTAAATAATAAATAAATTGTGATGATCACAAAAATCAGGCGGGGACAGAAGGGGTGAGGCGATCCCTGCGTGGATATGGGGGATGCACTTCAAAATCCATAGGCTAGCCATCATGTATCTATCCCAGATTTCAGCACATACCAGCCAAGACTTGAAAGGTGATATTTACAATGATATAAAAATCAAATAATGATTTTTATGTGTGATGAAACTGCATATGTGTGGCAATAGCTGGCCATAGACAGGGAATTAACAGATGCAGGATTTTCAAGCGGTCCCCATATTGGTTGTGAGAATCAGTAGTAACTTAACCCCAAATCAAAATACCCTCAGATCTTCCCACTAATATATTCCAATCCTCACCAAAAGAAGGACAGAATTAGATGTTATTGGAGACATGTGGCAGCTTCTGAAAGGAGCAGCCCTGCATTTCCTGATTCTCTCTGCCTGGGCAGGTGTGGTAAAACGTGGCACATTCTGTTCCTGCTCTGCCACTGGCTGTTTCGTGTGTGTGTGAGAGAGAGAAAGAGACAAGGGAGAACTCAGAGTAGCAAATCCAGAATTCTGAGCATCTGCTCTAAGAAGAGGTGGTTTGAAACATTCAGTTTCCAATCCTCATAATGAAATAACTGGTTGATAACTTTTTGTGACGTTGAAAGGATAGCCAAGTTTGGGTATTGGAGTTAATTTTACCTTTCTGCCAAATATTAGGAATAATACAGTACTTCAAGCAGCTATTAAGGAAATGAAGGAAACGCAGTGCATTTTGACACAGGGCTGATGATGATGAAGGAACTTGCTATAGTTTTGATCAGGTCCTTGTGCCTTTTCAACCTTAGAAGCCTTCAGAACAGTTTCTAATTCAGTGAGTGCAGAGAGTGATGTATCGTTTGCATCCACACTTGGCATTCCAATTGCCTCTCCCGATTTAGCTTGCACCTCATGATTGATTTCCTTGTCCGCTTTTGTTCACGAAATAAGCAGTAGTGCTATCACCAGTAATTGCATATTCTCGCTTTCCCCAGGCTGCCCTAGACCATTCGTCATTTGGACGTTGTGCTAGGCTTGCCTGCTTGAACAGGTCATGTCAATTGTTTTAACAATTTCAAGTCATCTCTTTATTCTAATGAAGTCTAGCTGTTGAACATGTGCATTTGAAATGACTTTGGATTTTTCAGGTATAGGACTTGAGTTACCAGTTCTGTGTAGGATTGGGGGTAGTTTTTTTTCAGACTTAAAAGCAGCTTGAAATTGGGATCACTACTCGGTGTGTATATACTCATCCCACTTTCACCTCTAGTATACAAGTATGCTATGTATAATATACTACGTACAAAGCTGCTGAGATGATGGTGGCCCCCAGGTGTGTGTTGTCCCTTTAGGTCTGCCAGAGCATGCACTATACTGTTGCTATTGAAAGAATGGCCTTGGAAACACATCTTATGTCCTTTGTGACTGGCAAAATGTTGCCAATGCAGAAGCGAAAGGGTATAGGTGACCATTATTATTATTATTATTATTATTATTATTATTATTATTATTTTGTGTGAGAAATGATAATTGTCTGAAATAAAATACAATGAATAAAATAAAAAATACAGTAAATAAATATATATATAAATCATTTTGCACGGTTTTCAAAGTGCAGCATGCAAACCAATAGCATGTGGCCCCAACTGGAATCTACCTGGACATTGTGATCACCATCTGGGGCCCTCCTCCGACTGCCACCTCCAAGGGAGGCTCGGTTGGTGGCAACAAGAAGGAGGGCCTTCTCAGTGGTAGCCCCCCAATTGTGGAATAAGCTCCCCACTGAGGCCTGCCTGGCGCCAACCTTACTATCTTTTCAGCATCAGGTTAAGACTTCCCTGTATGCCAAGGCATTTAATATTTAATATTTAATTGTTTAAAATGGCACGGGGGGGGGTAATTGTCACCTGTAGGCTTAGTTTTATTAACTATTCAGTACTGTCATTTTAAATTGCGTTTTTAAATTCAGTTTTAAACTTTTAGACTACATTGTATGTTTTATTGTTTGTTTTTATTGTATGTGTGGAGAAAGCCAACCTAAAACCCCTTTCTGACACACACACACTCACCAAGGAGGGGGGAAGGAGACCCAGGGGGGGGGGGAGACAGCCAGTCTCCACAGAGACCAAAAGGGACAAACAACATCTGCATAGAATCACCCCAGGGGGGAAGGCAGGAAGCATCCCCAGGTTCGTCAATGCTCTCGTATATCAGCCCCATCTACATAAGACTTGAATGCCTTGCCAGAGCAGACCCTTCGGCACCCATAAGAAAGGACCATTCAACACCACAAGATGGGACCATTAAGCAAGTGGCTTCAAAGGGACCCCACCCCACAGGGGGAAGGTGGCAACCCACCTGATTGGCCACCCACCTGAGGAGGGTGGCAACCCACCTGATTGGCCGCCCACCTGAGGAGGGTGGCAACCCACCTGATTGGCCGCCCACCTGAGGAGGGTGGCAACCCACCTGATTTGCCACCCACCTGATTGCAGAGGGAGGGGCTACCTGAAACCCAAGGTATAAAACACCCTGCGCAAGGGAACTGAGTTGTTGGACCTGATCAGCAATCTTGCCCCATGGAACGTAAGGGAACGAAGGGATTGGCAACCCCGGGTAGCAGCACCCGGCGTGCTCCAGCTAGCAGAAATCACTGGCCGGTTGGGTTGACCAGACCCCCGGGAAACCAAGCTGAAATCACTCACAAGCCGCTTGGGTAGACCGGACCTCCGCCGGGAACCCAGCTAGCCGCTTGGGTAGACCGGACCTCCGCCGGGAACCCAGCTAGCAGCATGCGGTTGACCGGGCCTCTGCTGGAGCCCGAGCTGAACTAACTAGCTGAGAGCCCTGAAATCACGGTGTCCTTGAGACCTCTTGCTTGCTACTTTGTACCGTACTGATAAGCTGTATTGCTGGCGTGTGTCTGGGTTGGTGAAGGTAATTTTGTAAATAAACTTGTTTTATAAAAGATACTTTTGTGGCTATAAGTTATCCCTTTGTTCTGGGCTAAGGGTGATAGTCGCTGGGGGACCTTGGAGAAGGCCCGCCCCCAGGACTCGCTACCCCCTTAGCATTGAACCCGCGCAGAAGACCAGGTTGTCGGTCTTCCACTGTATGAATTGTTGTGAACTGCCCAGAGAGCTTCGGCTGTGGGGCGGTATAGAAATGAAATTAACAACAACAACAACAACTGTGCATATACTTGTACAATCCCAGAATTGACAACCAGACTCAGATTAACCAGCCAGTTCAAAAATGAAAAAATGAAAAAAAGCAGACAGCTGGCAACCCACATTAATGCTATAATTCTGCAAAAGTGGGAAATTAATAACCACCATAATCAGACATTGATGTTCTCTACATCACATGAAATCACTTGTAGGCACTGGCATCAGCATCGTAGAGATAGAACTGAGTTGTTATGGCTATCTTTCTTTTCTGACTTTCTTGAGATTTGTGATAGGGGAGAGACATGGATTCCCTGCGCAAGTGCAAGCAAAACAAAGCAGCTCCCTACTTGCCCTGCTATCCTCCTCCTCCTCCTCCTCCTCCTCCTCTTCTCCTCCTCCTCTTTATCTATCTCCTATGTAGGCAAATAGCTCTCATGGAAAAGGTTACATATGCTAACAGGAAGTTCCATGGCTTGAAGAGGAAGCAGGGCCTGACATCAACAGGAAGCCCTGTGCTGCCCAGCTACTGCTCCTTTCAAGAGAGAGAGGCCTCTGAAACAATTCTGCCCATAATTCAGAGCTAGTTAGCAGGAAATGAATATGTGCTGGTGTGTGTGGTGGAGAGGAAATGATAAGCGCTACCTGGTCTGACATGGAGCGGAGATAGCAAAAGGCCTTGTTTTCCCTGATGATAGGTCTGAGCCTGTGACTTGCCAAATGGAAAACAAAACAAGGACATAGTAGTGGCCATGGGAAGCTAGGAACTGCGGCAGGAAGAGAGGCTGGATTTACTACTGCAAGTATTAGACGCTGACTTTTTCGCTGCCAGGAATGAAAGGAAGTCCTCAAATTATCTAGGCACAAGACATCAGTGCAGATATGGTTAAAATTACACATTTAAATGTATAAATATAATACGTAATTGAAAGAAAGATTACTGCTTTTCTCAGATTTTTGAAATGATGATGTGAAATTTTGTTGCTTTTTAAAAAAAATTATATGTTTGCTTCTCCTTTATAGTCTACTAGCTTTTTTACCCAGTGTTACACGGGTTGTCATTTTCCTATAGGCACTATTTGTTCGAAATTCCTTAAGGTAGCTGACCGCTGTTTTGAATCACTCCATAGGAAAGGTCCCCTGGGACTACATAATGGAATCCCAGCTCCCCCGGGACTACCAGCTCCCTCGGGATTACACAATGGAATCCCAGCTCCCCCGGGACTTCCAGCTCCCCCGAGACTGCACAATGAAATCGCAGCTCCCCCCCCCCCCGCGGGACTACACAATGAAATATCTGCTTCCCCTCCCCCCGGGACTACACAACAATGAAATCCCTGCTCCCCCCTGGGACTACACAACAGTGAAATCCCAGCTCCCTCGGTCACACAACAATGAAACCACAGCTCCCCCCCCCGGGACTTCACAACAATGAAATCCCTGCTCCCCCGCCGGGACTACACAATGAAATCCCTGCTCCCCTCCCCCATGGGACCACACAATGAAATCCCTGCTCCCCCCCGGGACTGCACAATGAAATCCCTGTTTTGACGTAGGAAAGATTTGCATATCTGCTCCTGATTGGGCCCTGTGGCAATTCATACAAACATTCTAAATGTCGTTGGAGTGATTTGCATAACTGCTCCTGAATGTCCCCTGCGGACATTCCAAGTGACGCCATTGGCTCTCATCTATTTTGGGCCGTACAGGCACAGTGAGGCCTTTTTCGGAGATTTAAACCCGCCAGTCTTTGTCCTTGGGTCATGAAGAGTATATGTGCCAAGTTTGGGGCGGATCCGTCCAACCATGTAGGGGCCTATGCGACACACGCAAATGCCCGTACACACAGACATACGGACAAACTTTCACATTTATATAGTAGATTGGGAGAGAAAAACAAAAATGGGAAACTAACATTTCAAACACCGCTCGCAAATTTTGTTGTAGAATGCCTTCCTAAATCTAGATTATCTTCTTGAAGTATAAACCAGTAGAAGATGATGGCACTTGATTGTTTTGGACTCAGGAGCAGATGGATCAATGGGAAAATGTGTGTGGGAGATTCAGGGGGTGAAACAGGGTCATGTGTGCCTGTCGTGTGACAACCTCCGGGAAGCAATATACAGGCAGTCCCCAGGTTACGAACGAGTTCCGTTCTTAAGAATATCTTTAAGTCGAATTTGTATGTAAGTTGGAACAGCATAGCATTCTATTAGTTAAAATCGGCATTTTTGCAAATTGTGTAAATTACGCAAATTGTGTAGTATACTACACTATGTACTCTACGTAAACAACGTAGCCCTGGGGAACCCAGAAGCCCGTTCTTAAGTATGAGTTGTCTGTAAGTCGGACGTTCTTAACTCGGGGACATGCAAAAACGAAACGGAGCATTCTCCAAGGTTCTTAACACTAACTCTTGATACAAGCAGAGTACCAAGCATGTTATGCTGTGATAAGGGATTGATCCAAAGAAAAATTGAGGTGGATGGAAGGAGAGCTCCCCACCTCCTTAAAGTCTGCTTCCTAGCCTGAGAGCCAGTGTGGTGTAATGGTTAGAGTGTTGGACTACGGGGACCTGGGTTCAAGTCCCTACTCAGCCCTGAAGCTCACTGGGTGACTCTGGGCCAGTCACTGGCTCTCTGCCTAATCTACCTCACAGTGTTGTTTTGAGGATAAAATGGAGAGGAGGAGGATCCTGTATGCTGCCCTGGGCTCCTTGTAGGAAAAGGCAGAATATAAATGTAACAAATAAATACATTTATTATTTATCTAGTTTATTTTAATCAACCCAATTATCAACATTTTCTGGGCAGATTACAAATATTTAAAATACTAAAATGCCATACAAACAGTTAAAATATAAAAGACAATACAAATATTTATAGTACAACACAAAATAAATAAATTCTCTCTTGAGTATATCTGAAATATGCCCCAGATGTGACCCAGTGCAGACGTGATGCCCCAAAAGCTTTGATCCAAGCCAATGTGGCATGCAGGCATTACCATTTATATTCAAACATGAGTCCCATTGAGCTTGATTGGGGTTAAATTCCTTGTAAGTATGCTTGGGATTGCAATTTTGTAGTAGAATTTTCCACTCCTTCACCTTTGGTCACAGCTGCTTTTCCATATGAGTGGTCACAGAACTCTGAAACTGGGAATGGCCAGGTTCACACGATCAGAGGGGAAAATAAGCCATGGTAGATTGTCACCCAGAACCCTACGACAGGCCATGGGTGGCTTCTTACCCACAGCAACAAGCCACCCTGGCTGGGTTCGCTTGACACGACAAGCCAAGCTGTCGAGGGTAATTGTGGTAATCCCCCTAGCATGTGACTGGCATCCACTGTGGCTTATTTCCTCTCCATGATCGGTCAGTGTGTACTCCTTGGCATGCTTATTTGCTTATTTTTTAAATTTAAAATATGCCATTCATTTCTACCAGTCTTTTCTAACTACAATAAACCATAAAGCAATCACAACGGAAAGTAAACCAGATTAAAACATCAATAACACCAATCTGAAAAACAATTCAGATCTATTGGAAGTTAAAGAAAAAGCAACAAATAATGCTAATTGAAGTGCACAATCCTAGCTCTTCTAAAAACCTCAACAAGATCTACAATTTTGTTCAGGAGAACCTTCTGCTATGGATATCAATTGATCAAACTACTCAGTTGTGACAGGGCTCATTTTGCAAGTCTCGTTCTTGGCTATTTCTGCACCAGCAGCTGCACCATGTCAAATTTGGGTGGAAGTGGGGAGAAAGGTTGTAGTGCATGCTGTACTGAAAGAGGATTGCTATGCCATAAGAAAATCCTTTCATATAATAGTCAATCCTTGAAATATAGTCAAGGATGTCAATCCTTGACATCTGGCAATCTTAACCAGAAGCTAAATTAGACTGGCCTGCCATTAAGGAAAAGGGACAGCAGGAACATTTCTAGGAGTAGTTTCATAAGTCAACTGGCACAGATTGATTGCCAGTAGAGGAAAGTAGAACCTTATTAATAACAGGTTGTTTCTCTAGTCCAGGAAGTACCATTAACTATTTTGAGTGTGTGTGAAGTCTCCTGGATGAAACCATGTCTTGCTAAAGAAGCCAATATAAGGCTGATAAAACAAGCTAAAGGAAGGAGAGAGGCGAAGGGTTTGCAAGGATTTTGTTTCACATTATAATTATTTATTATTCCTAAAATCTGTTCTACACATCTTTTTTTGTGAGCAGGGGCATACCCAACCCCTGTGTTCATTTCGCTTTTTAGTGAAACATTAAAAACACTGTATTTCTCTTTAGTGGCTCAGTGTTTCAGTTTTGTTCATTTGTTGTGTATTGGTTTTGTTCATTTGTTGTGTATTTGTTGTGTATTGGTATTAATCTTTTTGGTGATTGCTTTACCATGTATTGGCATCCAGGGCTGGCGTCAAAGTTCAGCATGGTTGGGCACCTGCTGAGGGCCCATAGCCCAGCTAAGGGTCCATGGACAACAGCCCCTGGCTGGACTTGCGGCTCCACTTCACCATTGCAACCTGCTTTGTCACCTGCTTCTTGCTATGGCCCAGGCAACAGTGATGGTGTAAAGGAGGAAGAGTAGATGCCACTGCCTACCTGCCTATTGGCTTTCTGCCTGGCAAGCAAACAGATGGCAACAGTGAGGATGAGGATGAGGATGAGCAGGTGCCAATGTTGGTAGGAAGGAAGACTCACTGAGGGAGCAGGCCCATTGAGGGTGTCTTGCCCAAGGGTCCTCCAAACCTGGAGCCAGCACTGTTGACATCTATCTTTAAATAGGATCTAGGAGAATAACCTCTGGAAAGTCTGTTAACTCTTTGTCTACAGGCAAGATAATTTTAGAATTTGGACAAACAAGTAGCAGTGGATGTATACTAGAGGATGTCTTGATGTCAGAAGGCACCCATGAAAGATGTAAAAAAAAAAAAAAAGTGTAACAATCCACTCCACTAGAATTGATCCTAAGTGTTCAAAGCTCCTTTAAAATGCATCAGATAAAAGATAACAAGAAAGGGACAAATGAAATTCTGAACACTGTTGAACCTGCTTATTTCAATGTCATAAGCACAGAGGTACATAAGAAAGGCCATGCTGGATCAGACCAAAGGCCTATCTAGTCCAGCATTCTGTTTTCACAGTGGCCAATCAGATATCTATAGGAAGCCCACAAGCAGGACATGTGTCCAATAGCATCCTCTCATTCGTGTTCCCCAGTAACTAGTATTACAAGTACCAGAGACAACTAGTGGTGAGTTTTGTACCATTGGGGGGGGGGCATCTCGCCTCACAGGCCCCCCTGATCCTTGGATTCTCCGCAGCACAGAGGGGCTCTCTGCCCGCTCTCCACGCTGCTCGGGCAGCCGCGCTGCTCGCGCGGGCTCCTGTCGCATCACTTCTGGCTGGCCGGCCCAGAAGTGACGTGACAGGCCCTGCACTGACGCGACTGAACCCTGCACCGTGGTTTTGGCGTAGAAACCAGGGCAACAGGGCTTAAAACAGGCCGTTTTAAGCCCTGTTGCCCTGGTTTCTACGCCAAAACCGTGGCGCTGGGTTCAGCCATGTCGTCACAGGGCCCATCGCATCACAGCCGGAAATGACACGACGGGAGCCTGCACGGGTGGCATGGTGCGGCGGACCGAGTGGGCAGCAAGGTAGGCCCGCGATTATCGGGGGCTGCGAGCGGGGCCGATTTCGGCCTCACTCCAGCCCCCCAATATTCGTGGTGACATCCCTAGAGACAACCAGTAACTGGTATTGAGAGTACTTTACCAGTAACTGGTACAGATACATCATATCATGTACTTGTAGCATTGCTATACCTCTAGAACTATGAAATTCAGGGATAGGAGCCTAGCATCTGACAGAACCTAGCTGTGACTGGTGGCACAGGGATAGTGAAATGGGCAGTGGAGCTAATAGCAAAATGTTTCATTGAGTGAAGCAGAAACCTTTCTCCCTTGGTTTTGACCCCTCCACCAGAGATTTTACTAAAGGTGTCCCAATTTGGGGATGTTTTATGGGTGAAACTACTCACCCCGGTTGCCTTTTTGCCACTGCCACTGCTTCTTTTTCACCCTTTGGGTATTCTCCTTGGTACCTGCTAGCTGGCAGCCACCATTTTTATTTCCAGAATGCCTTCTCTGCGTAACACTAGAGTTGTACCAAGAGAGCATTTAGGGAAATAAAATGGTGATTACTGACTGTACCTGAAAGACCACTTCAGTCTCTGCCACAGTGAGTTCACCCCCACTCCCAAGGTAAAACTCACTGGGTGACTTTGGGCCAGTCACTGACTCTCAGCCCAACCTACCTCACAGGGTTGTTGTGAGGATAAAACAGAGAGGAGGAGGATGATTGTGTAAGCCGCCTTGGGTTCCTTGCAGGAAAAAAGGTGGGGTATCATTATAATAAATAAATAAAATATTGCTGACATGCTCCCCCATATTGCCACCATTCATGGATGGTGAAATGCAGGGGGTGGCATTTCAGTTCAGCCCTAGATTTTAGCCTTTCTCCTGGAGATGCTGAGAATGAGGCTAAACCCCTGAAGCTTCAGGTCAAATCCTGAGATATGGCAACCCTATGTACTTGAATTTATATGATTGTCATAGATGGATTAGATTTATTTATTTATTTATTTAGTAGATTTATAGCCCACTTTTCAGCTAGAGGCCTCAAAGTGGCTTAAAATATTTATAAAACTCAAGAGATACAACAAGAACCTCATGCTCAAAAAACAAAGCTGAACAACACAATCAGCACCAATTGAGCAAGGGCTAGGCTGTTCCTTCCCACATGGCAGTTCATGACTGTTGATGTCATTTGGCCCTGTGGGTCAGGGCAGTCCAACTGGAGCAGGGCCTGATGTTTGCTTTGCTCGCTCCTGTTCCGCTCACTCCTTCTTCCTTCCCAAAGGACAGTTGATGTTAGTTAGCCCTGTGGGGCGGAGTAGTCCCACTGGAGCAGGCTCTACAAGTCCGGAGCTGACTTGTGCTTTAAACCAACTTTGTTGATCATTGTACTAATCACTGCAACAAATTGTTCACCTGTCATGGAGGATAAGGCTATGAATGGCGACTTGTCATGAGGGCTATGGATTACATCAGAGGCAGTATGTCTCTGAATACCAGTTGCTGGGGAACATGAGCAGGAGATGAAGTTTGCTCATAGGGCTTCCAATAGGTATCTGGTTGCCCACTGTGTGAACAGTGCTGAATTAGATAGGCCTTTGGTCTGATCCAGTGTAGCTTCTTTATGTTCTTATGTCTTAGAAAGGCTCATTGTATTGTAGCAACTTGACTAACAAAACAAAGTGGGAAAGTGTGATGATTGCAACTATAATATTCACTATGCAGACAGGATCACAGCAGCGCCGGCTTGTCTGTTCAACTTTCAAAGCAGAGCTTGGCGCAGCCAAGGTGGAAGGAGCATGGAAGTTTAAAGGGGGGATTCATTTTGAAACCCGTTTGATGTTGGTTAGCTATCTCCCTGTCCAAACACAGGTGTCTGGGACTTCCGGTAGCTCAACTATCATAGCCAAAGTAAACACTGGCATAGGCGGGCTGTCCCATGTTATTTTTTTCTTCTACAAATGAAATGTAGTGCTGGTGAAAAGTACTGGATTGACAGTTGTGGAGGCTGAAGGCTTTTGTCTACATAGGGCACTGTGGGGCAGACATCCGCTCACACTGTTCTGTTGACATGTCTTATCCTCCGATCAGCAAGGGTCTGTCTGAAGGAAAAAAGGGACATGCTCAGTCTTTAGTAGTGTCATCCTGTTCATAAGGACTTTTGCTGTGTTTCCTCCTCTTGAGTATCTATGCATCTGGTGTGAGTAAACGTGTCCAGAAAGACCAGGCACACAAAATAGCTGAATGTCCCACCTTTTATTGGGGCAGCTCTGAAGGCCTTTTCAAATGATCTGTTTTAGTGCCAAATAATAATAATAATAATAATAATAATAATAATAATAATAATAATTGTTGTCACTTATTGGTTAAGCAGTGCTAAAATTAGGGATAGGGAGAAATTCATTTGGTTTGCATTTTCAGGTGAACTTTCTTAATTTTGCACTTTTGAACCAATATGTGAATTGAAATGCAGTTATCCTTTGAAATTTACACTTCCCCAAATTTTGCAGTGGAGTTCTCAATTTAAAAACAAAACAAAACAAAACATACATGCTTATATAAGTTTAATAATGTTTAATAACATTGTATATTAACATATGTTTAATATAAGTTATTAAACATTAATATGTTTACTAACATATATTATTAAATATATGTTAATATATACAGAATGCATATATTTATGAAAATAACATTAACGTGCATTATATTAGGAAAAATGTGCAAAAATGTATATATTGGGCAAAATTGCATACAAAAACCCATGTAAGTGGGAGGAATGTGCACAAAAATGCGTACAAATTTTCCTGCAGTTCTCAAAAGTTTGGGACAAACCAAACTTAAGACTGGAAGAATTCTCAAAGTGTGAGAAACTGAAATTCACAGATTCATCCATCCCTAGCATATGTCTTCTCTTTAGGTTATGCCTCTGTTGAAGGGATGCTGCTGCTGCTGCTGCTGCTGCTTTTTCTTCTTCTTTTCTAAATGCAAGAAAAACTTATTCTTTTCTTAGCTAGCAAACCTTGCATGATTGTCGTGTGGCATGTGGTTTGCATTCCAGGGTGGGGCATCCACTGGTTCTTGTTTGTGATGTCAGAAGTGATGGTGACTCAACAGCCTCCTCGTCCCAATGCTTTAGCCAATTTGTGAATTTTACTTTTTTGGCTTTCTGTTTTGAAATAGCTCTGTGCTTCTCCCTCACGGTGTGCTTCTGCAGCAGTGCAGTGCTCATCTCATCTAGTGCCCTGAGAGAATGAAGTTGTGTGTGCCTATGTGTAAAGGGGCATGTGAAGGGGGCAAATTACGCCAAATACACTGAGGCGTTGTTGGCTCGCTGTGAGACATGATTGGCGACATGATTTGGCTTAATGAGACATGATTTACTATGGGCAGGTCATTTCTGGAGGGGTCCATTGCTCACTGGTAGAGTTAGTTGCTTTATATGTCTTAGGTCCCCCAAACCCTGGCATCTTCAGGTAAATATAGCGGGGCAGGGGAGGGCATGGTATGATGAGGTCTTGACGAGTTATTGCCTCTGCCGGTCAGGTCTAGAACAACCAATGATTGAACTCTGTATCTTATCACTACTCTGAAAGAAATCTGGTCTTGGGAGGTGGCCCTTCATTTAGGGCAGAAGGGAATTTTAAATGGCACATAGTACAGGTGAGCAGAAAAGGTCTGCTTCATTTGTTAGCTTACTTAAGATGATGTGAGGTTTGCTTGTTTGTTCCTAAAAAAACACCTTCAGTTGTAAGCGACAACTGCAGTCCCACACATAGTTAACTGGGCGTAATCCCCATTGCTGCCTGGTTAAGCGTGCACTGGATTAGACATAAATTATCGTGGCAATTCATGGTTAAACAGTCAAAGGCCCTCCAAAATTAAGAAGTGGATATGTGAAGTGTTTAGCTTTAACTGAAGCTGATGCAATCTGCATTGCTTGTGACAGATTCCTGTTTTGTTTTGTTTTGTTTAATACTTTTGATATAACAAGGGAGCCATATATTGCTACATGTGCAGTAAAAATGATGTATGTCATCATGGTGCCATAAAGAGTGTAAGGAAATGTGGAAATCAAATAACATTTTGTTTGTACTCCTATTTCCCAGTTTCTAATACAAGGTTCTTATCTCAAGATTATTATCATCACTGGGCAATAAAAGTTTAATCTATATCCCACTGTGAGAGGGGGGCTAGGAGGAAGGGAGAGTGTTTAGATGTGGGGTTTTGTTGAGTGAACTACAAGGACAGGGACCTGATTTCTGGGATAAGGCTTGCTATTGAAGGATGGTGCACCAAATATAAGCAGGGGCGGAAAGCCACACACCATACTTTATCATTGATAAAAATGTATTATTTCCACAAGCCACATTGGCTCAAATTGCATTATAATTTGCAATGTCAGTAGATGTACTATTGTAGATGATGGCCATGAGGACTAGAAACTTCTTTTTAAACTTAAAACTGATACACTCAAAAATGTAACAAAACACTGAGGAGACCCTAAAAAGAGAAAAGCAAAGCAAAGCTGTATGCTGCTGAGCCTTGCCTTAAATGATACAGTTTTCTACGCTGTGTTGTGATTGTTTAACATTAAGCATAAGAAGCAGGGATTCCACTGGGATATTTCATATGCTCAATATTTTGCTCATTTCAGGTATCTCAGCACAAAACTGCCTGACCTGAGCAGAATCAACCACAAGCAAGGCTGCCAGATGTTGGCATTTCAAAGCAGATTTTGGTAGCTTGTCGAACATTCTTCAATTTTCTGGATGTAGGGGGAAAACAAGAGAGAAATCCTGTCCAGCTTGGTGTGGGAGGGTACTGTATGATATGAAATGTACCAAGTGTGAGAGGTGGAGCTTCTCCATCCCAAAAACCGATAGGACATGTGAAGTCAGCAGAAGAAGTTTGAGTAGACCAGAAAGTGGCCAAGATAACAGGACATGTTAACGATGCACAATATCACACAATACCCTAGATCAGCCTTCCCAACCTGATGCCCTCCAGATGTGTTGGACTACAACTTCCATCAACCCCAGCCAGCAGGGCCAATGGCTGTGCTGCCGGGGGAATGAAGAGAATTGTACTCTTAACACACCTAGAGTGTACCAGATTGGGAAGGCTGATCTAGGGTATTGAGTGATATATGCATCGTTAACATGTCTTGTTATCTTAGCCTTTTTTCTGTTCTACTCAATCTTCTTTTGATCACCTTTTGGTTTTATTTTTGTCCAAGAATAAGAAAAGGAAAGATTATAATCTTAGTGTGTTTTCATTGCAACTTGTCCCACCACCCCACCCCACCCCACCCGCCGACGCCTGGGGTCCACACTCTCTCTTTCTTCTGCATCTGGTTTCTATTGTAGTTGTAAAATGAGGACGTTTTGGCTCCCTGGCAGAACTAGCAGAAACTGTGTGACACCAGCTGCGGCTGCCTCTTCCAACTTCCAAGCCTAGAATATGGTTTCAATTATAGACATAAGAAGGTTGGGACATCCAGCTCTGTCCCTCTTTCTTCTTCACACACAACTACTTTCCTTATCCCACCCGCCCACCTCCAAAGAACTGAAATGTACAGATTCAAAATTAAAGAGTTTTCAGTCTGTGCACGTTGTTACAAAAGAAGGATCCTGCTGCAAAATTTCAACATGTCTCTGAGTTTCAATTTCTTTCATGGAGAATAACTGCTAATTCATTTGTGGACTGCTGCAGACAAATAAAAAAGAAATTACCTCCATACCTACCATGCCATTATTAGTTAGCATCTTAACCCCACCTTCCACTAGAACTACCTAATGAGTCAGAGAACTCAACTACCGGTACTTCTGGATTTCTGCTCCACTAAAAGAGAACCTTTTCCTGTGCACTCTGCATTCTTACAGTCAATGCATTGAGGAGCTTGGCTGTGCAGGAAATTGAGGCAGAGCCCTTTCATCTCCTGGGACTTGAGGTCAAGACTGTAATTTTTGGTCACAAGTGAAATGAATCCCTGTTGGACTTGTTGTTGTTGTTGTTGTTTTAGATCACAAACCCACGGCATAGTCTGAAAAATAGGCTTGTTTTCTGTTTAGTAGAGCTCAAGGCCTTGGGCAGCAGGAAATGGGGTGCATGAAGCATGGAGGGGGAGTTGGCTAAAGCAGTGTGGGAAGTGTAGGGCTGGAATGCCACATTGGCATTACAGGTCTAGTCTAGGAGTGGAGGTAAAGTAGAAGGAAGGTGGGTAAGGGATGGTGAAAGCAACCCTTGGTTTGGCACCAGGACCAGAATAACAAAGATGTATCTAGTCAAGTTGAAGGGAAACATCCATGTGGAAGGGTCAGAATTATGGCAGAGATAAGCAGAATTGGATTTATTTATTTATTTACTAGCTGTACCCGGCCACGCGTTGCTGTGGCCCAGTCTGGGTAAATGGAAAAGAAAGAAAAGAGAAAGCGCACGTCTCTAAGATGTTTAATTTCACAATGCTTGTGGGTAGACAATCTCTGTTGTTGTCCCATTGTCTGGTTTGGCGACTGTAGAGCACGCAACACCGAATTGTCCATGTGAGAAGCAATCCGCGGGAAATCGTATATGGATCGTAAATCAGAAACATTGAAATGGAATCGTAAAATATTTAGTATAGCGTGTGTCGCCATCACGTCCAGCAGATGGCGGTGTTTTTTTAAAAAAGCATGTTGTTACCGCCACCCCCTGCAGCCGCCGGACACCCCCCGCAGCCGCCGGACACCCCCCGCCACCCCCACCCCACCGCAGCCTACCTTTCCGTGCCGCTGCCGCTGCCGGAGCCCCGCCTGCGTGGCGCGGAAAGTTCTCCGCAACACTCGAGCCGCTGCTGCCGCTGCCCACCCCCACCCCCCGCAGCTGCCAGACCCCCCCGCCACCCCCGCCACCCCACCACAGCCTACCTTTCCGTGCCCCCGCCGCCGCTGCTGGAGCCCCACCCATGCGGCACGGAACGTTCTCCGCACCGCTTGAGCTGTTGCTGCCGCCCCCTGCCACCCCCCGCAGCTGCCAGGCCCCCACCACTACCCCCCGTCACCCTACCGCAGCCTACCTTTCCGTGCCACCGCCACCACCACCTCCGCTGCTGCTGGAGCCCCACCCGCGCTCTGTTTTGGCGGGGGGAACCAGGGCAACAGGGCTTAAACAGCCCTGTCGCCCTGGTTTCCCCGGCCAAAAACAGAGCGCAGGGGTCCTGTCGCGTCAGTTCCTCCTCGCAGGAAGGACACGACAGGACCAGCGGACGGGGAGGCAGCCTCTCCAGCTCACCACAACACCCATGTCTTTTTAGTATAACGTGTGTCGCCGTCACATCCAGCAGATGGCGCCGTTTTTCAGAAAAAACATGTTTTTTCCTGTCACAGGTGTGACATCTATATAAGAGGTATATAAAAACACGTGCGTATTCGAATGCAACGTCGTGTCAAAATTTCAAAGCAATTGGTGAAGAACTTTCAGAGATTTAAGATTTTGAACAAACGAACATTTACATTTTTATTTATATAGATTTTGAAGATCCTGGAATAAAACAATTCTAGTACACCAAAAACTCACCAATGATTGCAAAATTTGGAAGAGATTCAGAGATGGCATCTGTGCTGTGCCAGGCCTCACTGGAATACAATAGGCACTTCCTTAGCCCTTGAGGCGTTACCAGTTTGATGGCATCATCAAACGTACAATATAATAGAGATCTCAGAGCTTGTGCAGTAAGACATTGTGTAGCCAGGAAGACAATGGAGCTTCCAGAGAAATTTATCACAGTTTGGATCCATGATCTGCCTTCCGTTGATAGAAGGGCTGTGCTCATGAAAGGTGCCTTGGCCCCTCCCCCCTACATCACAGCTCACTCCATCAGCAGGGGCCCCTGGCCCTCTACATAGCATTTTCAGGGGGCTTCAGGGGCCTTGGGGAGGAGGGGGTGGGGAGGTCCTCTTCTGCTAGCCCAGTTGCACCAGCTCCAGATTTTGGTAAGCTGGACTTCCATTGCAGGTGAGCTCAGGTGAGTTTCTTCCTTAGTCACCCCCTGAATTCTTGAAAGGAATCTGGATGCTCCGTTGGCATTCCAGATTACAACAGCAGAGCATGAAAGTGATCACCATCCATACTGCTTGTTTCTAGAATCTGGTAGTCAATGGAACAATTTGCAAGTCAGCAAATCTGTCTGGTTTACACTAAACAGTGAATAGTAAAAGGGACAATGCAAGGAAGAATCAGAAAGGAAAGTCAAGGAAACAATTGGTAGAGTCCAGTCAGTCCACCTGGCCCTTACCCTGTTCTGGCTGTCTGAAGGGTGAATGAAAGTAGCTTTCTTCATTGTGTTTGTGGGAGGGTCATTTACCCTGCTTAAGAGTGCTGTTGACCTAGGTTGCTTCTTAAGAAAATAGGTGTTCTGCATAAGTGAAGATAAAGAATTTTCAATTTAAATTAACTCCTGCTTCCTATTGTAAACCTGCACACTGTGAAATAGCCCAGTCAGAAAAAGATGACTTCTAACCATGTCAGATTTGTAACCGTTCTTTCTTCTTTTTTGAAAGCCACATTACTCAAATGACAGTTTTATGGACAGCGGAAGACTGTTGCATGTAGATCCTGTCACTGTGCAGAATATATTTTTCAGCTTTTTAAGCTCTCAATCTGTAACTGTTTTATCTTCACCAGAGCTGACCTATCCCATTTGTTTCATTCAAGCCAGAAATAGGAAGCTCACCACGTCTTGTTCTAAGGTTGCAGTTTACCAGAATCATGATTTGCCCAGAGAGTTTTCATTTGAGACATATTCATTCAGCACACCCAAGACCTGCAAACCAAATTAACAACCTGCCCTAGTTCCTTGCCTGTCCATGCCATAGATGTGGAAAATTATGACTTTTAGCCAGATAGTATAAGCCACATGTGGGAGAAGCAGCAATGTGGGTACAAAACCTCACACCACATCATACCACATCCCATATTTGCAGTTGTGTGCAAAAAACATGAACCTTGAATGGGAGACTCTACCTATGAGAACATGCACCAAAAGCCTCTGCAGTGGTAGTCCTGCAAGACAGAATCTGTAAATGTTGCTAAAATCATCTGAATCTCAGCCTTTACTTTTCAGAACACAATGTTTCTAGTCTGAGCAAAGTGGCAGAGACAATACAGGTAATAATTGTCAATATCTTTGTTAATATGAACATTCACGTACATAGCTATAAGTTGTCTGGAGCAGTTTAGCTGACAACATCTTGCACAATTGCACTAACTGCTCTAATTGGAGCAATATTAAATAAGTCAGGCATATTTATCCAGTGTTGGATGCAGGTTTTTCTCAGTAAAGTGATTTGTACAAGCAGCTTGGCACCAAGAAGGCCAAGCTAGAAGCCTGTTTCAAAATATGATCACCCTTCATAGATTTGAGCATTCAAACAGAATGAATAATGTTAAGAATGAATATGATACGAGTGTTACAGGCCCCTGCTAGTGGCATCACTTACTGATAAAAGATACTACAATTCTTGCTTGCTCCACAATACCTGCACTTCAATCTACATCCCTTTTTAAGGATATTAAAAGAAGGGCATATTTTCACTTATGTGTGAGATAACTTGCAATTTAATAAACAAAAGCTGCTATTCATTCTTACCAACAAAAAAAGTAATATTTCATCTTTTTCCAATACATATATAAATCTAGAATATAGAATATTTACAGTACAGTGAAAACATAAGAGCCAAAATATCTTCAAATGTGAACAAGTTCAAACCCCATCCGTATTGTGGAAGGCCCAGGTTTAAAAGCTGTGTCAACATAGGTTTCGTCTGGTCACAGTCATTTCAATTTTCCATAGTAGTACATACAGGGCTATCCCTCCCATTAGGCAGATTGAGGCAACCATCCGAAGCAGAGCATATATGTGCAGGGGCGGGGGGGGGGCAGCAGTGGCAGCCCAGTGGCCATTTCTCCTGAGTGTCTCAGCCATTCCCCTTTGTTGGAGGACAGAGCTGTGTGCGCCACATGTCCTATCCCATACCCTCTAAAGTAGCCTGCTGCCCTCAGGTGTGGTGGAGAGTTGGCTTCTGGCTGCATGTGCAATGGAGCGGTCACCATCTTGTCCCTTGCTTCAGGCAGCAAAACATCTTTGGTTAGCCCTGAGTACGTATTGCTTGAAAAATGCCGCAGTGATTTTGCCTGAAAAGCAAAGTACCTGTGGGCTTTCAAGATAAGTACAGTCATGCCTTGGATTGAGAGCATAATCCATTCCGGAAACGTGCTTGTAATCCAGAACACTCTTATATCAAAATGAAATCCCCCCCCCCCAAATGTGCTTGTCTTGCAAAACGCTCTCAAACCAAGTTACTTGCAATCCAAGGTATTACTGTATTGCCTTGTAAGATCAGGCCAAGCTCTATTTAGCAGTCTGTTCCAGCATAGGCCAAGAGAATGCCTCTAGGAAACTCATCAGGAGGTCATGATGAAGGCCACCATCTCTTCCTTGTCCACAGCGTATGGTATTTAGAGCAATGCCAGCTCCAGGTTTGTGAGGGTCCTTGGGCAAGAAACCCTCAATGGGCCCCCTGCCTCAGTGAGTCTGCCTTCTCACTTCCATTGTCACAAGCTGCTATTGCTCCTCATCCTCTTTCTTATCAATGCTAACACTTGCTTCATATTTGAAAAGATAAAGAAGAGAAATATCTCTGTGACTATTGAGTAGAGTATTCAATGTTACTTATACTTTGTTGTGGGGAAAATCAGAAGTCCATTTTAGTGTAGTTTTTGTTGTATTTTTGTGTTGTTTGTCTGTTTCTTATTTTTTATGTTTTGGGGGGGTTAAATAAAAAAAATATTGGGGAAAAATGCTAACACTTGCTTGAGAGGCAGAGAGAGTAGCATCTACTGCTCCTCCTTCTCACCACTAGCATTGTCTGGGTCAGAGTGAGAAGCAGGTGAACACACAGGTTGCAATGATGAACAGGAAGAGCAAGTCCAGGGACCTCTTGTCACTGGGCCCCTGCTTGGAAGTGAGCCCTTGGCAGGTGCCCCACCATGTCTCCCCTTGATGCCAGTCCTGATTTAGAGATTCAAATCCCTCTGAACATGGGGATGTGTTTAGCATAGCCTGCATATAAGTTGGAAGGAAAAGCCATCTTAAAAAGTTTCTTTTTCATTTTCCAGTGGTAGAAGGGTGCTGCTGATGTATCTATGTTGCAATAAATTTGGAGGAAAGGGATTGTAATGTTTATTTATTTAATGTATTTTTGAATCACTCCTCTACTCTGAGTGCTCGAGGCAACTTATAATAAGGCCATAAAAGGATAAAATATAACTTTAAAAAACAAAACAAAAACCCCTACACCAAAACAGATAAAATACATACATTACAACAAAACAGGGGAACCCTCTAAAATCCAGGAGCACATTCATCACTGGAAACTCGGCAACACTGTATAGTTTTAATCAGCCATCTAAAGGCCGGTAAGAAGGGAGACGCCCTAACTTCCCTGTGGAGGAAATTCCACGACCAATTAATTAGTGGGCTTTAAGTTGATTAATGCCAAGTAAGTGGATTAATACTTGCATCCCTCCTTTATATTCTCCGTTCGTCATCCTTGCCCACTATAAGAATAATAATTTTGCAGTGCAAAGGCAATTGAATCTGAGGTCCCCCCGGGAAAGATCTCCCTTTTACTTAATTCTCTCTTTCCTTCCGTTAGTCCCCCCAGTGCTGAAGAGCTGTGCAGAATTCATAGAGACTCACGGAATTGTGGACGGCATCTACCGGCTTTCTGGAGTGACATCCAACATTCAAAAACTGAGGTGAGGTGAATAAAAAACCAAATGCAAGAGCGGTTTGATGTTGAGGATGGATTGTGAAAGAACAGCCTGTGAACACATGGACTGAACCTGGCTCCTTGGTGATCAAAAGGTAGCAATGTGGATGTGGAGCGTAAACTGGAGAATAATCCTAGGAGCCACCTTAAAGCTCACTGTATAGGAATTCATAAGAAGAGCTAAGTCATCTGAACTTTACAGGGCATTTTTAATAAGGATAAGCCATTTCCATTGTATTCAATGATAATAATGTGGGTGGGTTAGTTATTACTGTGGGAAAACCCTGCTTTGCAGATGGACTCTAGATCATACTCAGAACTCATGTTTTTAGGAATCACACATCCCTTCCCCCAAATCCTATGCTTTTAAAGCTCATTTTGTTATTTTTGAGAATGTAATCAGCACCCACCCCACCCCTGGTTTATATGCATCAGGCTATGATAGTAAGTTTTGGCTTCATGCTCCTTCCCCCACATAGAACAGTGAGTGTAAAATAAAACCTATGTACACATATTACAAGTTGAGCCCCACTTCTGCGCTTTGCCTGCTGCAGGAAAGGGCAAAGGGGTGAATGGGTTGTGTAGATGCAGGGCCGGCGCTACCGCTAGGCAGACTCAGGCGGCTGCCTAGGGCGCGTGGCGGAAGAGGGCGCAGTGTTTCTGCGCCCCTTCCTCGCCTCCGGCGTGCTCCTGCCCCGCCTTCCGCCTCCGCCGCGCCTCCCCGCCCGCCTGCCAGCTGCTGCCGCTGCCGCCGCCGCCGCTGCACCTCCCCCCCCGCCCGCCCGCCCGCCAGCCACCTACCTACCTTCCCGTTGTTTCTGGAGCCCCGCCGGCGTTGTTTTGGCAGGAGGAGGAACCAGGGCAACAGGGCTTAAACAGCCCTGTTGCCCTGGTTTCCCCGGCAAAAAAAAAAAAAGCGTGGGGGTCCCGTCGCGTCGGAGGAGGAGGAGGAGGAGGCGGCAGCGGCAGCAGCAGCAGCAGCAGCCAGCAGCGGGGGCGGGGGGAAGGTAGGTGGTGGTGGGGCGGCGCCGGCGCGGGGGGGGGTTGCAGAGCAGGGCTGCTTTGCTCCGGAGCCCCCCCCGGCACGAGAGGGGGGGCGCTAAATATAATTTGGCCTAGGGCGCCAAACAGCCCTGCACCGTTCCTCTTGGATATGAATACACTCACTTAGGCCTCTGTCCTTCTTCTCTAAACACTTTACACCACACTTGTGTAGGAACGTGCACAAGTTGAAAGATTTGTGTACAGTGGGGTCTTCTATGAACCAACCCTATAAGAACATCGCAAAATTATATCCACTAGCTCGGCTGTGGCTTATAATAGATCATCTTTATGCAAATGACATTTAAAACATGTAAATTATGTGAAACGAGAATATGCAGAATCCATATACAGCCCTCAAGGTTATGATAGGTTTCCATGGTGATCTTTGGTGCTGAATAGGTTCCCCCTCACTGAGGTACCGTAATACATTTCCAGATCTTTGCCACCCTTTTTCTTTTTCTTTTCTTTTTTGTCTTGATTTGTCTGTGACAGAAATTGAGACACAAATTGTTTCCACCTCATTCTGTTCATTAACCCCACTATGCCTTTGTTGTTTCAGACAAGAGTTTGGCTCAGACCAGTGCCCGGACCTGACAAGGGAAGTTTACCTTCAGGACATTCACTGTGTGGGGTCACTCTGCAAGTTATACTTCAGGGAGCTACCCAACCCTCTCCTCACATATGAACTTTACAAGAAATTCACGGTGAGATGTTTTCCTCCTTGTTTCCTGCCTGGCTAGGGCTGTTACGGTTTTGGACTTATTCCATTAGTGTGTGTGTGTGTGTGTGTGTGTGTGTGCACACGCGCACGTAATAGAAAAAGACAGCAGGGGGCATGTGGGGTGGGGTACCTGTGGAAAGAACCATTAATCATTTTTGTCATTTTCTACATTTATTTCTTCGCTCGCCTTTCTTCTTCATTCTTGGTTCTTTCTGCATTTCATTCCTTGCTTATTTCCGGGCCTTAATCTGAATCAGGTTTAAACCCTGGAACTCATTTTCCATTATTAGCCTCAAAGCGTGTGAGATAATAATAAAATAGAGAATGCCTTTGCGTATGTACAGAGTGCTTTCCTCTCATCTCTGATTAGCTCCAACTAGCTCCCCACACAGCAGGGATTAGGAATTAGGGTTTCCTAGGCAGAGAGCATAACTTCTCGGCAGACGACATAATCCAAAGTACCTCTTGTTTTACAAGTTAGGCAGTGCTTATTTCCATCTTTCAGCTCACCCTGTCCCTTTGGATCAGCTGTAGCTCAGTGGTAGAGCACTTGCCTTGTATGCATACAGCTCCAGCTCCAGTCCCTGGCTTCAGTCTCTGTGGTGATGTCACCATGAATGCTCCCATATGTGCCATGATCACAACTCAGCATATCCTGAGTGAAAACCTTTGAGAAACAAGTAAAGGCAAGCCAGAGCCTCAAGATGTGTTGGCTTGTCACACCAAAATCCCTCTTCCCCTTCCTGTTGTTGTTGTTGTTGTTGTTGTTAGCTAGTCTGAGCGTGGAAAGCTAAGCAGGGTCAGGCCTGGTTATTACTTGGATGGGAGACCCCTCCTCTAGTTTCCTGCATTGAGCAGGGGGTTGGACTCGATAGCCTTGTAGGCGCCTTCCAACTCTATGATCTATGAAATCTGTTGTTGTTGTTGTTGTTGTTGTTGTTGTTATTATTATTATTATTATTATTATTATTATTATTTCATTTTAGGAGTCACCCTACAGTCAAAACTCTCAGGGTGACACACACAATAAAAGCAAAAACAATACAACAAATGGGGGGGAAAGCACATTTAAAATGTTACTTTAAAAGTAGCAACAACAACAAAAAACAGCATTTAAAAGAGATAAATAACTGAACAGCTAAAAACAGAGAAGATGATTTTAAAATGCAGCAGCATGCATATTTTATCACACAACCACCAGGAAATAAATGGTTGCATGAATTAACACTGTTTTCTTAACCCTTGTGGTGGGTTTGGTGCTCTTCAGGCAGAATGTGAAGGTGAGTGCTGTTCCATCCTGCTGTTCCAACTTGATGCATTTGTCTTCCATCCCCCATATAAGAGCTGTGATGGCATACAAGGGAAGGGAAGAAGCGCTCTCTAGTAATGCTAGTGCCACTCAGATCATCAGCTGGCTAGCATGGGGCAACCTAGAAGCAATGAGCCTACTGGACTTCAAGTTCTGCTACGGAAGGCCATGACTGGGCCAGATACGGGGCAGAGGAGCCGTAGGATAGGCATAAAAGTCATCCTCAATCAAAGTCAGGGATGGGGACTCGGACTCCAGGACTCGACTCGTGAGTCAGACTGAGTCCCCCCTCTGACTCGAGTCAGACTCGAGTCCCAATATTTTTAATGGGACTCGAGACTCGACTCGGGACTCGAGACCAAGGACTCGTGTTCCAAAATCGTGTTCCTCAAATGCAACATGGATAGGTTTTAGGAAGTACAGCAAGTTTATTTTTTTAAATCATTTTCCTAAAATGCAACCTTTCAGACATTTTGGGTTTGGCTGCCTCTGCCTGCCTGTTTGGGGTTCCCTGCCTCCTCTGCCTGCCTGGTCTCTTCTTAACCAGTTCCACAGTTTGAATTGTCCAAGACAAAGGCCTCTGCCTGCCTGCTTTGGAGTTCCCTGCCTCCTCTGCCTGTCTGGATATTTTAGGTTTGTCTGCCTGGTCTGTTCTTGCCAAAATCAGTTGCAGAGTTGTGAAATAAAAAGGCACACTTGTGCCTAGAATTTATTTAAGCCACACATCTGAAATAGCCTTATTTTGTTGGGAAAACCCCCTATTGATTTTAATAGGGACTCGTGGAGTCAGTTTTGGGAGTGACTCGTGACTCGTGAGTCACCATTTTGGACCAAGGACTCAAACTCGAGACTCGTGTCCAAAGACTCGTGACTCGACTCGAGACCAAGGACTCTTCAACATCCCTGACAAAGTGAGGAAGCTGATTGGAGCCTGCTTGAATACATAGGCAAATCTCCTTTGTACCAAATTAATTTTGAGAAAAGACAGTGTTCCTTTCTGAGCACATGGTACAGGCAACCAGGCCCACCAATCCTCTTTCATGGTTTGTTTTTGCTATGTCAACATGCCCTGCTACTCCCGAGTCTCATGTTCACAAGACTTCTCTATAGCACCGTGTTGCTTCTTTTTTTACTTCCTAAACTGGAGGTGGGCAACTGCATGTGGCCTGAAGTCCACATCCAGCCCCACTGGGGGAGTTTTGCAACCCCCACTGTGTCCCCTGCCTTGGTGGCATGGCCCCTACCACCACCAGATTTCCAGCGATTCTGCCTTGTTTCCTAGTACAGTATCTGGGAATGCAGTCATGCGGCCACTTCCAGTTGTGGCTGCAGCGGATGTGTGTGTGTGTGTGGCTCTGGTGGGTTCTGGTGGAGCCCAGTGCACCCCCCAACCCTCCAAAGTTGCCCACCGCTGTTGTAAACAATAACTCAATAGTTCATGAGGCTTATTTGTGTTTGACTAAAGGTGGGCCTTGGGTGTGTGTAAATGTTGAAGACTACTGGGAAATGGTAGCAAACTGAAAACATTATAATAAAGGACTACCTGCAACTTAGTGCTATGAGTGTTTTAAAAATTCATTTGAGTAACTGAAAGTCCATAGAATAATGGGCACAATGGATCAGTGCAGTATCAAAGATTAAACCAACAAACACCAGACATGTTGGCAAGCTCAGACTTCTTCAGTGGCCTTTGGTGAGAAACCAAGATACAAATTTCCATTTTTAACCATGTTCCAAGCAGGACACTTGTGTAACTTCTCTTTTTTACTTTCTGTCCTCCTCCTTATACCAATGGATTCTTATTATCATTTTATCAGCAGAGGCTTTTACTGTGACTTATTCCAGTGCAAAGTGGGTGAAAGCAGCATATTTCTGTGTTGCAGCTACGTTCCCCTCCCAGTTTATGCTGAACTTAATGAGTCAAGGTGCACAGCAGTGGAAAATCAGGTTCCGAATTATCATGCCATGAATGCAGAAAGTAGGTGTAGGTGGAAACTGTCCAAGCAGAAATCTTCCAACAACCTTAATGTAGTCACTCCATTCTGAAGCTGGGGGCAGGAGGGGGGGGACAAGTACAAATTTATTTTATTTATTACATTTTTTAATCGCCCATCTGGCCAGTCACCCGGACACCCTGGGCGATGTACAATCAATAAAATACAGTAATAAAACAGAATTAAAATACATTTAAAACAGTATAATTTTTTTAAAAAAATCCTAACCCACCCCATATTCCCACCTGAAAAACCAAGTTTTTAATGCACGGCAGAAGCTCATCAGAGAGGGGGCATGGCGAAGGTAACTGGGGAGGGAGTTCCATAACTTGGGGGCCTCCACAGGAAAAGCCCTCTTCCTAGTCCCCACCAGCCTGGCAGCTCTGGCTGATGGGACAAGGAGAAGGCTGTCCGTGGCAGACCTTGTTGAGCGGCCTACTTGATGTTGCTGGAAGCGCTCCTTGAAATAAACTGGACCGGAGCCGTATAGGGTTTTAAAGGTCAAAACCAACACCTTGAATTTGGCTCGGCAAGTAGCTGGTAGCCAGTGCAACTCCCTAAGCTCTGGAGTGATGTGATCACACTGGCGGCTGCCCTTAACCAGGTGAGCCACCGTGTTCTGTACCAGCTGTTACTTCCGAATCGTCTTCCAGGGTAACCCCACATAGAGCGCATTACAGTAGTCCAGGCGAGAGGAGACCAAGGCCTGAACCACATTATCTGTGTCTTTAGCTCCAAAGTTGTGAGCAGACTAGAAGAGCCGTAAGGGTAGGACAGAAGTTCTGTTGTAAAAATCCATGCACTGTTTTGATTCTAAAATAGGGTTAACAGTAAGTATGCTAGAGGCAAGATGAGGTCAACCAAAGTGCAACAAAAGAGGACAGTATGGTTGTCCAGGGTGTTAAGATTTGAATCTGATTTTCAGATGTCTTCTTGGCCAGGATTTTGCAGAGTAGAGTCCAAATGGGATTCACTTTTGATGCTGTTTGCATGATCACCTCCCAAAAGGTTCAAAGGGATCTCAGAGCTGAGGACATAGTTAGAGCCCTGCTGCCTCCTTCCATCCTCGACTTTGGAAAAGTCCTGTCACTGAGCTGAACCTTCTTTCTTGTCATGAATGACTACACACAGCACATCCACATTCCACATGATGGAGAATATTCCTCCCATGGGGTGAAGCCCATAATACCAGCTCCTTAGTGTACCTGTGCCCTTTCTTGGGCACATCCACATTTCACTACTGAATTGGTCAGAGGAGTGTGTCAGCCTGGGGTCCCCAATAGGGCACCTGCAGGCACCTCTCTTGGCCCCCACCAGGGTCCCTGCCTCTCTTGATTTTTATTTTATTTTTAAGGAATTTTAAAACAAAATTAACTGGGGGGCCGGCATGCTGGACAGTGAAGGGTCGCTCTCCGTCACCATCTTTATTTGGGTTCAAAAGAGTGGGACAAGTTACTTTTCTTTTAGTCTCAGCAGTTCACCTCCTGGTGTTCATGATGGTTGGCTATGCCCACCATGGCAGCCATTTTATGAATGGAAAAGCCCCTCCCCCATGGCAGGCATTTTGTGAGAGCACACACAACACTCACTCAACATTCCAAATGTGCCCCCCCAACCCATAATTGTTGGGGACCAACCCCTGGTTTAAGTTATCTCATGCACGATACCACTCTGGGCACCATCTCATCTCACTGCTGCTGCTGCTGCTGCTGTTCTGTCAACCAGGGTTTTAAAGGATTTTATTTCAATATTGGTATCTCAACATCATGATTTATTATGTACAAAGGTGCCTAAAATATCCTTGGTGCTGAACACACTTTAAAAACAAAGGCCAACCTCCCAGCAGCTGTCCAGGGCTGCAGCCACCTCCCCCTGAGTCTGCAGAGTTTGTTTCTACCTTACAGGGGTGTTGCTAGGTACCCAAAGGATCTGGGGCAAAAAATATGCACCCAAACATGCACAAATTTGCATATGCTAATTTACATATGCTCTAAAGTCTGTAAAGGACCCTGTCTCCTAAGGGCACCCCTATTTGTAAAAAGGGATGTATGGACAGGGAAGAGGTGGGCATTTGATTTCAGAAAAAAACCTCAGGCAGAAAGATTCGGGGGGGGGGCAGCAGGAAGTGAAGCACATGTGGGCAAAATGCCAGCTAATCCAGGGGGAGGGGATGCAATGCAACAGACATCATCAGGGCCCCCTGGACCTTCATTTTAGCAAGTGCCCATGGACAGCGAAGTGGTGGGGCAGGTGGCCTCCCAGAGATTCAGGATTCCAAATGAAAGATTTGGGCCTCCAGCCCAAGTGGGCCATTCCCTAACACTGCCTCTGCTACCTTGCTTGCACGGCACATTCAGTCCCTATAACACTGCTGTTCTTGGCCACATTGCTGCTTCATCCTCCTCTCATTCCATCTGTAAAATGGGATTAATCATAAGGGTCTATCTCACCGTGCTCTTGCGAGAAGAATATGGATTGCTGAGCACTAGAAATTATTAACAGTGTGGGCTGTATGTGGGTAGCAGAATGCACAACCTGTGTCAAATGTTATAATTACATTCTTAAGGTGCTCATTAGTTGTAAGTATTTACAATCTTACACTGTACCAATCACACTAGCTGTATACAGATGATAGTTAATATTTAATACACCATAGACTGCTGTTACCCTGCGTCCCAACACACTTTATAAGAGAGCTATTGAAAATACAGGTAATTATGCCAGTGTTTTCTTTTCTTGCGATGCTCATGAAACACTGGGTTGTATCCAAGATTTATCTAACTTAAGTCCCATTCATTTCAATGGGTCTACTTTAAGTAGGACTAGCATTGGCTACAACAACACAATGCCTTTATTTACATTTGCATTGTGATTTTCCTCCCTTTTGCTCCTTGTTTTAGCAAGCTAATTGGGTTTTGCAAATAAAAGAAAGAAAGGTGGGGTTTGATGCGATGAACAAAAGTTTATTTTTTGCAAGTCACAGCCTGTTCCTGGGCAATAGGTTCACTAATATGAGGGGTTCAGTGTGAGCTTCAATCAAGCAGGCCTTGTCTTTATCCGTTTTTTTATTCGTATTAGGCAGGATGAATCATTGATCTGATTTTGTATAAGCAGAATTCCCCACTACTGTGTTGTAAGGAAAGTGCTAATGTGCTGTGATAAATTAATTAGTAACCCCAAAGTATCCGCCCACAGCAGCGTGGTGGAGGCAGATCATTCCGAGTAGTTCTATGAGTCATGTATGATTGACCTCTAATCACTGCCGGTACAGAGAAGCAGCAGAATTGCATGCCCTCAGAAGTGACTGCCTTCTGAGTGTCTGCATGAGTCATTGGGTTGGATCCAGATTTAGTTGTGTACAACAGAGCTGGCAGAAGTAGGCTTCTTCCTCCCCACAGCAGCCCCGTCAACCCCTGGCCAATGCTGCACAAAGGGGTCGGGAGACCCTGCTGAATGGGATAGGCTGTAGTATTGGTGGGGGGTGGGGAAGGGGGGATCTTCCAAAACAGAGCAGAGGCATCTTCTGAGCTGCACTCAGGGAAGATGCCTCTGCCCATCGGGGGGGGGGGGATTCCTCCTGCACCACAACCTGCTCCATTCAGGAGGGTCTCCCAATCCTTTGTGCAGCAATATCAGAAGGGCTGGAGAGGAAAGTCTGCTTCCACCAGCCCAGTTGCATGGACCGAAATCTGTATCTGACCCATGTGTCTGAATGCGCCTTATTCCTATCAGGAGGCATGCCCACAGAGCAGTAACCCAGGGCCAAAGTAGACGTGATGTACAACACGATCAATAAAGCAAGTCACAGTTAATTTAATTACAAATTGAAATTGGTGTATTGATTATCTTTTATGTGTTCAGTGTGAGATTGATATATGTCTTCAGTTTTGATCCATTAGGTATCATGTTTCAGCTGTCAGAAGTTTGGAGAATGCTACGAAACCACTCATATCAGGGGTAGGGGAACCTCTTTCAGCCCGAGCGCCAAATCCAATTTCAGAGAAGCTGTTGAGCTGCTTTCTGGTGGTAGGCGGGGCCAAAGGCAAAGGCTGAAGGTGAAAGAGGTGGGGCCAAAATAGAAAAAAAAACACTAAAAAGACCAGTCTATTGTAGCTTTAGGGCGCAATCCTATGCATGTTTAGACAGAAAAAGTCCTACAATTTGCAGCATTCCCCAGCCTTCTAGAATTGGGAAAAATCTGCACAAAAGCTGGGAAACCACCAAAGGATTGGTGGTCAGGGGGAAAGAGGTGGGGCCGGGGAAGGGAGCATGGCCATTTGTGAAACCCCGGAGGGATGGACTGAGATGCCAAGAAGGCTGGATTTGGGGCCCCAGTCCTGAGCTTGCCCACCCTTGTCTTATATCCTAGTTAAAGTAATGTTAATCCTGGATTTTCTGAACCTAAAAAAGAAAAGAAAAAAAGAACTACTTTTTTTTTTAATGCTTTGTTATTGAAAGGGGCACATGGGTGTATATAGTACAACAAAGGGTGATGGGGCACACTGTAATTGCCCATGCAGAAAGGCCGGCTGTAAGATCTCCCTCTGTCTTCTTATGTGACTTTCCTCTTCCATAAGAACACAGCAAGAGCCTTGTTGGATCAGATCGATGGTCAAGCTGGTCCAGCCCCAGCATCCTATTTTCCACACTGGCCAGCCAGGGGTTGGGTCTAGGATTTCCCTTCCATTGATGGAAGGGCTCCACTCATGGAAGGTGCCTCTTCTACACAGTTTTGGGGGATCCTCACCCCATTCAGTAGTGTCCTGTGACTCTTTGTGCAACATTTGCGGGGGGATGGGATGACAGGACTGTAGGGGCTGTAGAAATCTTCTTCCACCAGCCCAGTTGCGCATGCCTGGATCTAACCTCAGAGGCTTATGGGAAGCGGTGCATGAAAGCAATAGCCCTCCCTCCCTGTTGCATAAAATTGTTCATACTTTTTAACATTATACCCTTTCTCAGAATATATCCCATAGCCACAACACTAGATTGCATCATCTTTATCAGGGAGATAGATCCTGTGATGGTGAGGGGGGCAGCTTGTGTGGGAAAATGCAGCTCTGTCGATTTACCTATCCAAATAATAGAATGACCCCGAGAGGTTGTCTATCATTGTCAAGTGAAATATTTAAGCCATGGCATGGCCCCTTCTCCTTTCCCCCTACCACCAATCATTAGGTGATTTCCCAGCTTTTGTACAGATTTACCCACCACCCACCCCATTCTAAAAGGTTGAAATGCTTCTCCCAAGGCTTCGTTACTGGCAGTAAGAGAGTTAAGATGAAATATGCTGGTGTTTTGGTATCTTGGCCGTTCCCTTTTGCTTTCAGCCTGCCCCCTTTTGCCTTCATCTCTACCACCACTGGAATGCAGCCCCTGCGAGCTTCTCCAAAATTGAATGTGGCCCTCAGGCTGAAAGAGGTTCAACACCTTGGCCCCAAGTTACTTATTTTATCCCAGTTATTCTGTTGTTCCAGCTTGATGGGAAGCTGCATCCTTGGTTCCTATAAGTTTTGTTTATTCATAAGTTTGTTCAACTATTTTATGTGTAAATTTGGCAGGGATGTTTTGGGCATTGTGATTTCTGCTTTTGAGGTGGGGCTCAGCACCAACTGACCCTTGAAGGCTTTCCCAACCCTATTAAGCTCTTTGATTCTCTTTTGTTCATCTCCCTGAAGGAGGCAGTATCGTGCTTCCCGGAGGAAGAGCAATTGGCCCAAATTCAGAATGCCATCCAGGAACTTCCACCATCTCATTACAGGTAAAATCAAAACCTAGCCTCTAAGACTTAGGGACAGTCTTAGTGATTATTATTGATAGCAGGGAAACATTACTGGAATTGGAAGAATCACCTGTGGATTGAGGCTGTTGAAGTCAGTTTATGATCTCTTTTTTACTTGCATTAGGCAAACTGCTGATTTACCTATCAGGATAAAATGACTGTTCCTTAAACTCACACAGTCTTCTCCCCAGATGTTCCCAGAGTACACTTGGCCACTTGTGCATGAGATCAGTGCAATGCACTTTCCCATAAAAAGTGCTGTTGTTATGTTTCAGAGCTCTTGTGAATTAGTGGCACTTCGTTCCTCAGGTCTTCATCACACACCCTTCCAAAATTCAGTAAAGACACAGGGGTCTGTGTGTGTGTGTGTGTGTGTGTGTGTGTGTTAGAAGCTTTTGAATAATTTTCGCCAGCCTCACACTATGGTGGTTTGTAGCACTAGCAGCTGGTACATAAACCACGTATGATTCTTGATGGGTTCTAATGAGGGTTCCTGATAGTTCTGCATAGATTTACTTTGTTTCTTCCCCATTCTTCTCTCTCAAATCCTTGTAGATCACAAGCTGAATATGAGTCAGCAATGTGATGTGGCTGCAAAAAAGGCAAATGCTATTTTGGGCTGCATTAATAGAAGTATAGCTTCCAAATCACATGAAGTACTAGTTCCCCTCTACTCAGCACTGGTTAGGCCTCATCTTGAGTATACTGCGTCAAGTTCTGGGCACCACACTTTAAGAAGGATGTAGACAAACTGGAAAGGGTTCAGAGGATGGCAACAAAGATGATCAGGGGACTGGAAACAGAGCCCTATGAGAAGAGACTGAAAGAACTGGGCATGTTTAGCCTTCAGAAGAGAAGACTGAGGGGAAATATGATTTATTTATTTATTTATTTATTTATTTATTATATTTATACCCTGCCTTTTTTCCTGCAAGGAACCCAAGGCGGCTTACATAATCCTCCTCCTCTCCATTTTATCCTCACAACAACCCTGTGAGGTAGGTTAGGCTGAGAGTCAGTGACTGGCCCAAAGTCACCCAGTGAGTTTCATGGCCGAGCGGGGACTAGAACCCAGATCTCCCGAGTCTCAGTCCAACACTCTAACCACTCCACTACGCCACTCTTCAAGTACTTGAAAGGTGGTCACACAGAGGAGGGCCAGGATCTCTTCCCAACCATCCCAGAGTGCAGGACACAGAATAATGGGCTCAAGTTACAGGAAGCCAGATTCCGCCTGGACATCAGGAAAAACTTCCTGACTGTTAGAGCAATATGCCCATGGAACAAACTACCTAGGGAGATGGTGGGCTCTCCCACACTGGAGGCATTCAAGGTGCAGCTGGACAGCCATCCGTCAGGGATGCTTTGACTTGGATTCCTGCATTGAGCAGGGGGTTGGACTCGATGGCCTTGTAGGCCCCTTCCAACTCTACTATTCTATGATTCTATGAAACATATGGTGGAATTGAAGGAGTTGAGAGATGTGAGAGTAGCAGTGTGGCTTTGGGAGCCCCAGTGAAGAGAGGGAACTCCCAAGGATGTGGTAGGTAGCACAGGAGAAGCAGGTTGACTGGCAGGAGGAGAAGCAAGGGCTGTGGGAGAGAAAAAAGGAATGGCAGCGGGGAGAGGATGGTGGCATTGCATCAGTGGCAGAGGTGGTAGATCTTGGCTCCTTCAAGACATTTAATGTGATGCTTGGGAACTTTGGATATTCTTCTTCTCTCAGCAGAACCAGTGGGGTAAGAGGTGATCACATGTATATGGCTTAATGAGAGGGCTTTTTCTTTCTTTTTTTTTAAAAAAAACCTTTTGGTCTTAATCAAACCATTGCAGGACCCTGGAATACCTGAGCAAGCACCTGAGTCTTCTAGCATCCTTCAGCTGCATGACCAACATGCACACTAGGAACCTGGCTTTAGTGTGGGCACCCAATCTCCTCAGGTATGATAGAAGCTCTTACTGTTTCACTTCACCATGGAGGCAATGCTGAAAACGTTAATAGGAATTTGTGATGGGTGAAGATTTAAGAACAGACTGGAATGATCTTGCTGGGGAGGGGGAACCCCAACAAGTCAGGAGGAGGTCAGCTCTTGGGAGGTGAATCATAGCATTCACAGACTACTTAGCTCCCATCTGGGAAGCAGCAGGTCAGCAATAGTAATTCACCTAAGGAGGCATGTTTGGTGGGGATACAGGAGAGGGCCTTCTTGATGGTCGCTCCCAGGCTTTGGAACTCCCTGCCAGGGGAGGCTCGGTTAGCCCCCTCTCTGTTGACTTTCCGCCAGCAGGCAAATACATTTTTATTCAAGCAGGACTTTGGCATCTAAGCTGGTCTGGTGCTGAAGAGGGCTTTCATTGATTGGTGCTGTTTATTTCTTTTATTGCTGAGTTTTTTAATTTTGTTTTCCATTTATTTATTTTTATGTTATGTTTGAATTAAGATTCTGTTTTTAATCTGAATTTTATTATTATTAGCCACCTTGCATGCCATTTTTGGTGGAAAGGTGGGATGTTAAATAAATAAATAAATAATAAATATGTGCTGTTTAAAGCTCAGCACATATTCAGTATAATCTTTGCGGTAGGCATCATTTTATCATCCCATTTATTATTCTTTTAATCAATATTTTAATTAGCTCTAAAATGCTTTTGGGGCTTTTTTTTTTTAAGGAATAAAATATAAAAATAGAATAAAATAAAATATATTAAAAATAGTAGCTCTGAGGGCATTTATACTTGTGGAGATTTCACTACTCTTTTGTTTTAAAAAGTCAGACTTTCTGTGGTCTGAGAAAAGATGGAAGAACCACAGGACAAATACGGGATGACAATGACTGGATGATGGTGTCATGTGGATGCCCTGAAAAAATGAGTGAATGAAGCATAGCATTCCCTACTAAATGTCCCATGTGGAAGCACCCCAAGTTACTCTGGTGTTTTTGAGACTCATGGATTTCACGTATTACAGCAGAAGTGAGGAGATTCAGAGTACATTTCTTGTTTTCTCCATTTCCTGGAAATCCAAACCAGCTAGGTCCTGAAAAAAATAGCCTGGTTTGGACATCATGCTAAAACCAAAGTGTAGTATTATGTTCACAAGCCTGCTTCCCCTTCCCCTTTCTTCCTCTGGTGCAGCTTGGAGGAGGAGATCAGAAGCATCAGCTTCCATTTTCAACTAACCACAATTTGTTGTTTTGTCTGAACCAGGAACTGTGGTTATTTTTTTAATCTATGATTTATCCAAACAAGCCAGGATCAGAAACCATGGTTTGAAGTTGGCTTGTTCAAACAATCCAGTTTAAACTAACCACAGTTTGTTTGGTTCAGATGAAACAACAAATTTTGGTTAGTTGAAAATGAAAGCAGTTGCTTTCACTTTTCTTCTTACAACGGTGCTGGAGAAGGAGAGGGGAAGGAGAACACACTCATTCACATAGCACAAAACTATGGTTTAGTGTCATGTCCAAACACAGCCAGCTCCCAGAATTAGGTTTAGGAAAAATTAATGAAAAATACTGGGCACATTTAACAGAGTATTTTTCCATACAACAGCCCATTTAATGGATGGAGTTGCAGAGGAACTGTTGCACAGATCATATTTGTTTAAACTGGCCATGTGGAAGCAAATTTCCTGGTCAATTACATCCTTTCTGTGTGTATGTGACAGCAACTTGTAAACTACTGCTAAAGATAGCTCAGTTGAGGGACACTGGTCCAAGTAAGCAGCTTGCTCAGGACTGAAGTAGCAGAAGAAACTGCAGGACAAAATAAGGGTTATTGACTCTTGGCGGAATCACCCTAAATAAACTTCCTCCTCAACTTTTGCTCTGGTCCTATGATGGCAAGAGATGTTAAATCTGCTAAATACACTTTGCTCAAAAACTTTAATTCCATCTACTGTCCATTTTTTGGGGGGTGGAAGTCTGATTCCCATTATAAATTTGGGTCCCAAGGAGAACATGAAAGGAGCAGGAGGCGCAGCTGTCGTTCCCTTACACGGCTATCCTATTGGCAGAAGTCCCCTCCAAGTTTTATCTAACACTCCAGCCATTAACTTTACAAAGGATTCCTTGCCCAGAGATAATTTCTTCAGTAACACTTTGGCATGTCAAGATAAGAACCAGTTTATCTGTTGCTCCTTTTTGGGTGGGGGTGGGAGGAGAGATTGGTTTGGCGGTACCAGTGAGGCGATAGAGAACAAGAAGCAGGCATTTTTTAAAAAGAGAGGGGGAAGCAAGCACAAACCCACAAGATTCATCAGGATGAGTTGTGATGTTCTCATTTGATGCTCTCCCTTCCAGCCCTACTTGATGTTGTTTTGATGTGATGTTTCTACACACAGATAAGCTAAATCCTGTGGATCAGCTTAAGCTTCAGCAGCTCCAGCTGTAACTAGCACTGCTGCAGCTGAAACACAGTGCTTAGTCTGGGAAGTGGAATTGCTTGCCAGGAAACTCCTTGGCAAGGAAGGCACACTATTTATTTATTAATTTAAATACTTCTGTACCGCTTAATATCTTGACATCCCTAAGTTATGGTGGGTGCTGGCTGGGCCCCACAGCTCTTGTTCCCCCCACCCCCATACCTTTCAAAGTCTCTTGTGCCAAGCAGAGGTGTACTGGTTAATTTTGTAGTGCATGAAAAAATGCGTACATCTGAAAAATGCGCAGAATTGATGTGTACATTTGGAAAATATGCATGGATTTTTGTACAAAGAAAGAACAACGCTTGCAATCTGTTATGGACATGAGTCAGAACAAGCTTCAAGGTGGAAATCAGAGCACTTTGATGAGCCTGAATTTTGCTGATTTGCACATTCCTACCCCAGCTGATGCTTTTTGCATTTTTTTTTTAATCTGCACGTTAAATGCAAAGACACATTTAACATAACATCTAGTTTGCCCTAGGAAAGAATGAGTGGCCCAAGATCACACAGGGTCTTCTTGGCTGAGTGAGGATTTGAACGTGGGTCTCCCTGTTCCTAGTCTAACCACTATACCACATTGGCTCTCTTGTTAGTGGTCCTCTAGGGATAGAAAGGTGACATATAAACACTTAAACAAGCAAACAAATACCATAGAGTTTGATGCAGGCCAATGAAATCAGTGGGCGTTTTGTCACTGATTTCCAAGTAATGTGGATTGCAGCACCTGTGAGTTCTTTCAGCCCCACACTTAAAACCCATCCTGACTCTCCCATGGGCCAGACACAGCTTTAGCAACAGGGAGCTGGGAGAGGAAGTGGCTGCACAGTACGCTCAGCTCTGTTCACACATGCACTGCTCCACTCTTATTGGAGAGGAATCTTGGCTTGCCATCCTTTCCCTCCTGGGTATTTCTTGGTCCTCCTTTCATCAGGGCTGGCCCAAGACATTTCTGCTGCCTGAGGCGAAGGACAAGATGGTGCACACATCCCACACTCCCATTTCATCTAAGGAAGTTGGATGAACTGACAGTTGAATCTTACTTCAATGCTGGTGATAGGACAGTTTCCTCTACGGCACCTGAAAAGCAGCAGGCTAGTTTACAGGGCACAAGGCAAGGCAGGCCATGGGGCATACACAGCTCTGTCCTCCAACACCTCACCATCACGCCCTGTCCCCTGCATCCACCACCTCACTCTGTCTAATGGTAGGGCCAGCCCTGAGATTCCTTCTAGCTTAAAGCAGCATCATTTCCAGGAGATGTTTCAGACTGTGTTCCATTGGCGAGTCCCTTATAGTGCAATCCAATGTGGCTGTCCATAACCCTCCAAACTCCTTTCGAGGGCATCCTATGGAGGGCAGGAAGAGCTCAGAGGTGAAGGTCGCCTTTGCACTTCTCCCACCCTGCAAAAGACTTAGACGGTCGATTTCGGCCATCTAAGTCTTTTGCCACAGCTCATGAGGAGGACAGGCTGAGATGTCAGCAGGATACATCATATCCAGCTCAGCCTCTCTCCTTCTCTCCCCGCCCTCTGGAACACCCACCCAACATTGGCTCCTAGGTTGGCGTTGCAATCTCGGAGACACAGCTAATGTTCCGAGGTCGGAGTCCCAGCTCCAGCCTCAGAGCTCGTTTCCAAGGTTGGAGCTTGGACTCCAACCTCTCCTATGGCTGTCTAGATAGCATCAAGCAGCCATAGGATTGTGCCCTTCTGTTCTCAGCCAGATTCCCATTACCTGCCCTTCTGATTTTTTTCTTGGGTGACCTTTGCTGCCTCCTCAAAATTCATACTTTGATTTTGGTGGTAGTGAGGTGAAGACTGCATAAGGACCTCAACCTTGAATAAGGAAAAAGAGAACCATTCTTAGGATTTGGTAGCTCAGAGTGTTGTACGTTTTGCTAAACAGTACAATGGGAGCATGGAACCATCAGGACTTCAAGAAATCAGTGCAAATGGTTAAACTTTGTAAAACCCAAAACTTAGAGGTTTATTTTTTTTTCCAGAAAGCACCTAGAAGATGGCAAGATGATAACATGTTATAGAAAGTACAAGCTATGATTCTAATAACAAAAGAACAGTAAAAACAAGTGGGACCTACAACAACAGGTTGTAGTGTGAAATTCAGAAACTCGTTCAGAGTTTCAGCTAGTCAGCCATTCCCTTTTCCAGGATACTCCATTCCATTCCCCTCCATAACTGACACTGTGCATTCTGTGGCTACTGAGAACACTGAGTCCTCCCCATAGGGCTGTGGGTGGGAGGGTCTGCCCCCTTAAAGTCCCCCCCCAAAGAAGTTTTATACTTCTGCAAACCTTGGAGTTCCCCCAGGCATCCTGATGCCTCCTTCTTATGGCCCTGTTCTGGCTATAACCAGCATTCAGCACCTGAGTTTGCTATTAGAAGGAGTGAGTCCCCCAAAAGCAAAATAAGCTAACTTAATCTAACCCTATGTCAAGTCCTCTCTCCTGCATCTCCTAAAACGTTGCTGAAAGTAATTAGCTAAATACATTGAGTAGTTAATTGAATAACATGGGATCTCTGTGATTGGTTGACAGGATCTTGCATACACAGGTATTTTGCTACACAGCAACATGACAGCATTAATGAAAATGGTTTTTTGGACTGTAGAGATTAACTCCTGCCCCAGCTTTCCAAAAGCAAGCTATTGCATATGAGCCTTGCTTTTGCCTTATGTGAAAAATGAGCCAAAGGTGTTTTAGATATATCATGCCTATCACCTTTTGAGCATGGAGAACAAGGAAATCAGAAGGTTTGGGCAAGAAGAGACATAAATTTAGCTAGCGGGTAAAACTGTCTGCTACAGTAAAATATCTGTATTTCTACTCGGAAGTCGCAGACAAGGCATATGAGAGTGTGCAGCTCACTTACCTTCTTCACAAGCTGTGCCTTGGTGATGTGATGCTTCATTGCTCTTCCACCTGCTTCTCTTACCGTGTTGCAGGTCAAAGGAGATTGAGGCTGTGGGCTGCAATGGAGATGCCGCTTTCCTGGAGGTGCGAGTCCAGCAGCTGGTGATTGAGTTTATACTGAACCATGTCGAGGAAATCTTCAGTGACAATGTCTCTGCCAGGCCAAAGGAGAGCGAGGGTGAGTCCTTCTAAACTATTTCTTCTATGCCAGCAGTGGCCCTATCCAAATCCCACCAGACGCCATTTAGCAAGTGAGCTAGTTCTTACCGTAGGGCATACCTGCATGGCTTTTTAATTATTCTCAGCCTGAGGAATGCACCTGAATCCCAATTCTATATGAGAAGAATGTGGAAGAAGGAAATGGGGGCAATCCACATCAGGGGCAGAGAACTGTTCCAGCCCCAGGGACCAGATTGCCTTCTGGCTCACTTTCCTGGGGGGTCAGACGATGTTCCTCTCCACCCCAAAGCCCCTGCCCAAACAAAGCCCCTGCCCAAACATTGTAGGGGCCCCTTTCTCCATGCAGAGAGAAGCATTTAATGGTTGCTCCTGCCTCTCAGTCTGCACAGAGAAAGGACTGTCCCTCCCAACACTAGACAAAGGCAGCCTTTCTGCCTAACACTGGGGAGAGGAAACCCCTGCCATTATCTCCAGTCAGTGATTGGTGATAAGAGAGCAGGGTTTCCTCTCCCAGTACTAGAAAGAGGCTGCCTTTCTTTAGTGCTGGGAGAGCAGGCAGGGCCTGGGAGGGAGCCTCCGCAGGCTGGATGGTGAACCTCTGCGTGCGCCGGATTGGGCTTGAAGGCTAGAGCTTCTCCGTCAATGAATGCTTTTAAAGCTAAAACCCCCACATGTAGAAATATGTCTTGATATGGTGATTAGTCTCATCTGTAGCCTAACTATCGATGGGTGGAAAGGCCTCCCCCCTGCCCATCTCAGTTCATAATTGGCTCAGTCTTTCTGAGCTTTCTTGTCTTGAGCCACTGTCAGAGAAAACTCAAGGTATTTTCAAAAGTTTTTCTAAGCTCGAGAAAAAATTCTTTTCAAAAGTTTTTCTACAGGCAGCAGGGCTTCTCAGTCTTTGTGAGGAAGAAATAAAAAGCTACAGTTTCCAGAGCCCCTGTTGGCAAGGGAGGCTCCAGGCAGGCAGGCTCAGAAGCCCTCATTGCAGACAGGAACCCATGGGGATCTAAGACAAGCCCCCAGCTTTCGCCATTCCCCTCTGCTGTTGGTCTCCCCTCCCCCTGCCTTTGCAACTTGATAGTTTCAGAAAGCAGAAAGAGGGACACCAGCAGCAGGGAAAGCTGGCTCTCACAGAGGGTCTCTTTGGCTCAGCTCGTAATGGCTTGCAGACTTCAGAGCGTCGCCCTAATCACTAGCCTGACCCACTGCTGAGATAGCAACCCGCCACCCAAAAACTTTGGCATGTAAGCTGAGCCAGGAGGTGCTGAGTTAAGAGTCTGACAGATGTCAGAAGCATGCTGGACCATTAGCATCATGCTGGAAAATCGGCCTGGCAGTGGCTCTGCCCCGTAATGGCCACATTAGAAAGAAAAAAAAAGATAGGGCAAATAGTATTGGCTTACATCTTAACAGCTGTGATGCACAGGGACTCCTTTAAATTGCTCCATGTAGCGACTGTTGTTACAGCAAATCCATTCAGGTGGAGTGGGTTATTCTTACTACACTACCCCAAATGCCCCAAAAGAAAGGTTGCCATGCTATCATAAGCAATCTTTGTGATAAGCTGGTCCATACAGATGGCTTACAGCATGATAACAGCTGCCACAAGGTGCCATTTAAAGTGGTTTCCATGTCCTGGCCATAGCATGTAAAACAGGCTCTGAATATAGATGTTACTTTAAAATGTAAATGCATAGCACATCATTCTAAACCCATGGTGTTAACTTTGAGATAATCTCATGCGGCCTTGGCCAGGTGCATTCTGAAGTCTTCCCACTTCTTTGTGTGTGCCCCCCCCCCCATGCTTTAGCTGCATGGGGAGTTTTCGGGGGAGTTTGCTTTACAATCTTGTTTCCTATTTATCAGTGACTGCCATCATTAGTGAGCAGCAGGCTGGCGCACGAGGCCACAGCTTTGGCTGACAATCCGGTAGAGGGCGAAGCGCGCTCCTTTCGCTGCCGCTGCCGTCCGCCCTCCCTCCCCATCCTTCCCGCGCGCCTCCGCCCACCGCTCTCTCGCCCGCGCTGCGCCTCCCACCGCCATCGCCACCCCCCGTCACCTACCTTCGTCGCAGCAGCCGCCGCCGCCGCCGCGCCTCCGCCCACCCCTCGCTCGCTCGCCCCGCTGCCCTCCCACCGCCATCGCAACCCCCCCAACCCCCCGTCACCCCCCGTCACCTACCTTCGTCGCAGCAGCCGCCGCCGCCGCCGCCGCTGCCGCCGCAGCCAGGGCAGGGGGGGAAGGTAGGTTGGTGGTGGCGGCGCAGGGTTTTGTTTTTTTTTTTGCTTTGGAGAGGGGGGGGGCGCTAACTATTTTTTCGCCTGGGGCGCCAAACTGCCCTGCACCGGTCCTGGTGAGCAGAAGTGCCAACGTGCCAGCACTGAAACTGGAAACATCCTCTTTAATCATCAGGACTTTTTTTGAGTTCCAGAGCTGGCACTTTGGCACTTCCTGCTAACAATAGTAGCCATTGATAAATAGGAAAAGTGATGGCAATTTTCAGAACAAACTCCCTGAAATCATCGGGAAGGGAAGGGAATGTTGATTCATCTCAAAGGAACGGAGCCTTCCCAAAAGTTCAGTCCAGCGGGGATCCTCGGGCCTCATCTTTAGAAGACGCATGCTGGAGCACTTTGGAGTCTGGCTGATGACCAGGAACCTGCTGGGCTGGAAGGCAGGGCAGCGGATCGAATTGCTGGGAAAGAAGAGAATTCGACCAACACACACACTCCCAAACACTGTTTTTGCTGGAAGTGTTTAGTCATGAAAGGAAACACTGGAGACCTTCTGAGAACTTTCCCTGCTCCCTACACCATCCCTAAGCCCTATCCCCCAACTAGGGCGTAGGAATCTGTAATCAACTAGGCTGGAGTCTGTAATATCTTCTCTCCTCCCCACCCCTTGCTTTGCAGAGAATAAGCCCATTATGAAGAGCTTGACACTGCCTTCCGCCTCTCTGCCAATGAAGCTGGTGAGCCTGGAAGAAGCTCAGGCCCGAAGCCTCTCGGCCTGCCACCCTGCCCGCAAAGAGCGGAGGGAAAACAGCTTGCCGGAAATCGTTCCAGTCACAGGCTCCTTCTACCATACTGTCCTTGACCTACCCGACAGCAAGTAAGTGGCCCTGTTCCTCAGTGTCAGAAAGGTGAACACAAATGACAGGCAGGCCCCGTGTCAGCAGGTAGCGTCCTTGGGCAACTGGCAAGAGTTCGCCACTGCCCAGGGCCTCCTCTTCCAGTGCCGGGTGGCTGCAGTTGTAGTTACCCATACTGTCCACCCTGGGGCAGTGTGGGTAATTACAGTGGCGACCGCCCGGAACTCATGGGAGTAACACTGCTTCTGCATCACCTTCCGCCACTTCTGCCTCTCCACTTCCGCCAGTAAGCCCGGCACAATATCTGGAGGAGGAGGGCCCATATTACCCCGCGCAATGGGAGGGGTCACTGATGGGGAGCGGCATACCAAGGATTCACTCAAATCTGGAACTTGCTGTGAAGACGGGTAGGCTTCTTTCACATTGCCTGCCTACCCTGTGGTGAAAGACACATTACCTTTCTGAGAGAAGGCTAATACGTCACAAACATTTACATTTTCAGTGTCTGACTAGCTTTCTTCATGTCATATGAACATGGGTAGTGGAGACCATGGATCCTTCTAGCCAAATCTTGCATCCTGTGGCTGTCAGCAGTACTTCAAGGTCTTTTCCATCCTGGTTGCTTGAAATTCTTAATAGGTGGGAGATGACAGGGCCCTTATGCATGCAAAGCATGTGTGCTACGACTGAGCTATAGTCCCTCTCTGGTGTCAGGCCTCTTACTATTCAGGCAAACAGACGGATGTAGGCTTGTTCTGGAGGAATTGCTTTTGCCACTTTGCTTCATTTAGAATTCTTGATCAACGTGAGCAGAATGCTAAACACAGGTCTCGAGACGTCCGTTGTAAGAGAGCCACCTGCTGGTGACCTGCCCCAACTGCACATGCAACATCCATCTCTGACTTCATACCTCACAATCGTTCTTGTATGTGAAGGGTGGTTGATAGGCCAACTTTTCATTCCTGCGCACAATGCAGAGACTGTTGCAAGATGGCAGAAGCGGTAATGTGAGCCTCATGTCATTCGGGCTCAATGGAGTTGTCAACATGGTTTTCTAGTGACTTAAATTACTGTCTGTCTATGACATTCAATCAAATCTTTGTAACGTAATAAATTATAGCCACTGCATTGCAACATCTTTATAAGACTGTAGCAGTAAACTTCTAGAACCAAAGAAGCATTAGCATGAATGATGAAAGACTGTGTTCTACAGACCTCAGAAGCCTGAAGTCAGATGTTATTTCACCCATGAACTCACTGAGTGGGTTTTGGGATATCACGAAGGACCACTTCACATATATGTATAACATGCAAGCCACATATTCATCATTGACGATGACTGGAACATAAGAGACTGCCTTCTTATGCCCAGCATTGCCTATTCCACCACCAATGCAACCCTGGACAGCTTTCTTGGTGCCCACGTAAAAACAAAATACTTTTTCTTACCAGCAGATGGGATTGCTGTGAAATAGGTTTCTGTTGGTGCTGAAAACAGTGAGTTCAAAGCAGTTTAATGGTATTTAATGGCATATGATGGGGGCATTTATGTCAGCTGTCTTTTTAATATGTGTAATATTTTTTATTGAATTTTTTTAGCTGTTTAAATTGTTTTAAATTTTGTATATTGAAATTTTATGTTGTATTTTATTATCTGTATTTCTGGTCTGTAATTTTATGAATTGTTGTGACCTACCCAGAGAGCTTCGGCTATTGGGCGTTATAGAAAGGAAATTATATATATAATATATAATATATATATTATATATATATAATTTCATTTCTATAAAAAAATATCTTGCAAAGGCTAGGATTTTAAAAAAGCAATAGATTAAAAGATGGGCAGAAAAGGAGGTGGATGAGAGTGATGATAAACTCCCTCACCCTTGTAGTTAAGCAGTGCTACCCTTTTACAATATCTTATCCATTTTCCCTTCCAGGAGAAAGTTATCCACCAAATCCAAGAAATGGAAGTCAATCTTCAACTTGGGCCGGTCTGGATCAGAAGCCAAGACTAAACTGAGCCGAAATGGGAGTGTGTTTGTACGGGGACAGAAGCTCTCTGGTAAGGACTGTTTGTGACCTTCCTTAATGGGATTTGTCCTTCTTCTATGAGCTCGGCCATGTCGCTCCTCCCTTGTGTAGCACAGAAATGTTCCAGCACATTGCAAAAGACCATTCATGCCAAAAAAAAAGTTACGAGGAGGCCTGAAAGGCTTTTGATGAGAGCAAAGGGGAGACCACATATTTAACCCCTTGCATCATGTGGAGCATCACCGCAGTAGAACAATGGAAGGCAGTCAGAGCCCAAAGCATACAAGCTGCCTGCTGTGAATACTTCCCATTCTAATACTGGGTTGAACATGCATCTCCTGCACTAGCTCGATACAAGCACATACAGAGGTCAAATATGTCTGCCAGAGTTCTGTTACTAAGAATACATCTATTCCAGTCATTTTACCAAGGAGATATCCCAGGACATACTGGGAATGGAAGGTGCAGCCCAGCGGTGTAGTGGCAAATTTGGAAGCTCATCACGACAGTCCCCATAGGCATGACCCCAAGGACAGTCCAAAAATGCAGGCAGCAGTGTGGATCCATGTCAACAAACCAGTTCTAACTGTTTCCCCTCCACCACGAGTAGGTCTTTTGTAAAGGGTCCCCATTCAAGATCAAGCCAAAGCAAAATACTTTACATTACAACAAGGAACAATATATTGTCACTGGAGAAATTCATCCCCCCCCCCCCCCCAGCTACTGTGAGGTTTGCAGCTAAGCGCAGAGGGAATTCTGAGGAAAAATAGGTGTGTGTGGGGTGGGTGGGTGGGTGGGTGGCAGATGACGTCAGCATCTCTGCTAATAAAAAGTGCTGCTGCTGCATCCCTGCAAGCCTTGGCTGCCCTACACCACCGGTGCAGTCTCCGCCTCATCTTGATTTGTGTTTCTGATCAGAGTTCTACTTACGGGGAAATGGGCATGTCATTAAAGAGGTATTGGTTCCTGCACAGCACCATGCCTAGTAAGAAGGAAGTGAGCATTTTGAATAGCTAACAATGCATGCTAATGATGCTAGTTTGTGAATTAGCAGTTTGGAAAACCCTAGCAAGAATTACATCTCGGTTTTGGTGGATAAATGTACTGAACATGAGATCTGCAGAAATATCTGTGGAGATCATGGGAAAGGGTTTGCTTAGCTTCCAAATGCAAAGGAGGCTGGTGTGAAGATGGAGAATGAATCCTTTTCTGCATTGCAGCTGCACTTGGGATATTTCGTTTCCATGCAACTGCGCTTTGCTCTGCAGCTACACTTCAATCTTCTGAGACCCCAGAGCATGAAACTAACTGTGCTACATCTTTTCTCTCTACAGAAAAAGCAACCATTCGGCCAGCTAAAAGCATGGACTCACTGTGTTCACTTCCGATAGAAGGTGAGACTTGGCCAGTGTGTACCAAACATGTCAGAGACGAGGGACTAGCATATGTTCACTAAGTGTGTGCATTCGTGGCGGCAGCTGCCTTTGTGGGTTTGGATTTTTATATATATTAGGGGTGTCTAACCTCTTTCAGCCCAAGGGCCAAATTCCATTTTGGAGACGCTCTCGGGGGCCGCATTCCAGTGGTGGGTGGAGCCAAAGGCAAAAGGGGCAGGGCCAAAATACAAAAAATACCAGCATATTTTATCTTGGAGCTCTTACGGCCAGTAACGAAGTCCTTAGGAGAGGCATTTCAACCTTTTGGAATGGGGGGGGGGGGAACTGTACAAAAGCTGGGAAACCACCAAACAACCAGTGCTCAGGGGTGGGGCCAGGGGAAGGGGCGTGGTCATCTGAGGAACCTCCAGAGGGCCAGATTGGGACCCCAGGCCTGAGGTTCTGCACCCCTGGTATACATAGACAGACAGACATAGATAGATAGATAGATAGATAGATACACACACACACACACCTGTTCATATTAATAGGTTTATTTATTGGCCCCAGGAGTTTTGCATATCTATACAAATGTGTTTCTGTTCATAGAATCAAAGGGTCAAAAGGCCACCAAAATACATTCAATTTAATCCCTGTGCAAAGACACTGCTGGATCAGCCATTTGCTTCCCCTCCATCTTCTCTTCCTCATCACCCAGGCAGCATGCAGAGCTAACAGCTTCCCATGACTCAAGCAAGACAGCCAAGATTATCACTGTTGCCTGGGCAAAACATGCATATACCCCAAATCCAAACCAGGGACCCTGGGCCAGATGAAAATCCCTTCTTTTCCCCCCAGGAGTGTGATCAATCAGATGGGTTTCTGAAGGAAGGTTGTTTCCTGGCAGGATATTGCTTCCATAGGTTAATATTTTACTTGCATCACCCATAGCAAGAAATATCTCCATTACCAAATAATAGAAAGAACAAGCTAGCCCTGATCCCAAGAATATTTTCTGTGTGTGTTTTGGGAGGAATAGTAGGGGGATCACATCTGATTGATGGTTCTTGCCCTTTAACCCCTAGATGTATTCAATACATGTTTGGCAACACTCTTCAGCTTTTCTCCCTCCCTTCCTTAGGAGATGATGAAAAGGGTCACTTCAAGCGCACAGTCATGGCTGGAGGCTTTTTCGTTCCAGTGATGAAACCACGGATGGCGGCCCCAAGCAGTTCCTCTGACCTCAGCAAGCAGGAGGCCGAGTGGGACCGAAAGGGTGCTATGAAAGGGGCAGAGGGTGGGGCCGAGGATGGTGGAGAGGACGATGCTCCTCAGCCGACCCATGTCAGACCACTTCCTGAGCAACTGAAGGTGTTCCGGGCCATAGAAGACCCCGAGAACGAGCAAACCTCCCCAAAGATGTGCCGTATGTTCTACGCTTCCAGTGATGGGACAGCCAAGTCGGGATTCCGTGGGACCCTCTTCCCCCTGGAAGCCTCCCCGCGGCACCAGCGGAAGGCCTTGAACATCTCAGAGCCCTTTGCTGTCTCGGTGCCCCTCCGGGTGTCTGCGGTCATCAGCATCAACAGCACCCCTTGCCGCATGCCCGCTAAAGACAAGCCTGCCTTCTCCAGTTTGCAAGAATCTTCTTTCTTGGGGCAGGACAGTGCTGTTTCCACATCCACTGAAGGAGACAACCAGGCCAGCTCAGAGCATACCTCATTCAAGGAGGAAAAGAAGGCTGAATCTAAAGCAGCAGCAGGTAAGCTTAGAAGAAGGCTGCAGTCATTTGTGCAGCGCATGGCGTGAAGAATGCGCCCCCACACAGTCACCTTTGGATGTGACTTCTCCACTTAATCATTAAAGCATGACTAAGCTCTCAGGGGCATGCTGAGAGTAACTTCCAAATTAATTGTTACATGGAAGTGGAAAGCCGTTTCAGAAGGGGGCGATGTGGGGGAGAAAAACAACCGGTGAGGAAAGGGTTAAGCATCCCATCGCTACCACCACACCACTGTTCCCAGTTAGGAATGGTGAAGAAATTTGTTCAGTTTGCATTTTAATGTGAATTTATCTAAATCCACACTTTAGAACCATTGGGGGAACGAAACTCACTTATCCTTCAAAATTCACACTTTTCTGAATTTTGCAATGGAGTTCTCCAGTAAAAAAAAAAAAATGTGTACAGAAATGCATATGTTAGGGGAAAGTGCAGACAAAAATGTTTATATTAGTGAAAATAATGTTAAAAAGCATTATATTAGGAAAATTGCTTGCAAAAATCTGTATATTAGACAAAATTGATTACAAAGATGCATGCATTTGGAGAAATGTGCACAAAAATGAACACAATTTTTTTAAAAAAATTCTCAAACTTCTCTGAACTTAAGATTGGAAAAATTCTCAAAGTTCTGGACAAAACCAAGTTAAGATTGGAAAATGAGAAACAGAGAGAAGCCCAAACTGACAGATGCGTCCATCCCTATTCCTAACTCTCCCCTCCTGAAGTGGCTTTTTATTTTGTTATTTAAAAAAGGCAGTTACATATACCTATAGGTGATGTCTAGTTTGGCCCTTCAGCCATGTTGGAACCCTGGTAGGCTGCAGTTCCAGTGTGAAGGTGAAGAAACAGGAGGGGAAATTGAGAGCTAGATTGTACCTCTAAAATCAGGAAGACCACATAGCTTGTACACAGCTCCTTGCACCATACCAATGCTGGGATGGGAAGGACCATGGCTCAGTGTTAGAGCACATGCTTTGGATGCAAAAGGTCCCAGGTTCAATCCCTGACATTTTTAGATAGGACTGGGAAAGACCCCAGTCCAAAACCCTGGAGAGTGGCGCTGCCAGGCAATGTAGCCAATACTGGGCTATATGGACCAATGGCCTGGCTTGGTATACGGCAGCTTCCCATGTTCCTAGAATGATTGTATTGAGGTCACACTAGTCTGTGATAGAGAAACCATGCCTTGGTTGCATATGGGCACACAGCCACTCTTAGGGCATTGAGCAAATCACAGCTATTATTGTACAACAACACACAGCTCAGGTGCGATTGGACCATTAATTTAAGAACATAAGAAGAGTCAGGCTGGATCAGACCAAGGGTCCATCTAGTCCAGCATGCTGTTCACACAGTGGCCAACCAGCTACCTGTGGGATGCCCACAATGAGTTTCTGTCTTTATGGATAATCCCGCAATGAGAGCTGTACCAATCCAATGCCAAAACCAAGAGGCATTGCATCCACATGTATTGTAGAAAGTTACTTTTATTCTTTGAAGACTGATGAATTTCAATCGATGAAGCCTTTCTTTTGTGAATTATTATTTTTTTGACAATGTCTGGGCTTTCTTTCTCTCTATTTACTTGTCCAAAGGAAGGGTATCTAAAGAATAAAAGTGTTTTTCTGTAGCACCTTTGGACATAGGAGGCCTCATTTAAAAAGAGAAGTGCACATAGGCCTGTTGAAATCATGGCTGACTCTGTGTTGGCTTGCAGGCAGACACTTTCACTAATCTTAGGACCCTTCTCCTTTGCCTTTGGCCCTGCCCTCCACGGCAATGCAGCCCCCCAAGAGCTTCTCCAAAATTGAATTCAGCCCTCAGGTTGAGAGTGGTTCCCCACCCTTGTCTTAGGGAATATTGGGGTTCTAGCGGTGGACCATTTATTGCCATGTGATAATCAACCCCTTGTGAACTGACCTTTTAACTTACATTGCTTCCATTTTTTTAATCTCCTCCACCCCGTGGTGGTTTTATGAATCCCCTTTTGCTTCCAATACAGATTCTACTATTGAGGAACTAGCAGTAGTCACGAATTTGGAGTCTATAGATGCCTCTCAACCCACAACAGAACCTCAGGAGACGAAGAGTGGTGGCAACAGCAGCACCCAAGCTTCAGAAGAAAAACAGAGGCTGGAACAGAAGCAACTATTCAACATCCCAGCAAGCCAGCAACAGGCAGACGAAGCGAGTCAAGGCCAGCTTGGAGTTAATGATGGTCCAAACCGAGGCTGCTGGCAACAGGAGGTGGCAAGAGATAAAGTGGGGGACACCTCACACCTAAAGAAGCTGGTAAGAAGAAAGCAGTTGAATCCGCGCGCACACACACACATATCCCGCATGTTTCATTGTCTGAATGAGGTAGGAGAAAGTCTGCGGAGCAACATCCATTGGTGATATTATTTATTTCATTGTACACCTTCCACCAAGCAGCCTTAAACTTTATAATTCATAATTACAATTGGGAAACATGAGTGGGAGGTTGTTATAGCACTCATGTCCTGCTCTTGGGCTTCCCATAGGCATCCAGTTGGCCACTGTGGGACAGTACATTGGACTAGATAGGACTTTGGTCCGATTCTTATGTTGTTATCAATATTATTATTTTTATTATGATTATGATTACGGTTGAGTATGCTCTTTTTCACTCATCTCTTACTAACCTGTCCCAGACTTGGCTCCTTTCACTGAAAAGCTTCCATAAGCCTTGTCTGCTGCTCTAACTTTGCTTATCTGATGCTGCCCCTGCTCTTCAGATCTCTGAGTGGTCCAGGGCATGGTTTAAAGTCATATGATGCAGCAACCTTGCTGTAGGTAACTAAGCAAGTCTGGTCTGGCCAGTGCCTGGAAGAGAAACTGCCTGGGAACCCCATGAACACCACTTTGAGTTCCATGATGGAAGAAAAGGAGGCTATAAATGTAATCAATCCATCCATCAGTAGTTGTGTCTCCCAAGTGTTATGCCCCATGCTGATCAGTTGATTAGTATTTAGCAACCAATATTCAGATTAGTCAGTACTCGGTGTTGACTATCAGGTGGCTAACACTGCCCTAGCCTTCCAATTGACTCGAAGCCTTCTCACTTATGAAGCTGGGTTATTTGACAGATTTTGTGAACCTGCCCATAATTATCAGATAGTTGGAGTTATGCACAAGTAGAACCTGCAACAAAATGTTGCAGAATGGAGTACTCTTGTTCAGGGTTCCAGCCAATCAGCCATTCCTTCTTCCAGGATTCTCCATTCTATTCCATTCAATTCCATTCCCCTCCTCTGAATTTTATGTTTTCTTCCTTCCAACAAACAGTCAGTATTCTATGCCCATGGAGTATGCTCAGTTCCCACTGGGCAGTCTGGGTTCTCCCACCCTCTGGGTTCCCCCCCCCCAATATTTTAAATACTTTTGAAAACATGGGGGTGCCCCCAAGCCTCGTAATGTCTCCCTCTTATGCATAGATGCTGCATTTTGGCTACATCAAGATCCACACTTGGAGAACTGAGTTCACTATTAATATTAGCCTATATGATATGATTCTCTTTTTGCTAGGATAACAAAGAATTGAGTGCATGGGTTTACCTAAGGGTGACAGGTAGGTGTGGGGTTTGGGCCTAGGCCCATTATATTAACTTATGGCACCATTATATCTTCAATTTTCTGTTTGGCTGTTTAAATTTCTTAGCACTGACTTTTGAAAATGATTGCAGTGGGATTTGGTTGCACACTTACTCCCACCACTCCACAACTCCCAAAAATGCACCCTGAGTTTTTAACATGTCATTTCAAGATGAGAAGTTGAGATTTCTACCTTCAGTGGATGCAAACTTCCATTTATCAGTGTTTACTTAGTGGGTTTTGTGATGCACCATGTTTTGTTTTGTTTAATGGGAAAGGGTAATGGTGGAAGGCTTAAAGGAAATCTGTTTTTCATTCTTTCAACTAGGTGCATGTGTAGCTGTTGCTCTGTAAATGTCCCTTGGAATCCTGTTGGCGAATGAACATATATCTTCAACAAGATTTCATATTTATATTTCTGTGCATGCATATGCTCATGTGTGTAGATTGCTTTAATTATTATCCAGAATGCAGTGTGTAGAAAAGAATGTGGTTGGGTGGAAACAAAGGGAGAGTAAGCTGGTAAGGAGGGAGTTGTCTGATAATGTCTGTTCTCTTTTTCAGACTCATGATGATCATTCCAGTGCCCTAATGGAACCACTGTGGCCAGATACTCAACAAGAGCTGAAAATTGTTGAATCTGAAGAGGAGCTGTCATTTGCTGCAGCTGCTCCAGAAACAGGCCAGCGAGAGTTTCAACCCAGCCCTGCATCTGTTTCATCTTCAGAAGCAAACAATGTAGCATGCAATTTTGTGCTGCCTTCGACACCACCAAAAGAAGACAACATGGTCAGAAACTCACCGGCTGTCCCTCACATTCCTTTGATTGTCACTCCCTCCAAAGGATCAAAGGACTCACCTGTTCGTGACTCTGAACTGCTCAGAAAGGATGGTGCTTCTTCCATCTTACTAAAACTGGAAAATATCCCATGTGGGACACCATGTCTAAAAGATTGTCTAGAAATGGAGGATACCAGGAGTGACCTGCCACCTCAGCCCCAAGACCGGAAACTTCCATCAGAACCACAAGAAGACACACCTCTTTCAAGAGATGAGACATCATGTCCTAAAGAAAAGCATTTAGACCAACCAGAGTGGGAAAGTAATAGTTGGCTTCTTCAGAGGAAGAGGGAGGGTGCAGCTGTGACCCAGGCAGAGAAAAGTGATAAAGTGTTTTCAGAAAGAAAGGACTTGGCCAATTCAAAAACCTCAAGTGGAGTTGGAGCCCAACAGCTCAAGGGGGGCAGAATGAAGGATCAATCCCAAGACTCATTTGACCAGCAAGAGGAAGATACATGGGTGGACCATGTCCAGAGCTTAGAGTTGGTGGAGCCATGGGAAGATCACCAGTGGGTCACCAGCCCCCTCCATTCCCCTACCTTCAAAGACACCCAAGGAAAAGTGCTTCAGGAATTTCAGCCACAGAGCCGAGTGGCCCAGAGCCATTTCAAGAAGCCATGTTTCAGTCGTAGTTTTTCCTTAGACAGTAAAGACTTTGTGAAGAGGCACTGGGCTATCCCACTGCCTTTTGCAAGTGCAGATGAGGAGCATGTTTGTGATGACATCCAATTCAAGCTTCAAGGAACCCTCACAAGCACAGTGGAGAGAAACGGACAGAGTAGAAGCCTGGCTGAATCTTTTAGAGGACCCTTCTAAGCCAGATGAAAGAAGCAGGAAACCTCTGAGCCATGAAGCAGGCTTCATAGCTAATGAGTTGCCATCCAGTCATGAAGGACTGTACCCTGCCGCTCACAAAGATTCAGGTGAGAAGGAAGGGTATGAGGACAAAGACAGCCAGGAAGTCTTGAAGTCTGAGTCTCCTTTGCCAAAATATAATACTGGAGATACTTTATTAAGTCCAAATAGCCCAGAGAAAGATATACAAGATGCACCCCATGTTCAGCACACTGACAGCCCTGGAGCTGCTGTCACAAAGGATCTATGTTCTTCCAAGGAGTCACAGATCAGCAAAGGTGAAGACATCCCACGGAAAGGGAGACCAAGGCCCTCTTCTCTCAATCTGGATTCTGTCCTTCCAGCTGCCAACCTTTTTAACTTTGAGAGTCTTTCTGTGCCCACTCCACCCAGGCACTTCCTCTGTGGGCAAAAAGAAGTTAAGACTAGTGATTCTGTGCCATCACTTCCTGTTGCCTGCCCAAGCAAGGATAAAGCTGACCTTTGGGGTTCTCACTTTGATCCCCAAGACTTAGACCTAGACTACATAATGATGGCCCATGCTACCACTGGTCGCCGTAACTCTGCTCCAGTGAGTGTCTCAGCAGTGAGAACCTCTTTCATGGTCAAAATGTGCCAGGCTAGAGCTGTGCCAGTTATTCCACCCAAGATTCAGTACACCCAGGTCCCCCAGCCCCTGCAGACACAGAACCCCAACTGCAGGACGCAGTTGGCACCAGAGAATAAAGAAGCAGAAGCCAACATAGGCCAATGCAAGACAACTCAAAATGCTCAGGGCCAGCTGCAAGTCCCAAGGAGTCCACCAGTAGATAGGAAGGGGAAGGAAAATAATAATGCAGCCTTTATGGATTCAACAGCAACCAGAAAGGCAGAGCCATCCTTCTCCAATAATAGTTCTACGCAGGATGTACCAGTTCTTCGTCGAAAGCGCACTTCTGAAGGAGAGACTACAGGAGACAATCCACAGTCCTCAAAAATGGAGAGACCATCAGGGGTTTCCAAGCCTTCTTACAGATCTAGACCAGGAAGACCTCAGAGCCTCATCCTATTTAGTCCTCCCTTCCCCATTATGGACCATCCCTCTTCCTCTGCAGACTCCAGGGTGTTGCTTTCTCCCATAAGAAGCCCCTCGGAGACCCGCTCTCCAAGCCCCATTTCCAGTGATTTGTCAGGGACAGCCTCAGAGGGGGTCACTCTTCGGAACAAGATGACCATTCCAAAGAATGGCCAAAGACTAGAGACTTCCACAAGCTGTTTTTACCAACCCCAGAGGAGGTCTGTGATTCTGGATGGGAGAAGTGGGAGGCAGATAGAATAATGCCCAGAAATTCTCTTCACTTCACTTCTCTTCCCTGGTGGATGAGATGGGAGTGGTCACTTTGAGAACTATGATGATGATGTTATTGTTAAATACATACTACTCAGATAGTACTTACTTGCCAATTCCAACAATCCCTTACTTGTCACTTTTCATTGGTAGAACGTTCAGTGGATTTGACTTCAAGTCCATCTTGGCAAAGGGTGTGCCAGTGAAAGCAAAGTTTTGCCAAAAAAGAAAGCAGAGATCAGCCCGTTACCCTGACCCACTCCAGACTCACTCTCATTCTTCTGCTTCCAAGCAACAGACAAGAATTGCAAGAATAATCTCAGCAATTTATGCTTGGCTACAGTTCCATTCTTCTCCATGTTCCTGCTTGTCGCCTCCTTGTTGATCTTGAATTGTCGTATTCCTGAGATCCCTGTCCACACCTATATTAAACACCTAGTGGCTTTCACTTCCCTCTCCAATTGTTTATGTACAGACTTACAAGGAGCGTTGCAATGAGTATGATGTGTGCAGCTGGCACTCAGATAAGTGGTTTGCGAAGAGTGCTGATGTGTTTGAGCTAAAAGGTATTTTGTTGTTGCCAGTAGCACACGTTTCTTCCCATGGTCCTATTCCCATAGCAGCTGTTTCCCCAGAAATTTTGATAATTTAGAGCTAACTGCAGGGTTCTTATATTCATTGACCATAGGGAATTGTACAAACAACTGTGTAAGCTACCTGCTCTCTCAGAGATTGGCAACGTTAGTGATGCAGTAGCAGGGAGTCTGGGGCCTGAACCTGCTACTGATCCTACTGATAGTCTCCAAAAAGCACTGTTTGTTTTGCTAGTCTTTCTGCAGTATTGGGCCCAGGTCTTGGTAGCCCCTGAAAGGAGTGATGGACAGGACAGTCACAATAAGCTGCAACCCCACTGTATTACTTGTATTTTTTTATAGTGTGCTGCTCTTTATCTGAAGACATCAGAGTAGGGTCTGTCTGTCTCTCTGTCTCTCGGTGTGGTTGCTGTTAATTCAGAATGAGCTTGTTTTTGAACCTGCCACTTAACCTGCAGCAACAGAACAGCAGGTGGCAAGAAATGAATTAGCAAAGACATTCCTGTGCTAAATCATGGTTATGAGTCACTAGGGCTAAGTTAGATGTTAAATAAGTAGCGTGCAGCTGAACTTCACTGGGTTTTTTTTTTTTTTTTAACCTTGAAGTAAGTATGTGGGGCCATGATCTGGATTGAAACTACCATGTGCAGGCAGGGGAGGTTTTAACCTTCCCACCCAGCCACATCCCCCTCCTAAATCCCGGCCCCCAGGGACTAAAAAGAGAGAGAACCCTCTCCATTGGCGCCAAGTTGGACCCGGGGGCTTGAGGGCTTCTGAGAGTCAGGTGAATTAAAAAAAAATATGTTACATTTCATCTTCTCATAGATCAGGGCCTAGCTCACAATGTTACAATCTAGAGCAGGGCTCTCCAACCTTGGGTCCCCAGATGTTGCTGGACTACAGCTCCCAGAATCCCTTGCCATTAGCCATGCTGGCTGGGTATGCTGGGAACTGTAGGCCAGCAACATCTGGGGACCCAAGGTTGGAGAGCCCTGCTCTAGAGTCACACTTTTTCCAGAACACAGTGAGAAAACCTGGGACTTGGCTGGAGAAGCCACACTGTAGAGAGTTGGCATGTCAAAAAGAAAGGCCTTGTTTGAACTGGAGAGCTTCACACTTGTACCTTGTGCTGAAATTCTGAAGTGAAATGCAAGTACACTAACATATACTTTGATACGTGTACTTCTGCCTGGAATTTCTAAGCCTGATTTTAAAAAGCTACTTCATAATACTCAATGGATGACTCTCATTTGAGGCTCCATATGTTTATTCAGAACCATTGGGTTGGATCCAGGATCTATCTTCCATGAGAGCTAGGGATCATACGATAGAGAAAGGGCTATGTGCGCAGAAGGTCCCTTGCCCAATTTTAGGGGATCCCCCTCCCCCACACCATAGCCCACCTTATTCAGCAGGGTCTCCTGACTCTCTGTGCAACATTTCCAGGGCACTGGAGGGGCTGCCAAAGGAAGGAGGGCGAGGGCATGGGGAAGTTTGCTTCCATCAGAACAGTTGATCCAGCATAAATCTGGATCCAACCCGCCATTTTTACCTCGCAACAATACATCAGTGGGAGAATTTGAAATATTGTGGTAAGTTCTTTTGAACATGGTCGATTACAGAACATTCTGTTTCCATGTTTGTAAAGGAAGGAACAATGACTTAATTTTCATATTAATAAGAATGTGCAAAACAATCTTCCTGATTTGATAACAGAGAAACTGAGCTAATAACTTGGCTTTTTAGATCCATCTACAGGATAACTCAAGTTGAGTTTGCCCACTTTTCATGCATAGGGCAAGGGGATCTGCTAGAGTTTTTGTACTTTCATGTTTAGTCAGTTGTTCATAAGATCTGGAAAAGGGGACAAAGAAGAGACAGAGTTGGTATTATTTTTGCATGTAGTGCACAAGGAGGGGCATCATGGCATTGTCTTCTTTGGTGGAAGTATGGAAGGATAAGTGGAGGAGTGGAGCAGGCTGTCTGAATAGAAGGGAAGTGGGTTAGTATAGCATTCCAGTCCCTGAACAGCAGGGAGGAGTCACTTGTTCAAAGCAGAGTGGGAGAGTCATCCATCTAAATGGGAAAGGAGGATATGCAGGAGTCACCTGGTTGGAAGGGATTGTCCCTTTGTCTGTACAAAACCTAAGGCTTACTTTAAACCAGAGGTATTGATTATTTTGCCAACAGTGGAGAAGTTTTCTGAAACAGCATTTCAGTATGTTAGGGCTTTGAGTACACTCAGATTATAACACGCAGAAGCAGCAGGGCCTGAGCAAGTTCCACTGACCGTTGTTTAAAAAAGAAGTTGCAATCCAAACTTATAGCTAGCTTTTCCTCTCTTCAGAGTTCTAAAATAGCTATACTGATTAATATTATGTTAAATTTATATATAAACAGAACATATATAAATATATTAAAGTGTAATTAAGAACTAAGAAATTGTCTCTATGCAGCATTACATCTGTGAAACTTGGATGGATCTGATGTACAGGAATTATTGTTTATTATAAACTCCTCTCGTGCAGGTTTCCCAAACCTTTTATAGAGAAGACAACCAATGGGATTGCAAGACCAACCTTTCAATCCTACCAATCATGAAGTCTCTCTCTCTCTCTCTCTCTCTCTCTCTCTCTCTCTCTCTCTCTCTCTCTCCCAGCCTCTTCTCCTGCATTGTCTTTAATATCAGCTGTAGGTAGGGATAGGAGAAAAATTTATTCATTTCATATTGTAATGTGATCTTAGGTATTTTCGCACTTTCGAACTGCTATGTGAACTGAAACTCAGTAATCCAAAATTTGCACTTCCCTGAATTTTGCAATGGAATTCTCCAGTTACAAAAATTGTATACAAAAATGTGTATATTAGGGTAAATGACATTCAAGCTTGCAAAAAATGTGTATATTAGGCACAAATGCATACAAAAATGGACAAATGCTTACAAATTTTCATGTGAACTTTAAAAAAAAAACAACCTCAACATTCTGAACTAACCGAACTTAAGAAATTCTCAAAGTTTGAGATGAACCAAACTTAAGATTGGAAAAATTAGAAACTGAGAGAAATCAAAACTGACAGATTCTTCCATCCCAACCAAGTTGTCAAGCCTACCAAGTGTCTGAGCCCAATCCAGTTCATATTGAGGTCATATGAAAGCTGACTAGGTATTTCATTATCAATAGTTGAGTCCTGAATGTAGCACTGCAAATTATCCCATGTGCAGACACAAAACATACCAATTGCCATATGAAATGACTACATGTTTCGGGTGTGTGTTAAACTGTAACACACTCGTTTTGCTGTAGTTTCTCGTCAAATTCAGTACTTCGGAATGAATATACATTGATGACCACAACTGGGATAGAGCAGCACCTAAGCAACCCCCCCTTTTTTTTAGAGATGGCTGGGGTTCTCCTTCAATTAAAGCTCTATAGCAGTGTTCTCCAACCTTGGGTCCCCAGATGTTTTTGGCCTACAACTCTCAGCATGCCCCAGCCAGCGTAGCTGGCTGTTGCATGCTGGGAGTTGTAGGCCAAAAACATCTAGAGACCCAAGGCTGGAGAACACTGCTCTCCAGGGACATAAGAACAATAAGTTAGGGTATTTGCCCTTCCAGACCCATATTGTCTGCCCTGACTACTAGCAGTGGCTCTCCAGGGTCTCAGAAAGAGAAGTCTTTCACATTGCCTCGTACCTGATCCTTTTTTAAAAAAAATGTGAGATAAATATATGTTCCTATTCTGAGAAAAAGGTGCCTATGCTAGTTCTTCCTATGTGCATTAATCACCTTGAATGTGGGGGGAGAGAGAGAGAGAGCAAATCTATCACAGTGTGGTCTTGGCCATGCAGGAATGTGTTATGTTCCTTTTGGTAGTTCTGATGGTATTGTTTTCATGGAGTGTTGTTGCTCCTGTAGGCTATCTGCTTTAGTGCTTTTATTGCTTGGGAGTTTCGCCAAGTCTCAGCCATGAGATTAAACTGGAGTTTTTTTATAAAAAAAATTATACTTGTCTTAGTGGTTTTTGGAGATGTACTTATTTATTTTGATCCTGGTGAACATAGGAAATGGCTACTTTCATCACTTTTGTTGTGGTATCTATTGCTTGATTTGCTAGCCTAAAGCACCATGGGATTTGGAACTGAGGTTCTTCAGCACCAGCAGTTATATAACACAACATAATTGTCTCCATTCATTCAGGAACCGTTCTTTTAAGGAACCAAAAGCTAGATATTCCTGGATTTCATAAAAGTACAATTTTTAAAATGGGGCTAATATTACATGCATTTTTCTAGACCTGAGTTGAAACTGAGGGAGTGCCATTTTGTGACAAGTGACCCTTCCAAAATTACAGGCCCCTCTCCATGTAGGTGACTGAGAGGAAGAGCAGGAAGCATTATTCTCTGGGATTGCTTTTCACAGCACCACACAGCGAAACCTGTGGCACCATTAGAAAGCCTGTTGAGAGTGAGTGCAATGGTTCCTGGTCACACTCCCATTTGGCTTTGTGACAGTGTAATGTAGCCAAATCTGATTAGCTGCAGGATGATGTTATGGCACCAAAGTGCCTTTGTGATTGCTGTTAAATGGAGATGGCCTTTTGAAGACCAGCCAGCTCTCTCATTCTGAGCAGAAGAGTACTGATTTAGGGACGACATATTAGCCCAGAAAGGTGAATAGACTACTCCATGTGACCACACAGATGGCTCTTCTATTCACATAGGCCTGTGGGAAGCAACTAGAGTATGGAAAGATATTTGTCCTCTTTTACAAGTCCGCAGCCATTCACAAACTGAGAATCCTTGCTCTACCCCAGCTCCCCTGAAGGAAAATTAGCAGAAAGTCATTCTACTGTGTTTCCAAAGCAACAAGCATAAATCTAACATTACATTCTGTGGCAGCTGAACTTCACACTCTTATATGAAGTATTTATCTTGACTGCTGTCACCACTAGCTCATGACTAGGAGTGATTTAGTGCTCCCTAATCTCTCTTTCAGCTGCTTCCCGTTACTTTTTGAAAACATAAATACATTCATTGGTGTCCCACTTGTGTCTTTAGACGCATGAAAAATCTAACACCAGAATTCACATGCATTTTGGATGAAAGACACCAGAACTCAGGAATCACACCTGGATGGTTTGTCTTACCTCCATCTCTTCTGAAGTCTTTCCATTACATTTTAGGTCGCCATGTGATTAAAACAACAGCAACAACTGGTCTGGCCTGCTCCTGTGCCGTTATCAGATTTGGGACAAACTGCTAGCGTTCCCCTATTTGATATGGGCCAGGGCTTCTGTGACTTTAATGTGTACATAGGAAGAAAGCATTTGGTAGGGGCAGCTTGTCCCGCCATATGTTGTACTAACTGAAATTCTTCCTTCTCTAAAAGTAGAAAAGGCACAAGAAACCTCTCCTTTGTTGCACTTAGAAACCTTGGCGTGAGATATAAAAGTCAACACACTCACAGGACTTGGTAATGCGACTGTTTTCCTATTCAAAATAGCATCACGTGTTTACAGTAGTTCAAGATGCCAAATAAATGTCTGACCAGATGTAGCAGATATAATAGTGATAGCAATGCTGCAATAAATTATTAGCTCTCTTGTGGTTAAGGTCAAAAGCTTCAGTACATTTTAAGTTACAATTGGACTTAATTAAGAAGAAATTAAGTTGCAAATTGCAGGTATGGAATTGTAGAGCAAAACAAAAATGGGGGCAGTTACATCAGGCAAGTCTTGTGATCAATATAGGACCTATATACTAGATTTGATATGGAGCACAGAACTCCATGCTGGATCTTTGGTACATGCCACATTGCCACTTGCAGTTACTGTAATTTTCTCCAATAGAATCCCAGTGATGTTGGCAGATGAAGAAAATGCATCACATTATCTTAGCTTTAGCAAATCTCTGATCCAGAAATATTTAATGTTGGCAATAGGAAATGACTTTAGCACATCAAAGAAAATACAGCAGCTGCTTAAGAATAAACCATGGGATTAAAGGCAGGAGCAGGGGGATAACATAACGTAGCTGAGCAGTTTCTGAAGGCAAAGCTTAAGCGAACAAACAAAAAACAGATGTTGAATTCATTCTCAAACGCCCAGAGACTCTGAAGAGAGCTAGTTTTAAAAATAGGGTTTTTTATATATATATATATATATATATATATATACATACACACACACACACACACACACACACACACACAACATTCAATGATCCGTATGTATCTCATTACTGTTGCCTGAGGCAACTGCAGTTCCCAAGAATTTCGCCTTAAGAAAAATGGTCAGAATTGAGCCCCTCGTGTCTTTGAATGTGTCCTGGAGCACCCACAGCTTTAAAGTGATACGCGAGACTCCATTGCGTGCTGCTCACCCCCACCCGAGCTCTCCGCTAGCCTCCACACCCCACTCAAAGCTCTGGCCCAGCATCCTCCAACCGGTTTCCTTGTACTTGAGAAAGATTCTTCAGAAAGCAAACCAGAGACTTGCAGGGGATTCACACCATGCAAAATGCATCACACATTTGAGAGAGGCTTTGCTTAATTGTTACAGAAGGCAAGGCTTCTAAATTGAATCCAGCTGATGGGTGAAACCTTTGGTCACACTGGGTCTTGATGGATCAGCAACTGTGGCATGATTTCCTTTGTGAAATGCCCTGAACTCAAGTTGTGAGGAAATAGGATTCTGGTATTCTCTAAAGCAGCCTCCCGGCAACCTGGTGCCTTCCAGATGTGGGTTTTTAAAAATTTATTTATTATATTTATACCCCACCTTTTTTCCTGCAAGGAACCCAAGGTGGCTTACATAATAATCCTCCTCCTCTCCACTTTATCCTCACAACAACCCTGTGAGGTAGGTTAGGCTGAGAGTCAGTGACTGGCCCAAAGTCACCCAGTGAGCTGCATGGCCGAGCGGGGACTTAACTACTGTAGTGTTAAGACTACAATTTCAAGAATCCCCCTGCCAGGATAGCTAGATGTAGTCCAACTAGGGATTTCAGAGAAATCTGCAGCTTGAGTTTGAATTTCTGCGAATCCAATCCGTGGATTCCCTAGTGGAGCGGCTTTCCCCAAGTTGCACAGATTCCATGGACTTGCAGACCATTTTTCTTTATTTCCATAATTTGACACAAATTTAGTAATAGAAAAACATGAAAAATTTAAAAACATCAACCGAAAATACACCCCCCCCATAGACTAAAGCATGAAAATGCTCATGGGGGGGGGATTTGCTCATTTTCAGAAGTGTGAATTTGTATTGGTCTACCCTCCACTGGAATCCCCTGTAACCTCAATGAGTGGAGAAGAGGAAGCTTGTATGGCAATAAAAGGCTGGAATGAGAACTCCAAGAGCAGGAAAACCGGACTGAGCAGTGCAGAACTCCTGGTAAGCCGGTCTGGCAGCATTCTGCCACCCGCCCATTCTTTGGGCCATGTATGCAATTGAAAAAGTGCAGTAAGGTACCATTACAAACAGTAATCCTTGTTTCTCCACTCTCTTTGGGGAAAGGGTAATGACTCTGCTTTCAAAAAAGCAGCAGTACCAAGCCTAGTAAATCCCAGTGCCCCCACCTTAGATTATGATTGGCAGTCTGATCCGAAACACTTGGGTTCTGTTGTCTACACGCAGTGCCGAAGTAATACTCTCCGCATGGATTTCTGCTAGAAACAGACCAAATGCTAACACTGTGGGCGACATGCACATTACAATATAGACCCCACTGGCTACATGGAGGTCAGAATGGAAATGAGCAGCAGCCGGTGGCTCCAGTGTCAGTGGGAAGGTATATCCACTCCAGGTTTCAGTATGAACTTTAAAGGAGCTATCCATGGTGCCGAGCCTATCTTGGGGCTAGAGTTCAGCACCATGGACACTTCCTTAAAAGTTCTGACTGGAGCCCTGAATGGATACACCACCCCACTGACATTGCAGCCACCAGCCTCCACTGATGGAAATTGATCCACAATTTTCATGTCATGCAGACATGGCTGTCAGGAGGTGGCTGGAAGTTTTTCAATCCATTCTAAAATGGTAGCAAAGTAATTCTTCAGCTGTGGTCCATGTCCAGCATTTGGGGCTGAGCACATGCCTTGTATGTAGAAGGTCCCACTCCCAGGTTCAATTCCTTCCTGGAATCTCCAGTTAAAAGATCAGATAGCCAGTGATTGGAAAGATCAGGCCTGTGGCTCACACTGGCTCAACTTGTCTGAGTGTGGAAAGCTAAGCAGGGTCAGGCCTGGTTATTACTCGGATGGGAGACCCCTCCTCTAGTTTCCTGCATTGAGCAGGGGGTTGGACTCGATAGCCTTGTAGGCTCCTTCCAACTCTATGATCTATGAAATCTATGAAACCTCTGCCTAAGACCCCCAGAAAGCCACTGCCAGTTAGATTAGAGGACCTTCTGATCTCTCCCAGTTTAATAATCTATATAGCCAAATGGCTCTTCATTCCTGGAATGATCTGGGTAAAATGTTTTTTAAAACCTTGATCACTGCTGAGCTACCTGAGCTCCACAGTGCTGTGACAGATATTAAAATAAAATGGAACTGATGCAAAATTGTCCAGATAACTTCCAATCAGAACCTCCGCAATATTACCACTGGGGCCTAATAACAAAACTCAGTTATGCAGAACCACCACCCTATTCTCAGTAGCTCAGTCAATGACCACGCCACCTGTTTAACCTGCTGGAGAAGAAAACAGCTCGTGTTATTGCTCTGTGATGAGAAGGTGGAGATAAGAAGGGTTCGTACATACCAATGGAAAGTTATGAAGAAAGGGAGAGTGTCTTATTAAAAATGAAAACATTTTCCCAGTGTTCTCCAGCAGCAGACTGGAGGTGCCCTGTAAGCAGCCAAATCTTTGGTAAATCTCAATTAATATAAATAGTTCCTTAGGTTTTCATGTACTAGATGAGTCTTGCCTTAGATTTCATATTCCATTTATAGTCAATGGATCTGCAGGTCAAATTTCTAATAAGTGGACAAGGTTGAGTCTTGATATGTCAGTTTATCATGATATATATAGGACTGGGTTCTGGGGCTAGAGAATCCCACTGTGGAAGGATGCTATTACTTACTTTCACCATAAAAAATTGAAGTCACAGATATTTCTTTGGCATTAACTAGCCAGTTTGTCCTTAAAGGTTCCCCTCCAACTTAAAAACTTTTATTCATTCCAATTCTTCAGCTTTAGAAAAAGAGAGGTGCAACTAGAAACTAGAATATACAATCAAAATACTTGGGTCACATTTGAGACAAAGCTCCAATTGTGCTAAACATGTCTCTTTTTAAACTCCACTTTATTAATATTAAAGACTTGAAGAACAACAAAATATACAGGAACTGTGAAACAGAGCAGTGGTAAGTTCTTGGAGCTTACATGTGGGGGGAAATTGTTTTCATTTTAAAACATTTATGTACAAGGAATAAAACAGAACAAAAAAGCAAACAATTTGATCAGAGCAGTTTAAAAAGGTTCCTTGTGTAACCAATTGGCCAGCTGCATGTTATATGATTTCATGATCAATCAGTTTCCCCAACCTGGTGCCCTCCAGATGTTGGACTACAACTCCCATCATGGGAGTTGTAGTCCAACATCTGGAGGGCCCCAAGTAGGGGAAGGATGTGTTACATTAAGGAGCGTGACCTTCTAGTGAATTTTAATAGCAGCATATTTAAGTCACGGAGAAGAAAATGTTGAACGTAACTGCTCATTTAATAGATTTGCAATACAGTTATTTTACTGCTAAAAACAATAGCTCTCTCAAGCAGGTGACTTACAAATATTACCACGGGCTGGCCGGACAAAGTACCACAGGAAAAGGTGTGCATTATGTGCATACCAGTAATGGGTTGAAAGAGGTAGCCATGAATTCAGTGTCATACATGCAGTTCACTGATCACCGCAGTGAACAGTCTAACCCAATTTAATCTACAAAGCCAAATTCAGTGCCTAGATAACATTGCTTCTCGTCTTCTATATGTAAGCAGATGACTGGTCCATTAAATAGTTCATACATTGCAACAGAAAGAAGAGCTGACACACGCTCACAAAGCAGAGGAAAATGATAATTTCAGTAATACTTGATGGAGTGTTACATCTTGAAACATTCTTGCTCCAGACAATTGACTTCAAATTGGTTGATGTATTTGGAGCCATTTCCTTCTCTATTGCTATCTCTCGGCATCGCATATTCATCCAATGGTGTTTAACACAGAGACGTTTTCAGAACACAGAGCAGATTAAGGGACAACCTGTTTTGCCCCCTTGCAAGTGTTATACCTGCTATGTTTGAAATGAGCAGAGGGAAAAAAGAGAGCACTGGGCAGATGAGAAGGAACAATTAAGGAGAGATCTTCATAACCTCCAGAGAGGAAATATTTTACATAAACCTCACATTACCACAAAAAAAAAAAAAAGACTCCAAGAAGGACACGACAGTGATAGGACACTGCTTCTTTAATATTCAATTCTGCTCCAGTAGAACATGGTACAAAGAAGGACCCAAGTCTGAAAGGGGGAAAAAACGGAAACAATTCAAGAACGGCCACACATTTTGTCATTGCAACATCTTACTTACACATCCTGCCCAGGTTTTCCACCCTAAAACTCCACTAACTGGAAGGGCAGCTTGAAAAGTAGATGCCACAAACAACATAATTAAGCAGAGTGCAATTAATTCTGGGCTGCATCTACTATGCTCAACTCCAGAGTCTCCATTTCTAAGAGGATGTTTTGCCATCATGGAGAAATACAAGTGAATGCAGTTTGCTAGAATTAAAAGCCCATATAGATTTCACAAAAACCAGGAAAACTTTCACAACCAGACTAAATTTGCCAAGGCTTATAGCCCTTTCTTCCAAAATCAAGATGGATTTTTTTTTTTTTTAAAGGCAGTTAACCTAAATTTATCTCTCCGTTGTTTACTTTTTTAGTACTATTTCTTTCCAAGCAGAAAATTATTTGTTCCCTAGTCCAGTTGCTTGCAGATAGGAAATTAGGCAGGTTCTATCTAGTCTGCACCAGAAATAATTAGACTGACCTGCTGCTGAACACCCTCCAGATGTTCATGCAACATAATCTGGGCCCTGGATTGGGCCACTGTGAGAGCAACCCTCCCTTGAAGCCCACCTTCACAAAACATACCCAGATGTAGAAACAACCGTAGGGAGAACTCACAGCAGGTTCCTTAGAAAGACCTCCATTAGGTCCATAAGAACATATGAAGAGCCATGCTGGATCAGACCAAGGTCCATCTAGTTCACCATTCTGTTCAAATGGTGCCAACCAGCTGCCCACGGGAAACCCACAAGCAGGACATAAGTGCAACAGCACCCTCCCACGCATGTTCCCCAGCAACTGGTGTACATAGGAATACTGCCTCTGATACTGGAGGTAGCATATAGCCATCAGGACTAGTAGCCATTGGTAGCCTTATCCTCCAGGAATGTGTGCAACTCTGTCCACTGTGCAAGTATTGGTGGAAGCATCCAGAATCTCAAGGAACCTAAGAAAATGCTGTTCCCATGGTTCTCAACATCGCATGGCACATCTAGGGCAGAGGTGGAGAACCTTTTTTCTATCTAGGGCCACATTCCCTTTGGGGTAATCAGTTGGGGTCCACATGCCAGCAGTGGGCAGGACCACCCCTCTCTCTTTCTGCCACCCCATTTTCTCTCTCCCCCTCTTCCTTCCTCCCCAACAGGCTAGAGGAACACATTGCTCTTGCCAGAGGTCTGAACAGATCACTTGCAGAGGGCTTATGAAAGTAGGCCAAGGGCTGCAGGTTTCCCACCCCTGGTCTAGGATGGAATGGAGCCCTACTGTAGTGCCCACCATGAGCCACACATACATCCAGGTACATTTGGGCAAGGGAAGAACTGTCGGAGAGGGATTTGGGCCCATTTCTAAACCTATCTGGCCCAGATCTGTTCAACATGGCATCTGAGTCTATCCATTTTCAGCCCCCACCATATCTCTACTTAGGTTACATAGCAATTCAGTTCGGAACCATGTATGGAAACCTCAGAGTCAACAGCATTTATCTCCACCACAAGAAGTGTAAAGAGAGCATATTGACAGCCAATTTTCCAATAGTCTGGTCATCTTCCCAATGGCCAGGACAAAAACGGGCCCAGGAAAGGGCAGGGCATAGGTCAGATGGGATGACCTCCCATCATCCCTTTCCTTCTAGAGGGAGAAGAGATTGTGGTGAGAGAAGGGAAGCAGAGGCAGGGTTCTTCCCACTCTGTGCTTTGCCTCTCCACCATCAATTGCTCACAGGTCCCTACCCTGCAATGTAGTTGAGAAACAGAGAGAGAAATATAGCCCAATTGGGCTACATTATTTGCCTAGGTTTTGCTAATATCCATGCAACATTAAAAATACACCACTGGTATATTTATTTATTTATTATTTGTTTGTAATATTTCTATACTGCAAAGTATTAAAAAAAAATCCCTAAGTGGTTAAAAATTCCTTAAGTGGTAAAGTAATCCCTAAGTGTACAGAGCAATATAAGCAAATAAATTGGTCTTAGACAGAAGTAGCTTACAATCAAAACTTAAAACAGCAGGAGGGGGAACATTAACAAGAGATGAATGCACATAAAATGCTGTTTTATTAAGTACTTTGCCTTTTTTTTCAGTTGGAAGTGAGGGCTAAGGGGTCAACATGCTTTCTCTTAGCTGTTGTATCTGTGTGTGGGGGGATTATTTTGGTAATAGTCACCCAAACAGATTAAGGTAGAATAAAGTCAATGGACTTCAACAAATAGCTACACTAGAAGCTGCAAGTCTAGTAACAAGGGAGCATCATTATCTTAATGTACTTAAAATGTTACCTTTAACATAGTATTAAGTGTAAACCTTACACAGATTGTCACATCATCATAATCAGTATTACAACAAATATTTAGCTCCAAGCAGTTTAAACTTCCTTAAAAGGTTCTAAAGAAATTAAATGTGAACATACAAAGACTTTGAAAAAAAGGCAACACATAGAAGCACAAGCTTACTGAGCAAAAATAATCTGATGCTTGTCGTATCGCTGCAGGAAGCTGCAGCTTTGAAAAAATCCAAATGTCAAGAAACTTTATTTTTGAAAGGGAAAAAAGAGGAAAAGATTAATAACCGATCAAAAGCACCTGAATATGTTCCATTCTAAACCAGAAGAATCCCAACCAGAAGGGAACAAATTCCGTGCTTTTATTGAACAAGAGAAAAGCCCCAACATCAGGAAAAATCCAACATATAATAAATTGAGTGGTATTAGATACTCACAGTCCAGCAGAGAATGGCAAACCCAAACCAGGCAACACCCCAAGCATGTCTGTTCATTGGGCCAGCAATGGTTTCATAGCAGCCCTGAGGAATCAGAAAACCGGGGTCGGAATCAGAAAACAGGCGACCAGGTAACACACTTCAAGACATCTCAAGCCTTCATTTGACGTTAAGGAGTTTGGTGACTCTGAAGTTAGTTAACCACTTCGAATATCTATCCTTGTATCCAGAACAAGAACTGAGATAGGCAACCTCAAACCTGCAAAATGCTTTTACTGCCCACCTTGCCACAACAACATAATGTACTGCCATCCACACAGCATTTCCCAGCCTCTGTACACACCAGGGTGATCATCAAGGCTGAAGTGATGCAACTACATAAGCCAGACAGAAGCCTGCCGGATTCTTTCTTCAAGCAGGAGAATGACTTGGTCACAAAATCAGAATCCACTGATGTGGCAAGTTACCTGCTAACCCCCAAACATCTTGCATTCTAGTGCTACTTCTCAAATATAAAGGGACAAGTGGGAGGTGCAACAAAACGTTCCAGTGTAGAGCGCTCCAGTTAGCCAACCATGCCTTCTGTCAGGATTCCATCCCCATAATTTTCCATCTCCCCCACCCAAACGCTCAGCATTCTGTGGCCACTTACATATTTAGTCCTCATTGTTTTGAGCTCCCCTCCCCTTAGGGGTCCCCCCACCCACCCTGCAAAAGATGTTTTCTACTTCTACAAGCTTTGGGATTCCCCCAAACCTGACACTTCCCTCTTGACAAAGACCTGGTTTATATGTCACGCTAAACCACCGTGGGTTAATTAACCTGCTAGGCTTCACAGCACACAACAGCTGCCATTTTGAATACACAAGCCATGGTGCATGCATATTGTGGCTTGTCATGCCATGTGAACCTGGGAGGTTAACCCTAGAATAACTAATCATAACCCTCACATAACCCATGCCACGTGGGTTCACACGACATGCCAAGCCATGGCACACTGCCATGGCTTGTATATTCAAAAAGGCAGGTGGTGTGCATCAAGAAGCCCCATGAGTTAATTAACCCATGGTGGCTTGTCATGATGTGTGAACAGACCCTGGAAGGCTTGTGGCACTTTAAAAGGCTTACAAACTGGTTATGGCATACTGTACTCAGATGCAATCTGATAAAGCAGGGTCTAGTCTACAAAAGCCTAATGCCATAATCAATTTGTTAGCTTTCAAGGTGCCACAAAACTGTGGTGTGTGTGTTTTTTAATTCTACTAATCTCATACTAAAAATGTTTTAATGAAGCAATATGGTTCTGATCATATCCTAAGTCACATTGACTAGCACCCACAAAGAAGCCACCTGCCACTCTTCTCAGTTCAATTAAGATTAAGTCTCTGACAAGTATTTGTGTGGAACACCATTTATCTTTGGGGGGAAATCTAGTTGGGAGGGCAGGAAGAGAAGGAGGAAACAAGCAACCATTCTTGAGCTCAGGGCCTCAGCCTTTTACAATACTGCTGGGTTTCAGCAGTGCACTGACATTCCAGAGAGGAAGAATTTAGATAAGCATTTCAATTACTCCAAAAACAAGATCAAGAAGAAATTCTTACTGTGTTGTGGTAATAGCCAGACACCCCCAATTTGCAGCCATCTAAGTTGATTGCTTTTCCTAGGATATCCATAACACAGCACTGGTGTGGCCAGGGATAATCTGCATCATTGTTCACTGTCCTAAAAATGGAGGTATACGTCTGCCAATCTGTTGGGCCATTCACACCACAGCATTTATTCTGGGTTTAGAAGGGGGGGAAAGTTGTTTGTTAGCATTACAACGATTAAGCACCTACTTGGTCATCTGAAAAAAATAGAAATTTGTTGTGAAGGACAGAAATGTGACCCAATGTGGAATGGGCTTGCATCCAGTTATAGCTGGCATCTCCCATGTTCCACAAATAATAAAACCACTAGAACATCACTGCAATGTAGTAGTATTGGACAGGGTGCGGATATTACATCAATGGGCCCTTTATGTTAAGGTTTCCTCTGATAGGTGAATGTACAGGATGTTACCACTTGGAATCATATCATTGGAACAAAGTAAGTGTAGTACCTTCTTGCACCCAAGATTTAAGCTTCCCAAGTCTTGGATCAAGCCAAAACCATTCGAAATCCCATTCACTTCACCGGGACTCACAGGGAAGTGGATGGTTAAGAGAAGAGTGATAAACTGATGACCTAGTGCCCTCCAAATGTTTTGGACTACAATTCCCGTAGCCACTGGCCATGTTGGCTGGGGCTTATGAGAGTTGTAGTCCAAAACATCTCAAGGGCATCAGGTTGCCTACCCCTGACCTAGGTTATCCCCAACTACTCAGCCTAGATCAGGTTAATCTCACACATGTATGGAAAGCCTGTGCTATACTGCATAGCTCTAAGCAAACTTTGAATCCTGTATAGCTCTAAGCAAAAGGATAAGCAGGGACAACAATTCAAGACCTCTAGATCTCTTAACCAGAGGTGGGATTCCATGTTGCCTACTCCAAGCCATTTATAGCCCAATTCTAATCCTATCCATGTTTATTTCCAGGCAAATCCCTGTGAGTTCAGTTGGGTTACATGCGCTAAAATTGCAGCTTCAGTCCATGGCAGCAGCTGCTGCTCTAAACAATGTCATGATCATTTCATACTACTACAGTTACCAATGTTCATTTATATATCTGAAGAGAGTCAGAGTATGTAGCAACATTATTCAGCTGACATATAGGTGAAGCCATCACAATAAGGAAGGTGAATACAAGCATCAAAGTGAAGCTATTTGAGTGCTGGCAGTATTGAACAATGTGACTATGCTGCCCATTCTTAAAAAAAAAAAAATGGGGGCGGCGGCTATGTCAAATTAAATTTTGGAGAAGTTCTCGAATTTCGGAGAAGCTCTCAGGGGCCGCATTCCGGCGGGGGGTGGGGTGGTCTGATGGTAAAAGGAGGTGGGGCCAATGGAAGGAGGCACGGCCATTGGGGGAACCCCAGTGGGTCGTATTGGGACCTCAAGTAGGCCTGAGGTTCAACATCTGAGATTCTTCAGAAGGGCAGGCAACAGCAGGCAACACAGAAGCAGGGCGAAACAATTCACTAAGAAATTGACCAAAAGGCTTCCAAGGAGCCACGGCTTTTTTGCATTTAAGTAATCTAGAGCAATTTATTATTTAATTCACACAACCATTAGCCGCTGTCCAGCAGGAATGTCCTCATTTAAAAGATGAGAAAAGTGTACATGCAAGAGCACTACAGAGTCTTGAAATATTTAGGAATATTTAGAGTGAATCAGGTTCACTCTACAGCCTCATGCTCAGTGCAGTCATAATTACCTGCAACATGAGACGATTCCATGTCCTGGTGACGCCAGCGCTCTTCCAATCATCGTCACTGTTGACTGGTTCTGGATTCTGGTACTTTTCCAGCATTTGCTTCAAGAAGAGATTGGGCGTGAGCTGCATGGAAATGAGAGAGGAGGAGGAGAAATACAAGTGTTACACAGATTCCTTTCTGGAGAAGACTCTAGACAGGACAGAAGCCTACATTCCTGACAGCACCCTGTGCATGTTGCTATGGCATTTAAAATTACCGTAGTTATGGCTACATTCTCCCTTCCAGTACAAAGTGGTAAATAATGTTATGTGCTTGGGGTCAGTCTAAACTACCTTTCAGGGATCCCTTGAAACTCAGTGCTCCTGATTACAAAGTGATTCAGGATTCTTGAATTGGTAGCTTTTGTTCTACCAATTCTTGAATTGGTAGCTTTTGCAGGGTAGCAGGAAGTCAGGCCGGAGAGTTTTGGATAGAAAAGGGAGAAGAGAGCTGACTTGGGGTCTCCGGAGGAAAATCCCTAGGCAGCTGAAAGGGAAGCAGAGGTCTGTTGGACTGGGAACTTTGTGGACGCTCATTCTGAGCTCAGTATAAATAAACCATTCATGAAAGAAATGCCACAAGCCTCCAGTGTCTTCCTCCTGGGGAAACTGAAGTCTGAATAAGTGCTGGAGCCCCTAAAACTCCTCACCTCTCAGAAGCGAGGTGTGGGAGAATAACAATAATTTACCCAAAACCTCACCGACACCCCTATCCAAAGTTTGACAGCAGACTACTTCATGGGAAAAGCACAAGGAAAATTGTGATCAGCTGGCCTTTCATGGCTTCTTGTGAGCAAGGGACTGCCCAAACTTTTGTTTGCATGTGACCAACATCCTAAAATTATGTGGCTCCAAGTTTCTTTGGGCTACAAAACATATTAATTCCCTCATTGAGTCCACAGGTGTGGGCAAGAAGCTTTCCTTTCCACTGGGCCATAACAATTAATTCAGACCTTTCCAAATTTCCCGCTCAGCCATAATCTTCTTTTATGTTTAGAGCCTCAAGCCTTTTGCAGGTCTGTGTCCTATATCCTTTTAATGGCAAGGCTGAAGTTGAGAACATGTGAGAGAAGAGACCAAACAACAAGAATTGACAGAGTACTTACAAAGTCTCGATGTACTGCAGCGGTGATGCTAGAGGCGACTTCAAAGGCAAAGACAATCATCATCAGGATGATATACTAAAACAAAGCAAAACACACAGGCACACTTACATCTCAGATTTAGATCCACAAGGAAAACAGGAACACACGACTCTTGGGCAGTGGTGCAGCTAGGTAATTTTAGACTTGACTTAATGGCCTTATGGACAGATGCCCCTCAGGTGGCCACGTGTATTATTTCAGTTACGAAGCAGACAACTAACACTGCTCTTCTCCCCACCACTACCATTCCAGGCTTTACAACTCTTTCTACATTCCCAATTTGTTACAGCAAAAAAAACAAAAACCAAACAGTTTGCCAACTGTGATTTAAAAATCGCAGCGTGAGAGCCCACTGTCGTGTAGTGGTGAGAGTGTTGGACTGGGACTCGAGAGATCTGGGTTCTAGTCCCCACTCGGCCATGAAACTCACTGGGTGACTTTGGGCCAGTCACTGGTTCTCAGCCTAACCTACTTCACAGGGTTGTCGTGAAGATAAAATGGAGAGGAGGAGGAGGATTATATAAGCCGCCTTGGGTTCCTTGCAAGAGGGGAAAAGGCAGGATATAAATATAATAAATAAATAAATAACCCAGCCACCCTCTACGCACGTGCAGTTTTGCATTTTAAATTCACTTAAATCGCAACCCTATCATCATGACTACAGGAATAAAATGGAGTTGGCTTCCGCTGCCCTGATGTACATGGGAAGAAGCACCATTTGTAGAAAAGGATAATATATTTTAAAAGTGAAAATGAAAGCACCTGCAGCCATGTACATCCCCAGCTGCCCACCCGGTGACTATAAATGTCTTTAAAACAAGAAAGGATGCTGTGGTGAGCAGCGTCAGCCACGGAGGGCCCCCCCGCATGCCGCTGCTGCTCCAGGAGCCAATGCCAGGCTGCCTGCCACCGACCCCATCACCTGCCACTCTGGGTGGTCATTTGAGGGCTTCCTGGCCTACGGGAGCCTAGACTTTGGCCCCAAAACCCAACCACTTTTCTTGGGGGCAGGCTTCCACTTTCCTCTTCTCCGTCTTTCAAGATTGAAAGTTTCAGAAGCAGGAGTCAGGGCTGCTGCACATATATACGTACACCCCTTGGCAATTCTCAGCTGAATGCATTAATCGTCTCCAGCAATAAAAATTTTCATGGCAACTCAAAACACTGTCGCTTTGTCAGGTTATTTCTGAAAAGGGGGCCAGGCCAAATGGTTTCCTAACAGAACAACTCTATTGCTAAGGATAATCCAGAATGACAGCATAGACTGCCTCAGTTCAGACACAATGCCACCTATGGTTGGGACAGCAGCATAGCAGCTAAGTTCCCTATTATGAGCTTTTCTACAAGGGACCCTCTGTCTTTACTTCCAGTTTTGTTGCAGAACTGAGATCCAAGCTCTATAAACAGCTTTTCCTTTACTGCTTTTCTGCTACATAACCTCTAGTGGAATAGTGCTATAGTGGAATAATGCAACTATACAAGTAGGAAAATGCATTTTCTTTTGCTTTCACAAATAATACTCCATTTTCTCTGCTATAAAAAAAACACCTTGAAAGTGCTCTTAAAAAACAAAAGTGAAACTGGAGAATCACAACGTTGTCTAAAAAGCCAGTAAACAATCATGAGTAAGGAATGATGAGTGCACAATAAATGCCTCATGTAGAAAAGCTCTACATCTCCACTCTCTGCCCCCAGCCCTCCAGTTACTTTTAGCTTTTACTATATACATCTTACTTTAGAAATTCAATACGTCTGATTAATAATAGTCAAAATGAAGAGTTTTCTGGACAACCCAACCCAACCCAACCATAACAAGTAATAATTTCACCACTTCGCTATCTGCACAGCATGTTATGCCTCACCATTCCCTTGTGGGTAATGTGAGCTGGCAATAATATGTTCAAAACCATACTTCATCTGACTGCTTCAAGTCTGCAACTGTGAACTGAGGAGCATAGTCTGTCACAAGCTGTTCAGGAATTCCAAGTTGTGCACATGATTTCTTTAACCTGTCTATAAACACTCTTGGCATGTACTTGTCAAGTGTGTCGCACTTCTACATATCTCAAGAAACAGTCAACCACCACCAAGTAATGCTATCCTGCATATTCACATAGATCAGGTACTAGCCTCTTCTAGGCCTCTCTAGCAAAGGTGTTATGATCTGTGGCTTTTCATATTGTGTAGGTTTGTTCAGCCTGCAAAATTCACAGGTGAGTAGTTTATGGTTTATGCCTTTACTGATCTATTACATTTATTGATTTATTTGATTTGTACCTTGCCTTTCTACCAAGAACAATGGCACTCATGGCTCCAATGGCACTCAAGGTGGCCTATGGGACCCTGGACTTTCATGCTTTGCCACCACAGTTTGTTTGACCTGTTCATAACATTTTGTAAGTCCTTGATGGCCTTCATGGATGAGATCTAAAACTGCGTTCCTCCGAGTTCTTGGCATGACAATGAAGTCTCCTTTCCGTATTAGTCTTGTTTAACTGTCCACTAGCAGCAGCCCACAGGTCTAATGTTCTTTTGGTACTTTAGTCATCCCAAATGTATGTAGGCAATAACACCTTGAGATTATTTATCTGTCTTGGTTGTCTCATCATGTCACCTTCTTTCCAACTCCGGTCTGTAGGATTCCACAGGTCAGCCATAGGTAATCCCCATGTGGCAATATAGTTGGTTCTGTAATTTCATCAGTTGCATCTGCTTCTTCCATTCTCTTTAACTCATATTCTACTTTGTCGAATAATGGAAACAGGAATTCTCTATGGCGAATGTACGCTATATGGTTCAGCATTAACTTTCAAGTCACAGAGTCACTTTCTAGGAGTCAAACTTCTCCAAACACCCCTTCAACATGCTCCATTTCAGGGGTAGGCAACCTGGTGCCCTCCATATGTTTTGGACTACAACTCCCTTCAGCCCCAGCCAGCATGGCCAATGGTAAGGGATTATGGGAGTTGTAGTCCAAAACCTCCATAGGGCACCAGGTTGCCTACGCCTCCTCTATTTTCTCTTACATTTTGGTACCTACACTGCAGCTGAAGAGATTATCAGCTTTTGATCCTCTAACCGCATACTCACTGAAATGGAACCTTTGACCCTGGTATAATGTTTCTCCAGAGAATTGTGCCATACAGGTCAAGGGGCCTCCAGGGCTGTTTAAGGTTGTGTCAGCAGGTTTCAGCATAGGAGGTGGATCAAGGCGAGAACACGTGACACTAATATCAGGAGGAACGTCAGTACCTGCATCAGTAGCCTATGGGCTTGCCACCGATGTATCACCACAAGCAGTAGATCCCAGAAAAAGTAGATCCGGACTGCCATCTGTTACTTCTCTTAATCTCTTAATGCAGCAGACTGTGGCAAAGTGTCCCAGTTTTTTACCCTTGTGGCATTGGGTTCCATTGGCTGGGCAGCCCCACTTGGGCTCTCCTACATCTTATACGTCTAAACTGAGAAAAGCTTGAATTTATTTGGGGTTTTTCAAGGGGTTTCTGAGTATTTCTCTGTATGGATCACTCCTGTTAGGATTCTGTTTACTGGCGATCACCTCCAGGGCTCTTCCTGGTAGCTTCTGTTCTCTATTCTGAATTTTAACCATGATAGAAATGGCAAGTCATTCTCTTACAGTTAAATCCCTCAGCATCTGCAGTCTGAGGGTCCTCTGTCTGGGAAGTTGATCACTACTCTGTCTATGATATGCCTGCCCCCGCCCCCCACTTTTCTGCCATCTCATCCAGGGCTCTCGAATGCTTCACGGACTCCTCCGGTTTTGAACTCTCTGGTAGAAACAGGCCCTCTCACAAACTACATTACATTCAGGAATAAAAGTCTCATCAGATACGGCCAGCCCCTCTGCATAATCACTCTTATAATTCTCCTCATAAGATTAGGTCAGCTCCCCTTTCAAAGGCATGGAGCCTGCACTTCTCCGGTCTCCATGCTGCACTTTGTTGCTATGTGGAAATGAGCACATCTTGCCTTCCAGTCTGGCCATTCTTAGGGTCTGTCAAAGTTGAAACTTTCTGTGGCTGAAAACTGTGTCACAGAAAGCAATTCTTGCAGGGTTTAAGACTTAGACTTCTGACACTATGTCAAGCTGTTTCAGAGAGATGGCCAGACCAAATCGGTGCCTAGGAGAACCACCACTTTATTGCTAAGAACAGTCTAGAACAGCAGTGTAGCTGTCAGCCACAGCACTACCTATGGTCGGAATAGCAACATAACAGTTGAGCTCTCCATCACAACCTCTCCATCTGCAGTGGTCCAATCACACCTGCAAGTCATCCCTTAATGCTGCAGCAATATTAAGTGACAACCACACATGCTTAAACAAGCCCTTTGATAATCCCCAAACATTTGTGGTAAACACTGGCAGAAGCATTCTATGATTTGTGGATCTCTTATACATGTCTGGCTTTGTATACTAAATTTGGGGAAAATATCTTGCTAGAAATAAACCTCTCTTCCCTTCAATCTTGGAGCGGAAAGTTGTAAAATCTTATTCCATGTTGTGGGAATCATTCCCACTCCATGCACTGGTCTTCAATAACAACATCAATTTTTAAAAAACACACACAAAGCAGTTCCTTGTAAACACCCCCATTCTTTGTGGATAGTAATAGCTAAAACCTCCCTTAAAGGGAAGATGATTCTTTACAGTACACTACATTTTTAATCACAGTGAACTGGAAGATTTCCCCCCTCAAGCTAAAGACATGTGGATATAATTCCTTTAGTGACATTCTTGTCTCGCAACTCAGTTTTGCAGGATGACAATGCTAAGGTATTGGACGATATATAGTTCGAATAAAATACTTTCTCACTTTTTTGCCATACCTTTCAGAATGATTGACAGCACACATATCTGTAACTGAAAAACAGTTTCTATTCTTTTGTGTTAGGACTGCAATAAGTTTCATTTGTACAGCAAGTGCCAACACTCACAATTATTCCAGTTTCTGGAACTCTGCAAACATAGTTTTTCTTTGACAGCCTAGTCATTGCTACCTCCCACACAGTTATCACTGTTAAGGACATTCCTTTGGGCAAAAAGCTAGGAATACACCAACACACAGCTGGGTGGCTGATTTTGTAGATTCTGAGAACATAGCACACTAGTAGCTACTGTCTAACTTACCACCAGCAGCATTGTCCTGTTTGACTTCATGACACCGACAATGCCAAGGATCGACAGGCAAAAGAAACAGAAGCCCGTGAAGATCCCAATCCATGCAGCACTATAGATGTCGTCATTATCGGTAGCTTCCAGCAATGGATACAGTGTGTGCTGATCCGACACGAAGAATATGCACTCGGCCATAAGTGCAAGGCCACAACACTAAGAACCAGAGAGAAACATGGCAGTCATCCCAAGCAGTATCTAGGTCAGGGCTCTCCAACCTTGGGTCCCCAGATGTTGCTGGCCTACAGCTCCCAGCATACCCAGCCAGAATGGCTAATGGCAAGGGATTCTGGGAGTTGTAGTCCAGCAACATCTGGGGACCCAAGGTTGGAGAGCCCTGATCTAGGTATTTTGCTTGACATTAAGACAAAAGCCTGAGCCCAGACTGAATGCACTGTTCAAGACTTGCACTCCCTCCTCTTCTATCTATTAAGGGTGCTCGACATCAACTAATGCTCGTACAAATTTGTGACTAGATGTACCACAGATAGCATGCATATGCCACATTCCCTGCCCTACTAGGAAATTACCTGTCCTTGTTAGTGCTCCACCTCTGAGTTTCTTTGAATGAATATTAGTATCTCATTAAACAGGCACTAGCCTCTTTGCAACGTCCATTCCTTGTGTTTGGATTACGGGTCACATGGTGCCTCTTATCCCAGCTATTCTTCCCCTATTCCACCCACCCACCTATTTTTTTTATAAGAAGAAATGCTGATCTTGAACATATCTGTTCAACACAGACATCTTGCTATTCTTCTCTGTTACTTTGTGGAGAGTGAAATGGGGGAGCTATTTCTCAGCCACAATGGAGGCACCTTCAAAACTTTCTACCACCCCTCCTGCATCCCCAAATTAAAGTGCGCACACACGCACACACACGAGAGAGAAAGAGAGAGAGAGAGAGAGAGAGCACTAAAAATGCTGATTTTAAAAACACATACAACCCCCCCCCCAATTTGCACCTATAATCCAGAGAGGAAGCAGTATGTAGGTACTGTGAAGAGCATCTTCAGGGACCATAAAATTGGATTTGTACATTCATCCACACATCAGGACAACTCCCACTATGCTTGAGTGCACATGCAATGATGGGATAATTTCAAGAGATGTGCATATCAATATCAACATCAAACGGCTGAAAAGCGCTGCTCAACATAGCTCCTGACGTAGCCATCCCCCATGTTTCACAGTTCAGGTTCACTTACCCCCAGGACGACATTCCCCAGGATTAGCAAGCCTTGGAAACATCGCACACCAGTATCACCTTTTGCCATCTTCAGCTTGTCATACAACCTAGAATACAGTTAGCAATTTATCAGTACTGTAGTTTCTCTCAAAAGTACCGGGTCTCCATGCTGCCCTCTCACCTCTGCCACTGAAAGCAAGGAGCAAGCACACCCAGACTTCTACCACATATCAAGCTTGAGACAGAAGCTTCAGAAATTACATCAGAACAAGCTATTCACATATATTTTTGTATCAGGCATTTCTATAAACAAGGTTGCACATTCTTTTGATTCCTGCCCATGGAAGATGGAAAAGTTGTGTCATAGATAGTGCATGCGTATACATTTGTAGAATCTCTTTGAAAGGTAACCCAGAAATAATGTGAGAGCTGGTGAAAGGTTAAAGTGGATCAAATAGGTGTGTACCCTTTATTTGAACCAAATGCTGCTAAAACGTTATCTAGAATGCCAAGCATAATTTCAGGGGAAACACACTCATGGGGCCAACTAAAGCTGGTCTCAGTGTAAACCAAGACTAGGAGTAGAAAGTTTTATGAATCTTGAGAGCATCCTTGATTATTCAAATAGCCTGCCACAGCAGAAGGAGAATAAAAATAAAGTAGGCTGGGCAACTTTGGCCCTTCTAGAACTCCCATCATCGCTTAATATAGGCTATCGTGGATAGGTCTGATTGGAGTTGTAGCCCAAAACATCCATAGGACCACAAGTTGCCCACCCCTGGCATAAAGCATCTGCTGTATCAGGTGTTGCAATCACTAGAATGCCCTGTAAATGTTACTGGAACACCACAAAAACACTTTTCAAAGAGTTAATGCCACAGCACTTCTGTAATATCTTCATCCCATGACAATTCCATGGGGAAGATATATGTGGTCCACCTTGCCCATGCAGCAATGGGCCTTTAAACATTATACTAGTGCTATGGGCTGAATGCACAGACAACCACCTCCTACAGCGCTAACGTAATTCTTAAAATGACACTCAGTTCTTCCGTTTCTCTGGCATTACCATACGTCAGCCATACCAAGTAATGGGGGGGGGGGGTCTTCTGAGACAGGCAAACTGAGTAATTCAGGTTGTTCCAAATCAGGACTTAAATGTTAACTGAGGGACACTTCCCATTTCCACAGCCTATAAGGATATCTTTGCTTTGTAGGTGGAAATACAGGCCTGTGGCTCACGCTGGCTCAGCTTGTCTGAGCGTGGAAAGCTAAGCAGGGTCAAGCCTGGTTATTACTTGGATGGGAGACCCCTCCCCTAGTTTCCTGCATTGAGCAGGGGGTTGGACTCGATAGCCTTGTAGGCTCCTTCCAACTCTATGATCTATGAAATCTATGAAATATGGCAGTGTAAGAATTTGTTCCCCCACCCCCAGATCAGTATATGAGATCTCGTCATCAGTGTGGACCTACACACATGGAAGTGTAAAATGAAAAAAAACAACCTTCATTTCCTACAATGCCACTAGAACTTTGATATCATTTTGGAATATATTATGTACAGCCCTGCTTCAATTCACAATGGACACATTCACCTTCCCTCAGAATCCAGTTTCAAGATCACAAGGATCACATTCACTTGTACATCACACCACTGCTTTGAGAGCCACAGCTGTGGCATATGTGAAGTTTTTCCATCGATTCTCATGGCCACCTCCAATCTATGAGGCTCCTTCTACCTTGGGCTATGGCTTCTGCCGCATGGTTGAAAATGTCACCTCCCATTTCACAATGGATCTCCTGCAGCAAGCCTGACTCAACCTTTCTAGTGAGAAAGTCACACCCATGTCAGAAACTACAACCATGCTGCAGCATCTGTGACAGAACAGGCGCAAGGAGATAATGTGAAGAGCCAGTTGCAGCTAGAACATGGGAGACCAGGAGACCAACATTCCAGAGGCATTTTTGAAAGTCCTGCCTCCCAACCCTGCATTCCAGTCCCAGGCATTCTCTATGGAGTTTACACACCCTCCCCACAGGACTCACACATGCACACATGGGCAAGACTCATAGATTTAATAAACCCCAAAGCCCTCAACTTCTGCTTTAGTTCAGGCAGTTCATTCACGGTTTTAGCTGGGATACACCAGACTCTTCTACAAACTGGAACGATGCAGCGTGGCTCATGTCATGCCAACATCATCCAGGGCAGCCGTGTTGAACCTCTTCCAGCCTGAGGGCCGAATTTAGTTTTGAAGAAGCACTCGGGGGGGCACAGTCCAGTGGTGGGTGAGGCAAAAGGGGGAAGGCAAAGGCAGAAGGGGTGGAAGCAAAAAATGTACTCAATATACCAGCACATTTGAGCTCAGGGCTCTTCCTGCCAGTAGCTGAGCCTTAGAAGAGGCATCTCAACCGTTTACAATGGGTAAAACAAAAACAAAAGCTAGGAAACCACCAACCAGTTAGCACTGAGGGGAAAGGAGCAGGGCCAGGGGAAGGGGACATGGCCAACTGGGGAACCTCAGAGGGCTAGATTTGGACCCCAGGCAGGCCAGGGTGGCCTGTGGGCCTGAGGTTTGGCACTCCTGACGTAGGAGTTGCCACATATTTCATGGGCAGAACCTCTCCACCTTTAACAGATGAGCCTGAGCCACAGGCTGAAATCAACAGGTGAAACTTTTCCAGTACAGATAGCAATGGGAAAAGCTGCCCCTGTTAATTCCCGTCCATCTTGCCATTGTTAGATACAGAGCATCTTACCATTAAAGACAAATGGCAGTCACTTTTGCTGCTCCCACAGTGTGAACATCCTCCTCCTGCCTATTAAAAAAGCTTGGCCCAATGTGGATAAAGTATGCTGCAAGGCACATCTGAGACACACAACGGGCCTGTACATGGTTGGACTCGATGGCCTGGTAGGCCCCTTCCAACTCTACTTTTCTATGATTCTATGATTTGTGTTAATGCCTGCTTAGATGGGGAATGCAAAGGAAGTAACTTTGGACAGGTTGTTTCAGTGGTATCAGCATAACAGCATCTAAACCAGTTTTTGACAAAGTATAGAAAGCAGTCATTCTGGAAAGCCAGTTGAAGTTGGTTTCATATCTCCCAACTAACCTCTCTCCTCCCTTTTAATGAAGAAGAGTAGACATACTACAGGGTGGCCAGGTATCCTCATTTACAGAGGACAGTTCTCTATTTTAGAGAGCTGGCAGAGGACAGCCCTCTGTTTGAAGGTGTCCTCTATTTGAAGGGCTGTCCAGTACAAATCTGGTTTAAAGTCAAAGACCCACAAGAAAGGAGAGCAGCAGCCTTGAAGTTGCCCATCAACACTTGGCACCTGGACAGCAGACTGAGCAGACACACAGATCACCTGGTCAGTCTACTCTAATGCGGTGTGGTATCTTGTATTTCTGTTAAATTATAGTTATTTCTGAATTTGGACCTATACATGTAAATGTGCATATGCAAATGTTACACAAATTGGTGCCCTCTTTCTTGGTGATGCATAAGTGGTAACCCTAACTATGAAAAAGGTTTTCCCCTGTAGAATCTAAGTTGCCATGGTGACTGAGCTGAAAAATATCTGTTTGCTACCAACCCCTACCCCCAAACATAATTTCTCCCCGCTTCTCTATATGGGCAGAACAATTATTCCACAGTGAAGACTGCATCTGAGGTTTTAAAATCTAATTTGTTTTTGTCATTCCTTGCCTATGAGAGAAGCTTTTCCTCATGGTGCCAGAAGAACCCCCTTGCAGTGTTCATATGTATACCTACTTAAACTAGATCAATCTTATTGGCATCAATTGAACACCACTGATTTAAACACACCAGCATAAAATGTGTGGATTAGAGCCCTAGCAGCAACTTCTAGGCATTCCTAAATTAGGAGCACGATAACAACAGTCAATTCCCTTGTGACTCTGAAGCCAAATAGACTCATCCCAGTCCTTACAGGGAATAGTGCTATTTCAGCCCCAAAATGTTTGTTAGTACCTATATATCTGCAACAAATAGGTAAAGTTTGATGGTAGTCCCCTTCCAACAGCCTTTCAGGAGTTTGGATTGAAAACTTGCAGTTTTACATATTGGATGGAGGTCATATTCTGGAGGTCCAAAAGAGGCCATTTCAGGACCAGTTTAAAGTAGTCCTAACCACACTTGGACTATTGGAATTCAGCCATTTGTTTGCCACCAACAAAAATTTTGGAAGTCACCATGAATAGTTGGAGGGACCTTTTGAGTTGCGGAAGATGATGATGAATACATGTGAACACATTTTACTGCACAGCAAATTTAACTCCTGCATTTGCTTCTAGGAAGCCAAGGCCCTGCATGGCTAAAGGTCATTCATGAGAATGGATCTAATCTCTGGAGGAAAAGTGCAACCTAACATAGAGACAAACTAGGACTTGGTGAGCATGCGTGTGCAGGCTGGCACCAGATCCTTGCGTTCTGGACTTAAGACCTTGGTCTTCAATAGGTGGGTCAGAACCCACAAGTGGGTAACACCAAAGGCACCACTGACTTGTTTTGTTTCCTAAAGAGGAGGAGAAAGGCCAGGGAAGAGAGAAAAGAACAGAGGAAAGGTGGGGAGGGGAGAGGCAGGCATATTTGACAAAACAAAAATTGGAAATGGGTTGTGTTGTGTTAAAGGCTGGTCCCAGGTTGGGTTAAAGGCTGGGTTAAAGGTTGGTCCCAGGTCTGAATTGCTACTTTATTTTATTATATTCATATCCCACCTTTTTTCCTGCAAGGAACCCAAGGTGGCTTAAATAATCTTCCTCCTCTCCAATTTATCCTCACAACAACCCTGTGAGGTAGGTTAGGCTGAGAGTCAGTGACTGGCCCAAAGTCACCCAGTTAGCTTCATGGCTGAGTGAGGACTAGAACCTGGATCTCCCAGGTCCCAGTCCAGCACTCTAACCACTACGCCACACTGGCTCTCTTGAATGTTTGTGTGACAAGACCCCGATATATTTTCTACAACTTGAGCATATAGGGTTCAAGAAAATTAGACTCCAAAAAAACAAAAAACAAACTACTGACCAGCCAATCCTGTCATCACAGGAGAGAAAATTGAGGTCAGCCATGAATGTCCTGCCTGCAGTTCCCTTCCCCCCCACCCAAGGTCAAATGCAGAGGTGGGGAAAAATGTTCTAAAACTGGTTCTACAGCTTTGAAGCCTCCCCCACTGGTATGAGTTATAGTATCGCACAGTTAGTACATACTAAATCAATACTGCTCGGAAAGCATAATATTTAAAAAGGCATAAACGTGGTCTGAAAAATACCAGGATATAAAGGCAGAAATACGTAAGGGTAATGGAATGGCAAGTGTGTCCTGTCCTGTGCCACATGAGCAAGTCAGGATATTACAGTAATGGGAGAGAGCCCTAGTGTAGACTGGTCCCAAGTGCTCACCAACACTGACAAACAACTCCTTCAGGGTTAACAGGATTCATACTGGAACACAAAATGATGCAAAGCAAAGCTGGGAAATGGCACCATCTTCCCTACCTGTTTAAAATTCAACTCTAGCTCAGAAATAGGGAATACTTCTCTATGGCCTGCAAGATGCCTAGCCAAAGCATCAGATAGCATGCCGACATTGGAGGAGATTTCATATTTTAGAGCCATTCATATCACCATGCTAGCCTAATATCCTAGCTGCAACAAGTTGTGCCTTTGCTCATAAGCAAACAGGTTTAAAGGGGACCAAATGGGAGCTGAGAGCGGCAGCTTGGCTGTAACGATACCTCATCCCAGTCAAGAATGACTGGGGCTCAGTTTCTTTGCTACGGGAGGAAACAGTGTTGCTTTTAATAGCTTCAGAACAATGAGAGAAGCAACCGGGAACAGCTTTTCTCCTGTCATGAAGTGCACGCATGCTTTCCTGGGCTTTCCTCATCACGATATGGCTCTGTTAGAAACCTTGGTCATGAGAAGTGGGGCACAGAAAATGTTTTGAAAAGGATTTCTGGGGGGGGGGGTAGCTGTGTTAGTCTGTCAAAAAAAAAGCAAAGGGTCTTTTTTTTTTTAAAGACTAAAAAAATTATTCTGCATTCTTTACAGCAGGGATGGGCAATAGGCTCTGGAAGCCTATTTCAACCCCCTAGGGCAGGGCTCTCCAACCTCGGGTCCCCAGATGTTGCTGGCCTACAGCTCCCAGCATACCCAGCCAGCATGGCTAATGGCAAGGGATTCTGGGAGCTGTAGCCCAGCAACATCTAGAGACTCAAGGTTGGAGATCCCTGTTCTAGGAGCTGCACCCCCACAGCTGTGCTCTGCCAAAATTTGGTAGCAGCAGCAAAACAAGGTTTTAAAGCTATATTTGGCCTTTTTAGGCCACTGTCGCAGTTTGCTGCCAAAATTCAACGGCCGACCACCAATCATTTTGTCACTGCGGCAAATCCAGCAACAGCGGGTGGTGCCCGAGGGCCTCTTGCCCACCCATTTTACAGCAAACAGAAAAAGATAAAGAATGAAATCTCAGATCTGGGTGCTTTGAACAAGGACAAAGGGTTTTGTTTCAGTAAAAATAATGCTACGTACTTTAATCAGCTCCCCATTACAATAATGTCTGTATTATCACCCAAAGTTTTGTGAATGGCAACCGTTAAGGTAATCACCACTGTCTGTACTTTTTGCATTTCAATTCCTTCTGACAACACAGTTTACATCTCTCTGCCCCCACCCCAGCATGTGTATATAATCTGTTAATTTGAAGTTAAACCTTTATACATCTGATGAGGTGGGCCGTGCCCATGAAAGTTTATGCCAGAATAAGGGCACAATCCTATGTGAGATCAGACAGAAAAAAGGCCTACAACTCCCAGCATGCCCCAAACGGCTGGCTGGGGCATGCTGGGAGTTGTAGGCCTTTTTTATTTCCAAATTTGCATAGGTTTGCACCTTAAATTGGTTAAATCCTTAAGGTGCCACAAAACTCTTCGTTGTTTTTTAAAAAAGGTATTTCTCTATCAATTATGGTTGGGTGGGGGGAGAAAGAGTCAATATATGCAGGCTAAAAAGGGCACTGGGTTGCACTCCAAACTCACAATTTTACAGAGGCTCCAGGAGAATTGTTGCCGATCCTAAGCATGTTTGTCAGAAGTTGCACTGAGGAATAGGAATGCCAAATCCCAGCTCTTTGGCTCACTCACAGGTACATACTGCACATCTGCACCACACCTTATTAAGCTGGGATTTTTGGCTTAGCATAATGTGTTTTGATCCAGTTTTCATGGACCAAAGCCCATAAACATTTGCAGAATTTCACAGTCTAATTTTTAGCCCTTTAAAGTGCCACAGGAAGCTGTAATATTATTTTTGCAATCACCTGCCATTTTCAGAGGGAATTACTATTTCCAAAATGGAAGCCACTCAATCCTAACTCAAGCCCCTCTGCCTATGCGATAAATATATGGGCCACTTTATGCCAAGTAGAACCAATGTTCCAAAGTGTTGTCAACTGCCTGTCTCAAGGCCAACTGAACATTGCTTTAGGGAGGTCTTTCCCAGCCCACCTGCTATTTGTAGTGCAAACCTAGGCTTTTATGGAGCAGCTACAATTTCACCCTATGAGAGGAACAGACAGGTAAATCCAGCTATGCAACATATTAATTCAAAGCTTCAGCCATCTCTTAGCTTTTCCCCCCAGGCATTATCATTTCACCTTATCTGCGAGTCAATAGCATCTCAAAAACCTCACCCCAATTTCTGCTGTCTATCCCCAAAGATAGGTAGCTTGATGCAATAGGTTACCTAATTATCTTTGGGGACAGGCAGTAGAAGGACCATCTCTTCCCCTATGAAGTTGCCCAATTATTCAGAACTTCTGAGCTTCATGGCCAAGTGGGGACTAGAACCTGGGTCTCTCGAGCCCCAGTCCAACACTCTAAACCAGGGCTCTCCAACCTTGGGTCCCCACATGTTGCTGGACTACAGCTCCCAGAATCCCTTGCCGTTAGCCATGCTGGCTGGGTATGCTGGGAGCTGTAGGCCAGCAACATCTGGGAGTGGGGACCCAAGGTTGGAGAGCCCTGCCCTAACCACTACACCACACTGACACTTGCTGCATCCACACTCCTTTCTACCTTGGATTATTATGAGCAAGGGGTAAAGTCAACTAGGAGGCAGATGGGACAACACTGTCAGTATGTGTAATGAAAATGAAGCCCAAAGTCCATGGAACTATACTTGTTTGTATATTTAGACTAGGAGGTAAGATACACATGTTTATACAAAGAAAAGGCAAGCCTCCAAGCCTTTTGTTACCTGTGCCTCTCCCTTTCTTGCCTCACCCTGCCTCACCCTCTGTTACAGTTTAGAGATTGTACAGCAGTCTTCCCCAACCTCCAGATCCTCAGCCACACTGGCTGGGGATGCTGGGAGCTATAGTCCATCATATCTGCAAGTTGGGGAAGGTTGCCCTCTGGGAAGGAGCTTGTCCTTTCCATGTCATCCCATGGGCACCGAGCATATGAAACAAGAATTCCAGATTTATCACACGTTAGAAGAATAGATAGCATGGGAGTGGTGATGAGGGGAAGTTATATAACCCCTTGAAGAGATTATAGCATTACAACAGGTAGGGGAAAAGATTATATACAATAACTGCAGCAGTTCAGGGTAGTTGCTTACATATTTGTTAATGTAGAATTTGATCATTTAACACAGCTGATGGAAAGGTCCATTCCCCCGGTCTCTGCAAGCCCCGAAAATTCCATTATATTCAGTGGCACTTACTTCCATGAATGCATGTATGTATAGGACTGCAGCCTTATGGATGGGATATGTTCAGTTATTTATTCATTTATTACATTTGTGAATTGCCCATCTGGCCAGCCACCCGGCCACCCTGGGCAATGTACAATTAAAACAATGCAATAATAAAACAAACATAACAATTAAAACAGTATAGAAAAAATTCTTTTAAAATCCTAACCTACCCCATATTCCTGCTTGAAATACCATGTTTTTAATGCACAGCAGAAGCTCATCATGGAGGGGGCATGGCGAAGGTCACTAGGGAGGGAGTTCCATAACTTGGGGGCCACCACAGAGAAGGCCCTCTTCCTAGTCCCCACCAGCCTGGCTGCTCTGGCTGATGGGACAAGGAGAAGGCTGTCCATGGCAGATCTTGTTGAGTGGCCTACTTGATGTTGCTGGAGGCTTTTTAAAGGTCAAAACCAACACCTTGAATTCGGCCCGGTATGCAACTGGTAGCCAGTGCAACTCCTTCAGCACTGGTGTGATGTGATCTCACTGGCGGCTGCCTTTAACCAGGTGAGCCGCCGCGTTCTGCACCAGCTGAAGCTTCCAAACCGTCTTCCAGGGTAACCCCACGTAGAGCGCATTACAGTAGTCTAGGCGAGAGGAGACCAAGGCATGAACCACTGATGGGAGCAGATGATAAGGAAGGTAGGGGCGCAGCTGCCGTATCAGATGGAGTTGATACAGCGCCGCCTGGCTCACAGCTGCCACCTGAGCCTCCATGGACAGCTGGGAGTCTAGAATGACCCACAAGCTGCAGACCTGGTCCTTCAGGGGAAGATGTACTCCATTCAGCACCAGGTCAACATCCCCTAACCTCCCCTTGTCTCCCACCAGAAGTACCTCGGTCTTGTCAGGGTTCAGTTTCAACATGTTCCTTCCCATCCAGCTATTCCCTTTCCTATCCAGTCTCATAGTCAGGGAGCTAGCCACTCACCACCACCCATTCCCATATCAGTACTTCACGCCCCAGCTCAGGGAATCTGCGACAGCATTCACCCTAGGAGTGTCAGAACAAAAACAGTGCTTGCTAATCAGTTTTAAGGGCAGGGTGTTCACAACAGATGCTACAATATACCCATTGGGAGGCATCCGAGCATAATCAAACAAATGCAAGATTTCTCAAAGTTGGCAAGGCATTCTCCCACCCTGCATTGATATTACACATCCATGTGGTAACATGCCCTGAACCCACTTCATTTCGTTAGAACCACACCTCTGTTTATCCAGTGAACCCTGCATAGCTTTCTATTTCCTATCTGGCAGTAGAAAATGCCTCATCCCAAGGCTCCATGTGTCTGGTGTGTCGTACCTATATCTAGCGAAATGGGAGATATTCAATCATTAGTCCTGTCTATTCATATCTCTATAGTTAGAGAACAGCCTCAAAGTATATTTAGCACCTTTAAATCACTCAGTATAGTTTGTTTGGCAGCCTTACCTGACTGGGTGCCCCCCAGATGTGTTGGACTGCAACTCCCATGCTGGCCATGCTGGCTGAGGATTAAGGGAATTGCAGTGATACTCGAATCGAATAAACTTTATTGTATACAGTCATAGGCCTTTACAAATCATTAAAATGTAAAATTTATAAAACAGTATAATTTAAAAACATTATAAAACTCAATAAATCTACATAAAACAAGCCATTTAACCTTCCTCTAAAAGTTTAAACCCTTGAATCTAAAATATTAACATTCAAGATACATTATTGTTTTTAATAAAATAAGAACATAAGAACATAGATTCCTAGCTGCCAATGCAAATTTGGCTACCGAATATGTAATAAATAGGTAATTGTCAGCTAAAAGTCCAATTACTATTTCCTGAGGAGTTTGCTTTGCGAACAGCTGGTTTATAAATGACAAAAAATTAGCTCTTGGCTCCTGATACAGGGGACAGTACAATAAACAGTGTATTATATCTTCAATCTGGGCACACCCAAAGATACATTTCTAGCTGGGGAAAGGTCAATGCCTCAAAATAATGGGATCTTGCATGATTGACCTCAAATTGTGGATACCAGATAGAAAATTGTGCCCCGACAATAGTTGCCCTGTCTTGATTTGAATCATGATCGAAAATCCAATTTTTAAGGGCCAGTGAATTGAGGCATAAAAATTTGTCTATAGGAAGGTTATAAACTTTAAGTTTGTCGTGGCACTGCTTTGCCCACCCTCCAAGCCTTAATTGCTCTAACCAGCAGAGCTTGGTAAGGGAGGAATCCTCCAATCCATTCGATTTTTGCCAGTATCTGAAAAATGACAGATCAATTCTGGCTGCAATTGAAGGCAGGCCAAGCTCTGCTCTGAGATGAGCCGATGGAGCCCCAGGGGGGAGTTCCAAAATATGCCTCATGAACTTATTTTGTAAAACTTCCAGCTCATATTTAGCTGCCTCTCCCCATATTTCTGCCCCATATAACATTGGGGAATTATGGGAATTGTTGTCCAACACATCTGGATAGTATCAGGTTAGGAAATACTTTTTTTAAAAGTTGTTGTAGACCTTTTACTGCATAAATACAGTAATAGGAATTTGGTACATATACGTTGAAAAGCATCAAGAATGCCATCATACAGACAGAAAAGTATGGCTTTACTATAGCATTAACAGTGTAGGCAACATAGTACTTAGCCTGTAATCTTATCCACCAACAATTGTTTTGACAGTTTTATTGTTGGAAAGTGATTCTCCTTCTTCTCCAGTGGGAATCGTAATGAGATTTGCTCATTATTGGCTATAACTACCCAATTATCTGGCTTTTGGCCCACAAGCACTGGGTTGGAACCAGATATACTCATACTTAAAGTAGACCCATTGAAACTAATGGGATTCAAGTTAGTCCACTTAAGCCTCATTAATGTTAACAGGTCTCCTCCAAGTATGACTAAGTCTGGATTCAACCCAGTGCCTTGAAGGAGAGGTTCTTTCGAGTGTGAATGTACACCTGAAATGTTAATGCTTGCAACATCATCTTGCTCTTTGCCTGTCAAGCAAGCAAGCGGTACTAATAATGAGAACAAGGAGACAGCAATTAGTGACAATGGTGATGAGAAGTTAGACTCACTGTGGGAGGGGGCCTTTAAGGGTGTCTTGCCCAAGAGCCCTCCAAAACCTGGAGCCAGCACTGAGTCAAGGTTTTGAAAATGTTTTTGCCCAACCTCCAGACATAAATCACAGCTATCAACATACACTACACTATTATATAAAATAAAAACAGAATCACTACACAAAAATTATATAGTGGAATAACAATACTCCTTAGAAAAAAATTAGGGAATAGAAATTTTAGAAAATAGAAATCAACCATTTTGGTTGCAGTGTATGGTCAGAGCAAAGCTATGACACAAAATACTTGGCTAGCTTGCAATACATTGCATGCTTACTTGGGAACAATCCTCGCTGAACCCAGTGGGACTTCCAAGTAAGATCAGACTTCATGGGTTTCTTAAATATAAGACAATGGATTTCAACTCATGATTTGAGAGGAGATATCAGAGGCAGAATAAGAGGTTCAACCACAAACATCACACATACATCATAAAGTTCAGAAAAATATAAAGAACACACACCTACTTAAGATAGCTCCAAGCTACTCAGTATAACACTCTTTCCAGAAAGTAGTTTTGTCATCTACTCAAAATACTGGAGCAATCCCTGCGGCAACATTTAGGGTGAAATACTATACACGTTTACCTGGGGCTAAGCCCCATTGATCTCAACGGGACTTACTTCTGAGTAGACATATATAGGATTGCACTGTAAAACGAGTCAACTAGGCAGAACACTTTAGGACATGTGTAGCACTTTTTTAAATTAACTTTATTGAACCAGGAGAAACTCATCCTCTCGTGTTTGCTCACAGAAGATGAAAAGCAATGTAAATTCTTCACTTGTTCTCTACTTTCCTTTCTCTTAATTTGTATCATAGTTAAGTAGCAATGCCTAAGGCTATTACCATTACTGGTATCATCCTTCCTTTCCTCTGAGGAATAGATTAAAAGTTTAAAGCTGTGATCCTGCACATAGATTAAATTCTATGGAATCCAAGGAATTTAACTGTGCATAGGAATACAATTTAGTAAGCATTATCAGAGAGAAACAGCACAGAGGGCTTTGTTTTAATCTAACAGTCACTAGTTTATCAACTTTAATATAATAATAATAATAATAATAATAATAATAATAATAATAATAATAATAGATCAGAATTCAAAATAGAATAGTAACTCAGAGACCTAGGGAATCTTTACTCACTTTTCACCCTCCTTCCTCCACTGCTGGAACCCAAACGCACAGACAGAGTAAGTTCCCCCTCAATTCACTCTTTAAAAGAGCCCTAGGCACTTAAGAACAATGGGGTGTGATTGGTGGGAGGGCATATCACATGGCATGTCCCTCAATCTGGTCCAACCTGTTCTTCAGTTGTGATAGGAGGACTGGTGGATGTCCCTTGCTACAAGATTCTCCGATTATATTGGAATGTTGTACACATTCACCAAACTCGGTGGTGTTTCTATTATTACCGTACATTCTTCTGTCAAACATGGACAGGTGACTCATCTATATGTGCTCTTTTAAAGCAAATAGGCAAATAAATAAAAATAAGGATATGTAAATGGCTGTTACTGTTGCTATGAAAGATGTGCAAAGAAAACAGTCTACCCTGGCTGGAAGAGAGAAGAAAATAGAATTTAAAGAAGGATTTTGTCTGAAAAAAAAGAAGATAATGTGATTGGGTTCATTATTTCTTCTCCCTGCCCCCTCCAAAACTTTCTCCCAGGTTTTTTACATGAAAAATCCAACTGACATCAACTCTGTGTGCAGCCAGATACTGTTCAGGGATGTTTGGGCTGTAAGCCCTTCAGAGAGCCCCTTGGGTTCACACAGCATGATAAGCCATGGTGGCTTATAAGCCATGCTTGTTTCAGAGTGGCCTGTCGTGTTGTCTGAACCCAGCCAGAGTGGCTTGTGCATGGTTAACAAACAATGCTTCTGGGTTCAGACAACACAACAAGCCCCTCTGAAACAAACATGGCTTATAAGCTACCATGACTTATTGTGTTGGGTGAACCTAGTCCTTTTCTTTGCATAGTTGCACTGAGACCAATGGAGCCCAACAAAAATATTTGCTGCTCAGATTCCAAAGTGTCTTCAAGCCAGAGGTCATAAGGAAATGAATGTCTGTTAATACTTTTTAGTTAATAGCCATTCAGTGATGGAAGCCTGGAAACAGGCTGCTTGGGGCAGGGCTCCTGTGCCAATAACCACTGAATGGCAGTCAGTCAGAAATTCAGCAGGTGCAGCTTCAGGCCCATAGTAGTAACTGTTGTGTCAGGGGGGTGGAGGCAGCAAGGAATAATTGCAGAACAACCAGAATATACATATAGATAGACTGATCTCTTTAAAGTTACTTACTGTGCAATCATATGCATCTTTAGTCAGAAGTAAAAGTTCCACTTTTTTCAGTGAAGCTCATTCCCTAGTAAGTGGGTAAGATCCAGACATAGTCATACTCAGACTGGGTTCAGACAACACAATAACCCACACTCAAGGGTTGAGGATGGGTTGAGTGTGTTGTTGTCATTGAACCACAGGTTGTCGTTGAAATGTGGGTTAACGTGTTGTCTTAACCCAGTCACGCTAATAAACCATGGTTTGTTAAATATGAACAAACCATGAAGAGATCCCATGGTTTATTGTTGGGTTGTGAACTGTGCATTTATTTATTTATTTATTTATTATATTTTTTAATCGCCCATCTGGCCGGTCACCTGGCCACCCTGGGCGATGTACAATTAAAATACAGTAAAACACAATAAAATATAATGATTAAAACAAAATAAAAAATTCTTATTAAAAACCTAACCCACCCCATATTCCCGCCTGAACAGCCATGTTTTTAATGCACGGCGGAAGCTCATCACGGAGGGGGCATGGCGAAGGTCACTAGGGAGGGAGTTCCATAATGTGGGGGCCGCCACAGAGAAGGCCCTCTTCCTAGTCCCCACCAGCCTGGCTGCTCTGGCTGATGGGATAAGGAGAAGGCCGTCCGTGGCAGACCTTGTTGAGCGGCCTACTTGATGTTGCTGGAGGCGCTCCTTGAGATAAGCTGGGCCGGAGCCGTGTAGGGTTTTAAAGGTCAAAACCAACACCTTGAATTCGGCTCGGCAAGCAACTGGTAGCCAGTGCAACTCATTAAGCACTGGTGTGATGTGATCACGCCGGCGGCTGCCCTTAATCAGGCGAGCCGCCGCGTTCTGTACCAGCTGAAGCTTCCGGACCGTCTTCAAGGGTAACCCCACGTAGAGCGCATTACAGTAGTCTAGGCGAGAGGAGACCAAGGCATGAACCACTGATGGGAGCAGGTGATTAGGAAGGTAGGGGCGCAGCTGCCGTATCAGATGGAGTTGATACAGCGCTGCCCGGCTCACAGCTGACACCTGAGCCTCCATGGACAGCTGGGAGTCTAGAATGACCCCCAAGCTGCGGACCTGGTCCTTCAGGGGTAGATGTACCCCATTCAGCACCAGGTCAACATCCCCTAACCTTCCCTTGTCCCCCACCAGAAGTACCTCGGTCTTGTCGGGGTTCAGTTTCAGCATGTTCCTTCCCATCCAGCCAGCCACTGACTCCAGGCACTTGGACAGGGTCTCAACGGCCAACCTTGGTGAGGACTTAAAACAGAGGTAGAGCTGCGTGTCATCTGCATACTGATGACACTGCACCCCAAACCTCCTGATGATAGCTCCCAGCGGCTTGAGGTAGATGTTGAATAACATCGGGGAGAGGATGGAACCCTGTGGCACTCCACAAGTGAGCAGCCGAGGGTCCGAAGCCTCTTCCCCGAGAACTACCCTCTGATACCTTCCAGAGAGGAAGGACCGGAACCACTGCAATACAGTGCCTCCCAAGCCCAACCCCTCCAGACGGTCCAGGAGGATACCGTGGTCAACGGTATCAAAAGCCGCCGAGAGACGGCTTGTTAGCACAGCTGGTTCAGACAACATGATAACCCATGTTTCAACAACAACCCATGGTTCAACAACACACTTAACCCATACACAACCCTTAAATGTGGGTTATTGTATTGTCCGAACCCAGCCTCAGAGTGTGTTTAGGATTGCAGCCTTAATTGTAATACTTTGTAGTGAGCACTAGGATAGAATACTGCCTACATGCCTTTTCTCATATCTCCATAACTCTTTAGCCCTTTTATTTACTTTAAAGTGGATATTCCCCTTTGACTTTGCCGCAGGGTCAAGGGAAAAAAAAAATTACCGCTAAGTTACAGTGTAAAGTGAATGCGAAGGAGGACTCAATCCTTCTTCCCCTTTCCCTCTAATCTCTCAACATAAAGAGATGAGAATATATCCTATCCTATCATCACGCCTTCTAATAGTGAATTTATGTGGTGAGTTCAGACAGGACTGGAGCCAAAACAGGGCCACTGAGAAACAAGAGAGAATCAGTATGCTTAGGGGAACCTCCAAAATTTGTAGAAGTAAAAAAAAACCCAAAATCCCTTAAAAAAAAAAAACCCACCTAAGGTGGCAACACCCATACACAAAACAGCCATATGAGGACTGAGAATACGCAGTAGCCGTGGAATGTTGAGTGACAACTGGAAAGCAAAAATAGATGGGGGAGGGCAGGGGCAGGTATAGGAGTGTCCTGCTGGGGGAGAATGGCTGGCTGGAGCTCTGAACAGGAGCGCTCTTTGTGGGAGGATGCATTAACACATTGATTGGGTTCAGACAACACGATAACCCACACTCAAGGGTTGAGTGTGGGTTGTCGTTGAACCATGGGTTGTTGTCAAAACGTGGGTTATCGTGTTGTCTGAACCCAGCCGAGATAACAAACCATGGTGAACAACCCACAGTTCATACCCCAACAACAAACCACGGGTTCTCTTCATGGGTTGTTCGTGATTAGCAAGTCATGGCTTGTTAGCACAGCTGGGTTCAGACATGATAACCCATGTTTCAACAACAACCCACTCAACAACCCTTGAGTGTGTGGGTTATTGTGTTGTCTGAACCCAGCTATTTTGTTGGAGGTTCCACTTGTTCCCCCTAAAAACAACTTTGGGTGGTTGAGTGCTTATCTGTTTGGAAGTGAAACAGGGTCACCCCAAAATAAGATAGTGGTTTCTATGTATTCAGGGAAATCCCAAGATATGCAGAAGTATATATGTTTGTAATTTAAAAGGTTTTTTTAAAAAATGCTGCTCCCCACCCCCCAAACAGCCTGACAAGGACCTGTGAGCCTACAGCAGGATATATAGAAAGTTGAGGTGACACTGGATGCGGCGGGAGGTGCAGGGGAAACGAGATGGGGAGAAGTGGGAATTGGCCTGCTTAAGCCCCTTATAGTTTATAGTAGGTAAACTGGATGGGGTAATTAAGGGGGGGGGATACATGCCATTAGGTTAATAAACCACCCTCCCTATATTATACAGGAAATGTTTCAGGAGGAAGGAAAGGAAAAAGGACCACTTTCCTCTTTCCCATTCTGCAGAACTGCCACCTACAGAGCTATAAATGCTCAGATTTGGAGTGGAAGAGAGAGAAAGAAGGTCCTTTCCCACCATCTATCCTCCCCTGAAACTCGTCATCAAACAGGCCCAAATAGGTCTCCAAAGCTACTCTTCCAGGCTGGTTAGAGAGCCCTGAGCAGGAGAACCTTTCCTAGAGGGAGGGGAGGACACACTGCAGCATTTTGCTGCAGGTCTCACATGTTCTATTTTGTTGTCTAGCCATACAATAAGTAAGATTTCCTTACCCACTCTGTCTTATTTTGCCCCCAGAACTCTGGGCAGCGTGTAGGGAAAGCCTCCTCTTTGATAATCAGCCTGCCTCTCCCCCAGTCAATACAAAGAGCAAGCAGCATTCCTAGAAACTTCCATCCTGCAAAGACAGAGGACCCAGGGCAAAGTAGTTACTAGTCTACACCAAAGATGCCTTTCTCTGTCTGTGCCATAAATGAAAAGCTTCCCCTGCTAATTTGTCAGTACCCAAGCTGCTTTTAAAGACACAAGATAGGCCAGGGCAATTGGCCTCCCAAGCAGGACATCACCCAGACGTTGCTCTCTCAGAAAAGACTGCTCCAGTTATTTCAAATTAAGGTTACCTCCTTGATTCCCTCTTTAAGTAATTCTGATGGGAGACTTCAAATGGGAGAGCTCAAATGCAAAATTTGCCCACCCTCAAAACACCTCTGGCCCCATTTCAAGTTGGATCTAGCCCTGGGTCTTAAGCAGGAATGGAATAGGGAACTGGACTGTCCTATTCTGTCTAATCAATGGGGTGCGTCTATATCTGAAGCTTCAGTCGATCTCAGGTTACATCTCATTCAGCAAAAACTCTTGTTCCGTGTCTATTGGATGCTACATTTCTTTAATAAGGGTTTGTCTAAGGATGCAACCCTATGCATGTTTAGACAGAAAAAGGCCTACAACTCCCAGCATGCCCCAGCCAGCTGTGCTGGCTGGGGCATGTTGGGAGTTGTAGGCCTTTCTTTCTGTCTAAACATGCATAGGATTGCACCTTATGTCAGCTACCGGTAACTGCTGGAGGTGTAGTACTGTGTGCTAATGCTTCTTTTAATCATATGTTTTGGTAATGTCCAATGGTTGCCTCTTTTGGGGATGAGGTTATAATATGGATAAACTTTGTTTGGAACACTCTTTAATATTACTGGTGCCCACATTATTTGAAATTATCTACCTGTTTCCTGGATGTTAACACATGGTCAACGTAAATGGATTTTCCACACCATTTTGACAGCTAAAGGACTGATATTACAACATTGGAAGGATAAACACTCACCTCCAATAATGCAATGAATTGAGGACTTAACGACACTTTCAACCCTTCAACACGGGGTAGTTGTGAGGATAAAATGGAGAGGAGGAGGAGGATTGTGAAAGCTGCCTTGGGTTCTTCACAGGAAAAAAGGTGGGATATAAATATAATAAATAAAACAAACGAACAAACAAACAAACAAACATTTGAATGGATGGCATATAGACACCACTCTCGAATAGAGATATATATAGATATAGATATGGATATTTGGTCTGCCTTTGTTGAACTTTATGTATAAATGATATATACTGTAGTTATATAAATGTAGTTATATTTTTATTTCTCCTTTTCTCTTTTTATGGTTTTGTTGAAATGTAGCATAATTTTTTAAAAAGTTTTAAAAACTTAGCTAGAAAGGGCACATGAGAGTCATTTCCTGTTGGGGATCATGGGGACTGTAGTTAGAAGAATTAAGGGGAGCTGCTGGGGGAAGTGGGGAACCGCTTCAACCATTTAGACTTTTCAAGCATGCCTACTGGATGCTCAAAAAGGCTGAAGTGAGGGAGCGTGCCCAACACTGCCTTAAGCACAAGGGTATTGAACGTCTGAGGGTTGAATTCCATTTTGGACCAGCTCTTAGGGCTGTATTCCAGTCATGGGTGGGGGTGAAGGCAAAAGGGGCAGGACCGAAATACCAGCATATTGTAGCTTAAACCTCTTACTGCCAGTCATTAATCCCTAGAAGAGGCATTTCAACCCTTTTGAATGGGGGGGGGGAGGGGGAGGATGCACAAAAGCCAGGAAACCACCAAATGATTGGCGGTTGGGAAAAGGGGGTGGGAATGGAGCATGGCCCTCTGGGGAACCTCAGAGGGCCAGATTTGGACCCCAAGCGGGCCAGATTTTGCTCGCTGGTCTGGGGTTCTGCACCCCTGCTTTAGTGGCTCCATGAGAGGCAGAATTTCAACAGGTGCAGCCTTTCCCAACATGGCAGTGCGGTAAGGGTGTTTGAGTGTGGGGGGCAGAGGGGTGTGTGAGGATGAATCTAGTAGTTTGAAAGCCAGCGTGAAAAGTGCCTTCAATACGTTTTCTCCCCCCCCCCCTTCCCACACATCCTGCAGCAAATCCCTGTAAAAGGTGACACTGCCTATACTTTGTGGAGATGTTTAACAGGCATGCAGCAAACTCAAGGATGACTCCACATCATCTTTACGGTATTGGTGAGGAAGAGCATTGTAAAAAATGGTCAACTGTCTCTAGTAAGAATAAAAAAGAGGGTGTTTGGGGTATTTTTGTTTTGTTTTGAAAGGGGCAGTTAGGCATTGCTTCATCCTTCTTGTACATTTATAGGCAGGGGAGGCCAGTGACTCCTGTGTCAGTGGGGCTCCTCATCCATTGCAGCTTTTATTCTGAGCTTTATAGGGGCTCTCCATGGTGCTCCATGGTGGTGAACCTATTTTGGGGCTGGAGTTCAGCACCATGGATCGCTCCTATAAAACTCAGAATAAAAGCTGCAACAGAGAAGGAAGGAGCCCCAACTGACATAGGAGTCACCAGCCACCCCTGGTTATAGGAAGTGTAAACAGAGCATGGGGCAGTTTTTTTTTGTTTTTTTTTTGCAGGAGCAACTCAAGACATTGATAGAAACCTGCCCCGGAACTGTGAAATAGCCAACAAGGTGCCACTATCAAAAGGAAGCCAGAGAATGGGGGCACTCAACTTCCTCCCTTTAGGCACCATTATTTAAGAGATGAGTCACGTGATCATTTTAATGCGGTGAAGACTGTCAGCACAAACTGACTTTGCCAACTGTTTCGGTGTGTTGAAGCAATCTTGTGAATCCTCCTAGCTGTGATCTCAGCATATGTCAGAGCATTCATGAAAAGTAACTTCAGTTTAGTGGCACTGTCAGGGAAGGACTTTGGGGCAGAGGTCCAGGCCCCTATTCAGCAGACAAGTAGGAGGATCCCCAAACGCAGCAGGGATGGCTTACTACATTTTGAAGTGAAGTAAAACACATTATTACCATCTAAAGAGCTCCCCTGCACCCCTATAAAGCCCATTCAGTCCAGAGTCTAAAATTGCACCACTGCTTCAGCTTGCTTTGCTAAAATCCGCACACACACACACAATTTCTATTTGCTTTAACTTATAAAAAATCATCCTGTGAATTGACCCTTGCCTTAGGGCCATTTCACTTGCAATGCTTTCCTACATGGATGTCATTTAGGAATGCCAACTGGCCTGCTCTTGTACCAGCCTGGCCTGCTCCTGTGCCTTTAACACAGGGGTGCAGAACCTCCAGCCCTATTTTATCCAGTAATGCCCTTCACCCATGACCAAGATCCTCCTATAACTTTTACTCACAATAAATCCCAATCACAAAAGTTTTGCAGAAATGTTAATTGAATTTTTTCTCCTTATAGGTTCAACCCCTTTTGTTGCTCCCCAATGAATGCAGGCTGGGGACTAGCCTATTAATTGCCACTTGAATAGCCTCTCTTAGTTGCCCCAATGTCAATTTCTGTTCCCACAAGAGTTAGAGACTTTGATTACCAATTTCCGCTCATCGTTGGGGTTTTTTTCCTTTTCATTTTTCAATAGCAAAATTGTGGTGTTCAGTTACCAACACCTGGCTGGAGCCTGAATTCAATAGTCAAGAGTTCAACAGAGAACACTCCCTCTTGCATAATACTTGAACCTGGGATAATTCAATGGATCATTCAATGGAGATAAATGGTGAGAGATTCAATGGAGATAAATGGTGATTCAGGACAGGCAAAAGGAAGTACTGCTTCACACAGCACATGGAAACCATAGTTTCCATGGTTAAACTATGGAATTCACTACAAGAGGTAGTGATAGCCACCAACTTGGACAGCTTTAAAGGGGGATTAGACAAATTCATGGAGGATAAGGCTATCAATGGCTACTAGTCCTGATAGCTATATGCTGCCTCCAGTAATAGAGGCAGCATGCCTGTGTATACCAGTTGCTGGGGAACATGGGCAGGAGGGTGCTATTGCACTCATGTCCTGCTTGTGGGCTTCCCACAGGCATCTGGGTGGCCACTGTTGGGCTAGATAGGCCTTTGGTCTGATCCAACATGGCTCTTCTTATGTTCTAATAGCCTGAGTTCAAATCACTGGGTGGCCTTGAGCGAATCACTACTTTTGAGAGCCATCTAACATGTAGTGATCAAAATGTTGTCTTAGAATGGAGAGACCTGGGCCAGATCCACACCTAAGGTTTATTACAGTACTGTATCGCTGCCGTGACTTGTGGGGCTCACGACGCACACACTTTTCCGTGCCAGTCACGCTAGTCCTGCATAATCATTCTTCATTTCTTCCAGAATTTCCCAGATTAGGTTTATCATGTTTTTTTTTCAGTTATTGTAGTTCACTGTTGCAGTACATGGATAGTGTGTGCTAAACTTGCACTGCAGTTGCCCGTCCAAGGTGTGGCCATGAAAGTGTCATCACTGGAGTTAGCCAATAGTTTTTGAGGGGCGGGGTGGGGATGTGGCATCATGTGCGTCTGGTGCGGAAGAGAGGCATCTGCCATTTGTTGTTGTGTGGCGGTTCGGCCTCTTCCCCAGAAGCTTTTTAATTTTTTGTTTTGTTTGTAAACGTTCCTGCGTACCGCCACATCTGCAGCTCCACACCTCTGAGCAGCCTGCTTTGGGGAATGGTGTGTTGTTGGTTGTTTTTTTAAAAAACAATTTTGCTCCTGTGCATGTCCGCACCTCTGCATAAGCAGCGGACCAGAAACAAAAAAACCCTTCTTCTGAAATGGCTGTTTCCCCTGCGTATGAAAGGCAGTACCCCCAAGATAACTGCCATGGAGTTTGAGAGGGGACAGGAGCGGGAGGCTTTCCCCCCTTTTTTAAATAGCCGCATTCACTCCGGTTGCCCGAAGAGCAGGGAGCTGTAAATTAGCCAGAAGGCCAGTCTGCTCAGAAGTAAATCACATTCTCTCCAATGCCCTTACTCCCAAGTGTATCACACTGATTTAACAGGAGCCTTGTGCTCGGGAAACTCAGAACGGGAGGAACACTGTTTTGGAAAATTACATTTGGGGGGAGGGGAGGGGCACAGCGCGCTGATCCTGCTGGCTTCACCTCGACCCAGTGGGAGGGGGGCAGCGGTAGCAGCAGCAGCAGCATCCTTCTCCTCCTTCTTTGTGAGGGGCTAGAAGAACTTTTTCCTTTCTTTTTTTCAAAGATCGCTCCTCCGCTTGTTTGCACCTGCGCAGAGACGATGAAGCAAAATAATAATTTAAAAATCCTGTTCAAGTCAACACCCAGTTCTGCCGCTACAGAGATAGGTGTGGGGTGGCAACCCGGGATGAGCGCAGAACATTTAATGAGAGTGTGCCCTGTGAGTAGTGACTGCGGAACGTGAATATAGCAGTACCGTTCTGCTAACTTGACGATATACAGTGTAATGTAGATCTGTTCCAGACCTGGGTTCAAAACCTCACTTACCCATGAAACTCACAGTTGTCATCTCTCAGCCAAACCTACCTGACAGGCTTGTGGGGAGGATAAAATGGGCAAAAGGAAGTATCGTGTTGCTCTGAACTCCTTGGGGGAAAGGTAGGATCGAATTGTGCTAAATAATAGGCCTGTGGTCTGATCAAGCAGGTTTCTTCTTATGTTCTTAACACTTCACCTAATATATCTGGTTGCCCTGAAAACTTTTTTTTCACCCAAAAGGCAAAGACCTGGCTTTTTAGGACCAGAAAGCACCATCTCAATTATTTAGTTTCTGAATGCAGGTGAAGGGAAAGGTGGGGAGAGTCCAATACTGTGATGAACATGAACCAGCAATGCCTAAGCTACAATTCACCCATTAGTAACCCCATTGGTTTTAAGATAATGACTCATGTTTTTGTGGTTTTAGGGTTACAGCCACAAAAAAAGAGGCCTTGTTGCTGGTACTGAACATTTGTTGCTGGTATAATAACATTCAAGTGGTTCCAGACACATTTCAGAATTAATCCCCTCCTCAAACAGGAGGGCGTGGAGGACAGAATGGAATTTGCTCTTTTGCTGCTTGTGTTGTTTGGCAAGACATCGCTTTCTGCCAAACTAGCTTAACAAGCGGACAAGTGGGATGAACGGAGAAGACTCATCTCACAAAGCAAGCAAAGCAATATTTATTATTTGTTTTAGAAAGAGCTTACACAGGTACTCACACAGACTTGTGCCATATTGCCCTATGTGTCTACTCAAAAGTAGGTCCCATTGAATTCAGTGGGTCTTACTTTCAGGTAAGTGCGTGCCTTCAAGTGCAATCCTATTCATGTTTAGACATAAAAAGGCCATGTTGGCTAGGGCATGCTGGGAGTTGTAAAACTTTTTTTCCCCTGTCTAAACATGCATAGGATTATGCCCTTAGTTTACTTTATGCATGTTGGATAGAGTAGGGTGTTAAGCAAAGAAAACTTAAGCCAAATAAACCATCCATAGGAAGCCGTCTTACATGAGGTAGGACTAGCTGCCCATCTAGTGCCAAATTGCTCCTTTGACTAGCAGCAGGTCTCAGGCAGAGGTTTCACATCACCTCTGCCACAGGATCCTTTTTAAACTAGAGATGCCAGGGATTGAACCTGTGATTTCCTATATGCAAACCATGTGCTCTACCACTAATCTATGGTCCTTCCCAACCACTTAGATCAGGAGTAGGCAATGTGGTGCCCATGGGCACCAGCGTGCCCCAGACACCTTTCTTTGTGCCTGCTGTGGTGCCCTACCCCTCCTACTTCTTTTTTTAAAATTAAGCTTTTTTATACCAGCATGTGGGATCACTTTAAAGCAAAGTGAGGGCCTCTGGCTGCTGCCATCTTTATTTTCTCCTAATGCCTCTGAATCACACCTGGGGCCAAGACTTTCCTCTGCAGCATGCCCAGCCACCAAGAAAAAGAAGGGAAAGGGGGTTCTTGTCACCTTTGTCTGCTAAACTTTACCAGCAGAAGAGATAGGGGGAAATGAGTTGGCCAGGGCAGAGAAAAAGAATTTGCTTTCTGTGAAACAGGTTTCTGTTGGCACCGAAAACTATGGGCTCAAAGGAGCTCTCTACCGTGTTGGGGTTCAGACCACACCTCTGCCTTGTACTCAGCCTTTTGAGAAGCTTACTTGTCCTTTATGACTAGCCATGCCTCCCGTGACAGCCATTTTGTTGTGGTGCCCAGGACAGTTTTTCAAATTGCCGAATGTGGCCACAGGCCCAAAAGAGTTGCCTATCCCTCAGTGATGCAGCTGCCTGCAGCATGCTAGGATATGTAGGCCTTTCTTCTATCTAAACATGCATAGGATTGTGCCCTTAATTAATTACACTTATTTGAGTACCCGTAGCTCCTCCCGTCCCCAGGCAAAAAGCACTTCAGAGGGGTGACTTTGATAAGAAGAGTATCCTACACTACAGGGAAAGAGATAAGTTCCCCACCGCTCTGCAAACACTTTTCAAATGTTTTGTTTTATTGATTGCATGTAACCTGTTCTGAAAGCCATTTTAGCTGAAGAGCAGGATAAAAAAATACTTTAAATAAATAATCCAGATAAATGACAGTTTTCTGTCTCCACATAGATTTTAAACTCCCCTCCCTCCCCTGCAAATATATATATATATATATATATATATCAGGGCAAAGATTCAAACCGCTGAGCATCACATGCTATTTGAGAGACACCCTCGCTGTTTTGCATCAATCACCGGGTTTCGTTTGGTTATGTGGACTCCACCCATCAGAGACAACACCTTTGCTTTATAAGGATCAATGAAAGGTGTAGTCAAAGGCCCTTCCTCCTGACAAGGATTGTTGACATTCATTCAGGTGATTCCTACCTCGGAAATTTTGTTAGCATCATCCAGGGTTGAGGTGAATACTGCAGTTGTCCCAGGAGAAGACATTGTATCAAACAGACCCAAAGCACCGACACCACCCACACAATTGGATCGTGCAACTATAGTATATTCATTATGTCAGCTTTCCCCAATCAGATACCCTCCAGATGTGTTGGACTATAACTCCCATAATTCCTAGCCAGCATGGCTGATGGTCAGGAATGCTGGGAGTTGCAGTCCAACACATCTGGAGGGCACCAGTTTGGGGAAGGCAGCATCATGTTATATTACCCCTTCTAATTGTGCCGTGGGTGGCTCCATACTGACAAGTAAGCTGGCAAATTGGGGGCATCCAGAGAGAAGGGGGTGGGGTCTTTGCATACCCAGCTATGCTAAAAAATATTTTGAAAAGAAGGGGAATTAAAATGGGGGAACTAAGGAGGGCTGCCCTCATGCTGCCATGGAGCCCTGTGAAAGCAGTGAAAACTGTACCTTCCCTGTGCAGCACTGATCAAGATTACACCAGACGGGTCAGATATTTCAAAACCTGTTTTGAGAGTCGACCGTTTTATTCATAGGTCTGGCGGTGGAACCCTGGCACGACACATGTAAAGCTGTGCAAGCACCTTCTCCGTTCGCAGAACTTATTTTTAGATATTCATAACTCTTAATCCTTCCTGGAAGCAATTTCTGAAGCTTGGTTGGTATCTCCCCACAAGGCGATTTCTGTGCCTCCTTCCTGCTCGCCTTCCTCTCTCTGCCAGGTGCTATGAAAGCAGACAGGCAGTTACACACATGGGGAGAGAAGGCAAATATCATCTTTTTGCCCCGGGCCCATTGGTTTAATGGGGCAGGCGTCACCCTAGGAAACCAGTGACTTGTGCACCACACACCCGAGGCTTGCGTGCTGCGCGAACTTAGTCATGGCAGACACTCACTCTCCCTCCCTCATTCCTCCTCTGTATGGGGAATTATGTTCTGTAGCCACTGAAGCATTCTGCAGGCCCAGTTTCTGCTTTAGTACAAAACTGGCAGTGAGGGGAGCAGCACAGGAGAGACCCCTTCAAGCTCCAATTCATTATGTGGGCAGGGGCACGTTGGATCAACTTAAAAAAAAAACAAACTTCCCACTCATAGGGCAAACTAGGAAAAGGTGAGGTTCATTCAGACACTGGGCCTCCATGAGTTTTCAGGCACTAAACAAGCAAAGAGCCCACTGAGGTAGTCTAATTGAACATCACAGCATCTGAATTTCCTATTGCCTGTGGCTGACGAGGCCATAGGCTTTTCCAGCAAAGACCTTTACACTTCCCAAACCTGGTTTTGAAACACACTATGCTCAGAATGGCTTTGGCACGGAAACATAATTCCTCTCTGGTGCACTGAGCCAGGTGAGCCCCCTCCATGTGTTACTTGTGAGAAGGGGCAATGTGGATGGGAAGGAGATGCAGGGCTGTGCCACAGGCCCTGCTCCCCCAGCCCCACCCGCCCGCCCGCCCACACATTAGCATGGCCATCAGGGCGGGAATGCCAACGTGCATAGACCTCTGCATGTACTATATGGGCTTTCCCTGAGCAATCAGGGGCCCAGGATCAGGGGAAGCCTATGTGCGTAGGCTTCCTCACCTCTGACGTCTATGTGAGGAGCCGAGAGCTGTCAGTGGCAGGGCCAGAAGTGTTGCCCTATAACTCCTTTCTACACACGAAGGGGGCTATTATTTTATCTTCTCGATCCAATCTGCATTGTGTCCGGCATTTCCAAACTGACTTTGAGATTCCCATAATTGGGTACAGTGGTCAGCAGAATATTTTATGGGTGGGGTGGTGGCGGCAGCGGCTTTGTATATCTGTTACATTGTGAGAGATGTCCTTATTCTATGACATCTAGCCAGCTCTCTTCAGGTTGACTTGGGATACTGAATATTTGCATGGGGAATTGCAAAGCCAATGAGTGATGGGATACCACATGTACTCTAGTTACGGGACCTAATGATATCACATCAGAGGTTCATTCACCTGCTCATCTTCCAATGTGATAAGTATTATCATCTACCAGCAATGCCCTTCTGCATTCTACATAGGACAAACAGGCCAGGCTCAATGCAAAATAATAAATGGATACAAATCTGAAATGAGAAATAGTAATTTTCAAACAACTGTGGGGAAACATTTAAACCTCCCAGGGTTCTCTGCAACTGATCTTAAAGTGGTCATCCTTGAACAAAGGTATTTCAAAGGGAGATTACAATGTGAAACAGCTGAACTGCAGTTCATTAAGAGGTTCAATTCTATCATCTATGGCTTAAGTTGGGATAAAGGTTTCTTATCCCACTACATGTGTTAATTTGTTTACCAATGGCAGGATGTCTGTGTTATCACTAACAACTGTCTTTGTGAATGACCACCGTTAATTGCAATTATCACGGTCTATTCTTTCTGCATTTCATTTCAATCTGACCTCCCTGTTTGCCACCTCCCACACATAAACATGTGTATACATGTAACTAAAAACATTTCATGCATCTGACAAAGTGGACTGCAGCCCACAAAAGCTTATCCCATAATAAAATTGTTAGTTTTTAAGATGCCATAAGACGGTTGTTTTTTTTAAAGTGTGTCTGTGGTGAAATCTATTTTATCACATTTGTATCTCACTCTAGAGAAGCATACATGGGCATAGCCTAGTTTATCCCCATAACAAACCAGTGAAGTAGGTTAGATTCAGTCAGGAGGTATTAGGGCTAGAACTGGAAGCCTTCAGCTCTCTAATATCTGCCCCATGTGGTGAGCAGCTAGAACTCTGACTGCCCCCAACACACACCCAATTCCAGAAGCTGATACTAGCTATGAGTTACACAGTATCATATGTGGATATGGTGCAGTGGAAGACTTACCCTGAGTGTCCTTTGTACAGCAAATAGATTATCACACTCTCTCTTATTCTTGTTGTGCTTTTGTATGTACGTATCTCATTAAGCCCATTGATAAAGACTATGGGCAGTATCCAATTGGGTGCTAGCACTAATGTAAATTATGTTGTGCTAGCATAAGGGAATCCCGTCAAGCCAGCTAATGCTATTGGCGTTGTACTAGAGGTCCCTTATGTGAGTGCAACGTAATTTATATTAACGCTAGTGTCCAATTGGATACTGCCCAATGACAGTGACATAGATAATAAATGATGTGATGCAGTGCACATATAAGATACAATATGAATCTGACTCAATAAACAGAGGAAGTGGCACAGATGAGACAGGAGATAAGGATGATGAGGGTAAGAAGAGAGACAGAAATACAACAGAAGAGACTAGAAATTCATCCTGTGCACAATTTTAACACCCTGCTTCCTCACAATGGGTGAGGGAACTTGGCTTTCTTGTCTCTGTGCTACTTTCATCTATTTGAGAAGCTACTAAGATGGATTTGAGATTTGGTATTTCTATAGTAGGAGAAACAGGAGGCAGCTAGGCCTTATTTCAGCGGTTTGCTTTGAAATAAGACTCATTATAATTCATCAGGCTTTTTAATGCCTGCATAACACGCTGTTCCATATTAAACAGCAGCAGCTGCAAGGCCATATTTCACTGGTGCCGAGGGGCCCATTGCGTGGACCCAGCTAAATAACTCTTCCTCCTCTCTCAAGTGAAATCATCCACAAGACTGTTAGGAAAAATAACTAAGAGTCTTGTGGCAGTGTAAAGGGTGAGATTTATTGTGGCATAAGCTTTTGTGGAATGGGGCTCACTTTGTTACATTCATTGTTTGCAGCGCTCCTGGATCTGGGCATCCTCCTGGATGGCCAGAGTAAAGCTGTGAATCAGCCAGCGCACATTTGGTCTGCGCTGGCTGATTCACCAGCTACAGGTGTTCCTATAAAAGAGGGATATAAATGCTGTGCTGCTGGTGCAACACCTCTCAACTCGACTACTGTAATGCACTCTATGAGGGTCTACCCTTGAAGAGTTCAAAAACTTTCAATTTGTCCAAAATGCAACAGGCTTAAAATCTGTCATTAGCAGCAGAGAAGATGTAATTCCAATTCTATGTGAGTTCTGTGGGTTGCCAATTCATTTCCAGACTAAATTCAAGGTCCTGGTACGTACTTTTAAAGCCACTTATATTATGGACCCAAGATGCTTGAGGGACTGCCTTCTATGTTCCTTCGTGTTCTTTGAGATCTGAGAAAACCTCTTGACAATCCCACAATCTGTCAGGCTGATGGCCACCACTGGACGGTCTTTTTTTTAATGGTGGATCCCATACTTTGGAATCAATTAAGTTCTGTGCATCAGATCCAGGGGACTGACCCTTTTAAATGAGGTATCAATATCTTTCTCTTCATGCAATTTTTTTATGGCTATAATGGTACTTTACTGCTGGCTACTCTGTTTTTAATCTGTTCCTGTTACAATGTTTTACTGTTACTGCTGTGAGTTTATTTGGTAGGGTATTTTTAAATGGTAACCCACTGAGAGAACAATAGGTTGACAAGCTACAAGTTGCCAATTAATTAATTAGTTAATCTGTTAGACATCAATCTGCCTTAGAACATTCTCATTTTTACTGCAATCAAGTAATGTACCCCCCAGGACTGCAAGGAGACAGCTTCCTTTGTTTCTGACATCATCAACTGCGTGAGAAGGGCGTTGCCTGAATGAGTTGCATGTAAAGATGACTTAGATTCTGTGTGACAGAATAAACTGACAGAGCAAAGTAAGGTCTTGGTTGGAAATCCTGAGGATGGTATTAGAAGGGGCAACTTTGCTCAAGTGAAATCCTACTATACTAATAGTGAACTCATTCTCCAGTTGTGGATCCTTTTGTAGCCAGTGTGGTGTACTGGTTAGAGTGTTTGGTTGTAAACCGCCCAGAGAGCTTTGGGTATTGGGCGGTATAAAAATGTATTAAATAAATAAATAAATAAATTTGGTTGGGGAGACCCAGGTTCAAGTCCCCACTCAGCCATGAAGCTCACTGACTCTCAGCCTAACCTACCTCACAGGGTTCTTGTGAGGATAAAATGGAGAGGATTATGTACATAGCCTTGGGTTCCTTGGAGGAAAAGGTGGGATATTAATTGAATGAATGAGTGAATGAATTGAATTGAATTAAATGGCAATGTCCACACACAAGAGCGAGGTATCAGCAGGCTTGGGGGAACGCCAAGGTTTGCAGAAGTTAAAAAAAAAATCTTTAGAAAGAAAACCTTGATGGGGACACACCCCAAAACAGTCCAATAAGCATGCTTAGTGGGTGCAGACTGCTGACCTAGAAACAAATGGATTATCCACTAGCAGGCAGAGAAACCAACACATGATATTTTTATGGCAATAAAAATTGCCTACCTACCCGTCTTGTTTTCTTGGGAGACAAACTGGGTTCAAATCCTTGGACTAGAGGCAATTTACAAGCAACAGAGTCATGTGGAGAGCATGATAAATACCGTGGACTCTTTTGGAGGAAATGACAGCTGCAGCGACTAGATTTTTGGAAATGGAAAGACCAAAAGACCATTGAATATAATGCTTTGCCTTCAAGCGCTCAGGAGAAAGGTGTCTGCCAAATAGTTAAAGAGGAATGATAGGTTTGCAAGCTTGGTTTTCCTTGGTACAGGTTTCATTTAATTTATGGGGTTAACAGTACTAAATTGTTAAAGCTTACCAAGATAATATATGTGAGGCACTTTGAAAACTAGAAAACACTGCATGATGTTGATGATTAAAAAGCTACTACCGAGTTTTAGTCTCTGAGCAACTTAAAACACAATAAAACAGGGACAGCCACTGTGATTTCGGATTAGTTGGATTCATAAACCTTGGATTTTCATAGATTTCATAGATCATAGAGTTGGAAGGAGCCTACAAGGCTATCGAGTCCAACCCACTGCTCAATGCAGGAAACAAGAGGAGGGGTCTCCCATCCAAGTAATAACCAGGCCTGACCCTGCTTAGTATGCCTGTATTTTAGACTGAGTTGAACTGACAACAGTTCCAGGTAGGCGTTACAGGAAAGTTTTCCCTCTGGCTAGCAAGCTTTTGAACATGTGTGACCTTGTTAACTGTCATATTAGTTTATTTACCTTATAGCCACATTGCCAATTAAAGTTCCTTTAATAAAAGGACTGTGACATCTTGCTACCACCTAGTGGCCACCAATAGAAATGCTAAAGTTACATCCTGGTTTGTTACGCTATTGAGAACTAATGGAACCTAAAACAAAATGTTGCATGTGGAATGGTCATCCAGCAGTATGATAATTGTTCAGAGGACTTGAACGGTCCATTTGCCACCTTATTCTCCTGGCTGCTGCTGCAAGCAGGACTCTTACTGCAGCCCACAGCACTGGAAGAGAAGGGTAGTGTCTGAGCTCTGAGGGCTGGGATGCCACTGCTACATATTGTCTTAATGCACTTGAGCTATTATGGTTGCCAGGATGTGCAACCCAGAGAACCCTTATGTTCCTTCCAGTGCAGCAGGAGACAATTTAGCGGCTTCCCATTCCCATCCATCCATCCATCCATCCATCTCTCTCTCTCTATCTCTCTCTCACACACACACACCTGCTGTAGTGAATAACAATTCATCTGAGTTGCACAGCAAGTGTGGAAGAGGCACAGGCAATAGGACCACATATATAATGGCCACGAGAAGCCATAGCTGCCTGTTTCCCACTGCATTGGGGATTTAAAGGTGTATGGACATTTCTCCAGGTTGCAAGCTATAGCTAAAAGCAGACCTGGGAACCCTACAAAACAAGCGGCAATGTCTGATGCTGTAAAACAGAAAGGAAAAAGTCTGCTACCCCCAAACGTACATTCAATGTGGTAAATAAAACATAGCAGAGGTACTGTAGCAAAAGAAATGTATTCAGTAGAATCAGAGCACATGATCAGTGGCTGTACACGGATGACAATTTGGCATTGTTTAGGAAATCAGAACCATTCTTAAATTCCATCAAAAATTCAGGAAAAAAACAATCCACCATTTCTTGGCCTAAGAACTAACAAAAAACAAATTTGAAAGCATGCTGTTTTTTGATCCCTGCACACTGTGAAGACATTGGAAAAGCCACATTTTTTGCTGCAAGCAAAGAAATACAAAGATCTCTCTGTACCATGAGTCCCATCAGCAGAAGTGATAAACTGAAGTATGGTACCTTGGATTTAGTTGAATTCCCAATGGACTATACTAACTAAAACCAAGATATTCTAGTTTTCCTTAAGTGGCTCTCATAAATTCCAAACCTGAGAGACAGTTCTGAGTCTCATAAGAGACTACCTAAGGCAGGGGTGGGGAACCTGTGGGCCCTCCAGATGCTGTTTGACTCCAACTCCAATCAGCCCCAGCATAGCCAATGGTCAGGGATGATGGGGGTTTGAGTCCAACAACATCTGGAGGGCCACAGGTTCCACACCCGACATAAGGAAAATGGTCTTCTGGTTGCTGTAGAAACACACTTCCCATTCTGTGTCCACTTACTGCAGAATCAATAGGCCTCTTCCCCGCTCCCCAAATCTCCAGAATATGGGAATATTTTACAAGTGAGGTTTGACCATTCCATGGTCACAACTGCAATTAAGCATCCATTTTAAGTTGAATTTTCTTTCAGTAACTTACATCACAAAAAGCATGCATCTCAAAAGTTAGCTAGTTGCATTTGGGCCTGAGGTAGATTATGTTTTTGGTGGTAACATTGAAGTAAATCAGATTAAAGGGATTCTCACTTAGAGCATCCTAAAAACAGATTCAATTGGAGACTGCAAATAATTTTCCCATGCAGTTACAAATAACCTCTAGCACCTAGACTTTACAGTTTAACTCAGTTAGTCAAAGGCTGATTTTACATTATTAAGGCTTCACTTAGTAGTGTTGCTATGCGATCACACTCATTTTACAACCTAGTTAAACTGAAGTACTGCAGTGTAGTCCCATTGATAGCAATGGAACCAAGTAGTCAAAAATCTAAGTTCTTTTATTTAACTGATGGGGGGATCAAGTTAAATGTTAGGAAGCCAAACTGCTTGACTGTTGGAGACTTGCATATTGATCTTGAGACCATTTACTTACAAGTATGTCAGTTGATCAACACATGGAACTGAATCATGTGACACTTTTCCTGGAGTGTACTACTTCAATGTTCAAGTGTGTATCACATGCTTGAATGCTCCTCTGTGTTTTCACACATATCAAACTGGTATCACTGAGAGAAGGCTACACTAGAGAATCCTAGTTTTCTATATGCAGGGAAGATTTATTTTCCACCCTGTGAGGAAGTATTCAACATGTGAACCCCACTTGCAGTATGAAATCATGCTATTCACTTCAGCAAGAATAGCACTATCCCATTCTGGCATATATGTAGATCAGCTCTTACTGTTACAGCTAGTGTGTGCAAAGAGGTTTTAGGATTGCTGCCATAATACTGGACAGATAGTATTTATAGATAGTACAGTGCCTCAGTCACTAAGTGCTTCCTGAGAGGCATGTGACTTTCTGTGTTCCTACGTAATTATGTAGTTTCCATCCTCCTAGATAACCCGGCATGGAACCCAGAGTGGAAGAAATCAGTTACCACCGACACAGTTCAAATCTATAAAATTTGCAGACAGGGCATGAAGGAGGCAGTATTGAAACATGGTGCACCCATGAGGAGGTCCAAGGAGAATTCCTTGAGCTTTCAGTTGTCCGTCTTTTTCTCCTGCACTTCCTCTTCCTCATAGAGTTTCCTAGTATTTATCATAGCCTGAACCTAGGGGGCAGGAAAACAAACAAACAACCCAGAGAGTTTTAGTCACTGCAGTCTCCACAGCAGCTACTGCCAGACTAGTTAGAGAATGACATCTAGCTTTTCCTGAGGCTTTGTGTGCATTAGCTTCTCACTGCACATTAACATATCTTTAATAAGTGCAATTAGCAGTGCACTTTATCATTGTTGTTAGGTCAACAGCAACTGCTGGGAGCAGCAATGGGATCATAGGGCAGGGGTGGGCAGAAAGTAGATCTCCAGATGTTTGGCACAGCACCTGCCAGGATCCCTGAAATATACAAGTCCTTCCTCCCTACACAGCCTGCCCATCATGACAACTGCTTTAAAATAAAGGCCACCTCTCCTTTAATCGAATTTCTACCATATTTTTCATCAGCCAGTTTAATACCCTTCCAGAGTACAATTCTGAGCTTATGTGCATGATCAGGCATTATCACGGCTCCCATTTTCTGTCACAACCACTCTGTTCCCACAGCTCCAGTGCTCTTTTTGCTTGCTCAGAAAAGCATACAAAAGAATCCAGCCCTGTGTGCCCTGGTGAGACCACGTACCTGGTCCAGCATGAACTCTAATGGCTTCTCAGGCTTCACATACACCAGATTTTCAGTGATCTCCTAAGTGAGAAAGACAGAAGTCATTACATTTCTCTCCTGAAGGCAAACAATGAAAATAGTGAAAAGCATAGTGCCAGAGTGAAGACAAAAATGGCTTGTTCTTTTGAGATAGGAAAGGCAGGATATATATATAACAATATAAGACATATATTTACAAATACAGACGTGATGATTCATTTTACTCATCTTGAAATAGCTATATTGTATAGCGAAGTCCTGAACATACCATCAGATATACTTTTAACTCACAACTGTATATAACTCCCATTGCTTCAGCCTGACTCTGATTTCTGAACAAATTGCCAGTTAAAGTGCATCTGATAATACATTGAGGGATTAGCAACATACAACTACAAGTTAGGTTTTCGTTATTTATATCCTTCTCGACCACAAAGGTCCTCAGCATGACTTATAACCTTATAAACAATCAACTGACCAACAACTAAAACAGAACAAAAATAATCATCATAGCCACAGTGTAAAACAAAAAATAAAAACAAAGTTACAAGAGCCACAAAACAACAAAAACAGTACACAGTCATTAAGTCGATTTGGATAAGAGGTGTTGGGCTTGCGCAAGCTGCCCCACCCCTGCTGCTGGTGGTCCTTCATTCCTGACTTGTGTTACGCCCGTCCGAACCAGATAAAATCAATTAACCAAAATAATAATCTCAAACAAGCAAACCAAGTTGATGACAATGTTGTGCATCTCCAAACTGTGAGCTAAATCCAACGTTATGCTAGCGGATGTCTGCTTGCACAATGGGAGGTGCCCTACCCCTCCTCGCCCTGCAGGGCCCCCCCCCGCAATCTGCTCCCCAAGTCTCTGGAGCAAATTTGGGGAGCATGCGAGAGGTTTCAGGGGGAAGGAAATTGATCCAACAGAAGTGTCCATTCTGCTGGTGGAAGGACATCGCTGGATACAATCCCCTGTCCAAGGAGCCCATGTTCCGCATTCCAGATGACACAAATGGGGAAAAGTGTCATTCCCAACAAGCCCATTGATATATGCCAGTTCTTGGTTGATTGTGTCCAATGGTACAGATATTACAGCTGAAACGAAACTGGACACGCATTTGAAATTTTCATATTTAAAACTGATGTTCACCTTTGACGGGTTGAAGAACAAAATGTCATGGATTGGACACATCTTCAGGCAACAAACCACCATCTTTCCAAATTTAATACTATACAACTTGCTTTTCTAAACCTTCTAGCAACATCCAAAATTGTGAGTATTGTTTTGTTTTTAAAGGCAAAGTTGGAGGAATTTCTGTGAACAAAATTTCACTAGGAGCTATTTTCCCCAAATGCATTTCAGCTCTCATAGATGTGTTTGCTTTTGCTCTGGAGAATATAACATGACACACATTTCTACTCTTACCTCATTTGCCTCTTTTCACTACAGCCCAGTACTCCAGAGCTTTTATTCTTTAATGTTTTTTTAGGTTGCAGTTTGTTTAGGAGTATTATATTGCGTGATGTGATTTGTATTAGTTGTGGTTTGCATTAGATATACTGTGGGAAGCTGTGTGGATCTAGAATTGGCCTCCACAGTCACTAACGGACCCATCGCTAGAGTCTACACAATCTTCTTTAGAATTTCCTCCTTTTATCCCGGAAGACAATCTTACTCGGTCACGAGTGATCGCCTGATGATGATGACTTAATTGTTTGTAGGTATATCTCTCTAGTCCTATTAATCCTACCTCAAAACATTGTTTTGTTTTAAAATTTCAAACAAATAACAATTATATATATATATTTAAATCTACAGCAGTACTAGACCACCCAATTAACAAGAGAGAGCCCAATCCAGAGAAGTCAAGGGAAGATGGGGCAGGCTTTTTATTTTCCTTCCTAGTTAGTAGCAGTGGTCCCCTCTCCCACCAATGGAACTCTCCTGTCATTGATCCGGTTTGCACGATACGACAGCCCATCATGGGTTAATTTACCCTCAAGGAGCTGCAACATGTGCCAGCTTCCATTATGAATACACAACCCCTGACCAGGGGTTGTCATGTCATGCGAACCTGGCAGGCAGGGGCTACTTGGAGGTTAAACAACCCATGCGTAACCCTACAACAGACTGTGCATATTCATGATGGTGACTGGCACGTGCTGCAGCTCCTCAAGGGTATATTAACCCACAATGGGCTGTCATGTTGTGCCAACTAGCCCATTTTGTTGTTCCCTAAACAACTTGAGACCTCATTATCTGAGAGACCATTTCCCCCCCTACAGATCCATTTGATCCTTGAGGCCTTCCTGGTAGTGCCATATGTTCCTGAAGTCTGCTCTGCAGTTGTTCAGAGCAGAGCATTTGGTGTGGTGGCAACCACAATATGGAATAATCTTCTCCCTGAGATTAGACATGCACTGACAATTCTTATTTAGGCACATTAGGGCAGTCTTCCCCACCCTGGACTTAAGTTCCATCAGCCCTCGCCAGCATGCCCAATGGTCAAGAATGTTGGGAGTTGTAGTCCAAAACATCTGCAGGGCACTAGGGTAGGGAAGGCTGCAGTAAGGCATGGTACACACCACCACCAGTATTCCAGGCCTCACTGGAAGTAAGTTACCAAGGGCTGGATGGTTCCTCACTGTATTCTTCACTTGCCTGTCTTGAATACTGTAACAATCCTTACAAAAGAGACAGATGCAGCTGGGTCAACAACACTTCAGGTTTGTGTTTGGATGTTGAGGCCTAAATAGTGAACTAATTCCTGATTACTGTTCCTTGAACAATTTTTTTTTTGCAGTGCGTGGCCACCACACTTTCAGGCAGGGAATAGTGAGCAGGTCTTGCTGAGAGAGACTGTGTGTGAGGTTTGAGAAAGCCCAGTTAGGTAGCCATGGGACACAAGCCTCCTGCCAGATGGGGAGTTTCATCATACTTGAGGTGGTATTAAAAGGCTGAGTACTCTAAGAAGAGGGCCTGTGCTGAACCCTGAGAGCCCCCAAACAATTGTGTATAAATGAACTGGCTGGGTTGACTCAGCACGGCCATTGCAAATGATACTGCCCAGGCTAAAGGTGCCATGTGGGGAAAGGCAAAAGGGGACAGTTCACCTGAAAGATCTGCAGGATGTTATGCCTCTCCATGTACCTAAGTGAAACCTCAAAGGGATCTTGATACACCATAGGCATGGGCTCATCTGGGAATTCCTCGGCAGCACTAGCTGATGGGACGGCCTGTTGTTCCTCTGCTTGAGGTGCCACTTCTTGAGGCTGTGCAAGAGTTTCCACTGATCTGACCAAACCATGTGGAAAATCAATTTTAGACTGAATGAGCAAAGACCCAAGAGTTTCCAAAGGTGGAGCAGGAGGTTTAGTCTCAGTTGCTGACTGGAGAGCTTCTGGTGCCTGATCCATGGACAATGCTGCTGCAAGGACCTGGGCTCTAGCTTCAGATTTGGATAAAGGCAATTCAGGATGCTCCTGCACCTCAGTAATCAGAACTCCTTCAGGCTGTAGCTACAATATGAACAAAAAAGAAAGTAGTAGTTAAGCAGAAATGTGCATGCATTGTTCTTACACTTTCTAGGGGCTAGCTGAATTTAATGCAATAATTAAATAGTACCAGTGACTATAAAGCAGGGATGGGCAACTTCAGGAAACCTGGGGGCCATTCCCCCCCCCCCCCCGCCACAGGTTGCTATCTCATGGCTGCTGCACCACCATGAAGGGGGGGTTAATTTGTGGTTTGCCATTGAAATTTGGTGGCAAAATGTACGGAGGCTTAGAATAGGCAGATTTAGCTTGAAAACACTGCAGTGTTTTGTTGCCAAATTTTGATGGCAAATCGTGACTTTAAAAAATAATCATCTGGTTTTTAAAAAAAGTGTGGTAAGGGCAATTGGCAGCGGCGGGGGGGACACACACACGACATGTTGCCCACCCCTGCTATAAAGTGAGAGAAGAGGCTTGGCCCACCATCTTCCTTCCTACCTCTTCCTCAGTACCCTTCCTACATACCTGCCCAGGAAAGCAGCTAACAAACAATGCCAAATACTCTGCCGGAAGAGGTGGGGACCTGAATGTAGGCTGATGCTTTTTCCATGAAAAAGCATCTATAAAGGTAACAGGTGTATGCAAGCTTTGATTTTATAAATGTACAAGCTAAAAAATAGTTTTAAACCTTTGTGACCTGGCAATCGTTTGCAATGTAGGCATGACCAGATCTTTATGCTTTTGCCAAAGAGCAACACACTGCACTGGATAAAGTTCCATATAAATAATACTCTTCCCCTTTCCACCCCTCGCTCATCAATCCAAATGGTTAAGTACTTTACTACACATCCAAAGACTCTGGATTTCTAGGCTCATTCTTTAACATATTAGAACATATTTCCAACACTCCCAACTAAAAAGGGGTACCTATTGCTTTGGACCAGCCTTCCAGATGTTTTGGACATCAACTCCCATCAGCCCCAGCCACCATAGCCATTGGTCAGGGATGCTCGGAGTTGTAGTCCAAAACATCTGGAGGGCGTCAGGGTAGGAAAGGCTGCTTTGGACTGCAAAAGACAAAGGCAGTCTAAGATTATGCTGGCACACCTCTTTCCAAGAAATGGAAAGCTGTGTCTGCCAGCTTCCACTGCCTAATCTCAGTCTGATGAAATGGAGAGCTGGTGTCATCAGCACCCTGATGGCACCTCATTCCAAATTTCCAGATGGCCTCCTCAACAGTTCCACATAGATGTTGAACAGCACGAGACACAACACAGTACCCTGAGGGATCCAATAGCACCAAACGGTATGGAAAAAGATGCAGAAGAATCAGCAGGATCATACTCCCCTGACCTTCCAGCATACAACATTCTCCAGGGTGACCAAGACAGTTTTGGAACTGAACCCAGACCAAAATAAACCCAGAAATAAATCTCACCCAATACTATCTCAAGTTCCATGGCTACCACCCACTCAAACACCTTGCCCAAGGTGACTGGCTGATAGTAATTACAGTCCCGAGTCTAGAGAGGGTTTCTCTAAAGAGTGGTCTCACAACCACCTACTTTAAGGCAACTGGGACCACCTCTCTCATAGAGAGGCATCGATTACCTCCCAGACTCAGCTAATCAACCCCATCTACTAGAGGTTGTAAATAAAAAAAAGGCAAACAGGTGGTAGGCTACACTCCTCCAAGCACCTTTCATACATCCTCAGGCTGCAATGACTAAAATTCATCCAACAAACAAGGCCAGATAGTGTTATGGCCATCTCTGCAGATGAACTATAGACTCAGTGGCATCCAAATCAGAGTAGATGTACACAACTTTACTCTAGAAGTGCTTAACAAACAAGACACAGTGGGCCACTGAGCACTCCCTTACATCACTTGGAGGACCCAGATGGTGGAGGGTCTGGACCACTCAGAAAAGCACCACCTGATGGCACTCTATCGATGTGATGGCAGCAGCAAAGTAATGCTGCTTCACCACCATCACACAGCAGGCTTAAAAATGAACTCTTACCAGTTTGATTCATGTCATTCCGCATCCAGTCACAGGTTCCAAAAATGTGAGCACGCAGTGGACCATGTGTGTGCACAATCATCATATATAAAAAATCTACATGCAAATAGTCTCTGTTTTGCTTGTAGGAAATTTTTTGGTCTCTAAAAACACCAACAACACTCTGTTAATGTGCACACCCAGAGTATACTTTAGTGCCCTCGCTTCCCTTCTGTATATCCTAACCGCCTACACAGATGATCATAAGTGTTCCTGAACATGACTGAGTTGTAGCAGATCGATAATATGTACAACCAGATCCAATGTAATAGCAGAATTGTATTAAACTAAGTGATGGCGCGTGAGTGACAGCAGAGCCCTGTGTGTGCGAGATGGGAGATTAAAAATCCTGTTCGTGTGTAGAGGCCCCTAACTCCACACACAGAAATCCAGATCTTTCTCCCCCTCTCTCTGCGCAGCGTGCAGCCTTTCGGTTGCAATCAGCCAGCCAGCTTTCCAGCATGTAATCCGACTCCAGCAGCCAGCTCCCCCGTTTGCAGATAGCAAGGAAAAAACTCTGTAACTCCACAGGTCTATTCTACCTGTTTATTTACTTAGCAAAGTAATATTCTACAGAGTATACATTTCCTAGTTACAGTCCATGTGCAAAGTACAATGCATAGCAAGCATTTATTCCAGTGGAGCAAGTTGAGCTTTACCCCACCTCAGCAAAGACGTTACATTGTTGCATAAGTCCAGCTAGCAATAGTCAGAAGAAAAGAGTGAACAGAGAGAACAGTCCTGCTCCTCCCTAAAATGGCTTCAGACAGAAAAACAAGTCAGTACATCACCAGAACATCTAAACCATGTGACTAGCTCATACTGTTTCCCAGGCCTAGCTTTCCCATGAAAATTAACAAGGGAAAGTAAGAAGACACAACATTCTTGTTTACCGCCATTCTGTTCCTTCCATATTGTAAACAATGTGCTCCAGCTTGTGAATGTGATACATATCACAACACTAAGTTTTGCTGTTCTTAAGGAAATTATCAAGGCTAGCTTTAGCAATCTTTATGGTGGCAACGCTTACTTTGTTGGAAAACTGAACCGCTGGGGGGGAAAACAAAGCTAAACAACTTTGTCCCAGTGGCTGCAGAATCGTCCTGTGGAGTTAGGGTAGTGTGAGAAAACGTGTGCTAGGTCAGTAGGCAAAAAAGCAAAACGACAAGTCTGTTTCTTTTAAACACAGAGGTTTACTAAAACTAAGACTTGCAAAAACATGAACAGACACAGAGTGCTATGATACAAAAAGTGAAAAGAGAATAGTATGTCAGACAAAAACAGATAGTCTAGACACACAAACAATCTCTTTACTTACAGAATGCTCTATCATCAATACTCACTAATCCAATTAAACTCCTTTTCCCCCAACAAGAACACAAAGACTTTACACACCTTATATACACTATTGTACAGTCACATGCTAAATATGAGGTAATGCCAGCTGCATCAAGGCATGATGTCACCCCAGCTGAACACAATTTAGCATGACCCTTGCTCCAGATCCCCTGGTTACAAAAAACTGTACATTTCCCTCACTGGGCCAAAGGTGATACTTTGCTCAGGCCTGACCTTGATCAGGTCTGCCGGTCCTGTAGCTTCCTTGCCCGAAGGCAAACTTGAATATGTGAACTCCATATTCTAACATACTTGGCTTAGGGTGCAATCCTATGGACTGTGCCCTCGCTGCTCGGAAGCCCCTGAACTCGGAGGCTTCTGAGATTCCTATGCCCTGCTGGGCTGAAGCCAGCAGGGCAGGAGGAATGTCGGAGGCGATCTTTGCCTCCCCATCCTCCATTCAATGCTCCTCTAGAAAGAGTGCTTCAGAGGGGGAGGGAAGGAGACTCAGGATAAATCGTATCCTGAGCATTTCAGATCTCTTCCCCTCCCTTCCCATCAGAATGCCATCAGGTCGTTTTTGCAACATTGGAGAGGCAGCCAGGGCAGATCTCTCCTTACCGGCTGTGAAGAGGGTGGTGGTGGATCTCCAACTCCCCCTTCCAAGGGGGAGCACTATCTCTGACCTCGAAAGGGGTTTTCCAAGCACAGGATTGCTTGCTCCATTAACTTAAAAAACATGTTGATTGACTAAAAAGGCAATCAATCCCTGATTAACGAAACATATTAATTTTTAAAAATATTTTCAATACTATTTCTTTCACAAACTGTAAAAAGTGGCATTCCCTCTTGAGGGAGAGAACAAGGAGTACCTCTTTTAAGATGATGTTCTTCATTTTTAGATGGCAAACATCAGCTTTTCTCTTTAGAAAGTGAGACATGCTGGTTTGAGAACAGAGGTGCTCTGAGAATATAAGTTGGCCCCCATTTTCTCCTGTGAGGAAATGGAAGGTATGTGCTGTGGGGAAGAGTGGCATATGCTCAGTCATTATTTATCCCAAGGGTGGGCAACATGTGGCCCTCCAGATGTTGTTGGACTGCAACTCCCATCTGCCCTAGCCAGCATAGCCAATAGGGAGGGAAGATGGGAGTTGCAGTCCAACAAGGTTTGGTGGCCACAAGTTGCCCACTCCTGATTTACTGGGACAATTTCTGGGGCCTGGTTTTGGTAAAATGATTTCCCTATTTTGCTTCTTGGGGAAATATCAAGGATGCATTTTAATTTTTTTTGTTAGCATGCAAACACATGCACCACTGTTTTTCAAGTTTCACACCCCTCCCCCTGGAGCTCTACAAGTTAACACTGCAATCCTAATTACACTTTCTAGGGAATGCATCCCAGTAAACTCAGGGATTTAATTCTGAGTAAGCATACACAGAATTATGCTCCAAATCTTTGTGAGGGGAGGGTAGCAGCAGATGCAACTTGACTCTAGTGCATGTGCATGGAAATACACGAGTTCAAAAAAAATTATCATCCCACCAAATTATGTCCATCGTCTTCCCCCTCATTACTATCTCTCCAGTTACTACCCCATTCAGTAAATGAAGCTCACTGGATGATGTGTGTGCCACTATAAGCTCCTTGCATGAAGGGCAGGATATAAATGCAATAAAGGAATAAGCACTGCTGAATTTGTTGGACTTGCAGCTCTTCCTGTCATAAGCACTACCAAATCCATTGTGAGATTAAATAGTCTATTAAACATTAAAGGCCTGTTTTCTGTATAAACTTGCATAGAATTGCACGCTAAGTGTATCGTTTAACGCTACACACAGAGGTCCATTTTCAGCCATTGGTTCCTGCCTTTATGAGGTTGCAACCCTACACACACTGTTTTGGGACTATGCTTCACTGAACACAGTGGGTTGGAGCCAGACTTAGTCATGCTTAGAGCAGACCCATTAAAATCAACAAGACTTTAGTCATGATTAACTTGCCCCATTAATTTCAATAGGACAACTTGAAGTATAACTAAGTCTAGAATCTAGACCAGGGGCAGGTAAACTAGTACCCTCCAGATGTTTTGGACTATAACTCCCATAATACCAGTGGCCATGGTGGATGGGTCTGATGGGAGTTGTAGTTCAAAACATCTGGAGGGCACCAGCTTGTCTACTCCTGATCTAGTCTCTTTTAGATCCAACTGGGTGGGCCTTGCTTCTGAGTAAACATGCAAATGATTGCTCTGTAAAATTTCGTGGCTCCAGAAAGAAGCAGTTGGCAGTTGCAGTTAGTCAACTAATACCCCAGGGCAGTTCTCTTATAGGGTAAATCTATACAAGGACCAGTGGGTAGAAAAGAGCCCTATAGCAGCCTTCTCCAACCTGGTGCCCTCCAGCTGTTTTGGACTTCAACTCCCAATAGCTCCAGCCAGAATGGCTAATGAGTCAGGGATAAGAACATAAGAAGAGCCATGCTGGATCAGATCAAGGGTCCATCCAGTCCAGCATTCTGTTCACACAGCAGCCAACCAGCTGCCCATGGGATCCCACAAGACATTAGTGCAACAGCACCCTCCCACCCATGTTCCCCAGCAACTGGTGCACATAGGCATACTGCCTCTGATACTGGTCTGTGCCACATCGACATCTCTCTTGGTGCATGCGCACTGTACAATCTAGAATGCTTTAAACTTGCAGAGAATGGAAAAGCACAAATTAGCAAAAAGCCTTCTCCTCCATGAATTTGTCCAATCCCCTTTTAAAGCCATCCAAATGGGTGGCCATCACTAAGTCTTGTGGAAGGGAAGGGGATTCCAGTTTAACTACGTGCTGTGTGAAGAAGTACTACTTCCTTTTATCTGTCCTGACTCTCCCACCAATCAGCTTCATGGAATGACCCCATAGGGTTCTAGCCTTATGAGGGAGAAAAATCTGCCCCTCTCCACTTTCTCCAAACCATGCATAACTCTGTACGCCACTATGACATGTCTCTCCTTACTCGCCTTTTTTCTAAGCTAAACAATCACAGAACTTGTAACCTTTCCTCATAGGGAGTTGTAGTCCAAAATGTCCGGCGGGTACCAAGGTGAGGAAGGCTGCCCTTTAGCAACGTGATGAGGGTGGGAGGGAAAAGGACTGTGTGTGGGTGTCTACGGTGGCTTAAAAAGAGACCCCTTCCCCCCATTATTTAGTGTTTGCAGTGGGGGGGGGGGCTAGGGGGCACTGACCACCTCAGAGCAGATGTGGATGGGGGTCCAACCCCAAGAGAAGCTGGTATCTGATTCCTGGGCAGTGGCGGGGGGTCGAGAGGAGGGTCATCCCATTAGCGGTGGGGGAACGTGTTAGTTATCCGCTGCGCCTCGCTCCCCGCCGTTCCGGCCGACTCCCTCACCTGCCCCTCCAGTGAGCCTTGCTCCTGCTCCGGCTCTTGCCCTGCCATCTTGGAGCAAAGGCGCGTTTCATCTCCCACCTGCCCAACAAGCTCTTTTGCCGCTCGGCGCGCTCCGTACGGTAGTTATGCGCCTTCGCGCATACGGAAGGAAGGTGGCGGGTTGGGGGGGAGGAGGCAGCGGGAACGCCACGGTTGCCATGGGAACCGCCCCTAAACTCTCCCTTTGTTTTCTCTCTCTCTCTCCCTCCCCCGCCCACCCCCGTTTCAGTTGTACGTGCGTGTCGGTCAAGTGAGTGAGTGAGAGCTTGAGCGATATCGCGCCCGTGCGCGCGGGTAGGGAGGGGTAAGATGAACTCCAAATAGGTCAGCTGATTAGGGACCGGGCACTTGGTACCCCGGGTGGACATTTTGCTAGCGGGCGGAAGTACTCTTATCAGGACTTTGGGTCGATTTGAAGGGACGAAGCTTCCTTTTTGAATCATGACCCATCCCCCCCCCCCAATTGGGCCACCATGCCCGGGCAGGACTCGAATTATAGGGAAAGTGATTGTTATATTGTTTTTGTAATTTTATGTAACCCTGCCTGGGATCGCCTTTGGTGATGAAAGAGCAGTATAGAACATTTAAGGCACAATCCTATGCAAATTTAGACAGAAAAAAAGGCCTACAACTCCCAGCATGCTTCAGCCAGCAGCACGCTGGGGCATGCTGAGAGTTGTAGGCCTTTTTTCCTGTCTAAACTTGCATAGGATTGCACTCTTAAAAACAGATAAAGCGTGGCGGCGGCAGGATGAAATTCACAAGCCCCACCCCCTGACTCCTTACAGTTTTAGCCAAATCATGCTTCTCCTCTATAATTTTAGCCAAACCATGCCTCTCTTCACTATATACATGTCTACTCAGAACTAAGCTGCATTGAGTTCATAGAATATCATAGAATAGTAAAGTTGGAAGGGGCCTATAAGGCAGGAGAACAGATGTGGGCAGCCCAGGCAGTCACCCATCCACACACTGACCCGGCTCATACCTGCTTAGCTTCAGCATGTGGCCTGCATTATGTGTTCTCGACTCCAGTGTTCAAGATGGTAGCACATTTGCCCATGGAAATGGGGTAGCAAACAATCTTTTTGCACAATTAGACTATTTATTTATTTTAAATATTTATACTGCTCTTCAAGTTATGGTACCAGGGCAGTTTACAAAATATAATTTAAAAATATGATGTGATTGTTGCTTCGCAAACAGTAAAATCTCACAGCTATCACCAAGAGAGACGAAAGAACAAAAGGTAAGTTTGGAAGCTCTATTGTGAGTTCTAATTCATTGATTAAAAAAATATGTGGCTACGGGAATATAGTACTTACGCAGTTATTACAATGCCCGGTAATTCAGGGCTTTAGCCACAGCACCAAAGACAAGTATTGTGATACATTCTATAATGTTGCACAGTCCAGTTGCCTGATCCACCTTGCAATTTGATCCTAGGCATGTTTACTCAAAAGTAGTCCCACTGTGTTTAACCCTATACACGGATTTCAGAATATGATAATCTTGACTGTTGTAGGATTATCATGGCCACTTAGCATTGCCAAAAAAGAGGAATCGCATCACCAAACAAGAGGACAAAAGAGGACACCTATTTGCATAACACTGCACATGTAAAGTTATACATATAGGTGCAAATTTAGAAATAATAACTATAATTTAAATAGAAATACAATACATTTCACCATAGCAGAGAAGACTGACCAGGTGACCTATGTGCCTGCTCAGTCTGCTGCCATCCAGGTGCTACGGTAATTGTTGATGGGCAACTTCAAAGCCCCTGGAGCTCTCCCTTCTCATAGTTCTTTAAACCAGATTTGGACTAGACAATCCATCAAACAGAGGACACCTTCAAATAGCGGACTGTCCTCTGTCAGCTTTCCAAAACAAAGGGCTGACCCCTGTAAAGTAGAACCCAGGGCCACCCTATGATTGTTTCCTTAATTTTGTCCTTGTCCCGGAATCAACAGTGTTCACTGATTTCAGAACATGGAACATTTTTTATAGGCTAATAACATCATAATGTCGTGGATTCTGTCTTGCTGCTGAGGAATAGTTAATTTTTGTCCTGAGATTTTATGAAATTTAGCAGAAATTAAACAAAACTACATGCGTAGGAAATTGAATAGCTGGAACTAGTGAAAAGAGTGTAGGTTTGGAAAAAGACTTGCATATTAACTTCCTGGTCAGTTAATCAAAAAAAATTCAGAGAGGAAACACAAAGAGACAAATAAATTTGCCTAGTTGTACATTTCCTAAACCTATCTCTTCAATATGATCTCAATCCTGAATTTGCCACCTACTTCTAATACATGCTGCTGTAAAGGTCCCCCCCCCCCATAGTATATCTTGCAAGCCAATTCAGTAGATAAAACATGAGATTGGGGGTGGGGTGGATTTGGGATTTTTTTTATTTATCAGGGAAATATATTTCATTGTTGGGGTGGGGGAAATGAAACCAGGGATGTTTCCCTGACTATTTACTTCACAAGGCACAAATAAGCAGATTGCCAATTTCACTGAGAGGGAGAAACAGAGATGAAAGGATCAGAGTTAAAAGCACTGTTTTGTTATTATAAAAACCTACTGTCTGAAGGAAGGAACTACTGTTCATACTCATGCAGAGTGAGAGATCTGGGGGCAGAATACAAAAGAGTTGGAGTAGCTCTTTTGATGAAAGCTGAAAGGCATAACATTTTCAATATGAAAGTAGGTTTATGCCCTGTAAAGCACAAAAAAAGCAAGAGAGGGAGAATTTCAGGTAAAGAATCTCATGTGACACACCTGCTTCCTAGTTGCTTATTAAAGGTCCATCATCATCTCACCATCGCTCTTTATCGGTTCCCTTTTAAGATACTATGCCTGTGTTTGTACAAATGCTGTCTGGCAGCAAAATATTTCACACAAGGATTAACTCCATGTTTTTGTATTTGTTTCTGGTTGGAGAGTTAAGGAATCCATGTCTAAGGCAGCAGTCCTACACCCACCTAGCTGGAGGTAAGCCCCCACTGAACTCAATGGGACTTCCTTCTGGGGACACATGGATAGGATTGCTCTGTAAGAGCCAGTGCACCGTTTATGTACTGGCCATGTTTTGGCATCCATAACTGTAACGTCTCGATAGAAGAGATCCAGATTTCAAAGCATGCAGTGGATTTATGCTACGTTTCTGTGGCCAATCACATACTCTCCATATTTATCTGGAGATGGGCATCTCCTTTCGTACTCTCTTTGTAAAGGTGACAAAACATGACTACTACATAAAGTATGAATTTATTGGCCCTGAATTGTGGTTTGAACCTGGGTCCAACCCTTGCTCTTTGTTTGCAGGCCCAAGGAACATTGTTCAGACATGGAATGTTATCCCACATTGTACACCACAGGTTAGGAAAGGTAGTACCAAATCCAAGAAGTCACCGGCATGGTTAACGAGCAGTGTCAAAGAAGCTATTAGAGAAAAGAAGGCTTCCTTCAGAAAATGGACATCTTGCCTAAATGAGGAGAACAAAAAGGAGCACAAGCTTGCACAATGGAGATGCAAGCAGACAATAAGAGATGCAAAACAGCATTTTGAGGAGCATATAGCTAACAGCATCCAGGCCAACTGCAAAGAATTCTTTAAATATATCAGAAGCAGGAAACCCACTAGGGAGGCAGTTGGACTATAGGATGACAATGGAGCTAATGGAGTACTAAAGGAGGATAAGGAGATTGTGGAGAAGCTGAATGAATTCTTTTCATCTGTCTTCACTGCAGAAGATGTAGGGCAGATACTTGTGGCTGAACTGATGTTTTCAGGAAGGGAGTCTAAGGAATTGAGGCAAATAATGGTGACAAAATATGAAGTTCTCAATTCTATGGACAAATTGAGTGTTAATAAATCACCAGGCCCAGATGGTATCCATCCTAGACTTCTTTAAAAACTCAAATGTGAAAATGCTGATTTTCTAACAAAAATATGTAACATGTCCATAAGACCAGCCTCTGTACCAGAGGACTGGAGAATGGCCAATGTAACACCAATTTTTAAAAACGGATCCAGGGGGGTTCTGGGAAATTGCAGGCAAGTTAGCTTAACATCTATTCCAGCTAAATTGGTTGAAAGCATTATTAAAGAGAAAATTAGTAAGCATATAGAAGGACAAGCCCTACTGAAAAAGAACATAGCTTTTGCAAAGGTAAGTCCTGTCTCACTAACCTTTTAGAGTTCTTTGAGAGTGTCAATAAACATGTGGACAGGGGTGATCCGGTAGACATTGTTTGCTTGGACTTCCAAAAGGCTTTTGACAAAGTCCCTCACCAAAGACTCCTGAGCAAACTTAGCAGTCATGGAATAAGAGGAGAGGTCTTCTTATGAATCAGTAACTGGTTAAAGAACAGAAAGCAGAGAGTAGGAATAAATGGTAAGTTCTCCCAATGGGGGGATGTAAACAGTGGGGTCCCACAGGGATCTGTATTGGGACCATGCTTTTCAACTTATTCATAACTACGCAACTACGCAATGAGGATGGCAAATTGATAACAGAAGACAAAGAAAAGGCAGAAGTGTTCAATTCCTACTTCGGCTCGGTCTTCTCCCAAAAGAGGGTCTATGACCCCCCTGGCAAACCTGAAGTGCAGACTGAAGGGGCAGAATTGCAGCTTGAGATTGATAGGCAAATGGTCAAGGAGCACCTGATTACTCTGAACGAGTTTAAATCTCCAGGGCCTGATGAGCTGCATCCTAGAGTAATAAAGGAACTGGCAGAAGAACTCTCAGAACCACTGTCTATTATCTTTGAGAAATCATGGAGGACAGGTGAAGTGCCAGACGACTGGAGGAGAGCAAATGTTGTTCCCATCTTCAAAAAGGGCAAGAAGGAGGAACCTGGGAACTATAGGCCAGTCAGTCTGACATCAATCCCCGGGAAGATTTTGGAGCAGATTATAAAGAGGTCAGTCTGCAAGCACCTTGAAAACAATGCAGTGATTACTAGAAGCCAGCATGGATTTGTCAAGAACAAATCCTGTCAGACTAATCTGATCTCATTTTTTGATTGGGTAACCTCCCTTGTGGACTGTGGGAATGCTGTGGACATTATATATCTGGACTTCAGCAAAGCTTTCAACAAAGTGCCTCATGATATCCTGATTAGTAAGCTAGCTAAGAGTGGGCTAGATGGAACAACTATCAGGTGGATCCACAATTGGCTACAGAATCGGACTCAAAGAGTGCTTATCAATGGTTCCTTCTCAAACTGGGGAGAGGTAACGAGCGGGGTACCACAGGGCTCGGTCCTGGGCCCGGTGCTCTTCAACATTTTTATTAATGACTTGGATCAGGAGGTACAGGGAATGCTTATCAAATTTGCAGATGACACAAAGTTGGGTGGAACAGCTAATACTCTGGAAGACAGAAACAAAATTCAAAGTGACCTCGATAGGCTGGAGCGCTGGGCTGAAAACAACAGAATGAAATTTAATAGGCATAAATGCCAAGTGCTGCACCTAGGGAGAGGAAACCAAATGCAGAGTTACAGAATGGGGGACACTTGGCTCAACAATACTACAAGTGAGAAGGATCTTGGAATTGTGGTAGATCACAAACTGAATATGAGCCAGCAATGCGATGTGGCTGCAAAGAAGGCAAATGCAATTTTGGGCTGTATTAATAGAAGTATAGCTTCCAAATCGCGGGAAGTGATAATTCCCCTTTACTCGGCACTGGTTAGGCCTCATCTTGAGTACTGCGTCCAGTTCTGGGCACCTCACTTTAAGAAGGACATAGACAAACTGGAGAGGGTTCAGAGGAGGGCAACGATGATAAAGGGACTGGAAACAAGGCCTATGAGGAGAGACTGAAAGAACTGGGCATGTTTAGCCTTCAGAAGAGGAGACTGAGGGGAGATATGATCGCACTCTTCCAGTATTTGAAGGGATGTCACACAGAGGAGGGCAAAGATCTCTTCTCGATCATCCCAGTTTGCAGGACACGGAATAATGGGCTCAAGTTACAGGAACCTAGATTCCACCTAAACATCAGGAAAAATTTCCTGACTGTCAGAGCAATAAGACAATGGAATCAACTACCTAGGGAGGTTGTGGGCTCTCCCACTCTGGAGGCATTCAAGGTGCAGCTGGACAGACATCTGTCAGAGATGCTTTGACCTAGATTCCTGCATTGAGCAGGGGGTTGGACTCGATGGCCTTGTAGGCCCCTTCCAACTCTACTTTTCTATGATTCTATGATAAATTGTTTGGAATTAGGAGTGAACAGTGAGGTGACCAAGTTTGCTGATGACACCAAATTATTTAGGGTGGTTAAAACAAAAAGGGATTATGAAAAGCTTCAAAAAGTTCTCTCCAAACTGGAAGAATGGGCATCAAAATGGCAAATGAGGTTCAGTTTAAGCAAGTGTAAAGTGATGCACATTGGGGCAAAAAATCCCAACTTCACATATACACTGATGGGATCTGAGCTAGCAGTGACTGACCAAGAAAGAGATTTTGGGGTTCTGGTGGACAGCTCAATGAAATTATCAACCAAGTGTGTGCAGCTGCTGTGAAAAAGGCAAGGTCCATGTTGGGCATAATTAGGAAAGGAATTGAAATTAAAACTGCCAAGATTATACTCCCCTTATACAATCTATGGTGCAACCACAATTGGAATACTGTGTACAGTTCTGGTCACCACATGTAAAAAAGGATATTATAGTGTTGGGAAAGGTGCAGAAAAGGGCAACTCAAATGATCAAGGGGCTGGAGCAAGGAAAGGTTACATCTGCGACTGTTTAGCTTAGAAAAAAGGCAAGTAAAGGGAGACATGATGGAGGTATACAAAATTATGCATGGTGTGGAGAAAGTGGATAGGGAGACATTTTTCTCCCTCTCTCATAAGACTAAAACCCAGGGTCATCCCATGAAGCTGATTGGTGGGAGATTCAGGACAGATAAAAGGAAGTACTTCTTCACACAGTGCATAGTTAAACTATAGAATTCACTTCCTCAGGATGAGGTGATGGCCACCAATTTGGATGGCTTTAAAAGGGGATTGGACAAATCCCTAGAGGAGAAGGCTATCAATGGCTTCTAGTCCTGATGGCTATATGCTACCTCCAGTATCAGAGGCCGCATGCCTATGTACACCAGTTGCTGGGGAACACAAGCGGGAGGGTGCTCCTGCAGATGGACCTTGGTCTGATCCAGCATGGCTCTTCTTATGTTCTTATGTACACTGCAGTGTGCAGTGGGATTTATTTATTTATTTATTTCATTTTTATACCGCCCAATAGCCGAAGCTCTCTGGGCGGTTTACAGCAATTAACAAGACAGTCCCTGCTCGCAGGCTTACAATCTAAAAAGACACGACACACAAGGAAAAAGGAATGGGGAGGGAAGAAGGGGGAATATTAATTAATACTCCTTTACAGTCTTCATCCGTTCCTACAAATACCCTGCAAGGCTATGTTTGTTATTCATGCAGGGGAAAGGTGCTGAGGTACCTAAGGCTGCAAAATGAATCCATGGCTGAGCAAGGAAGGAACCTGAACAACTTAAAACTGGATTTCATTCATTTCCATACTACATTGTGAGGTGGTACTGTGTCTATAATAGTGTAGTTTGACAGAACTCTAGACTGTCTGAGTCAAATATGACATCTAGCAAGTTTTTCTAACCTAAAAAGCCCCAGACACTGTAACCTTTCCTGATAGGGGAGTTACTCCAGCTCCTGAATCATTTTGGTTGCCCCTTTCTGCACCTTTCCCCAATTCTACGAGATCCTTTTGGAGTGTTTGAGAATGTGTGACATCGCAGGTTTGCCACACGCCACCCACTTCAATATTATTGCTGTGTGGACAAGAGGTGTGCGTTATCTGCGGGGCTAGAGGGTAGTATTGATACACTTATGGACAAGAGTGATCATCCCACTTTTAAGAAACCATGGGAGAGCACTGGCACAGCAGCATAAGAAACTCATGTACGGATCATCCCAGAGATTGTTCTTTGGTGGTGGTGGATAGAAAGAGAATGGGTACGGTGAAAGAGAGATACTGTGCTATGCTGGGGATTCTCCTTAAGATATAGAGTGTTTTGGTCGTGCAGATTCCATGCTTCTCTGAACTGTTGTTCTGTTGAGGATAGATCTGAGGATAGATCCGAGTATGGTTGATCTTGCTGTGATGAGTTGGTATGAGAACTGTAGGCAGAATTCAAGAGCTCTTCAAGCATTACAGCTTTTTTGATTCTTCAGCAACCAAATAATTAAACGAGGAGAAACTGAGAATATATGATCCTGGCTGTGAATATGGAGTTGGGGAGTGAGGAAAAGGAAGTGTGAGGACAGATTTGAAGATGGAGATGATAGGGCAGAAAGAATAGAACCCAGAAAATAAAAAAGCAACTAAAAGTGGGGGGGGGGGGGGAGACAGAGGCATCTTTTACCTTATGAAAATCTCCCTGTGACTTCACTGTTAACAGAGTCTGGTACAACTGCAGGCCCAAAATGCATCCGCAAGCTATAGTGTAAACCTGTCAGTTTTTGAAAGGTTATAACATAACTCCAAAACACAGGTAAAAGACAGCTGAGAAACAATGCTGCCTGTCATAGAGCGAGGTCATGCTGAAGCATCACAAAGATTTGAGGATGCTTGACAGTTCACATAACCAGATCCCACTTGATGCGCTATTGATGTGAGATCCTCTAATCATGTGCTATTTGTCTCTCTGTTGGAGTGCTCCAGAGAACAACTTTCCCCAACCTGGCACCCTGCAGATATGTTGGACTGCAACTCTCATCATCCCCAACAAACAGGATTGGGGAAGGCCGTCCTAGAAGTATATACAAGAAAGCCTGTTACAGCAGGGGACCTACTTATATGAGAGCCTCTGAAAACCCAGAGTTAGCATTGATTGCCTTTTATTAATTAGCAGCATTTGACTGCAGGCAAATATTCCATAAACCCAAGAACATCCTTGTGCTGGTGAAAACTTCCCGTAAAGTAGTCATGTTTGTAGCAGCAAAAATAACGAAGACTCTAGTTCGTGGAAGCTTATCCCATAATACATCTGCTAGGCTTCAATATGCCACAGTTCTCTTCTAGGGGTAGGTGGTGGCCTACCTTTTTAATTGCATGATGGTTGTGTTGTCACATCCTATGTACTAACAGCGAACTCATTCGTGAAGTGCTGATACTTATGCAGCCAAAACTGCACCATCCATGCACAAGAGGGAGCTATCAAAAGGCCTGGTGGAACCCCAAGGCTTGCAGAAGTACAGAAAGCACCCCCCACACACACTCCAAACAGAACTACAGAAGTCCCCCCTCCACTGAGCATGCTCAGTGGCCATGAAATGCTGACTGACTAATGTTGGGGAGGGGGAATTGAAAACCTGGACAAGGGGAACGGAATGGAGTATCCTGGAAGATGGCATGGCATGGTATGGCTGGCTGGCTAGAACCCTGAACCGGAGCACTCCGCATTGCAATATTTTATTGCAGGTCCCGCTTATAATAAATATATCACAACCTCAGCAATCGAAAGATGGTGTCATTTGATTGAAAAAGCAGGAATGAAGGCGTCTTGCTCCCTGTCCCTTTAGGGGGTCTAACGCTATACACACACACACACACACACACACACACACACACATTTTTAGTTATTTATTTTTATTTTATTAATTTATTTATTACATTGATACCCCACCTTTTTTCCTGCAAGGAACCCAAGGTGGCTTACATAATCCTCCTCCTCTCCATTTTATCCTCACAACAACCCTGTGAGGTAGGTTAGGCTGAGACTGGCCCAAAGTCACCCAGTGAAGTTCATGGCTGAGTGGGGACTAGAACCCGGAACTCCCAAGTCCTAGTCCAACACTCTAACCACCATGCCACACTGGCTCTAGTTAGGAATGGGCACCCCCTCATCCCACACTAGAACCCTGATCATGATGAAAAACTGGCTGTGTTGTATTAACTGAAATGCTGTAATCCATTTTGAGAATATTTTAATTTTAAGGCAGGGAAGGTAATTTTAATATTTTTGTCTTTTTATGTAGCTATGTCTGTTCTAAGCTTCTTGGTAGAAGGCTGACGTACTAAAGTAAAAACAACAAAAAGTCTTGTGGCATCTTAAAGACTAACATTTATTCTGGCATAAGCTTAATAAATTGGTTAGTCTTTTTGCTGAAACAGACTAACACAGCTAACTCTCTAGAGGTGTTTAAAAAAAAATAAAAATCTTTAGGTATGATTCAGCTAGTCAGTCATTTATTCATTTTTTTATTAACACATTTTGGCCGCTCTTCAGATGAAAAGACTCCCAGACCAGCTTACAAATATCAATAATAAGACACTTTAAAAAGTGCATTAAAAGTTATGCACTTCTAAGTCCCATTGATTTTGGTGGGATAAATTTAAGCATATTATTAATTCTCCCCTTAAAATACATGGAAGCTAAAAGTACTCAATTTTGGCTTGATCATGCCACAGGTGTTTTATTAATTATGGCAATTCGTCTATAACAAAATGTGTAACTGTCCCTGGGATTCCAGATTACAAGCCCAAAATGACTGTTTGATCTCATGACTATGATTCACATACATTTCCATTTGCACAACAACTTTAGCTTTAGTATACAATGCAATTTCTTTAGTTTTGTATGGGTTTTGGAAATAATGTAAATCTCTCTTTTTCCCTCCTTGCTGCTGTTTTATTAGATTGATGCTTTAAATACTTGAGACAAAAATTTGACCAGCTAATTGACCAAGAGTTTAATATTCACGTATAATTAAAAAAATGGGTTGGAAAATCCCTTTCTCGTAGTCACTCCATTTGCTGTATTATTCCTGTTCACCAGCAGAGAGCAGCAGATCCTCAGAACTCTTAGGTCTCCCAGAGCTACACTTGAAATGGACCAAAACTGACAGGAACCATGTTTCTGCAGCTTCCTGTCTTGATTTTTTAATGTTGCAGTAGTTAAAAGTCTGCTTGACACTGGACAGTCTTTTAAAACCTACTTGCCATTCTGGTAGTTTAAAAGGCTCTTTTCAAGCACTGTCAAACATGGAGAGCCAGTGTGGTGTAGTGGTGAAGAGCCGGTGTGGCGTAGTGGTGAGAGTGTTCGACTGCGGACTCGGGAGATCCAGGTTCTAGTCCCCGCTCGGCCATGAAACTCACTGGGTGACTTTGGGCCAGTCACTGACTCTCAGCCTAACCTACCTCACAGGGTTGTTGTGAGGATAAAATGGAGAGGAGGATGAAGATTATGTAAGCCACCTTGGGTTCCTTGCAGGAAAAAAGGTGGGGTATAAATATAATAAATAAAATAAATAGAGTCTTGTAAGGTTACACAGTGTGTGTGTGTGTGTGTGTGTGTATTATGAGATATATACCGTAGGTAGAGTCATGCCAGGGGTAGGCATGGTCGGACACCTGCTGAGGCCTTACACCCCAGCAGGGGTCCAGTGACAAGAGCCTTGTAGACTTGCTCCTCCTCTTCACCACTGCAATCCGTTGATTCACCTGCCTCTCAGACATCAGTGGTGGTAAGAAGGAGGAGCAGTGGATGCCACTGCCTACGTGCTCACTGGCTCTCAGCCTCGCAAGCAAGCAAGCAGTAGCAATGATGAGAAAGAGAATGAGGAGCAATAGCAGCTGGTGACAATGGTGGTGAGAAGGTAGACTCACAGATGGAGGGACCCATTGAAGGTGTCTGGCCCAAGGGCCCTCCAAAACCTAGAGCCAGCACTGTATGTAGGTATTAAACACACAGCCAGAAAGGCAACAGCCCAGAAAAAATAGGGTTGAAGTTACAAAAATGTTCATTTATTGAAATGGTACCCAATATAAAACTAATACGGGGGGTGGGCCAACCCTTCACTTCCCCCTAATTCAGACTTCCCCAACTGGGCGCCTTCCCAATATGTTGGAGTACAACCCTCAGTTGGCCCTGCTGGCTAGAGATGATGGGAGTTGTAGTCCAACATCTGGAAGGCACAAGGTTGGGAGAATCTGCCCTAATTGGATAATATTCTGGTCCAATTCATTGGGAAATTTTGCTGCAGAGGCCCCATTGAAAGGAACTGTGCTCATGCACATCCCATTGATTTCATTGGGGTTCTCATGCAGGACAACTTCCCACTAGATTCTGTCCATTGTATTCATACCCACATACGCTTTCATGAATGAAAATATTGACTAAAAATAGCATTGCATCCACAGGTAGGGAATGCTTTGTAACTAAGGTTACATCTTTTCCAGTAAGAAAACATACCGTAACTATCATTTTCATATGTTAATTCATTTAAACTGATGCCAATTTAAAATACACCTAGCTTAATACCGAGGCTAAGCTTGGACAAAACCAACAAAGCTATCCGTGATTTGTATGGCAAAAGCTATCTGTGATTTGTGAATAACACTTACACAAAGTCTGCCAGATTGAAAAGATTCAGAAGGACTTTTCTAGTCTTCTGCTTCCATCTCCTTTGCCCTCTCTTCTTCTTCCTCATTCCTCAAGCCAACTCTCAGCTTCTCCAAAGAATCACATCAAGTTTGTCTTGAGGACCAGCAACATGTAATATGTTCTTAAGTGCCTTTCACCCATTTGGCTCCTGACTTTGTCCACAACACTCACTCTGTTTGGCAGCAGAGTCTAGCACAAGCCACCAGAGCTGATGTTTGCCATAATAATACCTTCAAGAAAATATTAATATCTGTATCTTGGAATGGCTCCCTGAATTAGACACACTGGTGGTGCAGTGTTTCTAAAGGAGACAAGTAATTATGTTACCTTTTTCCTTGGTTATTTTAGTTTTTGCAAAAGTTGGAACAACACCCCCGTCCATACCCACATGCACAAAAGCACCAAAATGATGCAGCTTGGCTCATGATTGTATCTTTCTTTTGCTGTTGAGCAGTTTCATGCCATTTTGTTATACCTTTACTCCTTAGCTGTCTCAGCCATGCCTAGGATTGGTGCAGCAGAATTCCAGTACATTTCAGGGATGCAACCTTTCTGTGAGAGTTGAGCCTAGTGACCATCACTCATGGCTTTGCAACCTGGAGACTTGTGTACTGACTTGTGTACTGCAACACCCTCTATTTGGGGATGCACCATTGCTTGGAAGCTGCTACTTTGTGCAGAATGCCATAATCCCTCTGCTCTAGTGAATGTGTGAACCAGAAGGATTAACATTAAGCAATTTGTATGGGGAAAGCAGTATAGATATATAGAAATGTCAGAAATATATAAAAATTTGCTTCCTATATCTTTCAGAACACATTTCAAGATCCCGCTATCAATCTATACAGCTCTAAATGACTTGGATCCTACATACCTTAGTGAACACAGCCCTATTCAGGTGTTCTGCATCTGAGTATAGTAAACACGCAAGGAGGGGGAATAGCCCCTCCTCCTCCTTATGTGTTTTCATCACCCTGTACTCATGGAGGGCGACTTTCTGAAGTGGAGAGCATCCTGTATCCATAGAGGCTCTCCATTTGATTGAGAACCCTGATTTTCCAGTGTTCTTGATTGTGTGGAGAGCCTCCATGGATACAGGAAGCTCCCTTGTTCAGAAAGTTGCCACAAATACAGGGTGATGGAAACATGTGAGGAGGGGTGGAGCTAGCGTGCACCCTCTCCACACACATTTACTCCAATCTCTTGCAGAATGCCTGAACAGGGCTCACCACTTCCACATGATCCAACATCTCTACCTCTCTTTCAAATCCTCACCAAGGTTGGCCGTTGAGACCCTGTCCAAGTGCCTGGAGTCAGTGGGTGGCTGGATGGGAAGGAACATGCTGAAGCTGCACCCCGACAAGACCGAGGTACTTCTGGTGGGGGGTCACATCACGCCAGTGCTCAAGGAGCTACACTGGCTACCAGTTGCTTGCCGAGCCGAATTCAAGGTGTTGGTTTTGACCTTTAAAACCCTATACGGCTCCGGTCCAGTCTATCTCAAGGAGCGTCTCCAGCAACACCAAGTGGGCCGCTCAACAAGATCTGCCACAGACAGCCTTCTCCTTGTCCCTTCAGCCAGAGCAGCTAGACTGGTCGGGACGAGGAAGAGGGCCTTCTCTGTGGCGGCCCCCATATTGTGGAACTCTCTCCCAAGTGACCTCCGCCATGCCCCCTTTCTGCTGAGCTTCCGCCGCTCACTAAAAACTTGGCTATTCAGGCGGGAATATGGGGTGGGCTAAGATTTTAAAATTTTATACTGTTTTAATGTATTTTATTCTGTTATATCTTCTGTACTGTACATCGCCCAGGGTGGCCGGTTTGCCGGCCAGATGGGTGATAAATAAATGCAAATAATGAATAATAAATAAATAAACATGATTTCCATGGCCAGTTGAGGGCCCAGTTACATGTTAGATGCAAAACTTATGTAACCAATTCCCCAAATTCCCCTTTTCCCAGGAAAAAGCACTTTGTAAGGGGGCAATTTTGGGATGAGAACTTTTGGGGCGGGGGCTACAGCTCAGTGGCAGAAAATATATATTTTGCATGCAAGAAGTCCCAGGTTCAGTCTTTGGCATCCCAGGTTCAGTCTTTGGCATCTTTTCCATTTCAGCAGCTTAATTTAGGGGGGACCCCACCTATTTCTTGTTGCTGTTATTAAACAATGGGGAGTCAGAACCCTTTGCTGATCTACTGCAATTCACCCAGAGATCTGCCAGTGGATCTCGATCTACCTTCTGCCCACCCCTGGAGATGGACTAATCATCTGACCGAATATAAGGCAGCTTCAAACATTCAACCCTTTCCATTCAGTCTGCTCCAAATGACCCCTCCAGTTGCTCAATAATAATAATAATAATAATAATAATAATAATAATAATAATAATAATAATTTATTTATCGCCCATCTGGCTGGCAAACCGGCCACCCTGGGCGATGTACACAAGATAAAATACAGGATAAAATACATTTAAAACAGTATAAAATTTTAAAATCTTAGCCCATCCCATATTCCCGCCTGAACAGCCATGTTTTTAGTGAGCGACAGAGAGGGGGCATGGCGGAGGTCACTCAGGAGAGAGTTCCACAGTACGGGGGCCACCACAGAAAAGGCCCTCTTCCTAGTCCCCACCAGTCTAGCTGCTCTGGCTGAAGGAAGTGACCTGCTGACAGCACAAGATACTGTCAAGCGCAGAGTTCCCCTGCCAGTAAAAGCCAATGTGTGTAGAATGAATGATGCGTGTAGAAATGAGTAAGAAACTGGGGGTGTGCTCCTCAAAATAGTTATAAGGAGAAGGCCGTCTGTGGCAGATCTTGTTGAGCAGCCTACTTGGTGTTGCTGGAGACGCTCCTTGAGATAGACTGGACTGCAGCCGTATAGGGTTTTAAAGGTCAAAACCAACACCTTGAATTCGGCTCGGCAAGCAACTGGTAGCCAGTGCAGCTCCTTGAGCACTGGAGTGATGTGATCCCACCGGCAGCTGCCTTTAACCAGGTGAGCCACCGCGTTCTGTACCAGCTGTAGCTTCCGATCCGTCTTACAGGGTAAACCCACTGCGCATTACAGTAGTCTAGGGCATTTGGAACTCCATTGGAGAACAACCAGTTTAGGGTGGGGCATCATAGTTTGGAGAGCAAAGCAGTGGCCTGGGAAATAATTAAGCCTCTCCATTCAAAATTACACCATTCCAAAGTGTTTTGTTTTTTTCTTTATAAAGAGAGAGAGAAAAATAACCATGATGGTTGCACACATGCAGCCAGGCCATCAGAATGGCCTCATACCCATCAAGTCATTACCCCCACTGCTGTATATGAACTCTCTGTCAGCTACAGATTGGTGTTTCGGTCAGAACAAGAGGATGCCTTTACCAGAATTTGGGCAGGAAACATTGTGCCCAGGCTTGGAAGAATCAGGGAGGCAGTTCCATCTTCTCTCATCATCATCACTTGCTGGACATCCACAGGGGAAGTTTGTGTCCCAAGTACCACTCTTCAGAGAGAGAATGTTGGACGATGCTGGGCTAACATCTACAATTGGTTGACTAAGGGCACAATCCTATACAAGTTTAGACAGAAAAAAGGCTACTACTCCCAGCATGCCCCAGCCAGCTATGCTGGCTGGGGCATGTTGGGAGTTGTAGGCCTTTTTTCTGTCTAAACTTGTATAGGATTGTGCCTTATGAGGATTAATACCAACCCGTCCTGCCTAAGCACCACTGCTGGTTACTTGCTCTATCCTTGTGATTCACCGGTTTTGAGACCTGCCTCCCTCACTAGTGCAGAGAGAGGTGCTTCCAGAGTCAATGTAATGAGGCACCATCAAACCAGGCAAATGCCCACAGGGATAGGCAGAGATGGAGCAGCAGAGCTGGTTTGTAATCTTTTGGCTTGGCTTCCAACAGTGTTTAGAAGAAGCACCCGCCCGTCCGCCACCATCCTTTGTGGCCTCCTGCCAATGCTAGACAGGTTACACATACACCAGCCCGAGGGCCTACCAGGCCAAACAAGAGCGCATCACAGCATTCTCCCCGGGTAGAGTTTCATCTTCCTTGATGGATGGAAACCACGCCTCCTTTCTGAACGGCTGCTTCCCTTTACATGGGAAAGGTGCAATTAGCTGCTGTATATCGTACATTGCCAGGCTCATCTGCTTTGCCTTGTTTAACAGAGGCTTTAATTAAAGACCCCCTGTTGATAGAAAGCCACATTAATTATTCATCTGAAAACATTTACATAGAGTCCCCCATTTCCCTTCTTCAATAAATTATCAACTTCACGTCTCCATAATTTATCAAAATGACTAAAAATACATTGTCTCAGCCCCTGTGACCTCCCTCCTTGCTCCGGCTTTGTGTCTCCAAAATGTGATGGGTTTGTTTTCTTAATGGAAAGATTTCCTGTGTGGCACACGGCGGTGGGGAAGAGACTAGAGAAAAGGAAGATGGAGGGAGCTTTTGCTGTATAAGCTGATGCAGATGGTGGCTCTTCTTCCTCTCCCATCAATCTGGCATGAAGTGGGGCTCTAAGATGTTCTCACAGAAGACAGTCTCCTAGGGTGCTTCTTCTAAACACTGTTGGAAGCCAAGCCAAAAGATTACAAAAGATTACATTTAGGCATCACCAAAAAAGAGGACAAAAGAAGACACCAATTTGTATAACGTGTGTGTGTGTGTGTGTGTACAACTTCAGAAATAAATATAATTTAAATAGAAATACAATACATCTCACCATAATGAAGGAAACTGCGACCAGGAGACCCGTATGCCTGCTCAGTCTAGGAGCTAAGTATTGATGGGCAACTTCAAGGCCTCTGCTGCTCTCTCACCTTATGGTTCTTTGACTTTAAATCAGACTTGGACTGGACACCCCTTCAAATAGAGGACTGTCCTCTGCCAGCAATCCCAAACAGAGGACTGTCCTCTGTAAAGTAGAACACCTGGCCACCCTGTGTGAGTATATGGTGTGGAATGGCCCAGAGCTTATTTTGAGGAGCACACCCCCAGTTTCTTACTCATTTCTACACGCATCATTCATTCTACACACATTGGCTTTTACTGGCAGGGAAACTCTGCGCTTGACAGTATCTTGTGCTGTCAGCAGGTCACTTCCTTCTCAAAACCTGGGGAGAGGCCTCAGGAACCACATGGTGTTCTGAAGACCCCATGCAAGGATGGTTTGTGATACCTGGAGTTGTTGCCCCGATCTGCTCTGTAATGAGGCTTGCCTGACAAGTGGGGATGAAAGAAAAGCTGTTTTGCATTGAGCTAGACATTGCAACTTTCAATATGTTGTTTCTTATGCTGGTCTGATTGTTGTCGCAACCATCTCTCTCTCTCTCTCTCTCTCTCAATCAATCAATCAATCAATCAATCAAAACTTTGCATGTATTTTTCGCTATCTGTACTGGACTAAAGGCTGAAGGGCCCAGAAATGGGCATGCCACCTGATGTGAAAGGAGACTGCAGCCTACATGTTTCTGGTGATCTTCATTCTTTTCTAAAGACATCTGTGTGGAGGCTGGCTAGATCTAGAAGGCCTCTTTTCTGAGAGGGATGGCCCAGTTGTTAGTAATTTGTGGGCCGCTTTTGGCCTATAGTTTCCTCTTGCCTCCCACTGTTGTAATCTGTCAATTTGGAATGGACAAGGACAGCAAATCAGTCTCCATTTTGCAGGATGTCTGATTTCACACATTCTGGTATCACATTAAATTTAAATGGGCTAATTTACCTCTCTTCAAAATGGTAGAATTTTTTTAAAAACAAAAAAGGAAAGACCTCATGCTAGATGTGAGAAATGTGGATGTAAGATTAAACATGCCGACAATATCTACTTTGTTCAGCTAAAATGGTTTAAAACAGGGAGCCTAAGACAGAGCTAGAGGTAGTGGGTTCTAGTAGAAGATCTTAAGAAACAATGAAAGAAAATTGGATAGTGGAACTCATTGCCACTGGATGTAGCTGAGGTCAAAAATTTAGTGACTTAAGGATGTATCTAGTTGTTGTCATTATCTATGGATAATGACAACAACCAAAGCTTTAATGCTCCCAAATGTTGAAAAGGATAAAAAAAACCCAGATGCTTCAGGACTAAATCTAATCTCTAACTACTAGAGATTAAGATCTGACTCCATGTAAGAGCAATATATTCCCCATCTGCCAACTGCAGGGAGCTTGCTTGCAGGAGGGGATCTTCTAAAGCATCTGGTACTGGCCACTATCAGACAGAATTGTGGACTGAACTGACTAGTTTCTGGGGAAGACTAACAATCTTTAAGTTCCTAAAATATCCTAGGGATAAAAGGTTAGCGACTTTGAAAATGCATCTCGAGCTTGACAGGAGCAATGGAAAGAAAACAGCTTATATAGATGAGTACATTTTTCATTGAACCTGATGTCATAATGTGTTGCTTTAACAATGGGTCTGAATGCTTTGCAATGCATTTCTCTCCCTCCTTTCTAGAAGCACATGCTGGGACTCGGGAGATCCAGGTTCTAGTCCCCACTCGGCCATGAAGCTCACTGGATGACTCTGTGCCAGTCACTGACTCTCAGCCTAACCAACCTCACAGGGTTGTTGTTGTGAGGATAAAATGGAGAGGAGGAGGATTATGTAAGCCACCTTGGGTTCCTTGCAGGAAAAAAGGTGGGGTATAAAGATAACAAATTAAAAAAAGGAAAATGTGTTTTTCTTTCTTGCCCTATGTGTGGGCTTCCCTGAGACACCTGGCCAGCCTCTGTGGGAAGCAAGATACAGACCTGGATGAGACGGACTAGCAGGGCTCTTCTTATGTTCTTGGGAACAATAGCAGCCTAGGTAGACAACTGACCTGATCTAGAACAAGACTTTTATATTCATCTTTCTATCTTGTGTTTATCACATTTTCACTTTTCATTTGTAGGAGTTTTTGAAAAGTGCAAACAAGGGTTGGGCTCCTTTTGTTTTGGAGGTTCACCTAAATTTGTGGGGGCATTTTGAGACAAGACCCCAAAAGGAAAGGAGAGAGGTTAAAATGATTTGGGGGGAGGGCTTACAATTGGGGTGAGTATGGGGACCTCTTACCTTCCTTTTCCCCCCAAACACTTTTTGAAGCCAGAGACTTCAGTGGTGCATCTGGTAACCTTCCTTCCCAGCGTGCCTCTAGGAAAGATGCTCTCATGTCCACCCACGGTAGTCTTGGCAGCTAGATAGCGGTGGCAGCAGATAAACTCTGGCAGCTTTAAACATGTCGGGGGAGGGGAGACAAATGGTAAGAAGCCCCCACCATTAGAATGGTAAGCTCCCTCCCTGTTCTCCTACCAAACCCTGTTTTCCCAACCAATTCATGCCCCCTGAAACAGGACTTAAAGGCCACCAATTTGTCACCTGACATTTTGGCCCTCCCCATGTACACCTGAACATTGCAATGTACAAAAGAAGCTTTACTTTACAAACAATCTGGAATGAATTGTCACTTTCTGGCAGTGTAAGAGAATGCACTTGTGGTCTCTTCTGCTTATTAGAACTACTGCTAAGAATGTTTGGTGGCACAGCACAGAGACAAGCCAAGAAGTGGTGGTGGGGTGCTGGTCTGCAGGGCAAAGTGGTACACATGGTGAAATGTGGGTGGGTGGGTGGGTGGGGGGCTTGCTGCATGAAGCAGCTGCCACACAAAAGATACCTAATGTGGGCCACATGTTGGGTGGCGACTAAGGGACCAGGTCAGAGGCTGATGCTCCCAAGGCCTTCTGCAGTAAAGGTACAGGGCCCGCCCAAACCATCTCCCTTGCTAGCCAGCAGGGCTTTTTAAAAAGGCAATGTTTTAACTGCACAGTGGGATGTGATTGTAATGTGTGCACATAGTATGCTGCAACATACCTGTGCATTTTCCTTGTGTGTGTGTGTGTGTGTGTGTGTGTGTTGTTGTTGTTGTTGTTTTCCTATGTTGCTGAGTGAATATGAATATTATATTCATGCTTCATGGAAGAGGCATCATGAACTCAGACAAAACTTTATTGGAGAGATATGAGAAAAAAAACCATAGATACACAAAAAACACAGTACAGCAGTCCCTGTTAGGAATGTCTTATTGGATATTGTTACCGCCCTTATCATAACATTGACAGCTTCACATGACTTGTCGGGAAAAGGGCCCCCAGGTCCTAAAATGATTTCCTTCATCTTGGAAGCATTGGTTGACACTCTGTGGGAAGTAGCAGTGGAATCTGCAGGGGGTATCTTTGGCAGGGGGAGGTGAAATGGTATATTTGATGAGGATTTGGGGTTCTAGAGGAGCCTGGACTACTTAGTTTAGTTTTTGCATTGTGTTCAGTGATCTTTTGCATCAGCTAACGCAGGGTTGGGAACCTCAGGCCTGGGGTGTGGGGTGTCCGTCCCAATCTGGACCTCTGGAGTTCCCCAAATAGTCACCCCTCCCTGCCCACTCCACCCACCACTAGAATGTGTCCCCAAGAGTTTCTCTGAAATTCAATTTGTCCCTCGGGCTGAAAGAGGTTCCCCACACCTGTGCTAATGTAATACAACTTTTGCGTGCCTTGCAGTTTGAGCTGCACATATATTCTTTTGAGATGCACATTTGTATCTGGTTGCACATTGAAAGACAGTGCCCAACGCATCCCCTTACTACACTGTGCCTGGATAAGCTCTTACGGTCTTCCAAAGCGAATGGTGACTTGCAGAAACAGTGCCCGACACATTCTGTTTGTTACACAGAGTTTGAATAAGGCCCTCCAGTACAAATCTCTTCATCTGCTGTGTACAGCTATTTTATTTGTTTATAACTCCTCTGCAATACTAATCAATGCTACCCACACAACGGAACTCAGAGCAGACTATAGGCTACAATCAGAAAGCAGCAAATCATCGACACTTCTTCCTAACTCATTCTATTTTGTTTCACAAACTCTAGAAGCAGCATCTTTAGAGTGTTGAACTACGACTTTGTTCAGATCTCTGCTCAGCCATGAAGCTCACAAACAAACTGACCTTGACTAGTTACTCCCTCTCAGCCTAATCTACCTCATAGGGTCGTTGTGAGGATAAAACTGGGGTGGGGAGTTTTGTATGCCAACTTGAGCTTGTTGGAGGAAAGGCAGGATATAAATCAATCAATAAAAAGTAACTCTAGAGCAAGCCTTCCCCAACCCGGTGTCCTCCAGATGTGTTGGACTATAAATCCCATCACCCTCAGCTATATGACGGGATAGTGAGAGTTGTAGTCCAACATGACTGGAGGGCACCAGGTTGAGGAAGGCTGCTCTGGACAGCCTTCAATAAACCCCCCAAACATATTAGCATTTTCTATATATGTGCTTACAGACCCATCGCTAGAGTCTACACAATTTTCTTTCGAATATTCCTCCTTTTAAAATCTCCTTTTTGTAAAAAAAAAATTATCCTGGAAGACAATCTTACTTGGTCACGAGTGATCGCCTGACTGGCTGGCTTTCATCAGCTATAAACCAATTAACTCATAACACTAATTAATTCATAAAACCAGTTAGAAACTTCTCTAGAAACTAACGCTGACCTATGAGCCATGTAATGGAAGCATGAACCTTTCCTAGTTCAAAATCAAAACAAAAATACCTCCTCGCCTTTTTCTTCTTGTGCCCCAAGGAGGCGTCATAAGAGAAATGGTGTTTTAAAAATGGAAGAGACCAGACTGCAAAGCTGACACCCAGAACTCAATGAAGACAGACCCCAGCTATCCCCCACCATAATAATAATAATAATAATAATAATAATAATAATAATAATAATAGGGCTGTAAAAACACAAGAATGCCACAGCCCCTGCTTTGGAAGTTGTGCATCTTCCTCTACACACACGATCCACCTTTCTCCCCCCCCCCCCCTCCCTCAGGTGTATGAACCCCACTCACCAACAGTTGTTATCCAGCAGAAAGGATCCTGGTGGAAGAGCTAGGGAAAGGAGGGGGAAATAGAATTTGCTGTGAAAGAGGAAACAGGGTGGGTGGGAGTATAGTGGTCAGAAGAGTTTGTGGAGGTGGAAAATAAAGGAAAGAGATATAAGTTGAGCCTGGAAACTGCAGTTTAACCCCCCCACACACACACACCTTCTTGGTGCCAGATCTCAGGTGTATTAAGAAATCCTCCAGTCCCACATATTACTCTAAACACCCTCCCCCCCCCCGTACAATTCCAAATGTGGCCTTTTCTAGAGGCTTTCTGCAAGTAAACACGCATGAAGTGGGGAATGGGGAACGGTGGTGGCCGGGGTGGGGTGGGGTGGGGTGGGGAATCCTTAAACCAAATCTTCATAGTCAAAAGTTCAACACTGCCCTGGCTCGCACGGCATGATAAGCCACGGTGGGTTGTCACCCTTGTTTGTTTCAGGTTTGCTTGCTGTGGCATCTGAAACTGGTGCGGTTTCCTCAGCTCAGCACTGTTTGTTAACCAAGCATGAGGCACCCTGAGAACCCATGGATTGTTCTCAGGTTGTTCAGGGTGGCTTGTTATGAAGTCGAAACCCAGCAGAGAGGCTTGTGACTGAGTGGGTGGTCGGTGTGGGCTACGGAGCCGCCTGGCAAGACTGGCGAAAAACCCGGCCGCTCCTCCCGGTCGAGCCAGTGCCAGTGCCACCAGCCTCCCCACCCCTCCATCGTCAGTGCTGTGCACCCCTCCCACCAATGCAGAAATGACACTTGGGGATGTGGTGGATGCATTCGCAAACTTTCTTTTTCTTTTTTGGTCTTCCTGAAGTGCGCAAATGGATTCTTTTCTTTTTTAATCTTTTGGGGATCCTTCGCAAGAGTGCAGAAGTGCACACATTCACCTGTCCACTATTTATTTGAACGTGAAATTTGCACAAATATCCAAGCAACCATTTTTTAAAAGTACACAGATCTTCTCCATAGACTGAAGAGGGGCTGATTCAATCTACGGGCAGAAATTTGCACAAATTTCCATCTTTTAAAAATTTTATTTTCTCCCATCGCACTTGTGCAAGTGCACAAGTTTGCCTGACCGTTTCTATACATATTGGGTTTTTTTTGTTATAATCTTCATGATATCAGCTATGTAACCCAAGAAAATGTTTATTTGTGCTGGAGACCTTGGGGTTTTGTCAGAGCTATCCACGGTGCCGAACTCCACCCCCAAAATAGGTTCACCACCATGGAGCACCATGGATGGATAGCTCTGATAAAGCTCCAAATAAAAACTGTAACACCTGCAATGGCTAAGGAGCCTCACTGTCTGAAATAGGAGTCACCAGCTCCCCTGATAACGATTATAAGTAATGAAATGAATATGTACAGCACAATCCTATAGCTATCTACTCAAAAGTAAGCCCTGTTGAGTTCAATGGGGCTTACTCCCAGGTAAGTGAGCATCGGACTGCAGCTTATGTAACAAAAATTGATATTGGTCACATTCCTTTTTTTAGAAGAAGAAATACAAGTTACCCTTTTAAGTGTTCTTGGGCTTCTCCCCACTCACTTTTTGTCAGTCTGCCTGCTAGACTACCTCACCAATTATATGCATATCTATTTAGAAGTCCCCTTGATTTACTTGGATTAGTTGTCTTATCAATTTAAAAAATAATAATGTTAAATGTTGAGAGCATGATATATGTGCAGCTTACCTAAACTTAGTAAGTAAAAGTGACGCCACAATACACCACTGGTGATGCTGTTTTATCACAATAAATGTACAAATCAATTTATGGATGGTATTTTGATATCATTCTGACCTTATTGTTTTTCTGGGTAACACTGGCGCAAGCAAATACTGTATTGTTGTAGCTTCCCCATGGCTATGCTACTGTCATAAGTGATTTCTAGATGGGTAGTCCTTGTTAGTCTGTTGCAGCAAAAGTGGCACCTTAAAGACTAACACATTTATTTTGGCATAAGCTTTTATGGACACTGTGTGCTAAAGTGGACAGTATCAACAAAAGCTTATGACAGAATACATTTGTTAGTCTTTAAGGTGCCACAAGACTTTTTGTTGTTCTTCTCACAAGTAAGGTTCAGGTACTGCACAAATACTGGTGTATTGAATTATGGTGTTGGATGGAGACTGGGGAGATCTGGATTCAAATCCTTTTCATCCATGATCTGTTCTAGGTGGCCTTTGATAAATCACTACTTAACAGGGTTGTTTCAAGGATAAAATAGCATAACCCCCATTCATGCCACCCTGACCAACTTGAACAGTGTGAAATCAATCTTCCATTCCACTTTCCCCCCTCCCGGATCAGGAATTTTCATAAGTGAACTTAACTGGTTCTTAAAGCTGGAGTCTATTTCATCAGACTGCCTGTTTTCTTACACTGACAGGAAATGGGCTGAAACAATTAAAAGTTGGACGTGAAATCAATATTTCAGAAATAGGTTTGACATCCACTTCTTGGCAGCTTTAACGGGGAGTTGCTTCTGCTGCCCACCATTAGTAAGACCCAGCAGCCCCTTGCTTTGTCATGATAAACTGACAGTCCAGTTAATTGAACTGTACTCATTTTAGCCCAGGGCTCCTCAAACATTGCCATAATTCGCATAATAAGTCTCCCAAGGTAAAGAAATCCTCTGAAGTGGACACAAGTAATCACAGGTAGCATGACTGGTTGAATGCCCTCTTATCCCAGGACAAGAGGCAGGCAGATCGCAGGGTGATGGAAGAAGCAGGACCACGAAGGAACCATGGTGTGATTTTTATGGAGCTTGAGGCAAAGACTGCCAGAAAGCTACAAAGCTCATAAAAAAATTGGTTTCAGAGAGTCAACGCAATGAACATCCTGATTTTTTAAAATTTATTTTTTTAAAAACCTGATCAGGAAATCAGCCTACTAGTCTGCTTCAAACATGGATTTGTTTACATCAGGGATGGTGAATGGCTGTATTCTCTGAGGCTGCTTCACTCTACATATAGTGGAGAAGCATAGAAATATGTTTGTATTGAATAGCAGGGCTGTGTAGCCATTTTGAATGTTGTAATACAGTCATGCCTTGGATTGAGAACATAATTCGTTCCGGAAACGTGCTTGTAATCCAAAACACTCTTATATCAAAACGAAATCCCCCCAAAAAAATTTGTACAGAGATTTTTAATTTAAGCCATACTACAGTACTTGTATTGCAAGACGTCGCTTGTATATCAAGTAAAAAAAAATTAAATAAATATTGAAAAATTTGCTTGTCTTGCAAAACGCTCTCAAACCAAGTTACTCTCAAACCAAGGTATTACTGTATCTATCTTGGCCATTATCAGGTCAAAACCTGCATCAGGTTAAGAGGTCATCATTGCCAGACAAAGTAGTCCTTTGTATGGCAAGACATTTACACCCACTCTCAGTACCAGCTCCAGATTGAGCAAGACACCCTCAATGGGTCCCCTCCCTCAGTGACTCTACCTTCTCACCACCATTGTCACCAGCTGCTATTTCTCCTCATCCTCTTTGTTATCATTGCTACCTGCTTCCTTGTTTGATAGGCAGAGAGCCAGTGAGCAAGTAGGCAGTGGCATCTACTGCTTCTTTCTCCTCACCATCACGATTGTCTGGGCCAGAGGAAGGCAAACCAACAAGCAGGGTGCAATGATGAAAAAGGAGGAGCAACTTCAGGGGGCTCTTGTCAGTGGACCCCTGGTGAGATATGGGTCCTGCTCACTCTATAGTTCCCCTTTGGATCAAAGTATGACAGTTCTGTTATTCAGCTCTAAATATTTCTGGAGACCAGACTAATAAGCAGGGCTGCAATCTTGATTGATTGATTGATTGGGGAGTTTGTGGGGAAAACAAAAAGGCATTCTGACTACTCTTAGTAATCTAGTAAAGGTGTTCATTACTGGGTGGCAGCTAAATCTGCTTACTGCTCTGGGTGGTATCAACCATGAAGAACGTGTGTACAAGCATACACACACACACACACACACACACACCATTATGACGTGTGAAGGTGGGGCATATACAGTGTAAGGACTCTGGTTGCACTATATGCAGTAGAATGAGATGATATGCAGTAGAATGAGATGGTGGTACTCATTTCTTGAGTCTATCACTTCAGGTGTGGGGGTGCCATATGATAATGGCCATATTATAATGTAAGTTAAAACAACAACAACAACACCTTGCACACCAGTGAGAAAGTTTTTAGCCCGGCTCACGGCTCATCATTTTGGTTTTCTAGTTGCAGGGTTTTTAAAAAAAATAAAAAATGCAGGGAAGCATTCATACATATTCTATGCACTTGCAGTCTGACACTGGTACCATCAATTCTACCACCATAGGATTCTTCTACATTCCCACTTCATTCTACTGCATGTGTAGACCAAGCCAGAATGTGACTCAGATAAAAAGTTGGGAACTGGCTTTTAAATAGATACAAGTGGAACCTGTAACAAAATGTTACAGTGTGGAGTGCTCCTGTTCACTGTTTCAGCCAGCCAGTCATGCCTTCTTTGAGGACATTCCATTACATTCCACTCCACCTGCCCCCTGTTTTTCCATTTCTCTCTCTCCCAACAGTCAGTCATCATTCCATAGCCACTAAGCAAGCTCAGTCCTCAGTAGGCTATTTTTGGATATGCCCCCGTAGTAGTAGCAATCATCATCATCATCATCATCATCATCATCATCATCATCATCATCATCATCATCATCATCATCATCCAAACTAAAGATGTCTTGCACTTCTGCAAACCTGGGTTTCCTAGAGCATGCTGAAGCCTTCCTCTTGTGTGTGGATGCTTCATTTTTGGATACATAAGGATCTACACTCAGTGAATGAGTTCACTATTAGTATACTATATAGTTTGAGTCCCTGTGATCCTGGGAATAGGATTAACTCTGACAGACCACAATTCAAATCCAATCAGCAAAGTCATTAAATCTCTTTGCCTCAGTCTGCCATCTTTGAAATAGCAGTAACATTGAACTTACTCGCAGAGCCTCGAGGATGAATGAGATTGTGATTAATAATAAACAACATTTAAAATGCCATAGCAACCTCAAGCAACGTTGAAACATCTCGTTCTCAGAATTTATTATTCAAAGAGGTTTTTTGAAAGCCCTGTGTATTTTGTTTTCTACAATGAACAATATTTTGGAAAGTATATGAAATTTCCTTGCTCATTCAAACACTCATTTTGTACTTGCAAGAGGTGCTTTGGCTACCTATGCAGTGATTGCCTGATGAACACTGTTATAGTAATCAGATCAGTTAAATAAAACAACAATAAAACTCCAGCTGTTTTGACTTCCTTGCCAGTGCTTCTCTGCTGTTGAAGTGGATGCGGTCCACTTGGGGCAGTTGAACATGCTTGTTTTCTGGGAAATTACTGCACCGTTCCCCTCCTTTCCTTTCCCCTCCATTATCTGGGCAAGACTCTCCAGCTTTTTGGGTAGGAGCAGATCACAGCAGACGTATGTTCTCTGGGATTCGGCCACCCACCATGTCGTTTAATTAGTCCTGACGAGCTGCAGTTGCTGTTATGGAAGAAATGTCAGGAAAAATTAAACCAACTAGTATCATGAAGAGCAGAGAAAGAGAAACAAATTCAGCTTTTCACTTTCTAAAGACGTTCCTGCTGCCAAGTCTCACTGATGATGGCTTACAAGGAGAGAAAGAGAGTCAAAAGGGACATACATTCATGGGAATATAGCACTTGATCTTTGTGAGCCAGACTCTGCTAGTTGCAAGGTTTCAAAGTTGAGTATATTTTCAGAACTAACATATTGGTGGACTCACAGGATGTGCTTATCATCTGAGAATTTCAAATACAGAGTGTCAAGGCCATGACACAGAGGGATCGCTTGAACTGAACATATGAATATGCTATCACAGATTGTTCTCTCTTATCACAGCCACTTACTTCCCAATGAGGCAGGCAAGAAACTGAAACGAGATATAGCAATTAAATGTTTTGCGATCACTTCTCAGAACAGGGTAGGCAACTTTTTTGAGTTGTGGGTGCACTTGGCAATTTGAGAAACCATCCTGGGCACCAGCACAAAATGGCTGCCACAGGAGGTGTGGCAAAGGAGAAGTAACTTGCCCAAAAGACTGAGTACAAGGCAGAGCTGGGGTCTGAGCTCTAACACATTAAACTACTCCTTTCATCACACCTTTTTCAGCACCAACAGAAACCTATTTCACAGCAATCCCACCTGCCAATAAGAAAATGTATTATTTTTTTTAAAAAGTGGGAAGGGTAGGACACCTTGCTGGGTGCAAAGAAATGTTTTTGAGGGCCGCATTTGAGCCCACTGGCAGCACGTTACCTACCCCTGTCTTAGAGTGACTGTGAAGAATGGATTCACTTTTGAACCGTCCACAATGCAGTGGAATTGGATCCCATCTCCTAGACGTTCTCTTTGACCTGCCTTCCATACAAAAATATTTACCAAAAAGATAGTGTGAGAAACAAAATTAGAGAGGTTGGAGTAGGAATGTCTGATAACTTTGTTTTGCTCCATTTTTTACTCAGATTTGCCCTGTTCGCACCTCTGAACATGAAGACGAAAGCCAGTGCATTTTTGGGAGAAAACTTTCATGTTCCCAAACTTGTGTTCACCTTTGGAAAATGCGCACTTAAAAATGTGCATTTGTAATAATAATAATAATAATAATAATAATAATAATAATAATAATAATAATAATAATAAGTATTTTCATGCTTTAGTCAAGGGGGGAAGTGTGCATTTGGGTGTGCACTTTCAAAAAAGGCATACCAAGATTCACACTTTTCTGTTCAAATGAAAATGAAAACAGATTGCAATAGAAAACGGGACCGAAGTGATCTGAGCTTCAAGGTGAAGTTTGGAGAATCTCAGCTATCTTGGACATAGCTGATTCTCCCACTGCAAGGTTGGAGGAGGGGGTTGTGTATGGACTTCAGGAAGGTTGTTAGGCTGACATTAGCCTGAATTAGCAACTTTTGCTGGGGCACCATTTCAGGCTCAGTGGGCCTTCTGTGATTGCCTAAACTTCTAACAGAAAAGTTCAGATCTGGATTTGGATGCATAATGTTTTTTCAATAGAAGTTAGTACTGTAACTGATTAATAAATAGCAAGCAGAGAGTAGGAGTAATGGGCAGTTTTCACAACTGAAGAATGTAAGAAGTGGGGTCTCCCAAGTATCTGTATTAGGACTGGTGCTTTTAAACTTGTTCATACTTGATGTGGAGTTAGGTGTCAGCAGCAAAGTGGCCAACTTTGTGGATGGCACCAAATTATTCAGAATGTGAAAATTCAAGCAAACTATGAAGAGCTCCAAAAGAATCTCTTCAAACCAGATGCCCAGACAACAAAATAACAAATAAAGTTCAGTGTAACTGAGTGCAAACTGATGCACATTGGGGCAATAACACTTTTACTAACATATATACTGGAAAGGTATTTTGGTGTGGTGGTGGATCACTCACTGAAAATATCAACCAGTATGCATCAGGTGGCAGCTGCAAAAATGTAAAATTCCATGCCAGGGATTAGTAACAAAGAGATTGAAAACGAAACTGCCAGTATTGTAATATCCTTGTACAAATCTATTTTGCAGCTGAGTTTGGAATGCTGAGCAGTTCTGGCCATCCCCTCTCAAAACAGATAGTGTAGAGCTCGAGAAGGAACAAAATTATTAGGGGCCTGGACATGTTCCCTATGAGGAAAAGCTAAAATCTTTGGGACTTTTACTTGGGGGGGGGATGATACCTAGAGGTGGAGTACATGATAGAAGTTTATAAAATTATGTGTGGTGTGGAGAAAATGGAGAAAGATAAGTTTTTCTTTCTCTATTAATACCAGAACTTGGGCTCATCCAATGAAATGGATTGGCAGGAAGATTCAGGATGGACCTCAGAACTCATAGTTGATGTATGATGATGTAGTTGATGTATGAAATTAGATCCAAAGGATGCAATGATGGCCACTAACTCCAATGGCTTTAAAAGGGGATTAGACACATCCACAGGGGATAGATCTATCAAGGCTGTGAAGGCTATATGGAACATCCATATTCAGCATTGGTATACCATTGAACATCAGTTGCCGGGGAGCAACATTCTGTGAAGGCATCATCAGCCTAAGCTTCCAATTTCCTGGTTTTGTTTTTAACCCAGCCATTCTTTTGATTATTGAATTTCCCTGCTTTTTAACAAAAGGAAACTTGTTATTACAGTGATCTGAAAAGAACAAAAACACAAACTAAAAAAAACAAAACACAACCAAGTCATTAACTGAGTAGATGTGTACAAATGAATATGCCCCTGTATATTCAGAACAGCTTACTGCTGAGTAAGCATGCACAGGATTCCAGCATAGCTTTTTCCTTTTCCTCCCTCTTGTCATCAGTGAACTGTCAATCAGTGAGAGAGTGTTTTCCTCAGCCTTCAAAATTACCTCACTCTTATGGGAGCTGTAGTCCAGCAACATCTGGGGACCCAAGGTTGGAGAGCACTGCTCTAGAGGGTTGAGGGACAAATTTGGGGGGGACATGGGTAACTGCAGGGGGAGGAGAAGGTGGGCAAGTCCTGTTGCATAAGAGGAAGTTCACTCATGCAGTGTTGGATTTAAGCCAGCCAATGTTTAACATGCCATAATGGCTATTAGTTTGTCATTGGTAAAATAATCTATACCACTCCAGAGGTAGACAAGCTGGTGCACCTAGATGTTCTGGACCAGAACTCCCATAACATCACCAGGTTGACTACTCCTGCCATACTCTGATCATGAGCAAGAGATCCACTGAAGAGAGGGATTATTATTATTATTATTATTATTATTATTATTATTATTATTATTATTATTATTATTTTATTTATTTAACATATCTGTATCCCCACCATATTAAAGAAAATATTGAAGTGGCTTGAGAGTTGAGTGTGAGGATGCATAGATAGTTAGCCATTGGAACTGGGGCTTTTGGAAGAGAGAACCACCACCTAGTGGATGAAGAAAGCTCGAGGATGGCTGGCAGGAAAGCACAGGGAATAGGAGCATGAAGGAACAGGCCTCATTTGCACCAATTACCGCAATGCAGGGATAGTATAATCAATAAAGGACTGGTGGACACAGGGGCTTAAGCATCATAAGAACATCAGAAGAACTTTGCTGAATCAGACCAAAGGTCCATCTAGACCATCTAGTGGCCAACCAGCTGCTAAATTGGGGAGGGGACAGGGAGCATCAGGGGAGGGAAGCCGGAATGGTCATTTTAATATTGTAGCTCAGCCTCAAGGCCAGCCCATTCTTTCCCATTCAGTTTTTTTTTTATTAAAGACATTTTAACCGCATGTTAGTAAAGGCCACCAGCTCAGGGATCACTTCATGACAATGAGTCATGTATCCTTTGCGTGCTTCAGTAGCCTGTTGTAGGAGTACCTCCGATCCAGAGGGCTATAGAAAGTGGGAGGAAGACTTGGCTCCATCTTCTCACATACCTCCTCTCCATGCAGATTTGTGTGTGCTGATACAGAAGGGTTCTAATAAATCCCCCTTTATATAATTGTGTGAGTCTAGGGCCAGAGACCAACAACGATTTTTATCCAGACTAATTACTTCATCATGATAGAAAACGTGCTCTTGCGTCTGCCAGCAGGGCACTTAAATGGTGGAGTATTCAGAGAGGCAGGAAAACGTGGATTTGCATGCAGGAGTGGGCAGCACAGGCAGCTGCTTGTCAACTTCGAGCACAAGCCAGACTATGTTATGGGTCTTAAGTGTCTGTGACATGGGGGTCAGAGTGCTACCGCTGTCTACTAAGATGCAGAGTCGTGCTGCTGACTCACTCTGGGAATCAGATTAAATAGATGCTATTCGTTCACATACAGCAAAGCCAAAGCCCTTCGATGTCAAAGGGAGCCCGTAGGTAGTAATCCTGGGCGAGCTGCTGCCCTAAGGTCAGCGTAGTACAGAAGGCCGGCTGGCGGATGGCTTGGAGAGGGCGACCCCTGTTCAGATCCCTGCTCAGCTGTGGAGCTCACTCGGTGTCTTTGCTAAGTCGCTATCTGCCAGCCTAACTCACCTTGGCTCACAGTGTAGCTGAGAGGGTAAACAAGACAATCATAGTCAAGTTTTTTTGCATGCTGAAAATGGCTTTAGAAATGGTAATGAATAACCACTTGAGCTTCATAGAATCTGAATTGGAGGGGGGCTGGTAGCTCATCCAATCCCCTACTCTGGGGGTAGGCAACCTGGTTTTGGGCTACAACATAATCCACGGACATTGGCCATGCTGGCTGGGGCTTATAGGAACTGTAGTCTAAAGCATCTGGAGGACAGCAGGGGTCATCATCATCATCAGGCGATCACTCGTGACCGAGTAAGATTGTCTTCCGGGATAAAAGGAGGACATTCTAAAGAAGATTGTGTAGACTCTAGCGATGGGTCCGTAAGTGACTGTGGAGGCCAATTCTAGATCCACACAGCTTCCCACAGTGAGGACACAGCTTACCAGATAGAAGATGGTCCTGTAAAGGATTCATTTGACGTGCTTTTTGCTTAGCGCGTTTCTCCCTTTCACCTTGCACTCGGGCTTCTTCAAAGTCCATGGAACCTTTGTGAAAGGCCAACCTCCATTTAGATCGTTCATGGGCCAGAGCTTCCCAGTTTTCGATGTTTATATTGCATTTTTTTAGATTAGCCTTATGAACATCTTTAAACCTCTTATATTGACCACCGATATTCCGCTTTCCATCCTTGAGTTGGGAGTAAAGTAACTGCTTTGGGAGACGGCAGTCAGGCATTCGAACAACATGACCGGTCCACTGAAGTTGGCGTTGAAGGATCATTTTTTCAATGCTAGTAGTCTTTGCTTCTTCCAGTACACTGACAGGGGTACTGGCAGGGGTAGTATCCTATTGTGCCTATGCCCCCACGGGAGCAGCTGCTTGTGCAACAGGGCTTTCACACTTCTAAAAGTAACCCAAAGTGAGCGGAAATGCTCATTTCTGGAATGGGGCAGGTGAGCGGAGCTTGCAACGGAACCAGCGGAGGAGGACATCCCCATTGGATATTTCTCCACACTGCCTACTCTTGCTTACTTGATGTGGGGTATCCAGAGTTAGAGCATCCCGAAATAGGTAGCTGTCCAGCCTCTAACTGCTCTTTTTATTTATTTATTTATTTATTATATTTATGAATCGCCCATTTGGCCAGACATCCAGCCACTCTGAGTGATGTACAGTCCAATAAAATACAAGAGGGGGGGAAACACACACACACACACACACACACAGTATAAAACACAATTAAAAACAGTACAAAATTAAAAATCCTAACCCACCCCATATTCCCGTCTGAAAAGCCACGTTTTTAATGCTGGCGGAAGCTAATCAAGGAAGGGGCATGGCGGAGGTCACTGGGGAGGGAGTTCCATAAATTGGGGGCTGCCACAGAAAAGGCCCTCCTCCTAGTCCCCACCAGCCTGGTTTCTCTGGCTGATGGGACAGGGAGAAGGCGCTCTGTGGCAGATCTTGTTGAGTGGCCTACTTGATGTTGCTGGAGGCGCTCCTTGAGATAAACTGGATTGGAGCCATACATGGTTTTAAAGGTCAACGCCAACACTTTGAATTTGGCTCGGCAAACAACTAGTAGCCAGTGCAACTCTTTGAGCACTGGAGTGATGTGATCACGCCGACGGCAGCCTTTAACCAGGTGAGCCGCCGTGTTCTGTACCAGCTGTAGCTTCCGAACAGTCTTCAAGGGTAACCCCACGTAGAGTGCATTACAGTAGTCTAGGCGAGAGGAGACCAAGGCATGAACCACTGATGGGAGCAGATGATTAGGAAGGTAGGGGCGCAACTGCCGCATCAGATGGAGTTGATACAGTGCCACCCGGCTTACAGCTGACACCTGAGCCTCCATGGACAGCTGGGAGTCTAGAATGACTCCCAAGCTGCGGACCTGGTCTTTCAGGGGTAGATGTATCATGCGCTTTCTCCTAATGTTCAGTGGAAACCTACTCTCCTTTAACTTAAGCCTATTAGATCTAGTCCTGCCTTCTGCAGCAGTAGCAAACAAGTCATTGCCCTCTTCTACGTAGGGTGACCACTTGTGAATCACCAAAAAACAGGACAAAAGAAGATGCTAATTTGCATAAAATGCATATGCTAATTTATATGTATAGATGCAAATTTAAAAATAGTTATGATTTAAACAGTAGTACAGTACATCTCACCATACTGTGGAAGACTGTGAGCAGGTGACTTGTGTGCCTTGTTCAGTCTGCTGTCCAGGTACTTTTGGTGGGTAATAATTTCAAGGCCCAGCTGTTCCTTCCAATGGTTCATTATCTTTAACCTGGACTTGGACTGGTTAATGGAGAACATCTTCAAATGGAGAACACCTTCAAAATGAGGACAATCCTTTGGCAGCCCTTCAAATAGAGGATTATACTATGTAAAAGAGGACACATGACCACCCTACCACTATGTTTAAACCACTATGTTTAAGCTTCTGCATAATCTTACAAACTGTAAAGGAATCTCTAGGACAATATTTGAACACTGTAACTTTTGAAACAGGTGTACAGCTTTCTAAATGAAGAAAGCAATGAATGGTGGCATAAACGAGCAAGGAGTTGAACCTACACCTATGCTACACTTATCAACTAATGCCCTCCTTCAGGTGTCTCCTCCGAGAAAAGTTTGAAGGTGGCAACAAGGAGAGGGCTTTCTTGGTGGTGGCCCCCTGATTATGTAACAATTTCTCCAGTGAGGCCCACCTGGAGCCAACATTGTTATCTTTTCAGCACCAGGTAAAGACCTTCCTGTACTCTCAGACATATGATAAGGTTTTTAATTTTGGTCCTGAATTTCTTATTGATGATTGTTTAGGGGTGCAATCCTACCAATTGTGCCCTTGATGATCAGAAGCCCCTGAACTCAGAGACTTCCAATCATCCAATGCAGGGCGTGAGCAGCAGCAGAGGCAATATTTGCCTCCCTATCCTCCCACCCTGCATATTTTGCTAGATGGGCTTCTTAGCCCATCTAGCAATGGTGCTTCAATGGAAAGGTGGCTTGCAGAGGCTCAAGATAGCTCATATCCTGCCCTCTCCAGTCTCCTCCCCTCCCTGTCCACTGGAACACCCCTTTTTCCCCCTCTCCGAAGTCGATTTTCCAACCTCGGAGGGCAGCCAGTGCAGTTCTTTCCGTGCCGGCAATGAGGGGGCGTGAGCAGGGGGTTGGATCTCCAACTCCCCCTCTGAGATCGTACCACTGTCTCTGACCTAAGATTTTGTAAACTGCCTAGAGACCTTTGGCTATTGGGTGGTATGGAAACGTAATAAATGAAATGAAATATTCACTGGGTGCTGTGGAGGAGGAGGAGGAGGAGGAGGAGGAGGTGAGCTACACTGATGATGTGCAGTAAAGGCTTATTGACAGTTTCAGCAAAGGGTAGAGTTAGAGCAGCTTTAATAAGTTTAATCAGTAGCTCAGTCAACAAAAGCTTTAGTTGATTAATCATTGGAGACAATTATAATCGATGCCAACAAATTTAAATGGTTGGGGCTGAGAGTTAAGGATGTAATGGTCTATTTTTGAGGCTGTCTTGGTTCTGGTGTGTTCATCATAGTCACCAATGGAAATTGAAACTTTAAAGAAGGCCTTTCCTTCCAGCAAGGAATGATAACAGAATTAGATTGTCAATTATCTCACAATGCCTGAAGTATCACCTCACATCACCAACTGCAATGGGAAAGAGTCTGAAATGGTGTGTGTGTGTGTGTGCGTGCGTGTTGAATTTCATGGCTCTGCTCCTAGATCCTTTTAGAATCAGACACATAACCCCAGGGCTGGCATCAAGGGTAAGCACGGTTGGGCACCTGCCCAGGCCCCACACCCATGCAGGGGCCCAGAGATAAGCCCCCCAGACCTGCTCCTCCTCTTCACCATTGCAACCTGCTTGTTCACCTGCCTCTCACTCTGGCCCAGACAACAGTGGTGGTGGTGGTGGTGAGGAGGAGCAGTAGATGCCATGGCCTCCTTACTCTCTGGCTCTCTGCCTGTCAAGCAAGCAAGCTGCAGCAATCATGAGAAAGAGGAGGAGGAGCAATAGCAGCTGGTGATAATGGTGGTGAGTGAGAAGGTAGACTCATTGAAGAAGGGGGGCCATTGGGGGCGCCTTGCCCAAGGGCCCTCAAAAGCCTGTCACTGTCACGGCAGACCCCTACACAGTCTGGGCTGATCCTCAATGGATACTTTTAGCCCGTGGCTCCCCTGGAACACTCTCTGACTTCCCTTCCCTTTCCCAAAGGCAAGAGTTGGCAATGGAAAGGGCTCCAGCCATTGGTAGTAGCCTTGGGATTTAGATGCTACCTAGGGACACTGGGGATTATGGGAACTGCATTTCCCATGGTTCACAATGGCTCTGGATGCTGCTGTGCTGTGCGTGCCTGAGAGGAGACATCCAGGGTCTAAATCCTGAGGCTCTACCACCTGCAGTGCCTGGATCCCTCCCTGCCACCATCCCTTATTGTGGTAAGTTTGCAAAAGGGAAGGGAGCACCAGGGAGGACTCTAGATCCTATCAGGCTCTCAAATAGATCCCTGGGAATGCACCAGAGCCCATTCAGAATGGGACCAGTTTTAAACTGAACACAGCAGACACCGCCCAGTGGACACCATCCAGATGAATCCAATTTAAGCGGCCCATTCCTGTGGCTTATGCTGGCTCAGCTTGTCTGAGCGTGGAAAGCTAAGCAGGGTCAAGCCTGGTTGTTACTTGGATGGGAGACCCCTCCTCTAGTTTCCTGCATTGAGCAGGGGGTTGAACTCGATGGCCTTGTAGGCTCCTTCCAACTCTATGATCTATGAAATCTATGAAATCTATTCCAAATTAGATATGGGTGGTCGTCCACCTATCAAATTAATATTAAAGTATATATAATAGGCACATTTATTTACATTTTAATTATTAGGTGGTTAAGGTGCAATCCTATGCATGCTTAGACAGGAAAAAAGTTCTACAGCTTCCAGCATGCCCCACTGCCCCAGCCAGCCATGCTGGCTGGGGAATGCTGTGAGTGTTAGGTTTTGCATAGGCAGAACGAGATTATCACCTGACATCAGGATTATCACCTGACATGGAGGATGTCTCTTGAGATGAAGTACACAAGGTCTCTGGTCACCAGACATAGTCTCAAGGTGGTATGACTCAGCAGTCTTGGGACAGATTTGGGGTAAACATGTTGATGAATAGGTTATACAACTGGGGTGAGTAATATCCTATTTATAGGTACAGGGTCTGTGGTATAAAGCTAACACACTTGTTGATAGCTTCACTCTTCTCTCCTCGCTTCTCACTCCTCTCGACTCGACTCGACTCGTCTCTTGTTCTGGACTTCACTTCATCTAGCCTTACCACTGGGGTATTGGATTTGTATCTGCAATGATGTAGTGAGTAAGAGATGCATTGCTTGCCTTAATCCCATGTAATTGGGTCTTACAAATAAACTCTTTAATCTTTATTAACTGCTGTTATCTCCTCCTTCCGCCTGCGTGACTGGGACTGAGGGTCACTGGCTAGGGAAGCTTTTGAACCCGGGTCAGTCCAGCTCTCACAGTGAGTTGTAGGACTTTCCCCCCTGCCCCTGTCTATAGAGCCAGAGAGCCAGTGTGGCGTAGTGGTGAGAGTGTTGGACTGGGACTCGGGAGATCCGGGTTCTAGTCCCCGCTCGGCCATGAAACTCACTGTGTGACTTTGGGCCAGTCACTGACTCTCAGCCTAACCTACCTACAGGGTTGTTGTGAGGATAAAATGGAGAGGACGAGGAGGAGGATTATGTAAGCCGCCTTGGGTCCCTTGTAGGAAAAAAGGCGGGGTATAAATGTAATAAATAAATAAATAAATAAATAAAGGATTGCACCCTAAAAGACTGGTGATCAATCAACTAACATTTCTTTAACGGTTTGACAGCCCCAGAGAAATAATACCCATCATACTCTTTTTACTCTATTATATAGCAGCATCGGGTGTCACGTGATGGTGATATTATTGTCCTTGGTTTCAGTGAATACCAATGGATGATGAGTTACTGCACACATAACTTAATACTATTCCCCTTTTTCCCTTTGGGGGTCGCAGAAGAACACACTGCGTTGGCAAAACAGCTGGTTCGGTTCTGTGTGTTCAGACTGTGATTCTGCAATGTAAACATGTTTGACTCAGCCCTATTTCTGTTGTTTCACATTCTACAGCCATTTTAATTCTACTATTAAAATTTATCAAAATTACTGTGTCCAGGATTCCCTTCAATAGTAACTAGAAGGCCATCTACTGCACATGAACAACTGAGGCCTTTCTCTGGATTCCCATGCCAATTGAATCAGCCAGAGAGTTACAAAAGAGAGGGACTTATCTGTGGTGGCACCCTAGCTTTGGAACTCCTTTCTGAGGGAATTTCATCTGGTGTCCTTGTTATTGCCATTTAGGTGCCCAGCTAAGATCATCCTGTTTTTCCATGCTTTTAACCTATGTATTTGTTTGCCAGTTTTATTATGGACAGCTAATTCATTCTTCTTTTAGCCTGTTTCACTGTTGTGCTGTGCATTTGATGAATCTGTTGTAAGAGACCGTTTAGATTTTCTTTTAAATAAATGGGAAAGTGGGATATACGTTTCCAAAATAAATAAATACACTTGTAAAATATTCTGCTAGGTTCTTTTGACATTTTCTGCCTCATCATGCACATTCTCTTCTGTCATCTCACAGAAAGAAACCTGCCATTTTGAACATCCACTGAGATTTTTTAAATTAATTTCCTGAGTTAACCCAAGTGAGTAACGCCTGTGAATGTCTAAACTTTTATTTATTTACAGTGTTGCTCGCTTTGGGACTCTTAATTAGCACGAAGATAATAGGCTTAGGCATTATGAGGCTCTCAGTACCTATGTTTGTGGTACCGTAATTGGAGGTAAACATTTCCTAGCTCAAAAAGCTGCTCTCCTGTTTCTTTTTCACTAAGCACATTACTGGCAGTTGTCTTGCACCACTACTGCCGAGTGTGTGTGTGTGTGTAGTGATGTAAATAATGATCTAAATAAGCAAGGGGGGGGGATTCATTTGAATCAAGTTTCCCATTGATACCACTTCATATATTTTGTAAATGAAGGTGCAAATCTGGCCACTAAATCATGCTAATTTAATCATGTTTCATTAGACTAGGGGAGGATCTACACTATGGATTTTTTACTGGCATTGTAATGCCTGGCTCACTGGCGGGTCACATGATGACGCACAGCCCAAACCGACCTCCTCACGCTCCTTCTGCCATTGTATCCTGGATTTCTTCAGACCAGTTATATCACAGCCTTTTTATATGTTGCATTTTTTCCTCGATATATATTTCAGTGTGTGTTAAAGTTGCGGTACTGTTTTGGGGGAGAAGGAGTAGCTTCAGTGGGATGACGGGCTGGGGGGGGGGAGTGGTGCTGCAATGAGGAAGTGTCCTATCGGTCTTTCTTTTTCTTTCTTTCTTTCTTTCTTTCTTTCTTTCTACCTGTATTTGCTAATGCGCAGGTGCGGAGGTGTGAATCTGTGAATAACACAAATTTCTCACATTGCTTCAAGTGCTGGGTGAGGAACAACTAGCTGAAAGCACCCCGATATACATGTCTACTCAGGAGTGGTTCACATTGCCTTCAATGGTGCTTACTACTGAGAAAGTCAGCATGGGAGAGGGGCTGAACTAGCTGAAAATGCCTTGATATACATGTCTACTCAGAAGTAAACCACACTGTCTTCAATGGCTCTTACTCCTGCAAAAATCAGCATGGGGTAGAGGGGGGTTTGCTTTGGCTTTCGGAAGGAGCAGCGAATTACTTTTTTAAAAAAAATCTCCACCCCTTTGCACCAGTGAACATGCACATAATGGATCTAAAAACAAAAAAACCAAATGAAACTTAAAGGGCCATTTCCCTGCACACATCACTTTTCAAACTCCTCCTACTTCTCCCACAATTACATTTGTGCGTGACACAAGATCATTTTTTAAAACAGTGGAAACTGCACTCTATTCATTAGCATGTGCCCCATCAGTGGTAAATGTGTTTTGCTTAAATACCACGACAGTACTCCCTGATAAGTGGAAGAGGCTCTAGTGTGGACCCCCTCCTAGGTGTAGCTTATGCTAGTTGTGCAACTGCTAGCAGAACAACACCAACTCTTGTCATTTTTCTGTTAGCGTAACATTGGATGTAACCCAGAACTAATGCAACTAGTGCAAGCAACACCCTAGCTTAATGAAGTTGTAATGAATTGTGCAATGCCTCTTGCAATGATTTGCAGAATAGCTTGTGCATTGGCTGGTGCAACAGATTGTAGAACAGCTTGCACAGTGGCCTGTGCAGTGCATTGTGAAACAGCCTGCACAATGGCTTGCACAATGGCTTGCACAATGCCTTGTCCAACAGCTTGCACGAGTAGAATCAAAGTATTGGACACTTGGGCAGGGATAAAAACAGGGTTTCTGCAAGTGGTAGAAGCTCTATGCTAGCAGGATGACACAAATGGATACAACCCTATAGTGTGAGTGATTTAAAGTGGCCTCTGTGTGGTGACTGTATCTTGCACACCAACCCCTTGTTACAGATTTGGGGATGATATGATCTATTTGTCATTTATAGCAAAGCACTTTAATCTCTTTCCAAGTGCAGAGTGGAACTCAGCTGTGGCGCTGCTGCAATCATTGCTTTCACAAAATAAAAAAGGACAATATTTCATTATTCTCCTGTTGCCAAGAGAATGACAATGGAAAGAGGGAAGTTGTGGGATGATAGCCATATTTTTTGGCACACAAGATGTGTTTTATTGTCTCTAGCAAGGAGATTGCCCCAAAATCTAGCTCAGATGCCAAGAGTTTGCAGCATTTCACACTGGCTGATTATTTTAAAGGTATCCGTTATGGATCTAATAGGTGTTAATGTGGATGTAAGGATGTTGCTAGGAAACTTGCGGGAGCTAAATGGAGAGATGCTACTAATAGAGGCAGTGACAGAGCAGAGCTAGAAAATAAATGTTTACAGTTCTTCTGTAAAGTTATTACATATGCAGCATTTAAACACTGATTCAGCTAGTTATTTAAGCACATTCTTCAAGGTGTTTTGGCTGAACTGGAGTCTTAACCAGGGAACGGAAAGAACAACCTGTAATGTTTTAGATCAGTGGTGGGAAACTTGTGGCCCTCCAGATGTTTTGGCCTACAATTCCCATGTCCCCTTAACATTGTCTATACTGGCTAGACTGATGGGAGTTGTAGGCCAAAACATCTGGAGGACCACAACTTGACCACCCATTAGATGTTGTTTAATTATATTTAGTGTAGTCCACAACATCATATGCACTTGCCAGCTTTCTCTGTATACACGCCCTCTTCCCTTCTGTACTGCACCTTGGAGCAGTGGGAGGTCCTTCCACCTGATTTTTGGGGAGGCCACCCCATTCGGCAGAATCTCCTAATCCTCTGTGTAGCATTTTTCAGGGGAGGGGCTGGCATGGGAAGGAGGGGGCAAAGAAGTCCACTTCCATCAGCACAGTTAATCCAGCACAAATCTGGAACCAACTCATACTGTTTCACATGCAGCAACATGGAAACCAGCTTCCAGAAACTAGGGATTTGACCTGGAAATTTCAGGGTCAGAGGCTGGCACCTACCCTGGTGAGTTATCTGAGACTATGACTGGGTTCAGACAACACAATAACCCACACTCAAGGGCTGAGTATGGGTTGAATGTGGGTTGTCCTTGAACTGTGAGTTGTTGTTGAAACGTGGGTTATTGTGTTGTCTGAATACAGCCAAGATAACAAACCATGGTGAATAACCCACAGTTCACAACCCAACAACAAACTATGAGTTCCCTTCATGAGTTGTTCATGGTTAACAAACCATGGCTTGTTAGCAGAGCTGGGTTCAGACAACACGATAACCCACGGTTCAACGACAACCACACTCAACCCATACTCAACCCTTGAGTGTGGGTTATCATGTTGTCTGAACCCAGTTGGTATGTGTGCTCTCAAGATGCAGAAGGTATGCAGCCTCCACCCAGGCGATTGGCAGGCATTACCAAATCTCTGAATTAGCTAGATCTGCCTTCTGTGTGTGATCAACAGAGCAGTACGGTACTTTCTGCCTGCTGCACATCATGCTCTGTTTTCTTCAGCTTCCAACTTCTCTAGCACAAGTTCAAGCTTCCAGCTGAGCTGGAGAACTCATTCTCCTGGTCAAGATTCAGGTATAGCTGCTGCCCACAGCCCTGGCCGGATTCTTACAACTGACATGCATCACTCGAGGGCATTGTGGTGGGTGTAAAATGGTGGGTGGCTTCCCAGATCCAACGTATAATCCGGCATTCTGCTGTGACTATCATCATTTCTTAAACAAGAGACTGTTGGGTTCTCTTTTGGGGAAATGATGCAGATTTCGCTTCCCCATCCCCAAATACCTTTGATGTTTCATTCACCTCAGTGCCTCTCCTGGCCAGTACTATATGGCTTTTCCAGGCAAGGGCAGGCAGTGGAACCCAACACCTTCAGGCAGCTGCCGGGGCCCTAGCACCCCAGCAGGACCCAACCACACTGATGCTGAGCCCTCCTGTCTACTGTTCTCCTGGCTGTGGGCTTGTCTAGCAGCAGCAGTTGGGTAGAGATGTGAAGGCCTGGGGAAAAAAAACTGGATGTGTGTGTGTGTGTGTGTGTGTGTGTGTGTGTGTAGAACAGAAAAATTAGGTAAAAACCTGTCCTGCCCCACAATTTTTCCAGAAATCCCTGGGGAAAACAAAAAAACAAAAATAGTTTTTAAAAAGTCTCCCCCATTTTTCCAGTTTTCCCCCCTGGGCTTTCATATCTCTACAGTTGGGTCTGGGAAGCTGCCCACCATTTTACATCTCCCATAGTTCCCTGGAGTGATGCTATGTCAGGGCATTATGGGAAATTTAAAATGGAGGACAGTTCATAGCTACCTGCCACAAGTCACAGCACTGCTGTTGCTGCTGGACCCTCAATGTCAGAGGGGACCCATCAGAGAGCTCCTCAGATCTGGACCTGGCTGTGTCCTCAAACGTATGAGAGCATTACAGTGTGCATTTTCTCCCACAGCTGGTCTGGTCTGGTCTGCCGCCTCTGTACCGAATGAGCCTGTACAATGCAACAGGAGCTGACATCTTTTCAATGCAGCATAAATCAGGCATCCTGATTTATAACATTTGAAAGCGTGGAGGTGTTAGTGCTGAGATCCTGGCTTAATTCCCACTTCAGTAATTATATTCTGCTTCCCCCTGCAGTTTCAGCAGGATAGAATATTCTTCATTGCTTGCCGTAATGTCAGAGATAGTTGGGAGAAAAATCGTCTGGAGGAAATTCAGCAACAACAAAATCCCTAAAGAAGTAAAGAGAAACTGAAAACAAGGGTTTTGTGTGTGTGTAGGGTATATCATTGAAACACTTTCCCAACTTTTTCAAATGGCCAGATATATTCCACCACAGCGGCAGTGTTTTTTTACTTCAGTTTTAAACTTTGCTGTCGAAGCAGACATATTTGGTGTTTACTGCTTTCATCTCTAAATACATTTGGAGTAAGGTGACAATAGTTGCTTGATTATAATATGTGATGGTAATATTACTCATAGGTGATGCATCCATATACAGCACACTGGAGGTATTGTTGAGAGATATTTATCTTCTGAGTATGAACAGCCTGCCTCACTTGCTTATCTGCTGTTTCCCATCATGTGACAGATGAAAAGAGACCATTATCTCAAGCATAGATCTACAGTGTTCTTCCCTCCCCCCCCCTCTCTCACACACACATAGGGTATGTTCATACTCTCTCACAGTCTCTCTCTCTCTCTCTCTCTCTCTCTCTCTCTCTCTCTCACACACACACACACACACACACACACACACACACAGTAAATTAAAGATGTGACTTTATTGGCTTTGAAAAGCCCTATTTCATTGTATATCTTCACCTGTGAGTGTTGGAGGTTAAATCCTAGGCACACTTAGGGTGCAATCCTATGCATATTTAGACAGAAAACAAGCCCTACAACTCCCAGCATGCTCCAGCCAGCATGGCTGGCTGGGGCATGCTGGAAATTGTAGGCCTTTTTTCTGTCTAGACATGCATAGAATTGCACCTTTACTTGTTGAGTAAGCCCATGAGACTTGCTTATGAGTAAACATACATTCATGATGTGGAACATGTGAGAGGTCAGAAGAGCCCTGGTGGATCAGATTAAAGGGCCAATAACTCCAGCATCCTGCTCTCCACAGTCAGGGCTGACCCAAGACAATTTAGTGTCTGAGGTGGAGCAGTAAATATCACACACACACACATCGCCATGGTGCATAGCAGCCAAAGCTGCCAAAGTTATTTTGGCACCTGAAGGAGAAAATCCCACAAGCATCTATTCCTGGGAGTAAAAATACAATAATATAAATGAAATAACTAAAAAGATCCTGCCCTTCCATAACACCCAAAATCAGCTGCCCAGGAGGCTGCCTCGCTCTGCCTAATGGTAGGACCAACCCTGCCCACAGTGGCCAACCAGGTGGCTTGAAGATAATATCTCTCTTGCCAGCAACCAGCATATTTCTTCTGAGCATGGAGATGCCATATAGCTATCATCATGACTATTGGTCAGAGTACACACTGACTTAACTGCATAGTTCAGGATTTAACCCTTTCCCTCCATTGTGGTCCGAGTTTGTGCAGTTTTAAACAGACACATGGCTGGAAAGGAAAGGGTGAAGGAGCCTTCACACCCACCATTCTGATATTCTCTGTGTTTTTCAGTGTTGTTGTTTTTTAAGTCAGGAAAAGTAACAAGGAACTCTGGGTCACATCTAATTTGGTTCTGGTTCCTACTTGGAAAGTGGTTTTGGTCTCTTCTTAAATTGTGACAGGCAATTATTTGCAGAGGCAGATCCATTTCCTAACCAATGTTGCTGTGACTTGCAGAAAACTACATATCTATATTAAAGGGTTGTGAGTGTGGGGTTGGCAAGGGATTATTCTTTTATAATTTGCTAGTAGGGTTTTTATAGAGTTTTTAAAATTCTGCTCAGGGCTTTGAGGCATTAGGCAAATACTCAGGGGAGATCCAAAGGTGGAACATGCATGATAAATTAACATATTGCTGCAATTTATTGCAGCTCCAGACAAGAACCACGCCTGAGAAAGCCCAAGAATTGAGATTATCTTTTATAACAGGAGTGGAATACTGTTGGAGTTTCATGCTTGGGGACTTAGTTATTTTGTGTATATCTATAAATGTTCTACCTTCAGAAATGGTCCCCCAAGAGGTAAAAAAAAAAAGTTTGATTACAAAAATAAATGAGAAGGAACCAATGGAGAAGCAGATGAACAGCGGCCAAAAAACAATGCAATGATGGATTACGAGTAAAGTTTGCACTGATAGCTCCCTCCCTCTGTATCACTGGGGTGGCAGCGTTTTTCTACATGCACAGGAGAAACATCTGTGCCTCCTTCCTCTTTATGGAGCCAAAATGGTGTCTATGGCTATACCAGTTAGAAAGTCAGGGCAGGCCATAAAAAAGAAAGTAGCATTTAATAGACGAGATGTAAGAGGAAAATATCTAAGTATTTGGTTCACATTATTTATTTAAAGTTTTTATTTGTTTTTTGTTTTGTTTTTTTAAATAAATACGGAGAAATAACACCAGTCGGTATCCTCAAGCCATCCACACCTGCCCAAAAGTACTCATCCCCCACCCTCACAGTAACCATATCTGTTTGACCTATATCTGTGAGGGGAATAGGCCTGTGGCTTACGCTGGCTCAGCTTGTCTGAGTATGGAAAGCTAAGCAGGTCAAGCCTGGTTATTACTCGGATGGGAGACCCCTCCTCTAGTTTCCTGCATTGAGCAGGGGGTTGGACTCGATAGCCTTGTAGGCTCCTTCCAGCTCTATGATCTATGAAATCTATGAATATAATAGCTGTTACTTAAACATCAATTAGGGATGGGCACCAAGCCCAGCACCCGACTCACGGGGCACGCACATCCCTACCCTTATCTTTTGTCTCTTGTGCATTTGATTCGTTTGTTTGCTCTGTAAGTCTGTGTGCCTGGCCGAACTATATGTTGTAGAGTCAACGCTAGTTGCTGCTAAACTAAATAAATAATAAATCAAGGAAGTGGGAGTAAGCTATGCTTCTATATGGAATTTCTCACATTGGGAGAACTTGCATATCTTCCACATAAGGAATTCATGTGGTCCAAATTAAATAAAGAAATAAATATATTCCAACTATCTCTATTTACCAGGGGAATGTCTCTATTTTGTGCTACCTGTCCTTGGTAAGTCATTCTCACCTTTTTTGTCTTTGAGGGATGTCTTCATCTGTGAGCTGTCAGAATTGTCACCATTCCTCAAGCTCCCTCCCATGGCCTTTGTCAGTTAAATCTCTGAGGGCCAAACTGGATTTTACCTTAATTAATGAAATTAATTCATTGCAGTTAATGAAATTAATTAATTGCAATTAATGAAATTAATTAATTGCAATCAATGCAGGTAACAGGCACAATTAAAACATTAAATAGCAGCAGGACCACAGGGGGTGGAGGGGGAGAATTTAAACCCCCCTCTCTTGCTGTGGTCCCATAGGCAGCAGTCAAAGGAAACAGGAGCTGGGAATTTGTTATATTTTGTTTTGAAAAGTAAATAAAATATTTTTTTTTAAAAAAGGAAACAGGAGTTGGGAATGAGAAGTTGTGCCAGGGGATCAGAGCCAGTGTGTGTGTGTTGAGCAAGGAGTCAGAGCCAAAGAACAAACTGAAGCATACTAGAGCCAGGCAAAGTCCCAGCTGAAACAGGAAGCCTTTTATAGCTTTTCCTGCCAATTGCCAGCCTGGGTAAATTGGGCTAGTCCAAAGAGCCTCAAAACACTTTTTGGCCCAGAAAGATGCCCCAAACGGTAGTTCTGATGCTTCATCACACAGGGCAATTGCACACAGAGTTCATGTCTTTGGACAGCTGCCTTGAGAGCTCTGTTTAGGAGTGGAAAAGCAGGGCAGAACTTCCTAAATAAATACATCGACATCTCTGGCTGGGACGTAAGCAGTGTACATATTTACGAATGCAATATACTTGCTGTACTCATGGAGCATGACTGCAATAGGCATCACACAGTCTTGCTGATGGCCAGACACCATGAGGCAGGGGGGCACCACACACACACACACACAGAAAAGCAAAGGAAGAATGGGGTCCAAGCCAGCGCTGGCTCCAGGTTTTTGAGGGTCCTTGGACAAGACACCCAGAATGGTTGCCTCTCTCAGAGAGTCTACCTTCTCACCACCAATGTTGTCTGGCCCAAAGCAAGAGGCAGGTGAACAGGCAGGTTGCAATAATGAAGAGGAGGAGCAAGTCCAGGGGGCTCTTGTCAGTGGGACCCTGCTGGGGTAAGGCTCTTGACAGATGCCCAGCCATGCCTATCCTTGATGCCGGCCCTGCTTCAAGCTAATGATTTATCATGTGGAAAGAGAATGTGTTTTCAATTGACCGATGGCCTTTCTCAGGGATGAGCAGCCCTCATGTGCCTTTTTCTGGTACATCAGTTGAAACAACTTCTTCAAGAATAACATGATGAAGATCTTGGTCGAAATATATCAGCTGATCTTCACATAATGAATCGCCCCTTTCAATCACTACCAGCATGAGACTTGCCTCTTCCTATCATTATGCGGAATTATTTGGTGTGAGCCATCTCATAGACAATTGTCTTGCAGAGTGCAACACTGGAGTGCCTTTGTCAAGGAGAAGCGATCAGTGTGACATTCAAGAATGGATCCCTCTGGTGCCAGCGTCCTTTCTCTGAGCTTAAACAAAGAACAACTTACTGGCTATTGGAGGGCGGGCAGCTAGCAGTAAAATATGAAACAAGCTTCTCAAAAGTATCTTGCAAGGAGGAATGTGCAAGACAAAGAGAGGTCCTGTAGTTCATGAGTAGACTATAGTCACACCAATATTTTGCTGTCAGAGTGATGAAGGTGCTAGTGGTAGAAACTAAATACAAGGTGTTGTGCTGCTCCCTTTTGTTCTTTCTGGATTGTCCGGTAAGTCCTGCTACAAAAACCAATAGCTCACATTTAAGGGGCAGCACTTAACCTGGGTCGGGTTTTCTTTAGAAGGAGAGATCACTGGTGGTTTTTTGAAATTTTGTATTATTTGGGTTCACACATAGAAATATACAAGTTGAGCGTAGGTACAGACAACATAACATTCCTACAAGCAACAAATCCAGTGCTCCACATCAGAGCCAGCCTAGCAGCTATTCCCCTTCGGCTCCCAGCTCATCTCTCTCTCTTTTCATCTCTCTCTCTCTCTCTCTGTTCCAAAAATGCTCTCTCTCACCCAAAAACTTAGACTACATCTTCCATAGCTGAGGAAAAGGGAGGTATGCTACTACCTACCCAATGGTTCCTCCCATTCAGAACACTCAAAGATGATCTAGCTATTTCCTGGCTCCCTGCGCCTGATCTGGATTGGGCTCCCCGTGCCTGCAATTTCTATTGCAAGATAGCGATCCATCCATAATATCTACTTAATAGGCTTAAGCAAAAGGCTCACACTATATTATGCACTGCTGATATCACCCTCTTGTGCATGTGCGCTGCCATTATGGATCACTATTTTGCAATAGAAATTGCAGACGTGGACCCTCCAACCTGGATTGGTCCATAGCAGAAGGGATAAGATTAAAAAAAACCTCTACCCTCCATGTTATCCCCCCAATCTGGATCAGTCCCTCTGCACCTACTCTAGAGTAAAAATGAATGAAAGAAAAAAGATATAGCTACCTGCTCGCTATGTCTTTAAATTGATGCCTGTTTTGGGCCTGAGGGTGTTTCTAGGTGAGGCTTTCATTGTGCAGTTGTCCTGCCCCATTCACAGAGTTTTACAGTGGGCCCAGGTGGCTTCGTCTTCAATTTGTACTCCTCCCACATTTTCCTACCGCTTCTTCCATATTTTTTCTTACCAGAAAAACCTGTTAAGGAGGAAAAGACAGAATATCTGCACATCACCTTCTGATTGGTGGCGCTAGGATCCCTCAGGACCCTCAGGCACCAATTCTTAATGTCTTTTCATCTATTGGACAGTTTTTCCTGAAGGAAAACTGGTATGTTTGAATCACCTTGGGAATTAGCTTGATATCTATTTTCGCACCTCTTGATTTCTGCAACAAATTTACAACCACTGCATATTTGTTGTATGGTAAACTGATTGTCTGGGAAGGCCCTTGGTAGCTCAGAATTTTCACCCTGACATACAGCAGTTGAGACCTAACCTACATGGGCTCCTTTATGCATTACATTGTTTTATGAGTGCATGCATATACCCCAAAACTGTAATGTATACAGACAGCAAATATCCCCCCCCCCAGCTATATGCATTATACAGATAGAAGTAGGGATTGGCCAAATTCTCTGGCAGGTATGGTATAGGTGACACACTTGCCACATTATAACATGTAAAGTAGCCCTCACTTAGTGTAATAGATAGAATGTCATTTTCTGTTTCTTTTTATATGCCTGAATTTATGCATTGTTTTCCTGAAAAAATCTCACTTTTGATTAAGTAGTTTCTTTATTTGCACTGTGTCAGTCAAGAACCCTTGCCAAACTAGAACTCCACAGCAGCTCAACAATGTTATTCCCAAAATACTGCAGAGGAAGGTTAAACCATAGTTTGAAACCCACTCGTGTTAAATGAGAAAGGTGTGCATAGATAGATCTGCAATAGTTTTATTCCTGATTTGTCTTAGATGCCAGAGAATCCCTACCTGCAGGGAATACAAGAACTACACACAGTGATGTTGGTAGTTTGCTGAGTAGGGCGGCCACTTACACATTGCCCCCAAAAAGAGAAAACACATCACCAAAAAAGAGGACAAAAAAGGATACAGAGTTGCATATACTGATTTTGGGGTATTGGGGCAAATTTAGGAACCATTACTATAATTTAAACAGAAGTACAATCCATCTCACCATAGTGGGGGAAACTGTGACCAGGAGGCCTGTGTGCCTGCCCAGTCTGCTGTCCAGGTGCTGCTGATGGGCAACTTCAGGCCCCCTGCTGCTCTTCCTTCTTAGCAGTGGGGGCTGGTGACTCCCATTTTGGTGAGGTTCCTAATCCATTGCAGGTTTTATTAGGCACTTTATAGGAGCTATCCAGGGTGCTCCATGGTGGTGAACCTATTTTGGGGTTTAGTATGTTTAGTCTGAGCCTTTCACACTGTATTGATATATATATATATATATATATATATATATATAAATTCTGACTCCCATTATGCTATTTTTCACAATATACCTCATGACATTCCTTCTTCTACACAGCTGTTATAAAACAGGGGCCTTGTCCATCATCATCATCATCATCATCATCATCATCATCATCATCTATAACCCACCTTTCCCCCAGTATTGGGACTCAATGTGGCTTTACAACATTAAAAATTTGTACAGTTAAAACATAAATAGAAAAATACAAAAGTTAAAAATATAATTAAATCAGCAATAATATTAAAATTATATAAAATATCAAAGCTAAAACAGCAATAACTATAGGAACAGTGCAAATCCATCACTTTCTCATAGGTCCAAATTATTTCCCAAAGGCCTGCCAGAACAAGAAAGTTTTTGCCTGGCTCTGAAAACATACCAAGGAGGGTGCCACTCTAGCCTCCCTGGGAAGTGAATTCCAGAGTGTTGGAGCAATCACTGAGAAGGCCCTCTGCTGCGCTCCTGCCAGGTGTGCCTGAGATGGCGGCAGAACTAAGAGAAGGGCCTCAGTCCCCAGAAGATCTCAGTGTATGGGCAGGCTCACAGGGGAGAATACGGTTCTGATAACCTTTATTGCATGTGTCCCCCTACTGGTATCTATTCTGTTTGTCTCAAGTAAGTCTTATCCTCCTCTGCACCCTCTGTCTGCAACTGAGATCCAAAATGGGCTCTTAAAGATAATCCCTGGGGCTGAATCTAGCCATGGGAAGTTCATTAATTAAATTGAGATAAACTGCATTCAAATGATCATTTGGAGATCTTCCAGACATCCTCAGCACACTTGGACCAGAACATTAACCACATGAGATTTTGGAAGGAGGCATTAAAAGGCCTGGGTCAAGCATTATGTGGAGTCATGTGCTGGAGCCACATGGGGAGGGGGCATAGCTCAGTGGTAGAACTTTACATGTATTAAGTCTCCACTTCATAGATCATAGAGTTGGAAGGAGCCTACAAGGCCATCGAGTCCAACCCCCTGCTCAATGCAGGAAACTAGAGGAGGGGTCTCCCATCCAAGTAATAACCAGGCCTGACCCTGCTTAGCTTTCCACGCTCAGACAAGCTGAGCCAGCATAAGCCACAGGCCTATTCAATCCATAGCAGCTTCAGTTAAAAGGAAACCAGGTAGTAAGGAAAATAGTAAAAAAAAGTTGTTCAACAAATGATTACGCTGTGGCTTTATCAATCAATTCCTTTGTTCATTAAAAAGCAAGGATAGTATGTGGTGACACATGTGGGACTTGTAACAATTCACCAGAAGCCATTCCAGCAGGCTGTACAGAGGGAGATGGAGGGGAAGCAGGGCCATTCTACTAGCACTGCTGAAAGACTACTTCATTTTTTTCCTCTTCCCTCTCCATCCTCCTTTCCTTGTGTATTGTGTCTTTTTAGACTGTAAGCAGGGACTGCCTTGTTTATTCATAGATTCATAGATCACAGAGTTGGAAGGGGTCTAAAAGGCCTTTCTTTTGGCTAAGGAGTGGGATAAAAATACTTTTAATAAATAAACAAGGAAGAAAATGTTGCAGTGTAGAGTTCTCCTGTTCTGATTTTCACATACACTCCTTTCCAGCCCCACTCCCCCACTGATTTTCTCCCCTCACCCTACTAGGAAAGCCAGCTGGAAAAGAAAAAAAAAGGACAGGGCTTTTGCATTATTAATGAATGTGTAAAAGAGGGATTTTTTTAGCGGAAGTAGCTTGCCATGCAAGCCTACAACAGTCAGTATTCCATACCCACTAAGTATGCTCAGTCCTCATTGGGCTATTGGAGGGGGGGTGGCGTTCTCCGTGAGATTTGTTGTACTTCTGCAAACCTTGGGGTTCCTCCAATCCTACTGATACCTCCCTCTTGTGCATAGGTGGTGCTATTTTGGCTACATAAGGACTGGCACTCAAACAATTCAGATCACTGTTGGTATATATGATGCTGATACAGACTGGGTTCAGACAGCACAGTAACCCACACTCAAGGTTTGAGTATGGGTGGAGTGTGGGCTGTTGTTGAACCATGGGTTATCGTGTTGTCTGAACCCAGCTGTGCTAACAAGAAATGGCTTCTTGACCATGAACAACCCATGAAGAAAACCCATGGTTTGTTGTTGGGCTGTGAACTTTGGGTTGTTCACCATGGTTTGTTAGCTCAGCTGGGTTCAGACAACACGATAATGCATGTTTCAACAGCAACCCGTGGTTCAACGACAACAACCCACAGTCAACCCATACTCAACCCTTGAGTGTGGTTTATTGTGTTGTCTGAACCCAGTCACTGGCTCCGATGTTGGAGGATTCACTTAATGATCATAGCTAATTGCCTGTGATGGAGCTACCCTAGAGAAATAGCCCAGACTTCCAAGCAGGGATGGGGACTCGGACTCGAGGACTCGACTTGTGAGTCGGACTGAGTCCCCCCTCTGACTCGACTCGGACTCGAGTCCCAATAGGGTCACCCATGGCGGTAAGGTCCGGGGAGAGGAACCAGACAAAGAACGATCCAAAACATAAAGTCCTCAACGGCAGAACAGGCGGAAGATAATTAAACCTAAATTACAACGGCTGTGAAGGCGGATGAAGGCTGCAGCAGAGAATGGTTTTCCAATCGTCAGGGTAACCGTGCCATTGGATCTCTGCCGTACTCTGTCAAGTTTGTGTGGTGATTCGTTGTGCACCGATCTCCCCACATAAAACAGTTTCACGCACAGGCGTCTTCCAACCCAACCCATCCAACCCAACCCAACCCAACCAAACAAAAACAAAAAAAGTCCCATGGCGACTGGCGAATGGCAACGGGGGCAGGACTGTGAATCTGGAAGCCCCTAGTCATGGACCAGCACATGGGCGGTGGATGCAGACTCAGTCGCCCTGTTCAAGGAACGAGGTAGTCGAGCAGCTCGGCAGCTGTATCCATGACTGAGCAGCCCTATTTAGGATCCACTCTGCTCACCCCGTATGGGGAGGGGGCTAGAAAAGGTGCCCTAAACATAGTCTACCTCTTTCTCCCCTGACTGGATTACCACGTCCAGTGGGGTCACCATTTTAGCGGTCGAAAAAGACATTTGAATTTTGGAACATGGAATATACGGACATTGCTGGATAACATAGATAGTGAACGCCCTGAGCGTAGGACTGCTATTATTGCAAGGGAGCTGAGACGGTTTAAGATTGACATAGCAGCACTTCAAGAAACTCGAAGGGCAGGAGAGGGACAGCTGAAAGAAGAAAAAGGAGGTTATACCTTCTTCTGGAAAGGACTACCTGAGCAGGACCGACGAATACATGGTGTAGGCTTTGCCATAAAAAATGAACTAGTGAACTCTTTGTCAGAAGTTCCTACTGGCATTAACGAACGCCTGATAACTCTTCGATTAAAGCTCGCCAATAACCAACAGGTAACTATTTTGAGCGCTTATGCACCAACATTAGATGCTGATGATGACATCAAGGAAAGTTTTTATAGCCAGTTGGACACTCTCCTGTCAGAGATACCTAAGGAGGATAAAATTATCCTCCTGGGCGATTTTAACGCAAGAGTCGGGCGTGACTTTGATTTATGGCCAGAAACTATTGGAAAAGACGGAGTTGGTAATAGCAACCCGAACGGACTCTTACTTTTGTCTATATGTGCAGAGCATAATCTCACTATCACAAACACGCTCTTTCGACAAAAGAATAAGTTTAAAACATCATGGCAGCACCCACGGTCAAAGCACTGGCATCTTCTGGATTATGTAATTGTCCGTGTTAGAGATCGCCGCGATGTACTTCTTACTAGGGCCATGGTGAGTGCCGACGACTGCTGGACAGACCACCGACTAATCCGTTCCACAATGGTTATCAACATTGCTCCCCAACGTAGGCTTCAAGGAAGGAAACCAAGGCGTAAAATGAACATCCAAGTCCTTCAAGATCCTATTAAGCAAACTCGTCTTCAATCACTTCTTAAGGAACATCTACCTACGGAACCTCCTGACAACATTGAGGACCATTGGTCTAAGCTGAAAACCTCCATTACTGCAGCTTGTGAACAAACTATTGGATATGAAACTAAGAAACATCAGGATTGGTTTGATGAAAATGACAATGAGATTAAATATATAATTGACCAAAAAAGGAAAGCCTTCCAAATATGGCAAAATGATATTAACTGCGCTGCCAAGAAAAAAACCTACGCTAGCGCAAAGGCTGAGGTCCAAAGAAGAACAAGAGAACTTAAGAACGCTTGGTGGAAAAAGAAAGCTGAAGAAATTCAACAACTTGCAGAATCTCATGATGCACGGGGCTTTTTTAAGGCCACAAGGGCCATTTATGGACCAAAAACCTATGGTACAAACCCTTTACAATCAAAAGATGGCACCAAACTCTTAAAAGACAAAGAGTCTATTGCACTGCGTTGGAAAGAGCATTATTATGACCTTTTAAATCGTAAATCTAAGGTGGATAATGAGATTTTTTCGCAAATCCCGCAAAAACAAATTAAAGAGGAACTTGCAATACTCCCCACTTTGGATGAAGTAAAAAAAGCCATTAATCAAATGAAGAACAACAAAGCTAGTGGACCAGATGGGATTCCTGCTGAAATCTTTAAAGAAGGGGGCCCCGAACTTGTACAACATCTTCATAAACTCATCGAAAAAATCTGGATAAGAGAAGAGATCCCAGAAGACTTCAGGGATGCCATAATTATCACCCTCTTTAAGAAGGGTGATAGAACAGACTGTGGAAACTATCGGGGCATTTCTCTCTTAGCAACCGCAGGTAAAATATTTGCTAGGATTCTCGCAAACCGTCTTCTATCTATTTCAGAAGAGATCCTCCCTGAAACTCAATATGGTTTCCGCCCCTCTAGAGGGACAGTAGACATGATTTTTACTGCACGTCAGCTCCAAGAAAAATGCCGGGAGCAAAATCAACCCCTTTATATGGCATTTATTGATTTGGCTAAGGCCTTTGATACTGTAGACCGTACAGCTCTCTGGACTATCCTTATGAAAATTGGATGCCCCAATAAATTTGTGAATATCTTGCGACTTCTCCATGACAACATGACGGCAACAGTTTTGGACAACAACGGCTCTCATGGTGCTCCATTTAAAGTGGGATCAGGTGTTAAACAGGGATGTGTTATCGCCCCAACATTATTTGCCATTTTCATCGCCATGGTTTTACATCTTGTCAAGGGGAAACTTCCCACCGGTGTGGGAATTATATATCGAACAGATGGAAAGCTTTTTAATCTCAGCAGGCTGAAAGCAAAAAGTAAGGTAATTACAACCTCCGTTGTGGAACTTCAGTATGCTGATGATAATGTGGTCTCTGCACATTCAGAGGATGATCTCCAAACTATCCTAAATGCTTTTGCAGAAGCATACGAAAAACTTGGTCTCTCACTTAACATCAAAAAAACCAAAGTGCTTCATCAGCAAGTGCAAGCCAATCCTTTGGTGATGCCATCTATCCAGCTTGGCGGGACAATACTGGAAAATGTCGATCATTTTCTCTATCTTGGCAGCTATCTTTCTGTTACAGCTAACATCGACAGTGAAATCCAGCATCGTCTGAGCTCCGCAAGTGCCGCATTTTCTCGAATGAAACATAGAGTGTTCGAGGATCGGGATATTTGTAAGAAGACCAAAACACTGGTTTATGAAGCCATTGTATTACCAACTTTATTGTATGCCTGCGAAACATGGACTATCTATAAACGTCACTTCCACCTCCTTGAAAGGTTTCATCAACGTTGCCTCCGGAAAATCCTGCAAATTACTTGGGAAGATAGGCGAACAAATGTCAGTGTACTGGAAGAAGCAAAGACTACTAGCATTGAAAAAATGATCCTTCAACGCCAACTTCAGTGGACCGGTCATGTTGTTCGAATGCCTGACTGCCGTCTCCCAAAGCAGTTACTTTACTCCCAACTCAAGGATGGAAAGCGGAATATCGGTGGTCAATATAAGAGGTTTAAAGATGTTCATAAGGCTAATCTAAAAAAATGCAATATAAACATCGAAAACTGGGAAGCTCTGGCCCATGAACGATCTAAATGGAGGTTGGCCTTTCACAAAGGTTCCATGGACTTTGAAGAAGCCCGAGTGCAAGGTGAAAGGGAGAAACGTGCTAAGCGAAAAGCACGTCAAATGAATCCTTTACAGGACCATCTTCTATCTGGTAACCTGTGTCCTCACTGTGGGAAGCTGTGTGGATCTAGAATTGGCCTCCACAGTCACTTACGGACCCATCGCTAGAGTCTACACAATCTTCTTTAGAATTTCCTCCTTTTATCCCGGAAGACAATCTTACTCGGTCACGAGTGATCGCCTGATGATGGAAAAGGCCTTTCTTTTGGCTAAGGAGTGGGATAAAAATACTTTTAATAAATAAACAAGGAAGAAAATGTTGCAGTGTAGAGTTCTCCTGTTCTGATTTTCACATACACTCCTTTCCAGCCCCACTCCCCCACTGATTTTCTCCCCTCACCCTACTAGGAAAGCCAGCTGGAAAAGAAAAAAAAAGGACAGGGCTTTTGCATTATTAATGAATGTGTAAAAGAGGGATTTTTTTAGCGGAAGTAGCTTGCCATGCAAGCCTACAACAGTCAGTATTCCATACCCACTAAGTATGCTCAGTCCTCATTGGGCTATTGGAGGGGGGGTGGCGTTCTCCGTGAGATTTGTTGTACTTCTGCAAACCTTGGGGTTCCTCCAATCCTACTGATACCTCCCTCTTGTGCATAGGTGGTGCTATTTTGGCTACATAAGGACTGGCACTCAAACAATTCAGATCACTGTTGGTATATATGATGCTGATACAGACTGGGTTCAGACAGCACAGTAACCCACACTCAAGGTTTGAGTATGGGTGGAGTGTGGGCTGTTGTTGAACCATGGGTTATCGTGTTGTCTGAACCCAGCTGTGCTAACAAGAAATGGCTTCTTGACCATGAACAACCCATGAAGAAAACCCATGGTTTGTTGTTGGGCTGTGAACTTTGGGTTGTTCACCATGGTTTGTTAGCTCAGCTGGGTTCAGACAACACGATAATGCATGTTTCAACAGCAACCCGTGGTTCAACGACAACAACCCACAGTCAACCCATACTCAACCCTTGAGTGTGGTTTATTGTGTTGTCTGAACCCAGTCACTGGCTCCGATGTTGGAGGATTCACTTAATGATCATAGCTAATTGCCTGTGATGGAGCTACCCTAGAGAAATAGCCCAGACTTCCAAGCAGGGATGGGGACTCGGACTCGAGGACTCGACTTGTGAGTCGGACTGAGTCCCCCCTCTGACTCGACTCGGACTCGAGTCCCAATATTTTTAATGGGACTCGAGACTCGACTCGGGACTCGAGACCAAGGACTCTTCAATATCCCTGGGCTGTGCCAGAAGGAGTGGAGAGGAGCGTGATTGCCGGCGAAGAGCGCATGGAAGTGAGGTGTGCCGCTGCTCGGCCACTATGGATGGCTACCAGGAGTGCAGCCCCAACAGTGTGTGAAGATTTATTTTGATTGATGTGTTGCGTACTTGGGAGAGGCAGAAGAAGGACCTGAGATTACTCTGTGTGGCTGCTCTGAGTGTTTCTGGTTCCAGCAAGTTCATCACCAGTGGAGCGGGTGTTCAGTGAGGGTGGAATTGTGATGAGACCTCACCGTTCCAGAATGGGGGCCAAACATTTAGAAAAAATCATGTTCCTCAAATGCAACATGGATAAGTTTTAGGAAGTACAGCAAGTTTATTTTTTAAAATCATTTTTCTAAAATGCAACCTTTCAGACATTTTGGGTTTGGCTGCCTCTGCCTGCCTGTCTGGGGTTCCCAGCCTCCTCTGCCTGCCTGGTCTCTTCTTGACCAGTTCAACAGTTGAATTGTCCAAGACAAAGGCCTCTGCCTGCCTGCTTTGGGGTTCCCTGCCTCCTCTGCCTGCCTGGTTATTTTGGGTTTTTCTGCCTGGTCTGTTCTTGCCAAAATCAGTTGCAGAGTTTTGAAATAAAAAGGCACACTTGTGCCTAGAATTTATTTAAACCACACATCTGAAGTAGCCTTATTTTGTTGGGGAAAAACCCCCATTGATTTTAATAGAGACTGGTGGTGTCAGCTTTGGGAGTGACTCGTGACTCGTGACTCGCGAGTCGCGAGTCACCATTTTGGACCAAGGACTCAGACTCGGACTCGAGACTCGGGTCCAAAGACTCGTGACTCGACTCGTGACTCGAGACCAAGGACTCTTCAACATCCCTGCTTCCAAGCCCCAAATTAAATATCCACATGGTTTTATTTAATAGCCTTAAGCAAAAGGCTCACTATTCACTTTATATTGTAATACTAACCTTTACTGGATTACTTATGTTTATATTTAAAATAAAAAAGATAAAGTAAAAAAGAAAAGAAACAGCTCTCCTCCATAAATTTGTTAAATCTCCCCTTAAAGCTATCTAGGTCATTGGCCATTGCGCAACATCATGTAGCAGCAAATTCCATAAATCATGTGAAAAGTGGCTTTTCCTTTGTCTGTCCTGCTTCTGCGGCTAATCAATTTCACTGGATGACCCCATGAAAAAGGGGGCAGAGTTCTCTTTGTCCACTCTTTCTACAATGTGAAATTTTATAAGTCTCTATCATGTCCTTGTTTTTCACACACTGTTATTATTTGCACTTCAGACACAGGCTGAAATCCAACCAGTGGAGCATTCACTGAATCACTGTTTCTCCGTGCTGCAAAAAGTCTTACTTTGTTACATTTCTGCCTTCCCTACAGCTGTTAAAGGCATAGGAACCCTGGCAGAAAAAAGATGACTACCAGTGCAATCCTGTATATGTCTACTCAAAAGTAAGTCCCACTGAGTTTAATGGAACTTATTCCTAGGCAAGAGTGTATAAGATAGCATCCACCTTATAGCCTGCATACGGTTCTTGGCCCTTTAACAGATGCATGACAGGCTGAAGTTCAACAGGTTGTGATTTCTTAGTCCTTGTGATGCAAAAAGCTTCACCTGCTAAATTTCTGCCTTGTATGCTGTGGTTAAATGCTAATTTACTATCCACCAACCCCTGAGTCCAGCTCCTCGCTCAGGAGGAAAGAGCATGCAACCTGGACTGTATCATCACCTGTCAGGGGCCAGAAGAGGCTACCGCTCCTCCCACACCAAAGCGATAATTATATTGTATCTTTTTGCAGGTTTTAATTGTTAGTCATTTGCAGATCTAATTTTGGCTTGGAAAAGATGTATAGAAATACAGTACAGTACAATTGTTCTTCTTTGCTTCTGTTTTAAATAAATGTCTTCCCCCCTCTTAATATCAGTGAGGAACGGTGGCACTCAAAAAATGTGCCCGTGGTTATGAAATATAAATGTTAAAAAAAAGTGGATCTTCCATCACATTGAATCACCAAATGCGCAGACATACTGAAGGAGATTGTTCCAGACAGAACCCATGTGGCTGGTGGTGTCAATAAACAAAAACAGGCCACACAGTGTCAGAAATAACCTCAGGATTAATGGTCCTTGTTCGTTTTGATTTACGTGATGGATTGTAATAATTTGAGACTGGGAAGAAGACCTATTGAGAGCAGGCTGAGCATGAACTCAGAGACAGTTTCTCACATCTCACAGCCAGATAAGGATATGGAGTTGAGGGAGCCCAGCTGAATAGTCAGCCCTCTTCTTGAAAGTCTTTTGAATTTAGGCTCAATTCAGAAACCATATTGTGACCCAGACCCAGACTTCCCCAGCCTGGCTGGAAATTATGGGAATTGCAGTCCAACATACCTGGAAGGCACCAGGTTGGGGAAAGCTGTTAATTTCACTGATTTCATTGAAGTTACATCAGGGATAAATTTGGCTTTGGGGCAACATTCATGCAATAGAGGTGAAAATGCCTCGAATCTTCAGGGCCATTTCACCCAGCATTGTTTAATGTTTATGTGCACGCACGTGTGCGCACGCACGCACGCACGCACGCACGCACACACACACACACACACACACACAAATGAACTCATATAGGACTTATGAGTAAGCATGCTCAGTATCACCAGCATGGGCCCAAGACCAGAGGTGGTGTTATGGGGTGGCTCACTAGGGCTGGAGCCCTGATTCTTTCATTTGGAGCCCCAAATCTCTGAGAGGCCATCTGCCCCACCACCCTGCTGTCCATGGGCGCTAGCTGAAATAAAGGTACAACAGCCCTGATGATCTCTGTTGCACCTGATCTCCTGGATATTAGCTGGCTTTGTGCACACATGCTGCCCCCCCCCCTTGAATCTTTCTGCCTGAGGTTTTTTTTTCTGAAATCAAATGCCCTCCTCTCCCCTGTCTATACATCCCTTTTTACAAATAGGGGTGTCCTTAGGAGACAGGGTCCTTTAAGACACACTCACACACAGAGAGAGACTTTAGAGCAAATGTAAATTAGCATATGCAAATTGGTGCATATATTTTTTTTGTCCTGTGGGCCTGAGCCCCGGATCTTTTCTGTACCTAGCACCGCCCCTGCCCAAGACATTTTGCTACCTGAGGCAAAGGACAACATTGTCCCCACATTCCACATACCTGAGGCAGCCACCTCACTTTCCCTAATGGTAGGGCTGACCCTGAAATGTCTGCACATCTTATTGAAAGCAATAGAATTTAAAGTTATTTACATGTCAAGTCAGCTGTAAGCCCCACTGAGTTCAATGGAACCCATGTCGAGGTAAGAGTGTTTAGCAGGGGCTGGCAACTTGCAGCCCTCCATAGGTTGTTGGACTGCAACCTCCATCAGCCCCAGCTAGGGTGGCCACTTATGAATTGCCCAAAAAGAGGCCAACAGAGGACACAAAATTTGCATGAAATTTGGATATGCCATTTTATAAGCACAGATGCAAATTTTGAAATTACAATAATTTAAATAGAAGGGCAGTATCTCACCATAGTGTGGAAGATGTGACCAGGTGACCTGTGTGCCTGCCTGTTCAGTCTCCTGTCCAGGTGATACCTGGAGAAGAGCAACAGTTCTTACGGTTCTTTATCTTTAAACTGGAACTGGGCAGGACAGTTCTTCAAATAGAGGGCACCTTCAAATAGAGAACAGTTCTCTGGCAGCCCTTCAAACAGAGGACTGTCCTCCGTAAAAGAGGACACCTGGCCACCCTAGCAGCCAGCCTAGTCAATGGTGTGGGGTGATGGCAGTTACAGTCCAACATCTGGAGCAGTGTTCTCCAACCTTGGGTCCCCAGATGTTACGCTGGCTGGGGCATGCTGGGAGTTGTAGGCCAAAAACATCTGGGGGCCCAAGGTTGGAGAACACTGGTCTAGAGGGACATATGTGTGAGAGCTGGGCTGACCCGGGTTCAAAAGCTTACCTAGCCAGTGACCCTCAGTCCCAGTCACGCAGACGGAAGGAGGAGATAACAGCAGTTAATAAAGATTAAAGAGTTTATTTGTAAGACCCGATTACATGGGATTAAGGCAAGCAATGCAAGTTCTCTCTTACGCAGAAGAGATGTCCTCACTACATGATTGCAGATTCAAATCCAAGACCCCAGTGGCAAGGCTGAGATGAAGTGAAGTGACTGACTTGAAGTAGAAGTCCAGAACAAGAGTGAAGCTGTCAACAAGTGTCAGTCTTTATACCCCTAGACCCTGTACCTATAAATAGGATATTACTCACCAGTTATATAACCTATTCTTCACAACATGTTGACTGCAACTTGTCACATGAGTACTGACTCATATCGCCTTGAGACTATGTCTGGTGACAATAGACCTTGTGTACTTCACCTCAGGAGACATCCTCCATGTCAGGTGACAATCCTGATGTCAGGTGACAATCCTCGTTCTGCCCATGCAAAACCTAACAATATGTTGTCCACCCCGGCTAGATAGGATTGCAGCCTCCTTTATTTATTGCATTTATATCCTACTCACCCTCCAAGTGGCTCAGATCGGCATACTTGGTTCTTTTCTCTCCCACCCACGTTAGCCTCACAACAACCCTGTCCGGTAGGTTAGTCTGAGTGATAGTGGCTGGCCTAAGCCCTAAAGAAGGGGCACAGAACCACAGGTTCAGGGACCAGATCCAGCCCACCTGGGGTCCCAATTCAGCTCTCCCAAACCATTTCTCCAGGTGGCCACACACCTCTTCCCCTGCCCCCCCCGCCACCAATCTTTTGGTGTTTTCCCGGCTTTTGCACAGTTTTCCCCCACTGTTCTATAAGGGCTGAAAAGCCTCTACTGAGGCTTCATCACTGGCAGCAAGAGCTTCAAGCGACAATATGCTGGTACTGTATCTTTGGTTTTTGGTTCTGCCCCTTTTGCCTTTGGCCCCACCCACCACTGGAATTTGGCCCTCAGGCTGAAAGAGATTCAAACCCCCCTGCCCTAAAGGCATGAAGGCAGCATCAAGGTGGACTGGAAATTTGAACCTGGGTCTCCTCAGTCCTCCCCCAACCACTACACCACAGTGGCTCCATTGAGTTCATTGAGACGATTGGTGCCAATAGCATCTTTCCCTTCTGCAGCAAATAGTAGCTTGGGGTGGGTCACTGGCACTGCAGTGCGGGGGGGTGTTACCCCCCCCCCATGTGCCACAGCCCCAATTCTGATCCCCCTCCCAGCTGCGGGTTTCTGTGTTTTTTTAAAAATCATGTGCAATGCAAATGCACATTTAATGTAACGTATAGTTCGGATCTTAAGCGTAACTAACTTTTTCTGGATTTTGCCCATATGTTCATGGCTTCGGTGAGGATTCTGATTAAAATAAGCAAGCTCAGCTAATTCTAAGCTGGGTGATCAAAATAGAACATCTTATACAACCTTATAGCTTTCCTGCTAATTAATTCAAATTTGCTTTTTTTGTTTTGCTTTGTTTGGCAAAACATGTGCCGCTAAAGTAAAGCAGGGCTGCTTGCAAAGTTTCAGGTCTTCTCTGCAGATTAATTATGATAATTAAGATGTATTATTTATTACAAATTTTCCCCACCCAAGAAGCTCAGGGCAGCATGCCTGGTTCTCCCCTCTCCCTCTTATACCCTTTCAACAACTGTGTAGGATTGTTTTGGCTGAGAGGTGGTGGCGGCTTATGGTTACCCATGGAGCTCCATGGTTCAGTGGGGATTTCAACCTGGGTTCCCCTAGTCTGACCACTCTAACCACAACACAACACTGGTTCTAAGATGGCAGCTTTAGGAGATCAGCCTTAACTAAATGAATAGTTGAACTTGAAGGCAAGGAAAGGTTACAGTGTTTGGGGCTTTTTAGCTTAGAAAAAAAGGTAAGTAGGGAGAGACATGACAGACGTGTATAAAATTATGCAAAGCGAAGAGAATGTGGCCAGGGAGAGGTTTTTCTCTCTTCCGTATAATACTGGAAGCCAAAGTCATCCAATGAAGTTGGGTGGTGGAAGATTCAGGATAGATGAAAGGAAGTATTTTTTTCATACAGAGCATAGTTGAACTATGGAATTTGCTACCTCACAATGTAGCGATGCCACCAGTTTTGACAGATTTACAAGGACAACTGGTCATGATGGCTATATTTTACCTCCAGTATCAGGTACACCAGTTCCTGGGGAATACGAGCAGGAGGATGCTAGTGCACTTATGCCCTGTTGCGGGTTTCCCGTAGGTATCTGGCTGGTCACTGTGGGAACAGAATGCTGAACTAGACAGGCCTTTGATCTGATTCACCGGGCTCTTCTTATGTCCTAATTGCATTATGAGGGATCTTAATGGTACAACATTAAAAAAAGAAAGAAAGAAAAAGGACTAGGTCCTGAAATAATGTTAATGCTGAAATGCTTGCTCAGTCTCACGGGGAAGGACTAGAACAGAGCAGTAGAGCATTTTGCATGCATAAGGTTCCAGGTTCAATTCTTGGTATCTCCAGGTAGGGCAGTGAAGGATTCCTGTGACTGACCCTGGAGAGCCAATGTTAGTTTAGTGTAGACAAAACTGTGCTAGATGGACCATGGTCTGACTACGGACCCATCGCTAGAGTCTACACAATTTTTTAGAATTTCCTCCTTTTATAATTTTCTTTTTGTAATTTTATCCTGGAAGACAATCTTACTCGATCACGAGTGATTGCCTACTAAGGCAGATTACTAAGCTTTTGGCATAGATCTGATAATGATATTTAAAGAACTGTCGCTGAGAGAGAAGAGATTACATCAACCTCTTTAGGACTTCAGATGTCATCAGGGATGGTATATTAAGGACAACCACCCCACCAGCCACTTTGAGACTGAAGCCTCAGACCTCACTTTCCTTCCCTCTAGCTCTTGCCTGGATCCCATGTTTGTGCCATGCGTTGTTTTTTTTAATCTCAGGAACTGCTGGGGTTCCCAGGACGGTGTATGTACATGTGTGATTACTGGCACATCAACACAGGGCCAAAGCAAGTGTAGGGTGGCACCCTCAGTGTCTTCCTCCCCTCTGCAGAGGTGCCATGGGATTGCCCAAGCACTGCTTTGGTGTGCCTTGCTCCCCAGAAGCATTTTGCCTCCTCCCTACTCCACTCCTCTGCCAAGTCCTTGTGCTCCCAGCTTGAGTAGACGTGCATCTTTCACATTCAGCCTGCCTGTGGTGTGGCTTGTGAACTCTAACAACAGCAAATAATAATAATAATAATAATAATAATAATAATAATAATAATAATAATAATAACGACGACGACGGTGCATTTCTTGTGCCAAGGCAGCCCCACCTGCTGGCTCTGAAATGATTGAATCCTGCCATGAGCAAGATATTTCTAGCAGTACAATCATTATTACCTGCAGTATAGAGGAATGTGAACATAAATCCATTGCTTTATGTTCTTGCTTTCGCTTCTCGACATTTTTAAGAGCAAAGGAAGGGGGCAGGGCAGGATCAGTGTACCCTAGTTACCAATGCTATCTAAAAGGGTGCCTTACAGTAGAGACAATATAGTACTCCCAATACCCTTGTGACACCAAATAGAAATGTGCATCCTCTGTTTTCCTCAATATAACTTTACATTCTCATTCAGATTTATGAGGGACAACTATCTGAGCCTTCTTCTGAAAAGCAGAGGCGCAAAATTTGGATCTACTTTCTGAATACTACAAGAATCACTCTTTAAAGCTTCTCTGTTCCTTGTCTCAGGGTATCTGCTGGCAAGCTTCAGTTGATCTGTTAGTCTATGCAGAGGAAAGGAATGGATCCTGGGGAAAGGAATGGATCTTGCATTCAGAACAGTGGGGACAGTTTGGGATGTTATTGTTGTGTTGGTGGTGCTGCTGATAATGAACCACCCTAACAGCGATTGGACTTAGCCGTCCTACTGTCACAGAGTGGCAGAGGAAGCAGAAAGGTCTCTGAGCAGTTCAGCCAATGGCAGTAGGGTGGCCACTTATGAATTGTCAAAAAAGAGGACAGTGATTTGCATAAAATTTGCATATGCTAATTTGTATGTGTAGATACAAATTTAGAAATAATCATTATAATTTAAATAGCCATATAGTACATCTGTCTGTAACCAGGTGACCTGAGTGTGCCTTTCTCAGTCTGCTGTCCGGGTGCTAAGTGTTGATGGGCAACTTCAAGGTCCAGCTCTCCCTTCTGATGGTTCTTTAACTTTCAACCATACAGTACCTGGACTGGATAGCTCTTGAGATGGAGGATGCCTTTGAGATAGAGGGCAGTCCTTCAAATAGAGGGCTGCCCTCTGTAAAAGAGGACACATGGCCACCCAATCCAAACAAGGAGCAAGACAGTAAGAAGGCCTAAGGAAGGAAAGGCAGGAAGGGAGGAGGCAGGGCCCTGAGAATACAGTAGGTCAAGGGAAGCAGGGTACCATGGAAAGGGAAGTTGGAAGCAGTATCTGTGGCCCAGAAGAAAGAGGGGAACAAGAGAATAACACAGGCAGGGGCGTAAACTATGGGGGGCGGGGCGGTGGGGCTCAAGCCCCCTCCAGGATTTTCCAGGGTGGACAATGCCCCTCCAGGATTTCCCAGAATTGGCAAAGCCCACTCCAGGCAACCAGCTGTTACATGTTTGGGGGGCAGTCTAAATTACCTCCAGGGAGTGAGTGTGTGTGTGTGTGTGTGTGTGTGTGTGAGAGAGAGAGAGAGAGAGAGAGAAGGGGTGGAAGAAAGTGTGTAGGAAAGCGGGGAGAAGGGGGAGAACAGGGGGCGTAAACTACGGGGGGCAGCGGGGCTCAAGAATTGGCAAAGCCCCCTCCAGGCAACCAGCTGTTTAGCCCCATGCCCCCCCCCCCGGGAAATTGAGAAGTCTATGCCCCTGAACACAGGGTCTAAGTCTTAGCGCCAAACTAGACGTGACTTTAATTGCATGCATGCAGTTGATATGCATATGCTTGTTATTTAAATAGCAGCTGGGGAGGGGGTAGCCTGAGCATGCTTGAAACATTGGGGGCAGAGAAGGGAAATCTAAGAGTTTCTCCCCCTGCCATGGTCCTGACCAAGATGGCCTCTTGGAGGCTGCTGTTTGCATTTCAAGAGAAGCTCCTTTTCGCACCAGTGAAGGCTTCCCTCGAAATGCAAATAGCAGCTTCTGAGAGGCAATTCTTCTCGGGTCTATGGCAGGGAGAGAAAGAGTTCTGCTCTCCACTTCCCATGATCTTGAAGCTGCTATGGCCTCCCTATGGCTTCTGTTGACATAGCCAAAACTGTGCACATTAATGGCATTCACCAGCAGCCAGGCTGGTGGGGACTAGGAAGAAGGCCTTTTCTGTGACAGCCCCCAAGTTATGGAACTCCCTCCCCAGTGACCTTCACCATGCCCCCTCTTTGATGAGCTTCCGCCGTGCATTAAAAACATGTTTTTTCAGGCGGGGATATGGAGTGGGTTTGGATTTTTTTAAAAATCTTATACTGTTTTAATTGTGTTTTAATTGTGTTTTATTACTGTATTTTATTCTAGTGTACATTGCCCAGGGTGGGCGGGTGGGCGGCCAGATGGGTGATCCAAAAATGTAATAAATAAAATAAATATAAATAAATGTCATGTCTAGTTTGGCCCTGAGAGGCAGAGAGAACAACAAGGAGAGAGAATTAACAAAAAAAGGAGAGGCACACATGTCCAAGAGCTGCAGCTGTAAGGATGGCTGAAGTTGACATATTGACTTGAAATAACCAGCCAGATTTTAGGCTGCAGTGCAGACCTTACTTTTTCAGTAAATGGTGGTAAGATAAAAATGATATAAGGCGTCTTAGATGATCACTGCTGGGACTTCCACAGTTCGCTAGGCTTAGCTGAGTTTGCTGTATCCAGAGACTTTGCTGCCCAGTAAAATCTTCTAAAGATTGTGTTCTTGGGTGGGTGGGTGGGAATGCAGAGGTAATTAAATGGATGTATTTCTGATATTCTGCCATAATGCTCCCTAAATAGAATTAAGGCAAAGCAGGCTGCCAAATTCATTTCTTCAATAGCAGCACTGTGAGATAACTTGGTTTCAGCAGACTGAAGTTATTAATGATCAGTTCAGTAAATTTTATCCATAACTTTATACCTCAGGAGAGAGTACTTGGATGAAACTGATTTTGATCAAACCTTGAATACTGTCACCTTTAATAAATTGTGATCTAACAGTAGGTAACCCAATATTGGTTTCAGAGATAGAAGAAAAGTCAATTCTGGACTTGGCACCTGATAAAGTAAGCATTCCTAAAACAGATGGATCTCTAGCTAGTTTTTATTCAACATTTCAGAAACAGGTGGCACTGATCCTGGGTCTTCCCTCAACTGTTCCAGAGAAGAAAATAATAATCCCCAGGGGCATTAAAACACTGTTGCTTACCAGGATACTTAGAAAGGCTAATGCAAGTGATAATTACGGAATCTTTCACCTTGTGTGTTTGCTAAATATAGATTGGATGCACAATCTCACCAGCGCTATTAGTCACTAGGCTTCATTATCTCACACCAGTTCTCATTAAAAACATGAAAGAGAGACTTACAGCTGCCAACTCTCTGCTTTGGATTTTATCACCTATCTCCTTTTCTTGATATATGCAGGGATTCACGATCTCAGTTTCAATGAGAAGCTATCCTCATCAGGCATTGTAGGGAAACTGAATTCATAAAGAAAAATATGCCACAGTTACTTGCAGTAACTTGCCATCCTATTCTTGCCATCCCTTCTCTTTGGCTTTAGCTGCAGATGTGTGTGTATGCATAATCAATAAACCTAGAATGATGCACAAAATGTAGCAGCCTCAAGGGAAGATTTGCCTCCATGTGAATTCCATAGGTGGGTTTGAAAAGCACATCTATTCTAGCTACTATATAGGTCTTTTCAGGTGCAAGAGTAGGGTGTGGTAAGTTACTACTCCCCAACATCAACAAACTGTGAAGGAACAGTGGTAATCTGTCAAACATCTAGCAACAACAACCAGCAGAGGTGAGCAGTGATAATGGATGACGAGGAGAGACTAAGAGTGACTAGAGCAGCAAATCTAGTACAAATCTCTCTCTCCTTCTTTGGTTCTGCTATTTTCTTCGAGACACGAGATTGGGCTGGGGGAAGTGCCAGTACCATCTGTCAGCCCTGGAAACAAACATAAGAACTAGTTGCTAGATATGTGGGATGAGCTTTGAGGCTGAGAGGAGGCTGAGAGGGAGCGCAGGGCCATTCCACCAGCCCTGCTGAAAGGCCTCCCTCTTGAAGGCTCCTCCTCCCTCTACCTCCACCACCAGCAGCCATTCCAGCAGGCTGAGAGGAGGGAGGAGAGAGGGAGCGCAGGGCCATTCCACCAGCCCTGCCAGAAGTATTAATTAATATTCCCCCTTCTTCCCTTCCCATTCCTTTTTCCTTGTGTGTCGTGTCTTTTTAGATTGTAAGCCTGAGGGCAGGGACTCTTGTTAATTGCTGTGAACCACCCAGAGAGCTTCATAAATAAATAAATAAATAAATAAATATTAAGTGAGGATTTTGTGTATGGTCCAGGCTAACCTTTATTCTGAACATGAACTACCAAGCCATAAAATAAGGAACTTCTTCATGATGCCTTCCCACATTCTCAGTTTGGCATTATTATTATTTTTACTGTAAATCAGTAAAATTCTATTTAATTTCATTTTCTTTAATTAATTGTTTTTTGCCAGAATGCTATTAAAATGCATCTTTTTTCCTGAATGCATCTTTTTTCAAAGCTACCCTAATTTACTGGGATCAGAGTACCTTTTTTCAGAGAATATCCAAATTCACATGTTGAATTCAGCCACAGCTTGTTTTGCCACCTCGATCTCAACAGGTTACAGGTGTGAATTGGAAGTCCCAGGTGAACATACAGTGTGGCATACCTGATTATTCTTAAAACCCTATTGAATTGCTTTTTAGTATTTTTGGGGGGGAAATAAAAATTAACCAAATTATACATACATTGATACATAATATATATTTTAAAAAATCCTTCTAGAAATATATTCTCACAAAACAACTCACTGAAACTAGACCGAATTTCTTAAAAGTCCTCTTCATTTCTATTCTGTTGGAAGACACAAACCCTGTTGTGTCACATGATAGCTCTGAATGGCAAGGTAAAGGCTCTGCTTTAAGCTTTCCAAAAGTCCACTGGTCCTTTTCCTCTGGACATTTCTGTTCCTTCTGACCCTCTTAACTCTGTCAGTGGTCTGGTGACCTAAAACAGGGGGTACAGAGCCTGAGGCCTAGGGGCCAAACTGGAGCCTCCAGCAGGGGTCCTAATCTGGCCTTGTGGGATTTCCTAGAAGGCCACACCCCTTTCCCCTGGCCACACCCCCTTCCCCCAACCACCAATCATTTGGCGGTTTCCTGGTGTTTGTGCTGTTTTCTCCCCCATTCTAAAAAGGTTGAAATGCTTCTCCTAAGGCTTAGTTCCTGGCAGTAAGAGCTTTAAACTAAAATATGCTGGTATTTGTGGCCTCACAAATGTTAACTTAGTAGTCATGGTGAGGACCACAGGAGGGAAGAGGCAAATAGGGGACTAAGTTAGCTGGTTTGCTTGTCTTCCTTCCTTCTCACAGTGCAGGCTACAGCCTGCACCATCACAGGCACTAAAACAAAGAATCCACAGTTCTTGTCTACTGTGCCTGAAGGAGGTTTATTTTTGACTACCTAGCACAAATGCTGCCCTCGTACGTTGCCCCACTTTCGTGATTATCATAGTAATGTGTAGGACATGATTAAATCATATACAGGCATTGGTTGTTGTTTTTTGGGTGGGGGTGAGGGGAGCTAGAAGGAAATTGCCAATTGATTAATTTCTGTTTAGAAGTCTGCAGGTAGATAATACGTTATATAATAATAATAATAATAATAATAATAATAATAATAATAATAATAGCAAGTTCAGACAACATGAATTAGGTGCCCTGGAAACATTATTTATCGAATGTTTCATTTGTCAAGAAGGACAAGTTAGGTTCTGGGTCTCTGTAGATAAGAGCAACATACATTGCAGAATACAGCCTCATCATGCAAATGCAGCTTTGTTTCAATGGTCTTGGTCTATCTGCAAAAGCACTTGCCCCAAATACTTGGATACCAGATCAGAGACACAGGGAGGGTTTGCACATCATTGCTCCCACTGCAATCGCTCCTGCTGCAAGCAGGAGCGGCTAAACTAACCACGAACTGTTTGTCTGTGGTTTGTCTAGCATGATGTGCAAACCTGGACTTCTGGCTTGTTTCTCCCCCAACAAGTAAGAGAAATAACCCACCAACAAACTATGGGGGAGAGATAAACCAGACTAGGTCTGGGTTGGCATGGCATGCTAAACAGACCTCTGGGTCCATGTGGTGCCCAGGGGCATTCAGAGAAATAAAGTTGGGAGGTGGCTGGAGGCCAGTGCTTCATTTTGAAGCATCCCTGTCCATCCGGATTTTTAATGAATAAATAAAATTTGTCGCAGGTTAACAGCAAGGCACTAGCGGATGCAGGTAGTGGGGTCTATGGTGCATTGGTGTTCACAGGCACTGTTTTGCCTACCCCAGGCATAGGGTGTGTTCACATATAACTAGTGTTTAAACCACTCCTAGATTAGATTCTATGCCAGTCTGCTAATTTTCATTCATGCATTATTGCTCTGTATTCAGGAAAAAAGATGCATTTTAATAGCATTCTAGCAAAAAACAATTAATTAAAGAAAATGAAATTAAATAGAATCTCTCTCTCTCTCTCTTATATCAAAACTGTTTGTTTGGATTCTACACCACTTTCACTTACCACTCTTGCTTCAAGTACAATCTTAAATGTACTTATGTGAATGAAATCTTATTGAAATTGGTATAGCTTCCTCCTGAATAAATATTTCAGGATCGGAACATTGATGTAAAAGGAACACGGGTCTCTTCAGGAATGTCTCTGTTTGAGGAAGGCTTAGTATGTAAAACCCTAAGAATCTACATTGCTCCTTCTTTTTCCCAACCAAGACTGCAATCCTATATACACTTACTTTGCAGTAAATCCCACTGAAGTCATTGAGGCTTACTTCTGATTAGACGTGTATAGGATTGCACTCTAAAGATATTTTTTGCCTGCTATGGGCCAAAAGATATGTGATCGAGGAGATCCATAACAAGACATTTTATCTTAAAATCAACCGCAGGGGACAGATTGAATCTGGGAAGCAGTACCATAAATAAAGTAAATAAACTGCCATTTGTGAAGGAATGAAACTGTTCATCCACTTTGTGCTTTGTTCTTAGTTGTAAAATGGTTGCTTTCTATTTAGATGCTGGGTTGTTGTTTTTGCAAGGAGTTTCAAAAGGTCAGTCTAAGGAATGGAAACTTAAGGGGAGAAAAGAAACCTATATGAGTACCAGAACAAAACATTACTGCCCTTCTAGTTGGCTAAGAGGTTGTGAAGAGGAGTACAGTAATACCTTGGATTGCAAGTCACTTGGTTTGAGAGCATTTTGCAAGACAAGCAAATTTTTAATTTTTTTTTTTTTTACTTGATATACAAGCGACGTCTTGCAATACAAGTACTGTAGTACGGCTTAAATTAAAAATCTCTGTACAAATTTTTTGGGGGGATTTCATTTTGATATAAGAGTGTTTTGGATTACAAGCACGTTTCCGGAACGAATTATGCTCTCAATCCAAGGCATGGCTGTATATAAGTGAAGCTAGCAAGCTGGTAGTGTTGTTTTGGGGGAAATTCAAGAGACAAAATATCTAGATATCAGAAGAAGCCAGGATGGAGGATGTTGCAGAGGAACCAGACTCCAGGGTAGAGATGGACAAATTTCTTTGTTTTGCTCTGTATAATGGTTGCATTTTTTCATGCAAAAGTTCATTTCCTCCCATTTCTACATCAGTTTGTGATATTATTTTTTTTTAAAAAAACTGTCCACATGAATATTTGTATGCATTTTTGTGTGCATGTTTCTCTATATAAGCAGTTTTGCAAGCAATTTCCCCTGATAGACACCTTTTGTGTGCTATTTTCCCTAATGTTTGATAGGAGAACTACATTGCAAAATTCGGAGAGGTGCAAAAACCGAAAGGATAATTGTGTTCCAGTTCATGTATTACTTTGGGAAGTGTGAATTAAGTTCATTTGTATTAAAGTGCGAATCAAATGCATTTCTTCCCCATCCCTTCTTCAGGGACAAAAAGAAGCTTAGGTGAAAACAAGGAGGCTGGAAGCAACACTGCCAATGGACTAGGGAAAAAGACTGTGGCTCAGTGGTAGAGCACCTGCTTTTCATGCAGAAGGTCCCAGGTTCAATCACTGACATCTCCAGATAGGACTGGAAAAACTCCTGCCTGAAACCCTGGAGAGCTGCTGCCAGTCAGTGTTGACAAAACTGGATTAGATGGACCAATGGTTTTACAGTGTAAGGCAGCTTCCTATGTTCTTATAAAACTGCTGTACTGCTAGGTCTCGCCTTAAGTACAGAACAATCTAGACTAGGTTTAGATGGATACACTTTTCCATGCTATTTTCATATAGTAATTGGTCTTATAGTTAACTGCTATAAAATCTCCCCCTGCCGCTTGAAATATCATAGTAAGTGTTTAATTGCTGCTTTTCAAAACCTTTAGTAAAATGTATCTCTGTTGCTAATTGTGTGGTGTGTAGCTCAATATTAGCTCTGTACTCTAGTGTAAGTGCATACAGACCCAGTTGGGACCCCCATGCACCAGGAAGGGGGGGGATTAAACCTCCCCCCACATTTTCCCCCAAATGGGGTTTGTTTTTGTTTTTTAAAGTCTCCATTGGTGTCAATGAAGGCTCCCCTGTTTTTTAACACCCTCTGTGGGGGAAGGATTTTAGGAAAAATTGTGATAGTGGAAAGGTTTAATTCTCTCCTCTTGGGGTACAGTGGTCCTGATCCAAACTGGGACTGTGTATGGTTACATCAGAGTAAAACAAAACAAAACAAAACAAAGCCTAACTCTCAGCCACATGCCACACAATTAACATAACGTGTAGCTTGGCTTTACGTGGCGTGGCATACATGGGGATCTCCAGGTGGTTTACCATCCAGACACTGACCAGACCCAGCCTTGCATAGGTCCAGCAAGATGGCTGTATCATGCCAGTACAGTGAGTTGAATGGGTCAGTTCAGAGGTTGTATGGCTGTTTTAGTGAAAGTAACTAAAGGCACAATTGTATGCAAGTGTAGGCAGAGAAAAAGGCCTACAACTCCCAGCATGCCTCAGTCAGCTATGCTGGCTGGGGCTTGCTGGGAGTTGTAGGCCTTTTTCTCTGTCTACACTTACATAGGATTGTGCCCTAAGACATAAAGACTTCCACATGGTGGTAGCACTGCTGTGAGGACCACCGGAGAGGTTAACATTATGTGGTGTCCTTGCTTCCCTTGCTTCTCACAATACAGGCTGCAGCCTCTGCTGTCACACTGTTTCCCAAAGCTGCTATCCACCATGACACATGTACTTGTCTCCCCCCCCCTCTTCCTGTTGCAGGTCTACTGGCAGCTTTGGGGACCAATTTAGATTGGGGAAACAACCTGTGTGTTGAGGGTTAAATGTCCTGTCTCCCCAGTGATCAAAATCTGAGCCCCAGCAGTTTCTTTTAGGTTTTTTTTTTTTTTAAAGAAAAGAAAAAGTCAGGAGAGCAGATAATGGACCTTCTGTTTCATGTTCATTACGGCTCTGATTTACAACAGTTTTGGGGCACATTTAGAAAATGAGTGGATATGGGTAACTTTCCCATGAGGAGGACCATTTCCTGTCCTAGATGACAGCATGAAAAACAGAGAAAATGCTCTCATGCAAATACTTTTGTGCAAACAGTCAAAGAATTTCATTCAAAAGGTGCAATATGCTGCCTCTCAGGATGGTTAATTCCGTGAAAGGTCCCAATAACACGCTTTAGGAATAACTAAACTTATTGTTCATCTCCATTTCCCCCTCTGACATCTTTAGTCTGCTTTTCATGTGATCATTTTGGGTTCCAAGAATGCTACCACAAGTCACTCCCATTACAAAAATCATAACTTGACACATGTCTGCTTGCAAGTCAGTTTGCACCACATTATTTATTCATTTATTGATTTACAGTATTTTTATCCTGTTCCTCAGCCAAAAAGTCTCCCAGAATGGCTTACATATAATCAGTAAAACCAGATAGTCCCTGACTGCAGGCTTACATTCTAAAAAGACATGACATTCAAGGAAAAAGTAATGGGGAGGGAAGAGGGGGGGGGGAAGTCCTTCAGCAGGGCTGGTAGAATGGCCTTGCTTCCCAATCTTATCTCCCTCAATACAGCCCACTGGAAGGTCCAGCTTGGTATTGTTATACTCATCCCACTTCACTGAGAGGCGAGAAGTTCCAAGGGCCCCCCATGCTTACTCAGGTTTGGTTTCCTATAGAAGGGAGGTCACTCAAGGCTTACTGGCAGTTTGTAATATTTGCATTCATTTACAAATATACAGGTTGAGCATAGGTGGAGGTACAACTTACTCCAATATACAGTCAAACTCCACTATGCCCCTATCAGATCTCCAAGGGAGACAGCCAACACCCTAAGATGCTAGATAGATAGAGATAGATCGATCATAGAGTTGGAAGGAGCCTACAATGCTATCGAGTCCAACCCCCAGCTCAATGTAGGAAACTAGAGGAGGGGTCTCCCATCCAAGTAATAACCAGGCCTGACCCTGCTTAGCTTTCCATGCTCAGACAAGCTGAGCCAGTGTGAGCCACAGACCTGTATAGCAGATGTAGAGCCCAAACTCAGTGCTCTGCCTCTGTGCCTTCCTGTCTCAGCCTAAGTGCAGTTTCTTTTCAGATGCAGACACCTATATCACATTAGCTTAGCTCTGGTATGGGGAGAGGTAGCTATTTAGAATGCCAGCGATTGAGAACAAATCAGCCAATCTTCCTAATCACATTGGTAATTTTGCTAGGACTGTTAAGGCAGTCTACATCTCCATGAACCCTCTCCTGTTCAACCCTTCTCAATCTATATATTTATAAAATATTTATATACCGTCATGCCTTGGATTGAGAGCATAATTTGTTCCAGAAACATGCTTGTAATCCAAAACACTCTTATATCAAAATGAAATCCCCCCAAAAAAATTTGTACAGAGATTTTTAATTTAAGCCGTACTACAGTACTTGTATTGCAAGACATCGCTTGTATATCAAATCAAAAATAAATAAATAAATATTTAAAAAATTGCTTGGCTTGCAAAACGCTCTCAAACCAAGTTACTTGCAATCCAAGGTATTACTGTACTGCCTTTTGGCCCTCAAAAGGGCCCCCAAGGCAGTTTACAATCATAAACACACATCTCACTACAATGAAAAGCACTAAAAGCTTAGCAAAATAAAAACATCTTGGCTGCCCAGCTAAAAACAAACAAAGATGGGGCCAGTTGAACTTCCCTTAGGAGAGAGTTCCACAACTGGGGTGCTGCCACTGAAAAGGCCCTGTCTGGTGTCACTGCCAAGCACACCTCCTTTGGTGGCAAAATACAGAGCAGGGCTTCTGTTGAAAACTGAAACTGACTGGAAGGTACATATGGGAGTCGGCAGTCTTTCAGATATCTTGGCCCCATGCCATTTAGGGCTTTACAAATAATAACCGGCAAAATTGGGACCAGAAACAAATAGGAGGCCAGTTTAGATGGAACAGGATTGGTGTAATATGGTCTGAACAGCAGTGCCAGAAAGCATTCTGGCTGCATTTTAAACCAACTGCAGTTTATGGACACTCTTCAAAGGTGGTCCCACATAGAGTGCATTACATTAAACTAATCTGGATGTGACTAAGGCATGTGCAACTTTGGCCAGATCTGCTGTCTCCAGGAAGGGATACAACTGGTGTACTGACAGAATATAGATATCCAGTGCAAGGCCTGGTCCAGGGGCACCCACAAGATGTGAACCTGCTACTTCAGAGGCAATACAATCCCATCCAGAACATGCCATATTGGGACCAGTTCCCGAATCAGCTTAGCTCTATTCAGGTGTTACTCAAGCCCTATCCAGGCATTCCAAAGTCTAATCATGGAGGGGACATGAGGATGTGCAAGTGGCCCCCTCCACTACCTGACGTTCCCATGCTAAACCGGAAGGTCTGAAATGAAATAGTAACTGCATTGAGCTGAATGTGGTTACAGTCCTCCATGCCAGTGGGAAACCTGATTTCGCAAGGTTCCTGTTCACATGGAGGACTGTAACTGCATTCAGCTGAAAACAGTTACAATATCTTTTCAGATCTTCCAGTTCAAGATGGGAGGTTGAGGGTGGAGGTGTCATGGACCAGCACCGCGAACCATCATCCTCAGAGGATTCGGATCCCTCATCCTCAGAAGAAGCTCCGGAGTCAGTAGAAGACTCAGCCACAGAAAGGCATTGTGAGACTTCTATCTCCCCAGGACCCAGTTCTCCAGAGGAATCCCAGGCCCCACCAAGTGCCCCCACCAAGTCCAGAAGAGGCTCCCTTACCATCCTCAGATTGAGGACTCGGGTCATGAAGACACTAGGATGCCCGTAACCACTCCCACATTGCTTCAGCCTGAGGCTGCTAAAACAGACCAGGCCCCTTTAAGGGGCAAAGCCTCAGTAGAGATAGTGGCAGCGCTAACCTCCCCAAAGGCCAGTAAGCCTCATCATTTTAAACCTCAGTCTTGCCCTGATCTTTGTTGGAGCAACATACAGACAATCGTGTCTGGTTTCCAGCTCCAGCACCACTTGGAGCTTTCCGTGGTGCTGATTTCTGCAAGCCAAGTTACATCTCACAGCATCATCAGAACTCACACCTCAAATAGTACAGGTGAGGGCAGTATGTGTGCTCTCCATCATTCAACTTTGCAATGGCTGAATAGGGCTTCACCCTTAAAGTCAGTGGGGTGGCTATGCAACCCAATGTTGCATAGTTCCTCCCATCCTGACCCCTCACATGTTCAGGTTGAACTTCTGCTGTACGGAGCCTTATGCACACAAGGAGGTAGGGATGTCTGAGAAATTTGCAACAGACTCAAATCAGTTCAAATTTCTAAGAATCTGATCTGTGGATTCTGCAGTGGAGCAGGTTTTCTCGAGTTGTGCAGACTTTCAGACTGGGGTTTTTTGTTTTTACTTTCCGTAATTTTACCCAAATTTAGTCATAGAAAAAATTGTTATATAAAAAAAACCCACTGCCCCAAAATGTGCATTTCCCCATAGACTAAATTGTAAAAATACACATGGGGGGGGGGATTTGTGTATGTTGGGATTTGTGCACTTTCAGGAGTGTGAATTTGCACAACTGCGAATTTGCGCAAATGGGTACAAATGCATTTGCGCAAAATCCAATTCCATGAATGAGCAGATGATAGAACAAAAGGCACCTGAAAATCCACAAAACATAGATGGAACAGATTTTAACGTCTGTACATCCCTACATGGAGGTTCCCCATGCCATGGGTTCTACATCATGTGGGGAGCTTCCACAGATACAGAAGGCTCCCTGCTGCAGGCATTCACCCTGAACATGTGAGGGGCCAGGAGGACAAGATGGCACCCCTCCCATTCCATGTTTCAAAGCTGACTGGACTGGCAGTTGAATCTTTCTTTGACTCTGGTAATGGGACAGCATCCTCCACTCCACCTGAAGGTGGCAGGTTAGCTTAGGCTGCATGGCTCAGAGCTCTCTCCTCCAACACCTTGTTGCCACCTCCCAGCATGTGCCACCTGAGGCAACCACATCACTCTGTCTTATGGTAGGGCTGGCTGTGGTGCTAAAGCACAGCCCTGCAACCCTAGGGGTAGCCACTTTAAAAAGAACATCTCTTTGCATACCATTGCTGTCTGAACATACTAGATGATTGTTGAGGATACCCTGGATCCATCTTAGGGGCCAAGAAATAACACAGGAGCCAATCTGTAAGGCAAGGTAGGCAACCTGGTGCCCTCCAGTTGTTTTGGACTACAACTCTGCAGATCCCTTACCATTGGCCATGCTGGCTTAGTCTGGAGCTGTAGTCCAAACCAGGTTGCCTATCCCTGCAAAGGTATCTTGGGCCTCAGCAATTATGATGTTATAGTTCAAAACCAACACCTAGGTGTGTTCAGAAGATACAGAAAGCCAGTAGAAGGCTGGAGCACTGGTATAATATGATCCTAGCATCCTAGCCCAAGTTTCTGAAGAGCAGCTCATAGAGCAGCTTTCCCCAACCTGGCATCCTCTAGATGCATTGGACTACAATTCCCATAATCTCCAGCCAGCATGCCCATTGTCCATGCTGGCTGGAGAAGATTGGAGCTGTGGTCCAACAACCGATCTGGAGGGCTCTAGGTTGGGGAAGGCTGTCCTAGATTGTTATGGGCTTCACGGTAGTGAATGAAGGACACCATCAGTTCCATATGGGATGAAAAGAAGACCTCCTCATACAATAAGGTGGGAGAAAATAAATTGCTCCTGGTCAGTGCTGGAATGGGAGAGGTGGGTGGGATTCAAGCTGCAGTGCTCTGAAGTGATGAGCCTGAGTGACAGGTAGAAATTCATTCAATGGCATGTGTCCAAACTCTGCCTCCCCATCATTACTCCTGTCTTGCCTGGATTCAGGTTCAGGTTGCTTTCCCACACCGGGTATCCAGTCCAACCAAAGGAAGCTTTGGCTATTGTGCGGAAGTGTAGGTAGTAGAAGCATGAGTGACTTGCACTTCCTTCCCCCCCTTCTTCTTCTGCATTTTTAGGGGCACACTTGAAGTGGGAATTCATGCATTTCTCCTGCAATATTTTTGCTTCAGAACCATGTACAGGCTCATGCATCTCTCTGCAGGGGAGACAGAGTTGCATGATTTGATTTTCTCTCTTCCCCCCCTTCCCCTTTCTGCATACCCTGGGCAGAAAAACAACCCCCCCCAAAAAACCTCCATAGCCTCAGCCCGAGGGTTTGGCCACCCCAAGAGGCTGCATGGCACAAACCCAGATAAGGTATGCCCCAGCCGGTTCTTTTGCAATGTCACAGAGGATAATGCAGGTGCAACTCTGAAGGCTGCTGCACGTGATCCTAGAGATGATCTTTGCAAAGGATCCTGGGTGGCAGTTTGGGTCACCCTTCCAAGAGGGCTATAAACAAACAGAAGCGAATTGTTCCAATTTCCGCAGTTTGCTTCTAACGTGTGAGGGCAGAATCCCTGGAGATGAGAGTAAAACCGGGCTCTTTCTTTTAGGTTTCTCCCCCCCCCTTCTTTCCCCCCCTCGAGTGCAGTTTTCTGAGCTGGTAAGTCGCCTCAGGAGTGTTGGGGAGGCGACAGGAGGATGAGGGGGTCGCGCTCGCGTTTGAACTTTTTGACCCGTCGGCATCACCAGACTAATTGGCTCTAGTAGCCCGCCTTTCGTGAGGCGCGCGAGGAAAACGGCGCCAGCCTGGAGGTTGCGGCGCCTCCCCTCGGCTCCAGCTGGACAGAGAGCCCTCGCCCCACCCGGGGCAGCGCGAGCCAGGCTGGCGGGGGCGGCGGCGAGTGCGTGTGCCGCGGCCAAAGGCAGGGCTGCCGCTCCTCTGCTGTCGCTGCCGCAGCTCGGTGGGGCCGCCAGGCTGCGCTCTCGGGCCGGCTCGGAGGCTGGCTGCGTCCCCGGGCTGCCGGGGCTCCGGAGCGCCAGAGCCTCCCGGGGAGCGGGCGGTGCGAGCGGGCGGTCCCGGGACAGCAGCTGCTGCTGCAGCGGGAGGAGCCGGAGCGGCTCGCTGCTGCAGCGGGAGCCGCCCCGGCTCGGAGCTCCGCTTGGCCGGGCTGCGGAGCTGTAGCACCTGGCGCCCCTCGAGGGGGGCTTCCCGGCTGGACTTGGGCGGCCAAGGCGGGCTGCCGCCGAAGCGCCGCCGCCGCCGCAGCTGCCCGAGGTGCCCGCACAGCGCCTCTCCGCGCCCGGCATGACTTGCAAGGGCTCATCGAGCTGGGGGCTTTGGGTGGCCCCTTTGGCTGCGCTGCTCTCGCTGCGAGGTAAGGGGAGCCCCGAGGGGGAGGCGAGCGGGGCGCTGGGCGAGTGGCGGCGGCGGAGAAGCAGAAACCTGGCGAGGCACGGACGCCCGTCGCCGCGGGCAGCCTCCCTGCTTGCTCCGGATTCGAACTCGCAACTTTGGCTCTATGTTGGCGATCTGGGATGGGCAGAGCAGCAGTCTGAGCCCCAGCCCAGGTGTTGGGCGCTTGTCGGAGTAGGTGGCTTTTGCTGACTCAAGCAAGTTGCTGTAAAGTCCCAGAGAGAGTGAGAGGCTCTTCTAGACACCCCCCCCCCTGCCGCCCCTAGAAATGTCTCTCTGAACGCCCGGATTCTTTTGCAGAATAATCAGACCTCTCCTTTCAACACTGTGCAGAGGAGAAATGGTGCAAAAAAGAAGAAAAACATATGCAGGTTTTTTTGTTGTTGTTTGGGAGAAAAGAAGTCTGGTCTGATTATGTGACCTTTAAGGAACTATAGCTCCAGACGTGATTTTATTATAGGGAACTGGAAATGCTTTATTTCCTCCTGTAATCCTTTTTAATGCAGAGGTATAAAGGTTGGCGGAGATGTTATATCTACCAGGCGTGGAAACTGTTTTCTATTTTGTTTTCAGAATCACTTCGGGTGAAGTGTTTATGTACAAAATAATGTTCTTTTATAAACACACGTAATGTGTTTATCAATCAATCTTTATTATGCGGTCACAGACCCAACAAAATAATGTTCTTTTATAAACACACACAATGAGATAAAAGTATTATTTTGTTATGCCTTTTTTTAAAGAGTCATAATTCAGGATTACAAATTCAGAGATTCGTTTTGCCAGTTGCATGCAGTAGAGTCATTTTTAAAAAGGAAGGTGTTTTTCCATAAGGATATTATTATTATTATTATTATTATTATTATTATTATTATTATTTAACTACCATACACATAATTTTAATACTATCTTCCTATTACTTCATTTTGCTTTGCTAGGACCAACTTTATACGGTGAAGTTCCTTTCACACTGCTTTCTCTGAAAGAGTGTAGAAAGTTTGATGTAGGAAAACTTTCTTCCATCAGGTCAGGAGAAGCTGGAGAACTAAAATGTATTCAGTAAAAACCCTCTGCAGCATCTCAGTCCTATGCATGTTACAGAAGTAAGTCCCACCGAGTTAACTGGAGGTATTTCCAAGTAAAATTACTTCCTAGGATATTTGGGGTCAGTTTTGATCCGATATTTTATCTTAGGTTTATGTACTACTTGTATGCTAATTGTTAACATTTTAACTATGGCAAATCATCTTTGGCACATACATACAAAAATGGTTTTCATACAATAATGTAAATAGTTCTGTGTAATCCTTGTTCAATCTGAAATAGTTCCAGGTTCCAACATTAGCATCTTGTTTTGGAATTAAGTTGTGGTCTGTTTGATATGGGCAGCAATTCCTGTGCCTCTGCTGAGATGGAAAAGAATTCAGTGTCTGGTCTTTTGTTACACAAAATAAATTGATGTTAAGTCATTGAGGTCATAGTGTATAACATTAATATTGCACTATGATGTGATAACAGCTTTGCTTTGTAATGTATTAGCTTTTTAAAAATTTGCTTGGGACATACAGATGACTTTCATTTGGCTAGCAAGTATGGTTCTATACATTGAATTTATTTGTAGAACAGTCAAGAACTGAGGTGCAAGAATACTTACTAGGAAGCCACAAATAAATATAAATATAACTGAAACCAATGGGACATAATAGCAAGGATTTGGCTGCAATGTTTTTCTTGGCTCAGCTTACAAAAACTGGGAAGCACCTGAGAGCCATAGAATTAATGTCATTTCAATACTTTCTATCTATTAATACTCTTGTGAACTGATGGTTATCAGTAATGTTGCTTTTTATTTTTTTTAGCATTTTATAGAAATGCAGGGATCAGTTTTGCCATTGGGTTGGTTTGATTGCATGCAAATATGAAGTAATAATCACCTTGTTCATAGTATCTGTAGTATCAATCCATTATCACAGTGTCTTTTGGATAACTTTTTAAAGTCACACTGGGAGTTTTAGTACACAGAAGCTATTTTTGACTGGTCTCTCTCTTTCTTTGATTATGTGATTCAGTTCCCACAGCATGTGGGGTGTTCATAGGGGACTGCTTTGTGCCACAGAAGCTTGAGACTGAAGGACTGAGGCCCCTGCTGCTGCTATGATCCACCAGCTGCATTGCAATTGGTTTTGTACCTTTGCCAATTCACCTTAATTTGGGTCCCTGTGTTTATAGTACCGGTTTTGGGTTTTTCTCAGGCATTTGTGCATAGTTTTAAAATCTTGGGGAAATGTACTTGTTAATCCTTTGTTCCATTTTCTTAGTCTTAATATGCAGCACGTGCACTTCTTTTCCTCCCATCCCTGTTCACTCCATCCGACCCCTTCCTATGTCAGTGCCATTAGCTCTTCAAAAGTGTTGCAGGTATTCCTCAAGCCAAGGCTTGTTTTGAACAATGCAAAATTATAACTCAAGCGAGTTGATCTATGACCCTTCAACATCAGTTCAGTAGGTCACAAAGTGGACAGTTACTCTGGACTTCACAAGTCATGGTTTATGAAACTGGGAATGAGCATTGGGGATGAGTACTCCATCATCCATTGGCATCGGTATGAAGATCCTGGTTTATATTAAGCCACAGTTTCCTGTTATGTTCTAACTAGGTGACTCTGGCTGAAAGTCAGCTAATATACCAGGAAAATAAGCCAGGATGGAATTGGCTGCAATGGGGAACTTTGGCTTAATACAAGCCAGGAGATTCATGCCAAAATGAGTGTTTGATGGGAGGAATGCTTGGCTCTCAGGCTTGTTCTTGGCTTCATAAATCATATGATGTCTGGAATGATCATTAGGCTAGTCTCTCTTAGGCCTAGCATTAGGGTAGCTTCTCAAGAAATGTGTGGATGGCTGCTAGGAGTGGTACAAACTCCTCCCCAATCTTCTTACTACTGGAAACAACTATTGCAGTCCTTATGTGATCATGGGATTTCCCCTTTCTCTACTGTGGCTGCAGTGACAGTTGGACCTTTCTGTAGGATCAAAAGAGGTGCGCTCCAAAGACATTCCATACTAGCATGACACTTCCACAAACCCTGATCCTGGACCTGAAGAATGTTATCCTTCATAATGAATGGGTGGGTGGTTTTGCTGTAAAGGTGGAGGTGGAGGTAGTCATTCTGCTGACTGTGTCGGTGTGTATAATGGCAGTGTGAGCCCTCTAGCCCTGGCTTTGCGCTGTAGAAGAACCTTTGGCCAGAATGGCAGAATTTTCCTAAAATGATGGAAGAGTGAGGCAATGGTAGGGGTGTGGAAGGTTGCATGCTGTTCAAACTTTTTCTAAATTAGCACTGGATATGGACTTAAGCACAGGGGTTTCACAGTAGGTGAATGAACATTAATAATGTAAGGTATGCATTAAATAAGTTTCAAAAATTATGCGGGAATGGGAAAGGTGGAAAGGAGGAAGTTGTGTCACTCATCAGAGGTGACTGATAACCCAGACCTTGGCCCATGACACACATGCAATGGCATTACAGATGGCAACTGTAATACTAGTAGATTAGTTATTGGGGGTGGGCAGGTTACCATATTTTCCTGCGTGCAAACCATGGTGGGAAATTCGATATGCTCATGACAGAAGGGCAACCACTAGAGAAGATTGATGGACACTATGCAATAAATGGGTAATGACTCTGCATTTATTGTACTGAGTGTGTATTGTGAAGAAAGGGCATCTGTGAGTAGTGGTAAGGAGGAAAGTACTGTGCTGCTATCTGTACATGCTGGAACAGAATTTCTTGCTTCTTGTAGGAGAGTACCCAAAGCTTCTCCCCCAACAGCTATATGCTGCTATGGATCTATTTCTCAACTATAGAACTAGCAGAGGTTGAATGACAGAAAGGAAGCACTGTTAAATATGGTGAGAATCAAAACAGTTTTCATCTTGACATTGGGAGGTTCACTCAATGTACCAGGGCTTAGAAGTCGTTCAGGTCCTACTCAGACGAATTAGACTTGGCATTGCTTTGAAAATTGCATTGCCCATTGCTGGGTGTTTGAACCATCTATTTTAAAAGTAAGCATTGTTTTCTCTTCACTTGTATCAAAGCCTTCTCAACAGTTATTCATCACAGTGCAGCAAAACAGATTTATACTTCCTTTTGTCTGTGTAAGCCACTCTCTCAATGCCTATATCAGTGGCAAAAATAATTACATGTTCTCAGTTTTTTTTTGGTCTAAGGTTTTCTAATTATAAACTATTGCATTCAGAATGACAGCAGGATCTGTATGCCAGTTCTAGGCTTCTGATGCATCTGTGGTGCCTAGATTTATTCTCCATTTCAGCAGTGACAATTGGGACAAATAGACAGAATTGATCTCAGAGTAGGACCCTGCCCAAGTTTTAACACATGTACTGAGTTAGTGCAATTGGCATCTTCTCTCTCTCTTGCCTCCTTCAAAGGGTGTGTGTGTGTGTGTGTGTGTGTGTATGTGTGCACGTGTTGTCGGGAATTTTGCATGATATCATGCATAGTAGCCTCTCCTTGTTCTGCAAAGGTATCAAGCCTCTCCCATTCCAGGCTTTATATGGTCAGGTATATGAGGACTTATCTACATTGTGGACTGTATCCAGTGGCATCATTCTGCTAGTGCAAAGCTTCTACCTCTTGCAGAAACCCCGTTTTTATCCTTGTGCAAGCATCAAATCCAATACTTTGATTCCATTTGTGCAAGCTGCTGCACAAGGTGTTACACAACTCATTATGACCATTAGGCTAGGTGTTGCTTGTGCTAGATGTTCTGCTAGCGGTCGTGCAACAGGTAGTGTAACAACAACTCTTGTAATTTTTCCATTAACGTAATGTTGGATATGACCCAATACGTTAGTGTTGAGTTGAAATTGTTTTGTCAGCAGCATAAGAACATAAGAGCCATGCTGAATCAGACCAAAGGCCTTTCTAGTTGAGCATAGTGAGCAACCAGATGCCTATGGGAAGCACACAAGTAGAATGTGTATGCATTACTACTCTCCTGCTTGTGTTCCCAGGAACTGGCACACCGAGGTTTACTGTCTCTGATACTGGAGGTAAATATATCGTCATTGGTAGCCTTATTCTCCATTAATTTGTCCAATCCCCTTTTAAACTAGGAAGATCTCTAGATGTTTTGGATTTCAACTCCTACAAACCACTGCCAGCATGGCCAGTGCTAGGAATGCTGAGACTTGACATTCAAAACATCTGGAGATCTGCTTTCTGCACATCCCACTTTTAAGACATCCAAGTTAGTGGCCATCACTACTTCTTGTGACAGTGAATTCCATAGTTTAACTATGCGCTGTGTGTACACCCTTCTGTTGGTCCTGAATCTCCCACCATTCAGCTTAATGCAATGACCCTGGGTTCTAGTAGTATTGCGAGTGAGGAAGAAAAACTGCTGCCTATCCACATCTTGGTATCTATACTGAAAACATCTGGGTCTCTTGGAGGAGAGCTAAAATAGTAAAGTATTTAGTCTTTTTTTTTTTTACCAGTCTACTTTTTATAATCTTGTCTTAGCTATTTAAGTAATTGTTTTAAAAATTGTTTTTAAAATGTCTAGTGAAATTGTTTCGATGTTTTTATTGTTTGTATTTTTTATATTGTATTTTATTGTAAAATTTTATAATTGTTGTAAACTGCCCAGAGAGCTTCGGCTATTGGGCGGTATAGAAATGAAATAAACAACAACAACAACAACAACAACACATACCTCAAAGTAAAGCATTCCCCACTTCTAATTCCCTCTCCCAAATTCAGAAATGGAAACCCTTAGTTAATACTATAATTGACCATCATGTATTGGCTGAGCTGGTCTGTTGTCCCTGTGCCCTTCCTTACCTTTCCCCCACTGCCTGGCCCAAAAGGTGATGGCATTATCCCTCAATCCCTTCAGCTGTGTAGCGTATGAAAGTTCCAGTGCTGCAACTCAGGATGCTGTGCGCAAGGTCTCTTGGAGGAGAGCTAAAATAGTTTGTATCCACATTACACAACAGGAAGTAGGGGCACTCAGCAGTCCAGGTCTGCCCTGGAATGAGTAGATGGCATATTCTTGGCTCCTTGGTCCAAGTCTTAACCACTGGAGAACATTTTACATCTTATGGCAAAATAAGAAGTATTCCCCATGGTACCCCTTAGGGGATATTTAGCTACTCTTTTCTGGTGACTCATCTATTTGGCAGGATGCTACTATTACACTTTTAAAAATACAGTATGCAAGAGTGCTTATAAACAGCTTCTTTCAAGGGGAATTGCACACACAACATATTTGGAGTTCTTCAGTGCAGTAAGCTACCTTTCTTTGTTTTTAAAGGCTTATGCATACTTCTGAACAGCAATAAAGTTTTTGTGTATGAACTTTCTGTGAGCATTGTTACCCCAAAGTATTTAATGGTCATTCTTTTTTGCAAGTTGCAAAATGCATAAAATATTTGCTTGCACTTTATAAGTAGTAACTCTATCTCAAAGTGCTTCCAGAAACATTGTGCCATCACCTTGCCTTGTTCACAGAAGTGTACAGGGGGTTCAGATGTCATCATCTTCCACTTAAAACCCTCCCATGTTTTCCCACCATGTCCTCCATCTTTTTTCTTACTGCAGAAAATCCGTTAAGGAGAAAAAGATGGAATAGTTCCACATCCACAATGCCTTCTAATCGTAGTGCTAGAAGCCCTCCATCTGGAAGCACCCTCAGGGAATGAATTTAGCTTGGTGTGTTTCAGAGTAGGCATCACCACTGAAAATGTCTGATGTTGATTTCTCGTGATATGTTCTGCTCTCAGCAGAAACCAGTTTAGTACTATTTGCCATTGAACTTACTTTCTCTACTACCTCCTCAGTTTCATTTTGATTGATCACTCATGTCAGTTTTGGGTTCAGATTTTCTTTTTCTTTTTAAATACTTGGAATTCTGAAAGCACAAGCAAGTGCTCACCGTCAAATATATATATATATATATATATATATATATATATACACAGTAATACCTTGGATTGCAAGTAACTTGGTTTGAGAGTGTTTTGCAAGACAAGCAAATGTTTAAATATTTATTTATTTATTTTTTACTAGATATACAAGCGACGTCTTGCAAGACAAGTACTGTAGTATGGCTTAAATTAAAAATCTCTGTACAAATTTTTTTGGGGGGATTTCGTTTTGATATAAGAGTGTTTTGGATTACAAGCACGTTTCCGGAACGAATTATGCTCTCAATCCAAGGCATGACTACACACACACACACACACACACTGGTTTTAATCATTCCTTATTCATGCACATAAACACAGCCTGTGCTAAGCTTTATTCCTATTGAAGGATGCAGTCAGGCTTGAGCATAAATACTTCATCTGGTATTAGTGGGACTTACTAGTAATTAAATATGCCTGTCTCCTTGGTCCAACCATCTTCATATTTCTGTCGTATGTGTAGAAACCCTTCTGGGTAAGGTGATTGTGCTAGATGTGTACATGCATATTTAAAGATGAATGTATGCGTGCTGTGTGTTTGCTGCAGGAACCCTTGTTTAACACTGGTATTTTGTGCTGCAATCTGCATTCGTACAAAACAATAAGCCATAGTTCTGGAGAGCCCTGTGTGGAACTGCCATTACTTTCAACTAACTGTATAGTTAGTATTGCAGGCACAGCCGAAGGATATTGGATGCACAAAGTATTTACATTTTTTTTACTTGTAGCTCAGTTGGGCTAAACAAATTCCAACAAAATGAGGATATTTTATTATTTCTTAGTTACACACAGTTGCTACTAGTGTTGAAACAATGATCCTTCAACGCCAACTTCAATGGACTGGTCATGTTGTTCGAATGTCTGACTGCTGTCTCCCAAAGCAGTTACTTTATTGAATTCCCAACTCAAGGATGGAAAGCGGAATATCGGTGGTCAGTATAAGAGGTTTAAATATGTTTTTAAGGCTAATCTAAAAAAATGCAATATAAACATCGAGAACTGGGAAGCTCTGGCCCATGAACGCTTTAACTGGAGGTTGGCCTTTCACAAAGGTTCCATGGACTTTGAAGAAGCCCGAGTGCAAGGTGAAAGGGAGAAACGTGCTAAGCGAAAAGCATGTCAAACGAATCCTTTACAGCACCATCTTCTATCTGGTAACCTGTGTCCTCACTGCGGGAAGCTGTGTGGATCTAGAATTGGCCTCCACAGTCACTTACGGACCCATCGCTAGAGTCTACACAATTTTATACAATTTCCTCTTTATATAATTTTCTTTTTGTAATTTTATCCTGAAAGACAATCTTACTCGGTCACGAGTGATCGCCTACTATTGCAGCCTAAGGACATTGGATGCACAAAGTATTTACATTTTTTAAATTTGTAGCTCAGTTGGGCTAAACAAATTCCAACAAAATGAGGCTATTTGATTATTTCTTAGTTATACACAGTTGTTTGTAAATACATATATGCAAATCCTTGTTCTGTTTACAGCAAAAATAGAGTGCCTATGATTGATAGGGTAAAAAGCCTAGGGGTACTCCTGGACCTGGTGCTGCTTCTTGAGATGGAAGTTGCTCTGCATACCTTCTTCCATCTATAGCTAATAAGGAAGCCTTTTCTTCTTCTGAACTGGTCAGACACTGTCACACTGATCCATGTTTCTGTAACTTCCAGGCATGATTACTACAATGCTTTCTATGTGGGGATGCCTTTGAAGATGACTCAGGATTCAGCTGATACAGAATGCTGTTGCCTGCCTCATTTTGAACCTGTTGAGTGCCAGCTGCACTGTTTGCCAGCTTTACTTCTGGGCCCAGTTGAAGTTGCAGATTTTAAGCCTTTAAAGACTTGCATGACCTGTGACCCCCATATCTTAAGGCCCATCTATTTCTGCATTAGCTCACTCACCAGCTGAAATCTAGTCAGTAGGATTTACTGGCTGTGCCATCTTTGCAGCCGATTCAGACGGTGAATTATAGCAATGACTCCATATTTGTGCAACTTCCTTTCTGAAGTAGTGACAAAAGCTATTTCTTTGATTTTTTTTGGAAAGGAAAGGAACATAGGAAGCTACGTTTTTACCAAATCAGGCAGACCATTGATCCATCACACTTAGTACTGCCTACATCAGTGATGTTGCCCTCTGCATGTTGTTGGGACTCCCAACTCCCATCAGACCCAGCCATCATGGCCAATGATCAGGAGTGATAGGAGTTGTGGTCCTCTAGATGTTGTTGGACTACAAGTTCCCAACCCCTGACCTACACTGACTGGTAGAAGCTCTGTTGGGTTTCAGACTGGACTCTTTCTCAGGCCTTCCTGGAGATAGAACCTGGGACCTTCAGCATCCAAAGCATGTGCTCTGCCACTGAGCTAAAGCTGCTGCACAAGGTGTGCAAGGCACACCTTGCTTTTCTTTCAGTCACTTGGTTGACCATATTACTTTCAGTTTTGTTTTCTGTGTTGTTGAATTCTGTTACAATTTAAAGCCAATAATAGAATTTTATTTTAGTTGTTGTAAACCACCTTGAACTTGAGGCCATGCAGAGGGAGAAGAGAGGGAGCACAGGGCCATTCCACCAGCCCTGCTGAAAGGCCGCCCTCCTGAAGGCTCCTCCTCCCTCAACTGCCACCACCACCAGCCATTCCAGCAGGCTGAGAAGAGGGAGAAGAGAGGGAGCGCAGGGCCATTCCACCAGCCCTGCCAGGATTATTCATTAATATTCCCCCTCCTTCCCTCCCCATTCCTTTTTCCTTGTGTGTCGTGTCTTTTTAGATTGTAAGCCTGCGGGCAGGGACTGTCTTGTTAATTGCTGTAAACCGCCCAGAGAGCTTCAGCTATTGGGTGGTATAATAAATAAATAAATAAATAAACCTTTTCAGAAAAGTCGTATGTAAATATTTCAATAAATAAACAAAACTTTTGGCTACAGAACAAGCCTAATTAGCAAATCTATTTTGATTATCTTCGCATATTATTTCTTTATGTATCGGACAACTTAATTTGATGACAAATAATGGAGAGATTGAGAACTAGGTGATGATTTTTCATATTCAACAGAAGAGTTTGAAATTCCAGTCTGCTGTGTATTGGCGATAATCTGTTTATAAATAGTTGAAGCCCTTACAGGTACAGCACAGTTCTGCATTAGTCTGAGAAGTCCTGTGCTAGAGATTAACCATTCCAGGATATTTATCATGAGGTAGTTGATTAAGAACACCCAAAGATCCAGGTATTGTGTTGGGCTTTGAGCATTGTGAAGGCCAAACATCTCTCTGTTGGATTTGGGTGTTTGAAGCATTTACTATTCCTTTGCCACCCTTTCACTATTTAACTTGCACTGGGAAGCTGCCACACTTTTCTCAGACTGGCTGGCCATTATAACTTGTGCAGTTGTCCAGTGGTTGATCCAAGAAGTCATTCTTTCAGACAGGTGAAGTACCTTACTGTAAGTACGTTCCCCAAAGGCAGGCTCTTCCCTTACTTTGTTCAAGACCGCTTTCAGACCACTTCAAAGAGAAGGTTGGGAGCTATTTTGTGACCCCATCTAGTGTTTATGTGTGTGTCATGATAGCATCAACAGAAGTGGACTGCATTATGTGCTGTGTTGTCATCTTGCCAGTATTTTGGAGGAATGGAATCATGTGCTTTTCTCACCTTGGGGGGGGGCTTTTTCTGGGTTCATTGTCATAGGTACTGGCTGTGTTGTGATGTAACTCTAAACTATGGTTTACCTTTACAAGAATGAGCATAGCCTCTGCCTGGGTTCATGTGCTCACCCCTCCCCATCTCTGACATGGCTGCGAGGAAACTGAAAGCTTCGGTTTCCATTTTAGATTAGCTACAGTTTAGCATCATGTCCAGACCCTAAACTGTGGTTAATCTTAACTATCGTTAGTGAAAACAAACCAGCTTCATAAACCATGGTGTGGAATTGGCTTGATTCCACTAACCATATGTAAGATTAACCACAGTTTGTCCATGCTAAACTGTGGTTAATAAAAGATGGAGGCAAAAGCTTCTGAACTCCTCCTTCTGGCCATACTGTAGGAGGGGAGTGGGGAGCACATGTGCCTGGGGGGGATCTAGGCCCATTCTTGTAATGCTAAAGTATGGTTTAGCATTACTTCTGAAACAGCCCATTAGCATGTAAGGTAGAGTGGCCTTGCGCTTTCCTTTTCTTTGTGCCTGGGTTCCAATAGTATTTGCAGAGGAGTGAGAAGCGCTAAGGGGTTAATGAGCTAATAAGGTATTAAGGGAAGTTTCTCCCTAATTGTTGCATAACCGCTAGGTTGTATAGTTTTTTCCAGGTTCTGCACCACTTAAAAAGAAGGAAAGAAATACTGAGAAAGGATTTACTGTTTTGGTTCTCTTTTCAAACTTCAATTTTAATTGGCTATTGACTTTTCAGTGTTAAGTAGAATATATATATATATATATATATGGACAAAGAGAAGAGGTACTCTGCATATGTAAACTGGGAAGAAAGTATTTTCTCCACCACCTCCCTTCTCTGCCCTGCTCCTCTGTTACTTCATATGTTTTTGTTGCTTCCTGCTATGTGTCGGAATGGGTCCATAGAACTAGCAACAGTTTTCTGGTGGAGGTAGTTTTTAGCATGGCAAAAACTCTTTCTATTCACTTTCCTGACAACACAGTATTTTATCTACTTTCTTAACTAGGGCACTGCTCAAATGTTTCTAGTGCAGCCTTCTCCAACCTGGTGCCATCTAGATGTGTTGGGCTACATATCCCATCATCCCCAGACAGCATGGGCACATTAGTTTGAGGAAGTCTGTTCTAGTGTATAATCCCAATGACTCAAGGTCTTATCTTTCAGTGGCTAGAAAGCAATGAAGTTTGTGTCTGTGCACATACTTCTGCATAGTTTGACATGACTCCTGCAAAATATCAATGAGATTGCATAGAAGAGAAAAGTTAAACATGTGCCAAAACTTTTGCAGTATCAAATCCTTTGTGTGTGTTAAATTTCTTCAAATTGTCATTACTATACACACTTGATTTAATCTGCCTTCATGTTGCCTGGATCCCTAGCTTTGTTTGATCAACATTTCCATAAAGGGAGACAATGCAGAATTGCTGTGTTTTTCCTTTATAGGAATTGACATTTAAGTCCTTTTGACTGTCCTATGCTCTGGAATAACTTTAATTTCCTGCTGCTACTTTGACGTGTTGTTTAGAAGGAGAAGGAGCTGCAAGCTTCAGACACAAATAGGCATTAGGTGCCTGAAGGCCCCATGGATTTAATCTGGCTGTTGTACAGTGCCTTGGGAAACCTGGAGCTCTCCAGATGAGTTGGGCTACAGCTCCCATTATCCTTCACCATTGGCCATGGTGGTTAGGGCTGACAGGAGTTGTTGGAGTCCAACAACATCTGGAGGGCCTCAGGTTCTCCACCCTTGCCTTGCTGCAATTCAAGTTGTGATATGATACGGATCTTGTAAGCCACCTTAGGTTCCTTGCAGGAGGAAAAAAAGGTGGGATATAAATATAACAATAAATAAATACATAAATCTTGGATGTTAACCTTTTCAAGTACCTCTAAGTAATTTGAGGCAGATGTGTGGAAGACTGCCTTTTAAAATTGGGAATATTCTTTCACAGAAGACACCTGGCAACCTTAATGTGGAGCTATCTGAAGTATAGTTATTGGCATTTTATTTTATGATCCTATTGCTTCTTGCTTCTTTAGATCAATAAAAGAAAATCAACTTGCCCCAATCCTAATGCAGAAAACATTTGTATATACCCTGGTGCTCATTAATTTTCCTGTGTGCTGAATATGTAATATTTAACCATACACTTCTGTTTTGGCACATCTCTGGTAGAACTCTTATTGTTACAAGAGCATGAGCACAGTCTCCCTGCTAGTTTTTATCCAAGAGTCTTTGGCTGCAGTCCTAAACACACTTATTTGGAAGTTAATTTTACAGAAATCAGTGGAACCCCACTTGCAAGTAAATGCATCTAGCCTCATTTATCCACAACTTGGTTGATAATTTCGCAGACTAGGGCTGCAGCCCTAAGCAGGTTACAAGGGTGCAAGTCTCATTGAGCTCGGCGGGATTTCCTTCTGAGTAAACATGCTTAGGATCACGCTATGACAGTAGTTCCCCAATCTTACTAACAGGCAGCTTATGCTGACAGCATAGAGTGGGCGTGTGGCATGGGAGCAAGAACCACACATAGGCTGAAGTGGATTAAAAATGGATACAACTTTATTGGTTACAGCTCAGAGTTTTGGAGGGCATTGGGCAAGGATCCAAACATTCAAGTACCCTGGCAGGTAGCTCAGAATTGCAGGGATGGTGTCAGGAAGGCTAAAGCTGAGAATGAGCTGAGGTTAGCAAGGGATGCTAAAAGCAACGAAAAAGCTTTCTTCAGGTATGTGCATAGTAAAAGACAGGGGAAAGAAATGGTGGTTCAACTACTCATTGAAGATGGCAAAATGATAACAGATGAGAAAGAAAAGGCAAAAGTGTTCAGTTCCTACTTTGGCTCAGTCTTCTGAAGGAGGGTCTGTCACCTATGGGTGTATCACGAGCCCTACCTTGACTCGATGTTCTCCGCGGCTTGTCCTTCCGCAGCAGCGGCTGCCCAATCTCGGTCTTCTGAGCGGCGCGGAGTGTTCTCCATGCCGCTCGAGCCGCCATCTCTGGTCAAGCTGCAGTCCTCCAAAGAGTCTCTTTTGGCATGGCTGGTGCGCTGGACCCCCGCGCTATGTTTTTGGCGGCGGGAACCAGGGCAACAGGGCTTAAACTGCCCTGTTGCCCTGGTTTCCCCCGCCAAAAACATAGCGTGGGGGTCCAGCACGCCGGAGCAGGGTCCTGTTGTGTCACTTCCGCCACGCCAGAAGTGATGGGACGGGACCAGCGCGGGTGGTGCGGCTGGCTCGCTGCGCAGCGCCGAGATGAGGAGCCGCTGCCAGGATCCCGGTAGGCCCGCACGAGCCAAAGTGTAACATCCCTACGTGAGTGTCCCCCCCCCCCGGCAAACCTGAAGTACAGGCTGAAGGGGCAGTATGCAGCTCGCTCGACCGGCACCTCACACTGCTTTGCTGGCTCCCGGGCAGCGCCTCCACGGGGCTCCCTGCCTGGGAGCCGGCAAAGCGGTGCGAGGTGCCAAGCGAGCAGGCGTGTGGCGGGTGCCTCCACTTGTCTTCCTGCCTGGGAACCGGAAAAGCAGCCTGGCAGGGAGCTGTGTGGAGGTGAGGTGCGGCGCGGCCGCTCTGCGGTCGCCTCGTTGCTGCCGTGCCGGCTCCCTGCCCGGCACAGCAGCGCGAGGCACCCGCAGAGCAAGTAACCCGGTGTGCTCGTTTTGCAAGACCTCGCTCATTTATCGAGCCAAAAATTTTGAAAAATTTTGGCTCGTCTTGCAAAACGCTTGCACAACGGGTTACTCGTAATCCGAGGTATTACTGTACAACAATGGAACCAATTACCTAGGGTGGTAGTGGGCTCTCCCACATTGGAGGCATTCAAGATGCAGCTGGACAGCCATCTGTCAGGGATGCTTTGACCTGGATTCCTGCATTGAGCAGGGGGTTGGACTCAGTCAGTGGCCCTTTAGGCCCCTTCCAACTCTACTATTGGATAATTCTATGACTGATACTATCCCAACCCCTGATGCTAGGATAACGTTGATCTCTGGCTGACCTTGGTGGGCTGTTCCTGCGATTTGTACAGTCATGCCTTGGATTGAGAGCATAATTCGTTCCGGAAACGTAATCCAAAACATTCTTATATCAAAACGAAATCCCCCCCAAAAAATTTGTAAAGAGATTTTTAATTTAAGCCGTACTACAGTACTTGTATTGCAAGACGCCGCTTGTATATCAAGTTAAAAAAAATTAAATAAATATTTAAAAATTTGCTTGTTTTGCAAAACGCTCTCAAACCAAGTTACTTGCAATCCAAGGTATTACTGTATTAGCATGCTAGCCCCTGGACTGTCCTAGGGCCTTGAAGTGACACCTTTAAGATCCGGCATGGAGACTTCCCCCAGTGGGGAGCCCACCCCATTTACCCCTGCTATGGAGCCTCTGGCACCAAAGCCTTGGGTCAAGACCTCTATTTAAAGCCTAGGAGTGGGTCAGAAGGAAAAAGTTCCCTCTCAGGTCTGCTCCAAAGGCCTCTTCTCCAGAATGAATCCAACTGGCTCAGCAGACTGGAGTAGGGCTTGGGCTGTAGCATGGCTGAGCATAAGTCCTGATCTCGAAACTGCCAGCTGCATGGTGGAAGCATATCATCACTCCCTCCCTACCCCTACATGATAGGCACAATGGTGGGCTACCAATAGGAGGGGTCCATGCTTCTCCCCACTCTTTTTTTATACTGTAGTGGTAGCCTATCTTTCTACGCAAACTACTTTCTTTTCCAGGCTACCGCTGTTGGACATCCAAATACTCTACTGCAGGGTGGGCAGACTTCAGATTTGCATGATCTACTTTGTTTTTTACTAGAACCCTGAGATCCATCAACTGGAGCCATGCGGATAGGCTACGAATGAAGGAACAGGGTGCCACATACTTAGCTCAGAACCAAGCTCGCAAGTCTTTCTGCAGAAAAATCCACTCCTGGTTTTCCTCCAAGCATTCTTTTTCAGCAATCTAATTTATGTGTTGGGGGCAGGATAGTTCTTTAGTTGTTCCTGTCAGACAACTGGGTCAGAAACCCTCCAGGCGTAGTGGCTGGAGTGTTGGACTGGGACCTGGGAGACCTGGGTTCTAGTTCCCACTGGTTAAATTTGGGCCAGTCACCTTGACTCTCAGCCTAACCTACCTCACAGGGTTGCTGTGAAGATAAAATGGAGAGGAGGAGAGTCTTGTATGCTGCCTTGGGCTCTCTTGAAGAAAGTCTGGATATAAATGTAATACATTATTTATTTATTACAGTTCTGTAGCACCCAACAGCCAAAATTCTCTGCAAATCACCTAGAGAACTACTAGAAGATCATGATCTACCTTCTGCCCACCCATGCTCTACTGCAAGGGTGAAAGCAGTAGCTGTATCTTGGAAAGATGATGGGACCAAGAACCATGGTTCTGCCAACTCCGGTCAGAAGCCCCCAAACCTTCATTTGACTAAAACTCATTAATATTTTGGTTGACTCCTGTCATTGGTTAACAAACAGTTATCACATGTTCAGGATTCCCCCCCCCCAGCACCCACAAGTTATGAAAGCCCGTTTCAATCAGAGCTTGGATAATAAAAAAACCAAGAAGCCACACTGTACTCCTGTACAATAAGTGTTGTGAGCAGCCCAGTTTTAATGTGGGTTTGTCCATGAAATTTATTTTTTGAGTACATTTATAACCATAGCTTTAATTACCATTGCAGGTAGTTTATGTCTTATTCAAAGAGGGTTTAATGAACTGTACGTTCCAGCCACCTTTAAAAATACAGTGCAGCATTTGCTAACATTTAGTATTCCTATTTACTGTAGCATCTGATCTAGTAAGAGAGTCAATTTTATTTTGTTGACACTTCATCTACTCTGCCTTGCAGTTGCTCAGAATTTGTGCAAGCATCACCATCCTGCTCTGGTGGTTGTGTGGTCCAGCACTTACTAAGATTGCAAAAACATATGTTGGAGCTTAATTTTATTTTGTACATCCAGATAAATTTTCACAGCAGTCTTATGGTGCATTGATGCATTACTATGAACATTTGAGTAAATCTTTGAAAAAGGTAGGCTCAAGTCATCAGTGTGCATCATCCCTTCTTCATCTTGACATCTTAATCCTCTGGTACTGTTTTATTAACTGAAAGAAGTAATAGACCTGGAGTATAACATTTTCCCAGAATCCTCTATACAGAGACAAATAGAGGAATATCATTTTGCTTTCCTGCATTGCCCCTATTAATAATTTTACCTTTTATTCCCTGATTTTTAGATATATGAAGTACTATTGATAATCATATCATTGATTTTTCTGTGTTTTTTTTTAAATGAATGTAATGTTTAGGTTTCCTTAAATTGGCTTCATGATCTTCAAACCAAATATATTGGAGTAAACTCACTGAAAACAGTCTAAGGGCACAATCCTATGCATGTGTAGACAGAAAAATGTACTACAACTCCCAGCATTCCCCAGCCAGTATTGTGTAGTATGGTGCCCTAATTGTGTAATATGGTGCCCTAAATTGTTTTAGAAGTTTTGTTCTTCACTGACTAATGAGAATTTGGAGAATTTGGACCCTCCAAAGCCATTGTTAAGGATCTTATTTTTTTTAGGGTGCAATCCTATGCATGTTTGTATAAACATGCATAGGATTGGGCCAGTAATGATTTTTAGTATTAGTGTATTATCTCACACATTTCATTTTACTATGTATTTATGAAATTCACTTAGGTTTTTAAGTTGTATCTATTCATTTTATTGAATAAAGTGATCACCCTTTAATAGTAAAATAAACCCATAGAGAATGGGTGTCTTTTTTTAAATGAACACCAAACTTTTAAGTACATTTATACTGAAATAAGCTCTGTTTCTTTCAGTGGAACTTCACAGTGCTTATGAGCATGGCTAAGACTAATAATATTCCTCACTCAGGGCTGACATACACATGATGTTGAGTTGTATGTTTTATTTGTCTCTATCTTTTCCAATATATTATTTACAAAAGGCAACTGCAAAGGTTGCAATATGAGGTAGAAGGCATGATGAGGGGCTTAACCATTTCCCCTGCAGTGAGTTTTCTACTATAGATGGCTTCACCAGCTTCTTTTCTTCTACAGGGGAAACTATATGGGTAGCCATATATTTTCTTTCATGGGGTGGGGGTGCTTGGGTTGACTTTAATGGAAAGACTGTCAGGGGAAAGTAGCCCCCCCCCCCATGGCTTTCTGCTTCAGATCGTAGCCTTCAAAGCTGCATTTTGTGTGTGTGTGTGTGTGTGTGTGTGTGTTTTAAAAAAAACTTAGAGGAAAATTGTATGCAACTGAGAGGTGTTCAGGTTGGCCCTCACAATGAGTTTTTGAGTCCTCTGGACTGGGGAATTCTGTCAATTATGACCATAACATATTTGGTGGCTTAATCTCCATTGATTTTAATAGGAGTGTTCCATGAAAGAACGGGACTTAAGTGTTCTTTATTAAGGATGGATCCTGCCTCCTGTGCATATACAGGCAGTCCCCGAGTTAAGAATGTCCGACTTACAGACAACCCATACTTAAGAACAGACTTCTGGGTTCCCTGGTGCTATGTTGTTTACATAGAGTACATAGCATAGTATACCACGCAATTTCCGTAAATGCCGATTTTAACGTATAGAACACTATGCTGTTCCGACTTACATACAAATTCGACTTAAAGACATTCTTAAGAGCGGAACTCATTAGTAACCTGGGGACTGCCTGTATAGAATTATCCAGTGTTATGTACCAGGTTCTGCAAAAGAAGGCTGCTTCCCTGGATGTGATTTACTAGGCATCCAGGGATCCTGCAGGATGAAGGATTCATAGAGATGTAAATGTTTGTGAGAAGGTTTTTTTTTTAATGGCTTTTGTAAAGCTTACATTATAAATGTTTTGACTAAACTGCTTGTGAGCAAATATGTCCAAGGCATTGAAAAAAGGACTGCAATCAGTGTGTTTACACACATGGTTTGGGGTAGAGGAGGTGATGTTTATCCCTAGCTACTCTATGATTTCTCTGCAACATTCTTGCATTCTGCTCACCACAGTGTTTGGTTAAATAGTTCATAACAATCCAATAGCTATAGAAACAATTAACATTGGTAACATGGAAACATAAGGTGGTTTGTGCGTATCATGCAGTCTGTGACAAGACAAAGAAAGAAAGAGGAACAGATGAAAGAGTGGACCAGAGTGTTGTGCTTGATACCTCGAATCAGATCCCTGTTTAACTATAACCTTTCTTGAGATGAGCCTTGGGCAAGCCCCACCTTCCTCACAAGGATGTAGGAAGAATGAATAAGATACATAAAAACACTTCACATGCAGAATTTGGCAAGAGAGATTATATTCTTCAAAAAGTTGGTGTGTGCTGTGCTGGCACTCTTTCCCCTCACAATTGTAGCAGCTTCTCATTTCTAGTTCTTTCCCCCTTTATCCTCCTTGTGATTGGAATGCAAGTCAGGGAGGGGCCATGGCTTTGTGGTAGAGCATGTGGTTTGCATGCAGAAGGTCCCAGCTTCAATCCCCGGCATTTCCAGTTAGGGTTGAAAAATTCACGCCTGAAACCCTGGAGAGCTGCTGACAGTCAGTGCTGACGGTACTGGGCTAGATGGACCAGTGGCCCTACTCAGTATAAGGCAGCTTCCTATGTTCCTAATGCTAGGATCATGCACACTTGAAAGTGCCCTGAAATACAGTTCTTCTTGCCCCAACTGTGTTTCACCAACCAGTGAAGGATTATGTTGCTCTTTGACATGAACTATCGTTTTAGTTCTTTAAATGGCCTATTGAGAATCTCCTGCTTTGTTAATGTAAGAGTTAAACCTCTGCTGGTTCTGGATTGGAGGGAGGTATAGTTGATTTGTGGGGTTGCTGTCAGAATCTCATGACCAGAATAGACCAAGGAGACCTTGGCTCACTGTCAGAGGAACAAAATTGCCCAAGCCTTTGTCTTCTGGTTTGTCAAGGGCAGTCCCTTTCTCTGCCCTTGAAACAGCTGGCATGCCTCTGGCCTTTCTTACAGGACTCATCCATAATCAGGGTCTTCCATCACTGTGCTGCTTGCCCATGATGCAAATGATTTGCCTCTTTTTCAGCTGGATGATGCTGACATATATGCCACATTAGCAGCAATATTGCTTGTGCGCTCCTTGGGTGCATTCTGCATCAATTTTCTTCTGAATTCTCCTGTCCTCTGCTGTTTACTTTATATTCCCTCTCTATCCAATCATGTTTCAGAAATGTATTTATAGTATCTGATTGATTGCCAGACTTGTGCTTTATCTCTCTATGTTCAAACCCAAACAGATGCTATACAAACTGATGGTAGATGCAAACTGTTTATGCAGTGTGCTAGAGACCTAATTTGTGGTGCTGACCCCTGTGAGCAGGTGAGAGGGGACCAGGCTCCCTATATCCATGTTCCTTTGCTGCATCTTAGTTGAATTTGAAATGGCCCTTCCAGCATCAGCAGTATCTTGATGTAATTGACAAGAAGTGCTGGATGCTTGCTGAGTCAGTGAGGTGTGTGCTTGCCAAGTGATTGCAGCAGAAAGGAGGCTTTTGCTAGCCTCAGATGGAGCAAAGCCAGTGTTCTGTGGGTCGTCTAGTTGTTTGTGTCATCTTAACTTTGGGCTCCCCTCCCCATCGTAATTCAAGGTTTGGCAGAATTAACACCAAGTGTGGAGCAAGGGAGAGAAAAGGTGGAAGGAAGATGTCCTTGCTATAGCACAAGATTAATAAGGTTGGGCTCTTGATTTTGTTACCCTGGTACATCATGCTCTCCCCCTTTACCACAGCCCAGGCTGGGTTTTGGAGTGAGAGAATTTTGTGGTGATCTCTGTAACCAAACCAATTCATAAAAACAATGAGTCCTCTAGCAATGTGACATTCAGTTGGTATGGAAAACTTGAATTCAGTTTTTTTTTGGGTGTTAAAGCCTGCAATTTTGCAGCATGGCATTTGAATGTGTAGTTTTAGACACAAATGTTCTCTTTCATATTTATATACCTCAAATTAACACGTTATTGTAGTGTTTCTCTTTATACCTCATTGTAGTGCAAGTTTCTCTTAATTGAGCACCCACTGGATTTCATGTTGTCTTAAATCACATTCACTTACATTAATTCTGACTAGATCTGTGCTGAATTTTTGCTGGAAAATTCAGGGTGAAAAGGGGAAGTGGGCTTAGTGGGCTTAGTGGGCTCAGTGTTTCCTGAAATCCCTTCACTGTAGATTTTCACATTTTTGCTGTTGTGTAGCAGTTGTTCCCCTCTTTTTTTTTTGGCACCATTTTTCCTCCAGTAACCTTTTGGGGGAGAGGATAGGTTCCGAATTGGATACACAAGTTCACAGCATTGCTCCGTTCCCAACAACCATTCAGGGTGAGGGTAGGAAACACTGTCTTTGCTCAGTATGGTATGGTGCAGTGATGGCGAACCTTTTTGAGCCCAAGTGCCCAAACTGCAACACAAAACCAACTTATATATTTCAAAGTGCCAACACTGCAATTAAACCTGAATACCGAGGTTTTAGTTTTAGAAAAACAACTCATAGAGTTGTCCGAACTAATTAACATATTTTGTCTTAAAAGAAAAACACAATAACAGAGCTTTCAATGATACAAACAGTTTTTTGTTGGGGAAAAAATCAGCTCAAAAAATTATAGTACTACATTGTACACATAGCCTGAAGGGAATTTATACAAACTTTTTAAATAATTAGGCACATGTATTTTTGGATAAGGGATTCTCAACTTGTAATATGATTATATGCCGGACTGAAATTGTATGGGGCAAGCTTTACCCCGGGTCCTTTCCCTGCTTCTACAGGTGTCGGATTAGTAAAAGTAAAAGTCAACCTGTACTAGGATGAGCAAGATAAACAAGAAAACTAAACGTGCTTAACACATTTTAAAGACTTTATGTCTTGGACTGCAAACACTGCACTAGGTAAAAGTTTGCATTGGGCATGCTTTTGCACAATTAATGTGATTTTTGCTATTGCATGCATGCTGATAATTTGTCAAACCTTGGCTCATACTCCGTTAGTTTGAGAGCAACACATGCAGCACTCAGGTCAACTGTTAGGGCTTTATATCTAAGCCATGCTCTGTGCATCATTTTTCAAAATCTTTTAAATGTGATAACAATGTAGAAAAGAATTCTGTAACAGGAATTCTGGAATAAAATCATTCTGTTCCACACTGTGAGAAAGAACAAAATCATTAGTGTTTTGCAGAAGGGGACAGTCTTTTCACGATCTGGTGACCAATGGCTCAAGTGCCCACAGAGAGGTGTGGCACCCGTGCCATAGGTTCGCCATCATTGGTATGGTGGAATGAACTGTGCTGCTGTGAACATTTTCATCCCTGCTTTGTAGAAATCATTTAAATGGGTTGGAAGTTTTGTGGTGTGTGTGCATTTTCTAACAGAAAATATACGTTCCTGTTTCAGCTCGGCCCTAATTCTGGACCACTGTGTTTCTGAATGGGCTCCCATTGCAATTGGCAAGGATACCAACCAAATTTTAATTGGAGGTATAGATGGCGTTTGAACTGTGTGGCCCTGCAAGGGTCCTTTATATCTCCCATGTTTTGTAACGTCTCTATGAAGCCACTGGATGAGGCCATCTGGGGATTTGAAGTGAGGTATCACCAATATGCTGATGATGCCAAGCTCTGTTTCTCCTTGTCATCTGAGTAAGGTGAGGCTATGCAGGTGCTGAACCAGTATCTGGAATCAGTAACGGTCTGGATGAAAGCCAATGGACTGAAGCTGAATCCCAGTGAGATGGGGTGTGTGTCATGTGGGTAGGTGGATCTCATGTCCAGGAAGTGGATGTGCATCCTGTTCTAGATGGGGTTTCACTCCCCCTGAAAGAGCAGGTCTGTAGTGTGGGGGCACTCCTTGGTTCAACACTGTAACTTGAGGCTCAGGTGGCTTCAGTGGCTAGGAGTGCCTTTTACCTGCATCAGCCAGTTCAGATACAACTGTACTTGGATGTAGTCTAGTTCTGCCAAAATGGTTCATTCTCTGGTAACCTCCTGGTTTGATTACTGTAATGCATTGTATGTGGAGCTGACCCAGAAGCTTCGGCTAGTGCAGAATTTGACAGCCAAAATTTGTGCTCTGTACAGCCAGGTAGAATCATATTACACTAGTTCTGAAGGAGCTGTACTGGCTGCCTACTTGCTTCTGAACTCAGTTCAAGGTGCTGGTGCTTACCTGTACAGCCCAAGGTGGCTTGAAACCTAAATATCTGCAGGAGTGCCTCTCCCTGTATCAGGCTGCTTATGTTTTAAGATAATCAGGGGAGGCTCTTCTCCAAGTACTCTGGGTATATTAGGCATCAACAAAAGAGAGAATCTTCACAGTTGTTGTGGTACTCTAACTATGAATACCCTCCCAGGGAGGTGTTACTGGTACCAACAATGCAATTGTTTCTGGTCCAGCTGAAAATGTTTGGTTTACTTAGGTATTTTAATTCGTTGATTTTTTAAAAATTCTATTTTCTGTTCTATTGTATTTGCTGCCTTCTCTGTTTGATGATGTGTTTTTGGTGTTTATATTTTATTATGCATTATTTTTATTGTATTTGCACACTACCCTGGTATTCACATGAATGAAGGGCAGTTCAAAAATGTTTCAATACATGATTCTGTGATGTGTAACTAATAATTGCAATTTATTTTGTATGTTACTGAAAAATTTGGCCTGAGATTTCCAACAGAAATTAAGTCACTTATGCTAGGCTTGTTTGATTTCAGCTTTAATTTGCCCCTCTGGGCATGTCTCCCCATCTGTAACACAGGGTGAACACACAACTGTTTGCAAAATATAATATGTGATACTCTTCATTAATGCTTATCTTCTGCTCCATCAGGAGGTTTCAGGGCTAAATGCATGTATATTTTTAAAACTACCATTTGTCTAGTATTCAGGCCATATCTGCCCTGCAAGTTGACTTCTTTTTGGTGCAGTGTTTGGCTTATGTTGCTAATAGCATCTCATACATTTGGTTGCCTGGAGCTTCAGGCATTTCTGGATTAGAAGCTGGACAGTTGGCTTATCCCTAGGGTTATCTGACTTGCTCAAATTCTGTCATTTTTTTCCCTGCACCCCCTTTTTCTTAAGAAAAATAAAAAGAGAACTTTCTGTTGGTAAGAACTGGACATTTGCATTGAATGATTATTTATGAACAAGTGTTTGTGTGTGTGTGTTTTCTAGTAAATTAGTTATATGAGAAATGTTTAATACAACTGTCCAGTAAATATCACATTTTGAACCAGAGAGGGGAAATGGCGGAGACATATGAGCAGATAACCAAGTATCAGATTTGCATACTTGTGTAGCTGAGTGTAGTGAAACAGTTTTCTGCCATTAGGCAGGGTGAGGTTACTTGCCTCAGTCCCACATTTGGGGGTACTCTTAAGGGCACTAAAATGTCAGTCATGTTGTTTCTATTTTGCCCATTACAGAGACACCATCTGAATTTTCTGCCTTAGGCTCTAAAAACATCTTGGTCCACCTCTGATGGTGAAATGTTCCCTCTCCTCAAATTGGGTCAGTTTATAGCATGATAAAAACACCACATTGCACATGCTTACAGAAATCCCCAGGTGTTCTCAGCACAAACAAAGCAACACTAGTAAATAAATACTGAAGCTGAGTATTGTATTGTCCTTTGTATATGACTTCTGATCATTCATTGTATCTCTGGCCTATAAAGGAAGAGTGGCATGGATAAATGCAAGGTGTTTTGTTTTTTTAAAGTGGTATCTTATATCTATCCTACACTTTACCATTTTGTAAAAGATGTACATTAAATGGGTTCTGCACTTTCTACCTACTGTGCTAGATATCACTTCTTAGCTGAATAATTTCTGTAAATACAGGGCAATTGGTGCAGCGTTAATGGCCATCTAATCACATAACTGGTGATTTTAGACATTTCACACTTCATGGGGAAATTGGTATCCTCCTGGCTTGAAAGTGGATAGATAGCCGGTTCTGTCCATTTGGTCCCAGCAGGCTCTTATATATTCAGGGACAGGTGTTAACTTTTCAAAGCCAGAACTGAACTAAATGTGTTAATTATAATTGTTGCTACTAGGGGCAACACAACTTAATTATACTTATTTCAAAACCCAGATCAGCCTTGTTTTCCATTGGCAAAATGGGAACAATCTGCCTTCCCATATGGATTTCTCAGAATACTTACATGAACATTGAATGCTTTGTATCTTCCTGCCATCTGAGGTATTGCTGATGGTGGGCAGATGATTTTTTAAATTAATTTATTTATTTTATTTACAGCTTTTTTTTCTCGCTCTTCGGCCAGAAAAGGCTCCCAGAGTAGTTTACAAAGATTAATATTAGACAATCCCTGCCCTCAGGCTTACAACCTAAAAGACATGACACAAAAGGAAAAGGGATTGGGAGGGAGGAGGAAGAAAGGAAAACTCAGGCACCAGTTCTTATTTACAAGGTTCTTATAGATATTTTTTTCTTTCTTTTTTTTGCTGGCAGGGAGGGGCAAAACAAGCTCCCTGCAGCTGTTCCTTCTTTGGCTGATGTATGGGGTCAAGCTGGTCTTCCCCTTGCTGCGATGTTAATCCTGAGAGTCTGCCGCCCCAGGGAACTGTCGGTTGGAGCTGTTGTGTTCCTTCCGGCAGGGAGGGGTGAAGCTGCTCCCTCTCCAGCTGATGTATGGGGTCAGGCTGGTCTCTGCCTTGGCATGATGTTGATCCTGGGAGGCATGGGGTGCAGCCTTCAGGCATGGTGCTTAGAGATGTGAAGGCCTGGGGGGGGAATGAAAAATGTTTTTGATTTAGACATATACAACACTCATATCCAAAGTGCATCAATATTGTGACTGTGAGGCTGGTTCTGCCCCAGTGCTGTTCCTTTTGTTTGCTACAACGTACTATGGTTTCTATTTTTTCTTACTTCTCCAATGGCCAAAACTAAGATACGTGTGCTTAGATAGCATAGGGTGCAATGGTTTGCATTTCTCTCTCTTGTAATACATATATTCACAATTTCGCTCATACAAAACAAAGGAATTCATACCTTTGAAGCTGCAATCCTATATACACTTACCTGGGAGCAAGCTCCTCTAAATTGTCAGTCTTACTGTTGAGTAAGCATGCATAGGATTTCTCTGTACATTGCAGAAATATGCCAAATAGTACAATTTTATATGCAAAGTAAGATATAAATTAGGCATTTTATGTTATTAAAGCAATACAAAGTTTAGGTTTTATAGGAAAATAAGTATGGTATATAATATATTTCAATTTCCCTCCAAATGTTTTTTTTTCTCTTTCTGGAAAAACCTGAACATTTTTTTTGCCTATGGCTTCATTTTTGGAAATTTTACACCTCTAGAATGCCCTCCTGTGAGAAGTCTGTTGGGTTCCATTGATAAGTTAATTTTATGAGCTCATTGCCTTCACAAGGCAGTGTACAAAGTAATTATACAGCAAACATATCAGTACAAAAATAATCAAAAATCCACATCATGCCTCTTGAAATGAACAGTAAAACTTCATTGTGACACAACAATTAATAAAAAGTGGATTGCAATGAAAACATCTTGAGAGATCGCTTTAAAAATCAATGGTGATAGGGACATACATACTTCCTGGGGGAAGGCATTCCACAAGTGAAAACCTGATTGTTTCAGAAGGCCTTTGGTTAGGTGCAGGTTGAATGTCATGTAGTACTACTGGCTTGTCCTATCCTAATGGTGAATCAGGATCCACACGGTACAGAGAATCATCATTGTCGTCGTCGTCGTCGTCATCATCATCTATTACATTTCTATACCGCCCAATAGCCAAAGGTCTCTGGGTGGTTTACAAAGATTAAAAACACAAAATACAATGTAATAACATAATATAAAACCATTAGCATATAATAATATAAAAACAATTTTAAACAATCAACAATAAAAATCCCAGGACCTGTTAAAAAGCCTTATGGTATGCTGTCAAATGCCTAGGAGTAGAGGAAAGTCTTGACCAGGTGCAAAAAACAAGACAATGTTGGTGCCAGGTGGACCTCACTGGGAAGAGTGTTCCACAATCAGTGGGCCTCCACCAAGATGGCCCTTTTCCTTGTTGCCATCCTCAAACCTCCCTTGTAGGAGGGCCTCAGATGATGATCATGGTGTATGGTTAGGTTCATACTGAAAGGAATTGTGCTAAATTATGTTTTCTTTTCTCAGTTCCCCAATCTCCATGCACATGGCTAAAATCTCAGAGACCGCTACATTGAAAACAAATGTCCATGTTATGGGCGGCAGTATCCTATGCTGCCTGTACTCCAGCAGGACCCAGTGCCAGTGCAATGGGGAGCTAGCAGTTCCAAAAGCAACCTGGAACAAGCAAAAACATTCTTCTCCAGAATGGGCCAGTTTGGTAGGATGTAGCAATCAGCTAGAATTGCAGGACCCTGGATAGCTCCAAGGAGCCAACTTGCTCTAAAAAGGTCTGGTCTGGAGCTCAACCAAGCCTTGTATTTCCTTTGGGACAGCCTATCTCTCCCAGGCGCCTCCTCCTTGAAAAGTGGAGAGAAAATGGGTAGGCCTCTGGCTTCCGGCCCAGCACACTGTCACTTCTCAGTCTGCCACCCCCCCACCCCCCACCCCCCACCCCCCCACACATTAAGTGTTTTCTGTGCTGGTTAGGCATCACGGAGGACCCTAGTATAAATGGGGTCAGAGAAAGCTGGTTAAGGGGGATGCTTTCCTTGGGTGGGTGTGTCACAATTTGAGGGGCTCTGGCTGAAGCAGTTTCTGGCTGACAGGCTCTGGCTTGTGGTTGGATTTTGGGTTCAGTGCCTCTGCAATGTGTACCTCTGGTCAAACTGGTGTCTTCTTCTCTACGTCAGAGCGCTGGCTCCTGCTCAGAGTTGGGGTCATGATAGCCACTCCATCCTATGTGTTGGTTGTTGTGGCTTTTGGGGGGCTGTGTTGCTTTTATTTTATCTTCATTATGGCTTTGTGTGTGTGTGTGTGTGTGTGTGTGTGTGTGTCAGTATTATTAGCTGCCTTGGGGATCTTATGAAAGGTAGAGTATAAGTATTTTAAAAATAATAAAATAATTATGATGACTGATTTCATGGTGGCAAAGATTAATGGGAGCACTTTAAAACACTTTCATACTAGATGTCCTATATAACTTTCTTTTGGTTACGTCTTTCACTTCAGAACCATGAAGTGGTATACAAACATTAGTTTATTCAATCACTGTACCAACAATACACATATTCCTTTGTCTGAATGGCTAAGTGTGTGAGAGGCATGTGAGCTTAGGTAGATTGACCTTGTGATTGGAAGCTCCAGACATGGCCAATTTTTCTTCTATAAAGGAAGAAATTGAGCCAGAGGAAAGGGAGAGTAGCCGGGTCACCTTGAGCTAGTCACTCTTTCAAAGGGTTGTGTTAAGTGTGAGTGTAGGTTTAAGAAAAGGTCCTTTTTTCAAGAAGCCTTTAACTGTGTTAGCTTTAAACTGAAGAACCACTGTTTTAAGTTATTCTCATATTTATATTTGGATTCTTATTATTTAATTTTATTTTTAAAATCATTTTTATTGACTGTCTTACCTTCATATTTTTTGATGAACTTCTCAGAGAACTGTGACTTCGGAATTGTATAGAATATAATAAATTAATAATAAATAAATGCTAAATGCTCTTCTGGTTTTAAAGACTATATCTACCTGATTATTATTGATTTTTGCTAAATAAATATGTGTGTGTGTGTGTGTGAGAGAGAGAGAGAGAGAGAGAGAGAGAGAGAGAGATTTCATATTACTGGTGCCTTTTTCTGGATTGAATGCTGTACTATGACATTCACTGAGGCTGGGTTCTGACCAGCGCCATTGAGCCTCTTCTAAATTCTCCATTCAATGTGAAAAGGATAAACCTTTAAAGCCCTATCTGGGTAGAAATCTTATATTCGGTGTTTGAGATATTTGGCACTTGACAGGGTATCACTTTAACATGTTAAAAAAAAATCTCATCCTCTAGTTCCCATGTTTGGGTGAGGCAGTTCTCCAAGGAGAATGTCTTCCCCACTGAAAATAATTCTCCCTTGGCAGTATATAGCCAAGAGAGAGGCAGTGTGGGGTAGTGGTTAGAGTGTTGGACTGGGACTCGGGAGATCCAGGTTCTAGTCCCCACTCGGCCATGAAACTCACTGGGTGATTTTGGGCCAGTCACTGACTCTCAGCCTAACCTACCTCACAGGGTTGTTGTGAGGAAAACATGGGGGGGGATGATTATGTAAGCCGCCTTGGGTTCCTTTCAGGAAAAAAGGCGGGGTATAAATGTAATAAATAAATAATAATAAATAATATAAATATAAAATTTAAAACCACAGATTAAAAACAAACAAACATAATGAGTTAATCATGGTGGTGAGATTTGAACTGAGGAGGTTCTAATTCACAGCTTAGTCTACTAGCCACTGTGCTACACTAGCTCTAATCTTAATTTAACGAGATAAATTTACCTGAATTGTGAGTGTCTAGTGCCCTTTTGAGAACATCAGACCATGACGTAGGGAGTTGGGGTCAAAAAAAGGAAACTCCTGAAAACAACATGTTGGTACCATGAAACACATCCTTTCTTTCCACCACCACCACCCCTACTATTGTAATGCACCACTGTTTGTGTTTAACACAGTTCCTTGCTGTGTTAAATCTACTTTAGACTGTAATCTCTTCGGGTTAGTGACTGTGCTGGATTTATATATAAAGCAGCCAAGAACTGTAGAACTATTGCAGGGATTATATTACAATACCAAGCCACTCTTATTTTTACCAAAAGTTCCAGGACTTGGCAATTTAACGGATACTTACTAGCCTTAGAAGACTATCAACCTCCGTGACAGATACCTATGACACTTTGCCTGTCTTTAGATAAATAAAACAATAGTGCCTTGTTTAGATTGGCTGCTAATCTGCAGGCAGCACACTGCTCTAATTTCACATGTGAGTGACTGTTTCCTAGTTGCAAGTGTTTGGCCATCTTTCTGTCTTTTGGACATCTTAGGTGCTGCAGAACTTCTTAGACACAATGAACTTTTTCATAGTTTATTTTAAGGGGAGCAGTTTTAAGTTAGATCAATATGGAATAGTTGTGCAGAATTATTCATTCAATGAATAGGTGCACATCATTTGCTTTTCTTCAGGCACAAGACTAAAGATATACTTTCTCTTTGCTACTTAATACACTTTCTCTTTGCTATTAAAATTACTTTCAAGAAAAGAGATTATTAATAAAAAACACACTATTTATTTAGAAATATATGAGAGCTATTTTACCATGGCTATTAGTCATGAGAGAGATTTTTGGCATTCTAAAAAAACCTACCTCATATTTACTGGGACTTCTGAATCTTTCTTCTTCTTCTTCTTCTTCTTCTTCTTGGAACAGGAGATCTGCAAGCCTTATCCCAAGATGGCTTTGTAACTCCCAATGAGCATAGATGGTTAAATGGTATGGTTTTCTGAATTGCGGGCTATATGTACACCTTGGTATAGTTTTCCTCCCATTACATGTCTGGCTATCTTTCTATCAATACTGTTTTCCTGTCGTTGGGCGTATTATATCCTAGGAGTTTGATCGGTGGCACCTGTTTGCATGTTTAGGATGTAGCTGGTTTTCATTGCTGATTTCAAGAAGAAAATTTCTTCAGGTCAGCAGCTCTTGTTAATTTTTGCTTCTATACTTCTCCCTTCTTTTTATCTGAGTACTTCCTACAATATGTACTCCTTATCCTACAGGTATGTCTAATTTTTGTGCATCTGCAGCAGCCTTCCCCAACCTGGTATCCTCCAGATATTTTGGACTTCATCTCCCATCAGCCCCAGCCAGCATGGCCAATAGTCAGGGATGATGGGAGTTTTAGTTCAAAACATCCAATGGGCACCAGTTTGGGGAAGGCTGATCCATATGGTCAAGGACAAAGAATCACTATTTTGCTTTAAAAGCACCAAGACAAGAAAAATTCCTAGCACACACCAGTTTTGTCAGTCTTAGGGCCAGATATTCTTCGGCACTGCTCCTTCCTGGTTTGGTACATATCATGAGTATTTATAAAACAACTTGAAACATTGACATATATTTATATAAATACAGGTGTACACTGTTACAAAGAATACATGCTATTAACTGTGAAGTTCTATAGCAAATTTAGTGCCAGATCTTTTTGGAATTGGTGGGACAGGGCAAATTCTTGTTGTACCACTTTTGAGGTAGTAAATTTCAAGCTCTTATAGTCACTTAAATCCTGTTCTGCTTTATGGGCTCCTCTAATATAGTTGAGTCACAGGGTGCAGACTACTGCAGAGTGGATTAATTTGCTACCGTTAGTTTGGATGTGTTAAATCTGCTAAGGATTAGATTAGATTATTTTAGTGTCTCTTCTAGCTCCATAATTCTATGTAATTAAAGATGTATACATTTTATAGATGCACAGGGCAGGTTTAAACATAACGTGAAGCCTCATCAATACTATAATTATCTGAGAATGCCTCTGAATTTAATTATGTACCTATCTCTGCTTCCTGTGGAAGGTTCCTTCATGAGACCACTAAAGGGCTGTGCAAAGGCTGAACATTTGTTTTATGAGCAGAATGCAGATGGGCCAGACTTCTTTTTAGGAACTGACTTTAAGAGAACAACTTTTGCATCCCAAGAGATCCCAGTCTAAGCAGTTCTGATTGGTTTTCAATATTAATTGAAAACAGTTGCCTTTCAGTTTGGCAATTCCGGGCAGATAGGATGCAGGGCTAGATGATTACCCCACTTGTATTGCACATGTAGCATCATGGCCAATGGTGGTTCCTAGTTCAATACCACAAATTCAGTCTCTCTGTTACTCTAGCTTTTTTACCTTAGTTCAGTGTTGTAGCCTAGAGTACTGCAGAAGAAGGGTATAGTATGAAGGAAGTATTTTCTGTTAAAAAGTTCTGATAAAAGTTTGCCCTCTTTTTTATATAATATACTTTTGGCTGTGAGGAAGAGCTATAAAAAGGACTTCATGGGCTGCTGTTCTGTATTTTTCTGTGTTCTGGATCCATGAATCTACTCAGGCTGTGGTTCGCTATTCTTTGTTTTGAAGAGGTAGGGCCTGGTTCTGGTTCTTCCACTAGTTTGTGTTATCTGGTTGGCTGGGCTTTCAAGATAGGTCAAAGAGGTTTTCATGTCCCCTCCCCAGTTAAAGCTATGTGAGGTGATGGAAGTGTGAAATGTTACATTTTGATATGCATCTGTCACAACCATAATCCTAGTACTGAATGACACTGGCAGGGACAATGGCTGGGTTCACACAACACGACAACCCATGGTTCAACGACAACACACTCAACCCTTACTCAGCCTTGAGTCTGGGATGAGTCTGGGTTGTTGTTGAACCAGGGGTTGTCATGTTGTGTGAACCCAGCTGTGCTGATACACCACAGTTTGTTAACCACTAACAACCAACAGTTCACAACTGAATAACAAACCATGGGTTCTCTTTGTAGGTTGTTTGTGGTTAACAAATAAAGGTTTGTTATTATGGCTGGGTTCACACAACACACAACCTTGTGTATGTTGTGTGTGAACCCAGTTACTGTGTATTCCCCACTGTTTTTAATCCCAACCTATTTCAAATATTTAGGGTGTACTGCTATGCATGTTTAGAAAGAAAAAAGTCCTACAGCTCCCAGCATCCCTCCAGCCAGCCATGCTGGCTGCGGCATGCTGGAAAGTGTAAGATTCTTCTTTTTTTGTCTAAACATGCATAGGACTGCACCCTTAGGTTGTCACTGCAAGAATCTATTCTTTCTAATCCATTGCCTGCCTTGATATAAACGTGCTTGTCTTTCTTCATATATTGCTTGTGGCCTCTTGCAAAGGACATTACTGCTAGAGGGAAGAGTAGATCAATCAAGTTTACTGATATTCCAGAACAGTACTAAGATTAGGTGGTTGGCCATTTCATAACTAATTTTTTTTTACTGCAGATTTAATAGTGGGTTATCAGTGATTGCAGGAAGCAGGCATTTGAAAAGCAATTGCTGGTATTTCCTGTAAGCATGTGGGAGCCTCTGCAAGTTTAATGGTGTATACTAAAGTGTCATTTACTGTTTTGCTATTATACATTGAATTGTGTCCTTGTGCATTCCCACCGCTTCCTCTCTGTCACTAACAGGACAAATGCAATTCCTAAGACAGTTTGGAACAGTCTTGGTCTCTTGTTAGAATTCTTTTTTACAATGGTGGTGTTCAGTATGTTTCTAGTGTACAGGTTTCCAGGATTCAGCCTGCAAGAACTTGAAAAAAGAGAAGTATTCAAACTAAATTAGAACTTCAAACTTCATTATTAAGCCCTTCTTTGTATGAAAACTAATATGGAACTGTGGGGCCATAAAGATCCGGCCCCAGGCAGCTGGGCTTCATCTGCCATCGCCTCTGCTGGAGAGGGCCAAGCCAGGCAAGTAGCCCAGCCTTGCTGCCTGCTGCCTGCTGCCTGCTGCCTGGGAGGGACCACCCGCACCACCGGTGGGACTGCTGGCTGCCGCTGCAGGACCGGGCCCAGCCAGGAGCCACCCCGCCTCACCTGGAACTGTGGGGCCAGAAAGACCCGGCCCCAGCGGGGGCGGGTCCGCCGCCGCCGGGGTCGCCACCGAAGGGGCGACACCAAAGGGGGTCGCCCCTTTGGGGGAGCCACTTCGGGGGTGGCATGAGGGTGAGGGCCTGCCCCCGTGCTGATGGGGATATAGGTGGGGCTGGGGTTTTAAAGAGGCCCTGCTTTTTGAAGGGCTTGGGGGTTTTAGGGGTTGATTTTAGGGGTGGGTCTCCCGCCTGATCGACGGAAGAGAGGGGGCATGTGCCTCTCCCAGGGAGATGATGGAGGGAGTTCTAGGGGGCAAAATATACCACTGTTGAGCGGCAGGCGCTGGCAGAACGCTAGGGGCAGGCCACGCCAATTAAGGGGGACAAGGGATCGATGCTTAATACCTATCCCTTGTCCCGGGCCTGCCCAGAGCCAAGGGATAACTGGGGGATGTGTGGCTCCTCCCCATACCTTGCGTTTGCTGTTGTGCAATGCCAGGTCTGTTACCCAGAAAACATCTCTCATCCATGACTTTATCCTGGATGAGGGTGTGGACCTGGCATGTATTACGGAAACCTGGCTGGACGAGGCCGCTGCTCCAACTCTGGCGGCCTTGTGTCCGGCTGGTTTCTCGTATGCCCAGTAGCCAAGGGTTGGGGGACGGGGAGGGGGAGTGGCTGTTATTTACCGGGAGTCCTTGGTCCTTACCAGACTCCCTCTCCGGGAGACCAAGTTTATTGAGTGCATGTACTGGAGGTTGGGTCCCAAGGGCAGTCTGGGGATTCTGCTCGTGTACCGTCCACCCCGCTGCACGACAGACTCCCTGGCCGAGGTGCTGGAGGTGGTCTCTGATGTGCGTGTGTTGTCCCCCAGGCTATTGGTGCTGGGGGACTTCAATGTGCATTCGGGGGCTGTCCTCATGGGGGCACCTCGGGACTTCATGGAGACCATGGCTTCCTGGGAGCTGCACCCTGTATTAACTGGACCTACCCATGTAGCCGGTCATGCACTGGACTTGGTTTTTGTTTCTGGAGAGGGGGGAAATGATCTGGAAATCGGGGGTATATCCACCACCCCCTTGTCATGGTCAGATCACTATCTGGTGGGGTTGGATTTCTCGATGCCACAACCCCTCTGCAGGGGTGAGGGACCTATTAGGATGGTCCGTCCCAGGCGTCTTATGGATCCGGATGGATTCCTCAACGCGCTTGGGGAATTGGAGCACACAAACGGTAGCTCGGTCGAGACCCTGGTGGACGACTGGAATGCTGCAATCACCAGGGCATTAGACCGAGTTGCTCCGAAGCGCCCTCTTCGCCTAAACAGAGCGCGCGCGGCGCCATGGTTCACTCCGTCGCTGCGAGCTCTGAAACAAGAGGTGAGAAGGCTAGAGCGCCGATGGCATAATTCCCGCTCCGAAGACAATCGAACACTGGTTAGAGCTGCATCTTCAGCCTACCGGGTGGCGGTGAAGGCAGCAAAAAAGAATTTCTATGCTGCCTCCATTGCGTCTGCGGAGTGCTGCCCCAGGAGGCTGTTCCAAGTGGTCCGGAGTCTGGTCGGTCCAGTCGCTCCGGACCCATTGGGACAGTCTAAAGCCTCCTGTGAGGCTTTAGCGAAGCACTTCGCAGATAAAATCGATCGGATTAGGAGTGGGATATCGTGCGTCGTGGACACAGAGAGTGAGCGGGAGGAGGCCAATGGCAGACCGGTTTTGTGGGATCGGTTTCGGCTTCTTCCTTCTGATGAAGTGGACAAGGTGCTTTCATCTGTGAGGCCGACCACTTGCTTGCTTGATCCTTGCCCGCCCTGGCTCATCATGAGCTGCAGGGAGAGACTGAGTGAGGGGATCAAGGCGATGGTGAATGCCTCCCTTGAGGAGGCAGTGATGCCATCAGCCCTCAAGGAGGCAGTAATAAGACCGCTTCTAAAGAAGCCCTCCTTGGATCCCCAGGATTTAAACAACTTTCGCCCAGTCTCCAATTTACCATTTCTGGGCAAGGTGATCGAGCGGGTGGTGGGTGCTCAGCTGAAGGCACACTTGGATGAAGCCGATTATTTAGATCCGTGCCAGTCGGGCTTCAGGTCTGGACATGGGATGGAGACGGCCTTGGTCGCCTTGGTGGATGATATGAGGAGGGCTTTGGATAGGGGCGAATGCTCCTTTCTAGTCCTCCTCGATCTCTCGGCAGCTTTTGATACCGTTGACCACGGTATCCTCCTGGACCGCCTGGAGGGGTTGGGCTTGGGAGGCACTGTATTGCAGTGGTTCCGGTCCTTCCTCTCTGGAAGGTACCAGAGGGTAGTTCTCGGGGAGGAGGCTTCGGACCCTCGGCTGCTCACTTGTGGAGTGCCGCAGGGTTCCATCCTCTCCCCGATGTTATTCAACATCTTCCTCAAGCCGCTGGGAGCTATCATCAGGAGGTTTGGGGTGCGGTGTCATCAGTATGCGGATGACACGCAGCTCTACCTCTGTTTCAAGTCCTCACCGAGGTTGGCCGTTGAGACCCTGTCCAAGTGCCTGGAGGCAGTGGCTGGCTGGATGGGAAGGAACATGCTGAAGCTGAACCCCGACAAGACCGAGGTACTGCTGGTGGGGGACAAGGGGAGGTTAGGGGATGTTGACCTGGTGCTGAATGGGGTACATCTACCCCTGAAGGACCAGGTCCGCAGCTTGGGAGTCATTCTAGACTCCCAGCTGTCCATGGAGGCTCAGGTGGCAGCTGTGAGCCGGGCAGCGCTGTATCAACTCCATCTGATACGGCAGCTGCGCCCCTACCTTCCTAATCACCTGCTCCCATCAGTGGTTCATGCCTTGGTCTCCTCTCGCCTAGACTACTGTAATGCGCTCTACGTGGGGTTACCCTTGAAGACGGTTCGGAAGCTGCAGCTGGTACAGAACGCGGCGGCTCGCCTGGTTAAAGGCAGCCGCCGGCGGGATCACATCACGCCAGTGCTGAAGGATTTGCACTGGCTACCAGTTGCTTGCCGAGCCGAATTCAAGGTGTTGGTTTTGACCTTTAAAACCCTATACGGCTCTGGTCCAGTTTATCTCAAGGAGCGTCTCCAGCAACACCAAGTGGGCCGCTCAACAAGATCTGCCACGGATGGCCTTCTCCTTGTCCCTTCAGCCAGAGCAGCTAGACTGGTGGGGACGAGGAAGAGGGCCTTTTCTGTGGCGGCCCCCGTACTGTGGAACTCTCTCCCGAGTGACCTCCGCCATGCCCCCTCTCTGATGAGCTTCCGTCGCTCATTAAAAACCTGGTTGTTCAGGCGGGAATATGGGGTGGGTTAAGATTTTAAAATTTTTATATTGTTTTAATGTATTTTATTGCATTTATGTATTTTATTCTGTGTACATCGCCCAGGGTGGCCGGTTGCCGGCCAGATGGGCGATAAATAAATATTAATAATAAATAAATAAATAAATAAATAAATTTATTAAAATTTATGTGTATTTATTTTATTTATTTATTTATTATATTTATACCCCACCTTTTTTCCTGCAAGGAACCCAAGGTGGCTTACATAATCCTCATCCTCCTCTCCATGTTTTCCTCACAACAACCCTGTGAGGTAGGTTAGGCTGAGAGTCAGTGACTGGCCCAAAGTCACCCAGTGAGTTTCATGGCTGAGCGGGTATGTAAAATGGGAGGTTTGCAGTCATATTGATGGGCATACTTGCCCAAGCTCTGAAACTTGGGGGCAACAAGTTAAGTTAAGGCACATGTTTAGACAGGAAAAAGGCCTACAACTCCCTGCAAGAGGCAATTGTGTTCCCTCCCACTAATGGGTTTCCATTGCAGTTCCCACAGTCATGGAAATCCAACACACTGTTGTGACGCTTGGCTCTGCTCCAATGTCTTTTGTTCCCAGAGACTAGAATGGTGGGGCAATGTGCCCCACCATCAGTGCTGGTATTTCTCCTTGTTCTTCCTCTTGACACATCTGTATCACTGATTCCCACTGCTCTCTTCAATTCAATTCAATTCAATTTATTACGGTCATAAGACCAGCAAATAAAATAAAACAATAATATTCAGAAGACCAACAAGACATACACAGTGAATACAATAATATATATTTTAAAAGATAATAATTAGTTAAAATAATTGATTAAAACTGGCATGTGCTCTCTTGTTCCTCTTTTCTTTCTATTGTGACACAAAGATAATCTTGACTTTTATTGGATATAGGCTCATTTTAAATGCACAAAGAGAATAATTGGTTGGAAACTGTTACTTCACAATTTCTTAATATGTGGTGGTGGTGGTGTGTGTGCTTTAATGTTTTCAGATGATTTTAATTTGCTTGATTGCTGGCTGACCAGATTGCACTCTGCATCCTTGAGATTGAAATCAGAATGCAGGCTTCCTCTTGGGCTTAGATTTCTTGATTTGACTGAAAATATGACATTTTAACTCCTGTACACCACTAAGCTTTATGCCTTGGCATAACATATTCCACCAATGACTAAGTCAAAGTCTAGTGTTTTGCTATTATGCATTTTCATTCTTTTGCTTTTTTATGCCTTACTCTGTTTTGTAGATATTGTATACTGCAATTGGAATGCTCTTGATAATTGGCCTGTGTAGCCTTTTTTACTTAAATACTGCAAGCCACTCACTACCTTGACTGTGTAGTAATAAAGCAGTGATGTGAGAGAAGTTAAAGAAGGCTCAGACTTTTTTTAGCCACAATAACTATTTCTGGTGCAAAACTTCAGGTGTTGGCTACTCCCTGGAACTTAAAAATAGGTAGGCTATCCTAAGATTAAGGTCTGGTTGAGATTTTTCTTTCTTTACTCTTAGCCCCAAAGTGTAAAACCTGTCAACCCAATATCTTTGTTTCATGGGAGCAGAGACTAAGGGTGCAATTGTAAGCTGTCAGTGCATGAAACTTCATGGACTATTGTAATGGCTACTAATGAGGGCTATACACTACCTCCAGGATCAGAGGCAGCTTACTAGTTGCTGGGAAGGTGCTATTGCACCCATGCTTGTTCATAGGCTTCCCATAAGCATCATGTTGGCCACTGTGGGAACAGAATGCTGGATTTGATAGGCCTTTGGCCAGATCCAGCAGGGCTCTTCTTATGTTCTTATTGCTATAAGATTTCCTTATAAGTGGAGTATTTCAAGGAAAGGACCAGAAAGTAAATGGATGAAACATATGAAGATCAAAAGGTACTATCACAAACAAACCTTGTGTGTGTGTGTGGAGTGGGGAGAAGAAGAACATAGTCAACTATTGCCAGCCAGGGATTTAATGAGACAGTTTTTGTTAGGAGGGCAGACACAAACGTTGGGGAGGCAGGAGAATTGGGGGAATAGGTCTCCATAAAGGAGGTTTCTAGGGGGAAAGTTTGATAGGTAATGCTGAAAAAATAAGCCCCAGTGTATGCATTTTAATTTGGAATTATGATTTATGATATTTAAAGAAAGCAAATCAATTAAAAATACAATATTTTCCACATATGAAACTGTGTGTGTGTGTGTGTGTGAGAGAGAGAGAGAGAGAGAGAGAGCGAGAGAGAGAGAGCAAGCAAGCAAGAGCTGGTTTGTTTGTTCTTGCCATGGTGTGTGTGTGTTTACTCTCTGGTTTTTGGGTGTATGTGTGTGTTTTGCCAGTGTGTTTGTGTTTCTGTGAGTGAGCATCAACAGTTTGTGGTTTGTGAAATGGGTATTTTGTTGTTGGGGCAAATATGGGATCTGACATCTGGGACCCAGCAGAACCCACCTCTGCCTTGTACTTAGTTTCTTGGTCAACTTATTTGTCTCCGAGGGTGCTTCCAGTTGGTTTTTTTTTTTTTTTTTTTTTTTTAAAGTGCAATCACTCTGCCTCATTCATGGAAATTTATGGGGTGGGGGTCCAGATGGCATCCTCCTCCACTTGTAACCTTCCTGCATTTTCCTACGGCTTCTTCCATCTTTTTTCTTACCAGAAAAACAATCTGTTAAGGAAGAAAAGATGGAATAGCTTCACAGTGCCTTTTGACTGTTAGTGCTAGGACTCGTCCATCTAGAAGCACCCTAGATGGTGCTTGTGAAATGGGTGTTGGAGCTCAGACCCCACCTCTGCCTTGTACTTAGGTGCTTGGGCAAGTTACTTTTCTTTAAGAGTTTTTCTTCACGGGGCAGTTAATTGCTGTATCAACTTTCGGTTTCATCGCAGAATTGAGATCTGAGCTCTACACAAGGAGCTTTCCCTTTCCTGCTTTCCCACTACATAACCTCTAAGTGGCACAGTGCTATAGCAGAATAGCGCAAATACACAAGTAGGAAAATACATTTTCTTTAACTTTCAGAGATAACACCCCATTTTCCCTGCTCTAAAAACCCCAGGGAAAGTGCTCTTGAAAAACAGAAGTGAAATTGGGGGATCACAACATTGTCTAAAGAACCTGTAAATAACCATGAGTAAGGAATCATGAGTGCACAATAAATGCCTCGTGTAGAAAAGCTCTAAGTCTCCCCAGTTTTTCTTTTGTGAAATGGGTGTTTTGTGACTGGCCACAAAATGTTTAAATTGGCCATGCTGGCTGGGGTTGGATCCAGATATGCGCTTAGAGTTATTTTCATGCTGGAGCAAGGGGGCAGGGGTGTAATGTTAGGAATTTGAGGATTGGAAGAATTTTGTGTGGGGAGACAGACTTACCATTTAGGGAAGCACTGCCCCATTTCCTCCCTGTCTCTACACTCCTGATGCACACTCAGTGTTTATTACTCCTTTTTAATCTTGCACTTTAGGATGGGAGAGCTGCCTTTTGGATCATCTCTTAACAAACTCAGTTTCTCTGAGCTTTCATAAAGAATTGCTCGAGAAAATTTGGGTCCTTTCCAAGTGCTTTCTGAGAGAGCTTGAAAAGACCAAGCAGATGAGATCCCTGCCAGCCCTCCTTGCACCAAGATGACATATTAGGGATGAAGACTAAGTAAGGGCTTTGCAGAAAACATGGATTTTGAGGAGAAATGTGGAGGACGGGGGAGAGAGGGAGAAAGGGAACTATGTAGGTGTTGTGAGAGTGATCTTCAGGCATAAGGGTCAGCAAGGGAAAATGGGCAGAGATGTTCAAGAAAGCAGAACTTTTATCAATTGAAGGTGGTAAAGCTGGGGAACTGAAAATTATAAGCAGGGCTACTGTGGCTCACGCTGGCTCAGCTTGTCTGAGCATGGAAAGCTAAGCAGGGTCAGGCCTGGTTATTACTTGGATGGGAGACCCCTCCTCTAGTTTCCTGCATTGAGCAGGGAGTTGGACTCGATAGCCTTGTAGGCCCCTTCCAACTCTATGATCCATTTAGGGCACATTGTGTGCGTGTGTTCATGTATATATATGGGGGGGGGGGCTCTGAAGATGGGAATCTCAGGGCTTGAATGATAGGAGAGGTGATATTTTGAAATTAAACCTTAAGATAAAAAAACAACACCATAAAGTTGAGTGTTTCTTTTGAGGAAGAGGCAAGGTGAGTAATCAGTTTAATATGTACCAGTCACCTGCCAAAGAAAAGTAATTCTTAGAAAGAGGGATGGGAGTGTAAGCCTTTCCCTTAGTATCAGAAAATGGCCTCATCGTGCAGGTTCATGTCGTTGCCCTGCTTCCTCCGTTGCCTTCACCAGCCCAGTACTGTAAGCACAGCTGTCTTAAAAACATGTTATGTGTTATTGTGTTTTAAAATCCCAATTGCGACCTGAGCAAATGAGTTCGGACAGAAGTCCTGTGGGAGTCTGGGCTTTTTCAAACCTGCTTTTATGCATTGGGTTTTGCTGTACATTGAGCTTGCCTTGCTTCTGTCACAGTCAAGCAGGACAAGACAAAACAAGCAAGGGGAAGAAATAATACACAAATTTCCGCATCCACAGCAGCTGGAGCGAACGTCAAACAGATGGGCTCTTCCACCCCGATTATCCTAACTGCCTAAATATAGAAATACGTGCCTTTTTAAAATAAATTTAAATTACCCGAGGGGGTGGTGTTAGCGCATGCTAGGACAGTGCTAACGAGTGCAAATAGAAGCCGGCTGCTGACGAGAGTTGATTCTATAGCTCCCACTGATGTCTGTCTGTCTGTCTGTCTCGCTCTCTCTTGCATGCTCCTCTCACCCTGTGTCGTGTACTCTCTCTTCATTATAAAGCGAATGCCAAGCAGAGGATGAAGGCTGCCTTCTCTCCAGATGGGGCTTTTCTTTACAGTATATATATAAAAAATGAGCTTTCGGTTTAAATCATGACTAACATTTCACATACATACTCATGCATACACCGCACAGTGAATAAGCAGTAAAGGTAATAACGGTCAAAGCAAGGGTCTGTTACATTCTAGAGTCTCCCAGCAAAAGTGGGACAGAGAATGGGGAGAAAAGACTAATATAGATTAGCTCATACTTTCTCCAGGCAACAGCTCTTTCCAGAAGGAGGTGCTGTAGGGGTCAGTGGAGAACTTCAGCAGTATTTTACTGGCTAATATTCCCAGAAGGAGGTATTGCAACTTGCAAGAATATCGTAAAGGTTCTCACTGGCTGGGTTCGGATAACATGATAACCCACACTCAAGGGTTGAGTATGGGTTGTTCTTGAACTGTGGGTTGTTGTCATTGAAACATGAGGTATTGTGTTGTCTGAACCCAGCTGTGTTAACAAGCCATGGCTAACCACGAACAACCCGTGAAGAGAAACCATGGTTTGTTGTTGGGTTATGAACTGTGGGCTGTTTGTAGTTAAGTAACCATGGTTTGTTGGTGTGGTGGGATTCAGACAACACGATAACCCACATTTCAACAACAACCCATGTTGCAATGACAACCACACTCAGCTCATACTCAACCCTTGAGTGTGGGTTACCGTGTTGGCCAACCCAGTCACGCTCTCTCCCCCTCCCCCTCCCCCTCCCCCGCCCCCCACCCCCACACACTTCAGAATGTGTTTGTATGACATATAAGATACAGCTGCAAAGCAATCTTTTAAAAAGGTAATGTGAGTGGCTGGCTGGCTGCTGCAGCTGTTTCTGTATACTGTTCTCACTTTATTCTATCTCCAGTGTGTGGTAAGGGAACAAAAGAGGTTCTGCGGCATGTGTGCTTGTATATATTTTATTTATATACATTATGTGTGTGTGTATCTGTCTGTGTCTGTGTCTGTGTCTGTGTCTGTGTGTGTGTGAAAGGTACATGACATTGAGTCGGGGGGGGGTAGGTGGGAATGCAGAATCCTGTTAGAGGATATATCAATTTTTCTGTGGTCTGCTTTGTTTTTGGTGTGTTAGATTTCTCTTCATTTACTTGCTTTAGGACTGGCCTTAATAAATATTCCCAGGTCTATGCTTATCCATGCGTGAAACAGAGGGTAGAAAAAAAGGATGAGCCAGGTGTCAGTGAAAGAATTAAAGAGGTGCGGCCTAGTAGATGGAGTCAGTCTGTGGAGTGCAAGTTATTATTCTCCTTCTACCACTTAATCCCCCACCCCCAGTGACATGCTAGTCAGCCCCCTGCTTTAGTTTTCTCATCTGTAAAATGGAGACAATTAGTTACTTGCCTTCCAAGGGGATTGGAAGGATTAATTGTTTTGGAGTGTGGTCGTTTCATAGCTGCATTGCTAGTGTCCATTTATCTACTTATAGCTCCCAGCTTCTGGCAGGCTAGCAGACACACATTTTGTGGCAGAGACTCTTTGCAGAGAGGAAACCTAGATATTTATGTCACCAACAGCACATAGAAGATCCTGCTATATTCTTTTTGGGTTTCTAGCTGGGGCATGTACTTAACAGGCCTTCAAGTAACCTAGATTGTATTTCTGCATTATGCAGTCCACTGTGGTTGCATATTACCTCTAGAACAGCATTTATTCCTGCCCTGCCCACTCTCCCTCCCCCCAAAAGGCTCTCTTCAAATAACCCCAAGGTGGCTTCCTGAGAGATTTTTGCACCATTTCTGTATACAGCACCAAGTTGTTGGTCTCTTACTAGGTACTGACCGAGTCTATATACAGCATAGTTACCTGTGGCAAGAAGAGAAAAGACCTGTTGATAGTGTAATATTTAAAATATATATTAGAAAACATATTACAAAACATATCAATAACAAGTTTGTAGTTAACAATATATACACTATAGTAAATAGAAGAATAATAACTAACAGCACAACCCTATGCATGTCTACTCAGTTCTATTACGTTTAACGGTGTAAGTGGATATAAGATTACAGTCTAAATAAATTAACTAACCATTAATCTAAATTCCATAATACATTTTAACCACTAGAAACAGACTATATTTACATTAGTTGAGAACACCTTTACTTATCAATGTCCATATTTCATAGATTTCATAGATCATAGAGTTGGAAGGAGCCTACAAGGCTATCGAGTCCAACCCCCTGCTCAATGCAGGAAACTAGAGGAGGGGTCTCCCATCCAAGTAATAGCTAGGCCTGACCCTGCTTAGCTTTCCACGCTCAGACAAGCTGAGCCAGCGTGAGCCACAGGCCTGTATCTTTCTTTCATGAATGTGATGTGCTGAACATATCCTAAAAAGAGCTATACTCTATTTTCTCTCATACATACATATTCAGTCAGTTTAGACATCTGCTTCTTTAATTACAGTACTTTAGTGTCTCTCCATTTTTAACAATCTAGATCTTAGCTGCAGTTAATGAATCCCATATATACTAATAGTGAACTCCTTCTCCAAGCGCTGATCCTTATGTAGCCAAAACATCACCATCCATGCACAAGAGGGAGATATCAGCAGGCTTGGGAGAATATCTAGAAAAACACCCTAAGGGGAGAGCCCTGAAGACAGCCCAGTGAGGACTGAGTGTGTTCAGTAGCCACAGAATGCTGAATAATTGCAGGGGGATGGAAAATTGTGTGTGGCGGGGGGAGTGGAATGGAGCATCCTGGCTGGCTGAAACCCTAAAGAGGAGTATTCCATTCTGCAGTGTTGCATCAGAATCTTATTTGTCCCATACTAATTCCCTATTCATTGATTTAACTGCCCCATCTAAGTATCCCAACAAAGTAACTACTAGCTAGTGGAATAATATATTAAGAGCACAATCCTATGGCCCCTAGGTGACACCTGAGGATGCTGGGCAGGCAGAGTATCTTTAGACAGCACAGCCTAGTGGGATGCACTTCCCTCCCTTGCTTGGCCTTTCCCAAGGGAAAGGCTCAGGGGCAGAGGGTCTGGTGACTGAAGTTTTCCGGCTTGGTCGGACAGGTAGAAATTGTGGATCCCCACTTTTTACTATTATTCGTTAGTCACTAAACCTATTGCTCACACAAACAGAAATGCCCATATACCGTAGAATTCAGTATTAGCACAGTAACAGCTCTATAGTACTTGCAAAAATCCAGTCTTCCATAAAGTGTAACTCCAGTTAAATCAAAAGAACAAAATGTATAGCTCAGTCCATTAATGGCACTTCCAGTCATAAAATCTGGAACAACCCAGGGAGCCCCAAAGGTAGTCCAAGCATTAGCTAAGGGTGCACTTGGCATTGCATTTTGTACAATCCTGCCTTTGCAGCAGCTGACTTTTCACAGGACAACCTGGAAATTCCTCTTTCAGTGTTTCCAGCTTCTGCGCTTCAAGCTCAGTTATTGGGTGATGGGTCTAATCCTGCAGGTGGTGGTGGTCACAGTCTGGAGCATCAGCTGACTGACTGATCACCTTCTCTTGCTCTCGCTGAGATTCAAGAATCTCTGCCCTGTAGCCTATAGTTCAGTGGTGGGCAACAGCCTGTGGGCTACATGCAGCCCCTGCCACCCCCTACCCCCCCCCCCTGCAGCCCGTCACCCTGCACTCCCCAGGAAAACTGTTTTTTTAAGGAAAAAATGGTGAATGTAGCTCTACAGTGCTCCAAAAAGGTCAAATTTAGCTTTTTTGCAAGCTAAAATCGACACGTTTAGGGCTCTGTAGCTACTATGGAGCCCCAAAAGGTCAAATTTCGCTTGCACACCAGCTAAATTTGACCTTTTTGGTGCTCTGCAGTGCTACAGATGTCATTTTTTTCCTTTTAAAAATTCATTTTTGAGTTGCCTGGCAGACCGTGGCCTTGGTGAGGCAGGAAGGGGGAGTCCAGAGGGAAAAAATGCCCCATGGACCACCCAAAGTTGCCCACTCCTGCCTGCTACAATTTGTAATATTTAATATCCTAGTAAGTAGGCATATAGGAATCTGCCTTATACCAGGTCGGACCTTTTGCCCATCTAGTTCTGTTTGCTCTGATTGGCAGTGATTCTCCAAGGTCTGTGGCTACCTTATCTTTTTAACTGGAGTAGGAGGAGATTGGACCTTCTGCTTGCAAAGCATCTGAATTGCTACTGAGCCATGGTCCCTTCCCTCTCTAATAACAGAGCATCACATTCAAATGGGTTGGAGGGCCAAGCTTCCCTCCTGTTCTCACACCCATAATTTTTAACACCACACACACACACACACACACACACACACACACACACACACTCACGCACATACACACACACAGGAAAATGTCTTGATGGGTGAGAGAGGCAATAGTAGGAGTTGTGAATAGTTTCTAAAAATATATCTTGCCATCCAAATCGATGTTCCACTCTTCCACATCTTGCCTACTACAACCCCTTCACTGACACCATTGCTGTCACATGTTTCCCTCACCCCCAAATAAACATCTAAGAAACAATGGGATTTCCTAGAGCACAGTTTGGAAGCCATGTCTTGGGCATCACCCCACATCTTGTACATGATTATGGAGTTTGGGTCCTAGTGACTTCTCCTCCTGGGCACTAAGCCTTATGGTTTTTGCACCACAACAAGGCTTCCAAGACAAGAATAGGTAGGGAAGTTCCCTCTTCAGTTGTTTCTGCGATTGTTATTTCCCTCCCTATCCCTGCCCACAATTGTCTCTTTGCCTGAATGAGGATAGGATCAGTTTTGACCTCTTGAGAGTTAAGAGTCGAAGAGACATATCTATAGAATCCTTCAAGAAGATAATGATTGGTTGAATTGGATTTAGTTTACCTAGATAAGAAACTAGGTAATGGTTGCCAAAGTTTTCCTTTCCAAAACAAATTCTTTTGGAAAAGGTATACATTTACCTCCTTTGTCTTTTTTTTAATTCTCTGAGAAAAAAACATTTCAATGTATAAACTTCATTAGACATTTTGAAAAGGCCCTATTATAATATGGTCATTATGGTGATTTATTTTGTGAAGTTTAGATAGAAGTGCTTTTTTTCGGGGGTGTGAAAACAGATTTGGAATACATTGGATACTTGGAAGCCACCGAGATTGGAGGCTTCTGAGTATGGCCCTGCTGGACTACTGCCGGCAGGGCAGGAGTAGTGACGGAGGCGATTTTTGCCTCTCCATCCTCCTTTTATGAAATTACCCTCTAGATGAGTCTCTGAGCCCATCTAGAGACAGCGTATCTATACAGCGTTTCTCATATTCTGGCCTTTTCTCTTCCTCCCCTCCCCGCCCACTTTTCCCTCCCCCCAAGGCTGCATTTGTGACCTCAGGAAGTAGCTGGTGTGGTTCTTTCTGTGGCAGCTGCAAGGGGTTGGGGAGGGACATTGGAACTTCATGTCTCCCTCTGGAGATAGTAGCAGTGTCTACTGCTTCGGGAGGGGAACTCTGAACAATCCTACATTCCCTGGGATGCTCTCCCAGGGACCATAGGGTGGCTCTCTTAAAAACAAAGGTATTGTACTGGGAATTTCGGCACAATGCAGTTTAACCTACTGTCCATTATCTGTGTGAGTAAGCAATCATAAAATGCAGTGAAGAGAGGCACTGTTATTCCTGTCTTCCTTGAAAATAACTTTACATTCAAGGTTTTGCCTGTATAAAATTATAGAACTGTATAATACTATCAAAGATAGCTAGTCTAACCCCTCTGCACCAAGGCATCATCCTATACAGCAAGCATCACTAACTGATTAGCCCATATCACCTAGAAAGTAAAACACAGGCAGGGTGCACAGTACCTCTAAGCAGTTCTTCGTGTCTGTCCAGGACTTGAATGAAAAGAAAAATATATATTAGGAGATCCCTTGAAAGCAAAAAATTGAAGAGGCTTCTTCATGGTAAGGAAGGAATACCAAAATCATACCTAAATGGGCCAGCTCTAGTTCTTTGGAACTTTATGATAGTTTTTGCCATAATGTAGTCTATTAGTAAAACCAAAATAAGTTCATACATGCATGGAAAAGCTTTCATTGCATCAACCATAAGTGTCAGAGTGTATAGTGAAACTATAGTATTTGTTTTAATTACTATAATAGATATTTGGATATATTGGATTTTTTTAGATATCATCCTGGTTATATCAACTGTGAGAAGCTGTAAAAATCATAAGCAGAAGATTAACTTGTGTGAATAAAGTTGTTGCAGCTAACAACTCAACTGTATTATCTACAATCAGTGCAAGCTTAATTGGGGGAAGCTTAATAGTGGTTGCTTAATGTGAGAAATCACTGATTGGTAATGGTGACTAAGTTTGCATGGAAGACAGCTTGTCTTCCAATACCTATCTTCCCCTGCTGGGTGTGCAGCTGCATGAGGGTTTGGGGGGTGGTCTAGGTCATACTCTGAATTCATGCAGGGCAGTGGTTAGTACTTGGACAATGTCTTGCGTGACTCAAGCATGTGCTATGGAACATGCACCAGGATCCTTTGTAGCACATTGAAATTCCATGTTAGATGTACAGGGTTTTTAAGTAGATGAGTGGATGTAGAAAGGGCTCCCTGAAGATTGTAACTGCTGCTCTATATCATGCAATATCTAAGAGCTAAACTATGCAAGAACTGGAAGATTCATGTTCTGACCTCTCAGTTTTTGTTACTACAGTTATTTAAAAGTGGTGACAGGGAGCTCTGGTTTTATTTGTGCAGAGGGAATTGGATGTCATCATGCCCCCACTGGAGGAATCCTCTGGGGGTTGGGAAGTGGAGGTACAATGTTTCTGGTGGTTCCATTCCTAAGTGGAGGGTTGATTCCAGAGGTTGGTGTTGTCGGACTATGGCTGGATCCTGTGGTATTAATGCTATGGCATCCCTCAGGGTTCTTCCTTCTCCCCTATGCTATTCAGTATCTACATGAAATTGCAAGTTAGGTCATCCATGGTTTTGGGTGTGAGGAGTTATTGGAATTCTAATGACACACCCCCAGCTCTATTTCTTGTTTACATCCGAATGAATTGAGGAAGTGGGAATGCTAAATCTGTGTTTGGGAGTTTTAATGGAATACATAAGGGTTAATAAATGGAAATGTAGGGAGCAATCTTATGGTCCCTGGGAGAGTGTCCCAGGGACAACAGAGTATGTCAGACTTCCCTCCTGAAGCCATAGACACTCCTACGACTTTGGGAGGGGCACTCTGCATTCTGATCCCTTGCACCCCATCTGCAATATGCATATACTAATACTAGTCTACCTTAGGGATGTGTAACCCTGGAAAACTCATTCCATTTGAGCTCAACTGACTTTTGACACATTTCTGACCTGACAGCCAAAAGTGGGCTAAGTCGGGCTTTTTTCCCCAGCTTCTGCAAAATTGCTTGAAATATTTGCACAAATTTGGATCCTAGAACTGTATATCTGTGGTGCGATTAGCCAGACTCATTAGTTTCGAGTCATAGAATAATAGAATAGTAGAGTTGGAAGGGGCCTATAAGGCCATCGAGTCCAACCCCCCGCTTAATGCAGGGACCCAAGTCAAAGCATCCCTGACAGATGGCTGTCCAGCTGCACCTTGACTGCCTCTCCAGTGTGGGAGAGCCCACTACCTCCCTAGGTAGTTGGTTCCATTGGCATATTGCTCTAACAGTCAGGAGGTTTTTCCTGATGTCCAGGCAGAATCTGGCTTCTTGTAACTTGAGCTCATTATTCCGTGTCCTGCAATCTGGGATGATCGAGAAGAGATCCTGGCCCTCCTCTGTAGCACCTTTCAAGTACCTTTCAAGTACTTGAAGAGTGCTATCATATCTCCGTTCAGCCTTCATTTCTGAAGGCAAAACATGCCCAGTTCTTTCAGTCTTTCCTCTTAGGGCTTTATTTCCAGGCCCCTGATCATCTTTGTTGCCCTCCTCTGAACCCTTTCCAGTTTGTCTACATCCTTCTTAAAGTGTGGTGCCCAGAACTGGACGCGGTACTTGAGATGAGGCCTAACCAGTGCTGAGTAGAGGGGAACCAGTACTTCCCATGATTTGGAAGCTATACTTCTATTAATGCAGCCCAAAATAGCATTTGCCTTTTTTGCAGCCGCATCACATTGTTGGCTCATATTCAGCTTGTGATCTACAACAATTCCAAGATCCTTCTCATTTGTAGTATTGTTGAGCCAAGTATTCCCCATCCTGTAACTGTGCATTTGGTTGCTTTTTCCTAGGTGCAGCACTTGGCATTCATCCCTATAAAATTTCATTCTGTTGTTTTCAGCCCAGCTCTCTAGCCTATCGAGATCACTTTGAATTTTGTTTCTGTCTTCCAGAGTATTAGCTGTTCCACCCAATTTTGTGTCATCTGCAAATTTGATAAGCATTCCCTGCACCTCCTCATCGAAGTCATTCATAAAAATGTTGAAGAGCACTGGGCCTCCAGGACCGAGCGCTGCGGTACCCTGCTCACTACCTCTCCCCAGTTTGAGAAGGTACCATTCATAAGCACTCTTCGAGTCTGATTCTGTATCCACCTGATAGTTGTTCCATCTAGGCCACTCTTAGCTAGCTTGCTAATCAGGATGTCATGAGGCACTTTGTCAAAAGCCTTGCTGAAGTCAAGCTATATTATGTCCACTGCATTCCCACAGTTCACAAGGGAGGTTACCCGATCAAAAAATGAGATCAGAGTCGTTGCTGTTCTTGTTGCAGCATTTAAAATGAGAAGTATGGAAACATCCTCTTCTCACTGCATATGCACACAGTGAGTCTACCTTTCCCACCTTGAATTTTCAGACAGTTAATTTCAGATTTGTGCAAAATTCGGGCGTCTGCTCTGTAATTTGCTCAAATTTATGCAATTTATGCAAATTTATGGAGTGGAGGCCCAAATTCTTTGCAAATTTGTGGAGTGGAGGCCCAAATTCTGTGCAAATTTCCCTGGCTTTAAAAAAGAAAAGAAAAGAAATCATGCAAAGCATGGCACATCTTAAAAACGGAAGTCTGCGTTGTGGAGGAAGAGGAAGAGTCAAGCCAGTACGCGTTTCTCCACATGCGTACTGGCTTGACTCGTGTCAGATTGAGTCAGTTCCAGCACAGGGTTGATGGAACAGAATCTGTGGGACCGTGTCAAGAAAATCCATCTGATTTTCATCACCCTATTGGATTCTTCACACATCTGTAATCTAAGTTACTGGGCTTCTTTGCAAGTGTGTGGATCATAATTTAGCTGTCCACCAGCATTTGCATTTCTCAGGATGCTGGGACAGTTCTTGGCAATTTTAAACATATCAAAACATGCATATAAATATGTATTTTGAGAGGAATTAAAAAATTGCAGGTTAATGTGGAAATGGAATGGAATTATGGGTAAAAACATGCAAAAGTGATGTGGACTAGAAATAGATTTGCACATCCCTGCTTTAAAAACTTGCACTATACAAAACTAACTCGTAAGGTGTTTTGAGCGCAGTGCACAGTGGGGTGGCATTTTTCTCTTTTCCAGGAGTGTTTCTCATTGGGTCTGATCATCTAATTCGGAAGCTTTCTTCGAGGAATAAACACACTTGCTATCTCTCCACTTCACCTTTGAAATATTTGACATCTGGCTGCTTTGGCTGCTTCCCCTTATGAAAGAGACTTCCTCACCTAAAACATGGAGCTGAATGGGTCGCTGCCAGATTCCTCGCCCAATAGGCCCTTCCTATCAAGATATTTGCCATTGTCTTTTGTGCAGTTTATTAATGCACTTGCGAGAGAGGCGAGCATAAATGTCAGGGAAATCCTTCTTCGGTAATGAAGGCTAAAGTGAGAGGAAGAAAATGTTTTCTGTTTGTGGGAGGATTATTATTTTTTTTTACTGCCATGCAAAGGTCGGGAATTCCACTTTGGGGGCCACATTTGTAGTGTTGCATTTCATTCCTCATGACCTCTGACTTTGGCGTGCAGTGACAGGGTCACACGGGAGGGGGGGGAGATCCCAGATTATTCTTTGGAAGCTACTCCCACTTAACTGCCCTCTGTTGACCCAAGGCTGAAAATATCATCTAAATTCCAAGATGACGTCTAGACTTAACTCGTTTTATTGTGCTGTATAGCAAATAAGCTCTTTTAAAAAAAGTTTAGGTGTTTGTGCCTTTCTCTTTATAGTCCCTGTTTCACTTGAACAGGGGAGCCCACTGTTCCTCTACATTACACACAGCTAACACATAGGCTGCAGTCTTGTACCTAGTTATGTAGGCTTATTCCCCCATGAATTTCAATGGCAGGAAAAAATTCTGAAGTTTTGGGAACAATAACACAAGTTTAAAGAAATCCAACTATGTTATTCAGTCTGTTTGTAATCCCTAAATCCATATGTCTAGATTTCTGTCCCAAAGTCTTACAGGGGTTTTGCATGTTTATGTTGTGATATGTATCACATTACCAGCTGTGGCACATTGTTTACACATGGAAGGGACAGAATGGCGGGGTAAACAGGTTTATTATGTCTCTCTAGAATCTCGTGTTTTCGCAGGGGTTACTAAAGTGTGAGAGCAGTATGAGCTAGTCACATGGTTTGTATGTTCTGATGACGTGTTAACTTGTTTTCTGTCTAAAGCCATTTTAGAGAGAAGCTGAACTGTTTTCTTTCTTTCTTCTTCTTCTTCTTCTTCTTCTTCTTCTTCTTCTTCTTCTTCTTCTTCTTCTTCTTCATGGTGATGCTTGCTGGACTTGTTACTGCTACAATGTAACGTCTTTGCTGAGGTGGAGTTAAGCTCAACTTACTCCACTGGATGTAATGCTTGCTATGCATTTATACTCTGCACATGGACTGTAACTAGGAATTGTATACTCTGTAGAACTTTACTTGCTAAGTGAATAAACAGGTAGAATTAGACCTGTGGTGTTTACAGAGTGTTTCCTGATTCCATGGATTAATCTGCAACGGAGAAGCTTTGCTGGTTCACTGGCACACACGCTGAACGCTGCAAGCGGGAGGAGGGAGGTGAGATCTGGAAGATCTGTGTGTGGAATGTACAGGCGTCTGTTGGCACACAGACAAGGATTATAAATCTCCCAACCCGCACACACTCTGCTAAAGTCCAGTTCGAACAGTTTACTGGCAACAGTTTCAGAAATAGGAATAATTCTGAAATAGGTGCAACAAGTTCATCAGCTATATTCTGCCACCTGCCAGATTCATTAGAACATCAGACAGCTATACAATGCAAAATTGCTCTAGCAGCCTGCACCAGTTCTTTTGTTGTGGTCCTCAAGCTTTTCAGCAAAGTCCTCTACAGTCTGTTCTACTTGCCCTTAGTCACTTTGTCCTGTCACCTGGATGAGTCCATGAAGAAACATTGTATTTCTCTAAAGAATTTTTATCCTGCACCTCAACCAAAAAGGCTCCTGGAGCGGCTTACATACAATGAGTTAAAGAAGATGGTCCCCACCTGCAGAGTTACAGCCTAAAAAGATATGACACACAAGGATAAAGGGAAGAGGAGGGAAGGGGGGGAAATGAAGTATTTGAGCAGGGGTGGTGGAGTGGCCCTGCTTTCCCCTCCATCTCTCTCTGTTACAGCCTGCTGGAATGGCTGGTGCTGGTGACAGTTGAGGGAGGAAGAACCTTCAGGGAGGTGGTCTTTTCAGAAATGTCCAGTTGTGAATTGGCTATCCAGGAATTTGATTTTTTTGCTTGCTTGCTTGCTTTCAAGGATTAAAACACTTCCCCTCAATTAGAATTCTCTGGGTGGTTGAGCTTTAAAGCCCTAAATGGCTTTGGGGCCAGAGTATCTAAAGGAACATTTCCTCCTTTATGTACCTGCTCAGACCCTTAAGACATCTTCAAGGACTCTTCTCTGCTGAAGGAAGCTTGGTTGATGGCCTGGCACCTACATTTTTTACTATTCAGCACCAGGTGAAGACCTTTCTTTTCTTACAGGCATTTAATGGCTGATTTTATGTATCTCACATTGTTTTTCATGTGCTTTTTTGTGTGTGTTGTATTGCATTTTATTTTTTTTAGCTTTTTGTAATCCACCCAGAGACAGTTGTTGTGTCATGTTTTGTTAAGATGTCAAAACACAATGGGTAGTATCAAAGTGTGCTGCTGCTCTCCAGCTTGATCTGTTGCACAAGCTGGACCTACCGCTGACAGAACAAAAAGCTAGTGGTTCACAAAGCAATCTGGAAACAAGCGGAATTGCTTGTTTCTGGATTGGGATAGCTCGGCGGAGCTTCCTTCTGCAAGTTCTGCTGAGCTGGCCCTTTCCAGAAATGAGCATATATTTTTTTCCTACTCGTTTCGGGTTGCTGTCAGAACCACTAGCTCCCTGTTGTATCAGTAGTGGGTGCCACTGGCATGCGGACAGGCTTGGATACTGCCCAGTAAAATAAATTAAAACTTACAGATTTTGCTGCTTTCAGTATATTTTGTGAGCAGCATAAAACATTAAAAACAAGATTAAAACCACCAAATTGTATTAAAGGCTTGAGATTTCTTTTTTAAAGCTGCTGAAATGACAGGCGAGTCTCTCTGAACAACAGGGCAAGGAAAGGTCTGTAACTCCATATTGTAATGGTGTGGATCCATTAGTGATGTCGCCGGCATTTGTAATTCACTGGGTTTGGAATAAGAACCATACAAAGCATTTTCCTGGCTTGTAATACTCTGTTGCATTATGAACTGAGTGTTGTTGCCCCGTGTTAGACTGGATTGTACTTCATTTGAAGGAACACTTTTGCGGCAGCAGGGCACTCCTTGATCCAGCTTTTATCATTACAAGTGTCAGTTGCTTATAGCGGCCTAGGCTGGTACACCAGCTGCAACTCTGCCTGGACAAAGATTGCCTCAGTTATCCAATGCTATGGTAACCTCTAACTTAGATCACTATAATGCACGATATGTGGAGCTGCCTTTGAAAAGTAACAGAAACTGCTGTTAGTGCAGAATATGCCAGCTAGGTTACTAACTGGGATTAGGAGTTATGATCATATGACACCTGTGCTACACCTGAAATCCTCTCCTCTTCTTGGGTGGTGGCGGCGGCAGCGGCAGCGGCGAATTTCCAAACATCTCTGTACTAGCACTGAAACTACAAACTGACATTTGCACAATGACAAGACACCTGAGATGTATGAGAGTTTCATTTCAGTTTGAAAATCATTAGAACATATCCTGTTCACAACCCAAAACATGAACAGGAGCACATTTTTTGGATTTGAAAAATGCATTTTTTTTAATGTGCACTTTGAAATGCACTTAAAAATGCATTTTCATGCTTCAGTCATTGCAGGATAAATGCACACTTTTGGAAACTGTGCATAGGAATATGCAATTTTCCCATTCGAAACGCACACTTTCCTGTTTGAACAAACAAACAAAATAAAGATCGCAAATGGAAAGAGGAACCAGCTGAGCTGAACTTCAATGTTGAGAGAACATTTTGCAGCTCGGCTATCCCTGGTTCTCCCATCCCATCCCTACGCACTGCACATACTTTGACATTACAAGCAAGAAGAGAGATCTTGTAAAATAGTTTATTTTCTAAATGCTTGTCAAGAAAGCTCATAATTACTGAGCCAATTCCAAAATGAGCTGAGAGCAGTTCTCCTCAATGCTAGCGTCTGCCTCTTTCTTAAAGAGCCCTTGAAGTAATTTCTTACAGAAATGAATTTAAGTTGACCCCCCCCCCCCAGTGCATGTCTTGTGAATGCTGGTCACATAAGTGCATTAGAACATCTCTCAGTTGTGACTAAGCGCATCTTGCTTTCACCCAGTCTTGAAATTTTCATCTATGTTTCAGTTTTTTGTCTTGCTAGATGTATTGTAGAAATCTGGAAGATCATGGTGTGTGGGAAGGTTCATTCATGTGCAGGTGCTCCCTGAGGTACTTTAAACCCACATTGTTTAGGACTTTAGAGTCAAACCAGCACCTTGAACTCTGCATAGAAACTAACTGGCGATATTTGGTGCTATGATGAGTTATTGGCTCTATGAAAACATCATGCCAAATAATGGTTAAGGAAGCTTAATTGAGATTCAAATTACATGTTAGTTTAAAGATTTAACTAGAAGCTACAGCTTTTTTTTCCTTTTTTACTCAAAGTAAGCACATATTGGGGCACAATCTGGATTGTGACCCTAGCGTATGGGTTAGGGGACTTTAACCTTTTGCCTCCCACTGTGGTCCTGATGCCAAAAAGTTATCCATTTGTTTCAATGTAGAAAAAAAACACGTAAGTGCAATACTTCTTTAGAACTGTGTGTGTGTGTGTGTTCTTGGTGATATCATGGATAGCTTTCAGTCAGTGCCATGCACACCTGGTTCTGCTTCAGACTTGTAGACCTCTCTCTCTCTCTTTCTCTGTGTGTGTGTGTGTGTGTGTCTGTGTCTGTATGTGTATGTGTCTGTATGTGTCTGTATGTGTATGTGTTCTTTTAAAGCCTGATAATGTTATGTTATATTTGATTGCAGATAGTTTTTTTCAGAGTGGCCTCACTGCTAAAATTAAAATAAAACTGCTTGTGTCTTCACACCATCTTTTCTGCTTCCGGGAACATCGCTATTGATCTGCAGTCATGTGTTAGGGAAGCAGCCACCATGTTCTGAGCTCTGTGAATTTTTTAAAAATGATCCAGAAGTGGGAGTAGGGATTTTTTCACTATCAGAGAACTCACTGATAAGTACGTTATGTTACAGGTTTTCCATTAAGCTGAAGCATTATTCTACAGGCATACACCCTAATCTAGTCACTTCAAACCTGGCTGGGTTAACTTCTGAACCCTTTGCTGAAAGTAATTTGCTCGCCTCCCTTTTCGCTCTGGGGAACTTAATCTACTTTTGCTTAGTTACATGTCTTTTCTACTGGCTGCACTCTGATGCTGCCACCACTTCTGTTCCATACATGTAGGGTTGGTTCTACCAGCCATCAGCACAAAGTGTAGTATGTTCCTTTTGATAACTTTCCTCCCGTCTGTTAATAGCCATAAGTGTGATAGTATCATATGGATGGAAGAAGATGAGTCCCTAATGCTCTTCACTCCCATTTCTCTATTTGTTGACTTTACTCTGAACGGACTTTGGAGCTGCATGTTGTTGCCATGTGTCCTCGTCTACACACATATAGCATCTGTTTTATGAATTTTTATTTCATTTCATACAAACACAAAAACACATATATAACAAACAATATACACAATTAAAAAGGACTTCCAATCTTCTCCACAGCTTAAGCAACCACAGTTATTCTTACAACATTCTCCGTTAACAAAACCTCACATTCAGTTACGGCAAACCAAAAACAAAACCACATTTTAATCCAATTTAAAATCCCATTATTAAGAACATTAAGAATCCCTCTCTAGTATAGTACATTTACTCCTTGTTTCTTTCTATCTATCCATAAACCACTTCACTTTTAATTTTAAAGATATCTTTCTTTTTTTTATAAAGAAAAATTTAAAAGTTAAAAAATAAGTAACAGCTAACAAAACAACAGAAGCACATAAGTCATCATTCTACTTGTAAAAAGACAACAATAACAACAACAAAAAAACTCCAAAAAACACAACCTTCCCCTTCAATATGTCAAATACTCCACACAAGATTAAAAAGACATTTTTAAGTAAACATTTCCAAATAGACCTAATATGCTTATATCTTAATAATAATAATATTTTCTCTTACATCACCATTTATATTTGAAATCCAGGACAATCATATAAGCAATCCCTTTTCTTCATATAGGCAATCCCTTTATCTGAATAATTCAATAAACAACAGCCCTTCATCCTTTCCCAGTCAAAGCAAAATCAGGTTTTTTTAACAAAGCTCATATTTCCCTCTGTCAAAAGGATAATAACTACATTCCAGATTCTGAACAAAAAACAAAGCAAGCCTACTCTGGGGATCTTGCTCACCGGCTTCATGAACCTTCAGTCCAATCCATATTTCAAAGCCTCTGTGAATCTCAGCATTCGCCATCTTGGGTTTTAGAAACTGCGTCATAACTTTTCTCCGAGCATTCTCCTTAAACAAATTCAGTCCAGTTAACACTTCAATGCCTCTGTGAATCTCTGGAAAGTCTCCAACATCCTTAATTACTTCTTTCTCCTCCTATGTAGTGTCCAATTCCCGTCTTTTTTTTGTTACGTCTACTTCAAAGTTTACATCCCAACCTTGGATTCTTCTTTCCAGTTTATTTAAAATATTATTTTCCAACTTTTTCCAGAGCAACATAAATGCTGAAGTCATATTGCCCTTGTACTTCCGAAATTCCACTGCACATAAAAGAATTATAGTCCTCCTTCCAATTAGCACTTCTTATCTTCTTTGCCTCCCAGATATACCCACATTCAACTTACAGTTAATTATAATTCCTACTGTGCTGTAGAAAGATTCCAAATCAGCCAGTCCAGATATTATCCATCATTTTGGAAGAGAACACGTACGCCTCTAATGATCGGTGAAAGCCGATCTCCTGAATACGGCGCCGCTTTCCCCCACCTCAGGTTACAGCCACAATCTGTCCGCCAAAAGACAAACCTAAAGTGATTTATAACCCTGCGAGATATTTTGGGGGTAACGTCAAATCTTAGCTTCTTATCAGAAGTAGATTCCCCAGTCAGAATTTCTCTGGCCAGGAACGCTGTATCAGTTGGACTTCAAGGCTCCATGTTCACCTATATAAGGTTCCATATAGCATCTGGATGAATAGAGTGATGGGGGAGGAAAACACAGGACAAACCTGATTGGACACAGGCTAGAGCCTATATTAAGGCCTATGTGGTGTTGATGGTGGCAAAGAAATCATATTTTTCTGCTGCTGTTGCATCTACACAGTCATCCACCTGAGCTATTCTGAGTTGTGAGAGGCTTATTTTATTTATTTATTTGTTTATTATTACATTTCTATACTGCCCAATAGCTGAAGCTCTATTGTTATATCAAGAACTAGTGAAAGCTGAGGAAAAGGGGCTCGGTTGCCTGATGTCACTTTTTTGCTTGACACTTTGTGGATAAAATCACTTGCATCCTCTCCAACTTGGATCTTATGATTGCAGCAGATCATAAAGATATACCTCTGGCACCTGTTTGTCCTGTTGTAATGGATACATTTCAGTTTGTACACCCTGAAGATGTGGAGAAGATCCTTGGTAGTGTGAGATCAACCAGATCAACCATGTGCTTCCTTGACCCTTGCCCTTCCTGGCTGATTAAGAAGCCAGGGGAGGTCTGGTTGAGTGGGTACAGAAAGTGAAAAAAACATCTTTGGAGGAAGTCATAATGCCATTCAGCCTTAGGGTGGCTGTTGTTAAACCTTCATTAAATAAGCCATCTTTGGATCCCAGCATGTTGGAAAATTTCCAACCAGTCTCCAGTTTGCCATTTTTGGACAAGGTAATTGAGTGTGTGGTAGTATCTTAGCTCCAGGAGTTCTTGGATGAAACAGATTATCTTGACCCATTTCAGTATGGCTTCAGGCCTGGGTTTGGGACAGCTTTCATCACTCTGGTAGATGATCTATGCCAGGAGCTAGACAGGGGGAGTACATCCTTATTGGTTCTGCTGCACCTCTCAGTGGGGTTCAGTACCTTTGACCATGGTATCTTTCTAGACCATCTGATGGGAATGGAGTCAAGGAGTGCTGGAGTCAAGGTGGTGAGGGAACTCTTCAAGATAGTGACAGGGCTTGTTCCATTGGCAGCAATGTGGTGGCAAAAGTGGTGCTGCAGAGAGACCCTCAGTCAACTGTGTAACTGTTCAGAATGATTTGGATTCATAGTTTCGATACTTTGTATGATGGCAAAAGATGTCCTGAAATTTAGATGAGTTTGACAAAGGACTGACGGGGCTCCTATTAAAAGCTACTATATCGCTCTGCGTTGCTAATCATTACTATGATTGCAGTCATAATAATGTATTTGGTTGGAGAAAGATTAAGTAGAGCATATGTATACAAGTACTTGAGGTTGAGGATCAAATTGGACATGATTTTTATCACGTAGTTAGGTGTTGCATAGCTGTTCTTTAACCAATAGCTGGTGTAGTTGCCACAAATTAGATTGGAACCCTGGAATGAGGGCTGGGGGGGGCTTTAACACTTGCCCCCTGCTCTGGTCCCAATTCAGATCACTCCCCATACCTGCTATTTGGATTTTTTTTTTTAAAAAAGCTCCCATTCACTGCAACACAGCAACAAGGAAAGCAAGCTAAACCTAATACAGTAGTATGTGGCTAACTCTCATAGCTTTGCCCTCACCAAAACTTTGAAGAAGTTTCCCCAAAGTTTAGAAAGGTACAGTAAATCTATGCTGCAGTCCTAAGCAAATTTACTTTGGAGTAAGTCTCATTACCTATGTGTAAACATGCTTAGGATTGTGCTGTCAGTATTGGAATAATACAAGGATACAACCTTGGATCCCTAACATTATTCATACATATACAGTACGATATATATCATGCAAGCAATGTTACAATATTTATTTTTAAAATTCCATCTTGGTGATGATGGATTTGAATAGTTATGAACCAATCTTGACAGAAAAGAGGGTAGAAACAAAATAAATACCGTAAGCACATCCTCACTCCCCACTCCTCTCTGTTTTGCCTGTCTCAAATCTCTCCCATGCCCCCATTTAAAATCCAGCAATATATCTTAAGGGGATGGTATTTGTTCTTTTCTCTCAGCAAGGCTTTGATTTCCATTTGAATAGCAGGCTTTTTGCTAACACTTCCCTGCAGTCCAGGCCAGCAGACAAGGAGCCCACTGTTCATGGACTAAATGTTCAGCCAGCGCTGACGTAGCTGTCTTTATCAATGCATTTTATTCAATTTTTTTTGGTATGCATGGTGTGGGTAAGGATGTGTGGTTTTCAAGGGGAGGGGAGAGTTTGCTTCTGTTAAACATATCCCACTACACTGTGTAGCACTTCAGCAGTTCCAAACTCCCCAACAGTATCCACTTTAGAGCCTTGTGGCTTATCACAGGGCCTTTTACAGACTTGCAGCTGGTTTTTCATGTGGTCCTTTTTATCTTCTTAGCTTTCCCCTCTGTTTTTGTCAATGTCTTTACATGCTGCAATGTGTGTGATTTATTTAGTTTGCACTTTTTAACCTTTTTCTTTTTTCTTTTCTGTGTATCTTTTCATCTGCTTACCATTATATACACTATAGCTCAAACACACACGCACAAACACACACCCTCATGCCATAAGACATACCCACTTCAGAGGATTGTCCTAGCAAATTAGTATCATCGAGTCAATAAAATAGAAAAGAGGAGTCAGGTTGGAAAGGTGTGCAAGGGGTCATTAGCTGGAAGTTTGAATAAAATGTGAGCATGTAGCTTACTTGTCTAATGAATAGAGCTTTCAGTGCCTCTAGGACTCATCCTCTGAAATTGCAGTTAGGCCTCAGGTTAGGTACAAAACTGCAGAGCATTCCTAAAGCTTTCCCCTTAACAAGAGGGAGAAAAATGTATTTGTACTGCCTGTCTCCCAGCATCTGTTCTGGAAACAGCTTTTGTTTTCAGGCACACAACTGTGTTTTTCTCTACAATTTCATCAGCAGATTGTCCACAGTATCACCATCCTCATTGTGCTTGAAAGGATGTGTCAGGCTTTTGCAACTGGGTCCCAGCGGTGGTAACGAAAGGCAGCGTGTGGGGGGACTCAGAAGAAAGGATAGGTCTCAAAGGTGTAAACCCTGACCCTGTTGTAACCTGCTGGGCATCTTAGAATGTAAGACCTGGGAGTTTGCCGGCTTGGATTGTATGGCAGCCAGGTATGGCTATTATGGGCTGACAAACCCTCTAGTAATTTCTGGAGCTTTGCCCTTTGGAACAGGTTGGTTTGGGTGCTGTGCTACATTTTTTTTCTTTGCCAAAAAGTCTTCGTGTAGAGAAGCACAATAAGACTTTGTCTATTCCTTCAACTGGTTAACGTCTAGGAAATCTTAATTGAATGTATGGAGTAAGTTCTAGGAATAGAGATATAGAAGAGGAAGGGAACCCCTGGAAATGGAAAGAAAAAGATTTACCTTACTTAGTAACAGATTTTTAATAACATTTCATACAAACATGAGGTTATTAAAAAGGTGTTACTTATCTGGAATATGTCTTAAGTGTTTAATGTTAATTTGGTCACATTTTTGAAAGTGTCTTTTATATTTTTATATATCCTAGTACAATCTATATATATAAAAGAAGGTGTCCTGACTGACTGACTGACTCATCAACGCCCAGCTCAAACCGTTTAATCTAGGAATGTGAAAATTTGAAGGAACATTGCTTTTATTACATAGACACCCACTAAGGAAGGATTTTTGGAAATTCCATCCCTAAGGGGGTGAAAAAAGGGGGCAAAATCGCCCCACTCTCATATCTGCAGTTCTGCAAATAGGCCTCACTTCATAATTGCTGCAGGAGCCAACTTGCTGCAGGAACCAATAGCAGCAGTTATGCAAACAGCCCATATGACACTTAGAATGTTCGTATGAATTACATGACTGTGTGAAAAGGGAGGGAAACTTTTTAAATGACTGACTGACTGTTGTGTGTGGGGCATCCTCGCATAGGCTCCATCACGTTTAGATGGATATACCCCAAACTTGGCATGCTCACTCTTCATCACCTGTAGACTCTCAGGATTAACCTGATTTTTCTTTACGAACAGATATTTCAGTCACAAAATATTTCTGCTGCCAGCACCCAGCTTCTAAATGTTACACTTTCAGTCAGAGACACTGCATCTTTTCCATACATGTTTCTTTTAAAAACAATTATACCAAATCCTAAAATCCACACGAGCGCAGCCGCGGGCAACAGCTAGTGCTATTATAAATTTACAATCCTAAGCATGCCTACTCAGAAGGATGTTCCAAAAATTTCAATGGGGCTTACTCTCAGGTAAGTGGATATAGGATTGCAGCCTTAATATAGCTACACCATTAATGAGATATGTGCTTATTTCCTGAAGAAAAGAGTTAATAAGGGTGAAATTCTATGCATGTTTAGACAGGAAAAAAAGTCTTATAATTCACAGAATCCCTCCAGCCAGCCATGCTGGGAATTGTAGGTCTTTTTTCTGTCTAAGCATGCATAGAATTGCACTCTAATTCTTGTACACATTGATACTGGGTTTTTACAAGATAATCCTCTGCTTTGGTTAAGTACCCATGTACTTTGTCAAAGTACCCATGTACTTTGTCACCCCAATCACTCCTTTTTAAAACTGTTCTGCCCACTGTTCAAGCATCCCAGCTGAACTTTTGGCAATCAGGTTTCCATGATACAAAGCAGATTGTTTCATTATTCCTGTATAGTTGCTGACTGTTCTAAAACTTAAATAGGCACTATCTGCCCAGCATTGTGATTTGTTACTTAAGAGCTAATTGTAAATTAATAATAATTCATTTGCGGTGGTTAAGTGATTTTTCAGAATTGAAACAAGGTAATTCTGATCGCAACAAGATATTCCATAGAAAGATGGAAGAGTAAGGAGAGAAAGATTCCTATAAGGAGTTCTCTTATCAGGAAACTATTGTATTATTACCCAGTCATTTTTATTGGTACCAGTCTCTGCATGGTGCCTGTCAGCTGAAATGGTGCCTTTTGATTTGAAAAACAAAATGCATTCATTGGATTTTGTTTGATCACATGACAATTATTAACACATTTGTATTTTTATTGTTTCTTCTGCTGTTCTCTTTGGAAGGGAGGGGATGGGACAAAAACAGTTGAATTACCTATATTTGTACAGCTCACATAGTCAAAATTCAGTTTGTTATTTCTGTAAATATTACATCTACACATTTCTTTCTTTAGTGGTAATTAGAAAGCTGCACAATGGTAATAGGTAAAAAGAGGCTTCACAGCACACGGCCTGCTTACATTAAAGCCCGTATACAACTTGGGACTTAGGTACCTGAAAGACTGCGTTCTTCCACCTGCCTGTGCATAAAGATCATCAGAGGTCCTACTGTTGGTTCCTCTTCCTTCTGAGGTTAAATAGCTGGTGACAAGGCCTTTTTAGTTATAGCCCCCCCCCCCCCATCTGTGAAATGCTCTCCCCAGGAAGGCTCACCTGACATCTGTCTTATTCCTTTTTGGCACCAGGCAAATACTTTTGTACTTTGCCAAGACTTTTAAGGGTTAGCTGAAAAGCTTTTACTGGATTGGCTGAGTATGTTCCCCCCCCCCGCAGTTTTTACTTGGTGATTTTAACTCTGCTGCTGCTACTCTTGTTTTATATCTATTATTATTATTATTATTATTATTATTATTATTATTATTATTATTATTATTATTATTTTGACTGTTAGCCACCCAGAGGGCTAAGCCAAGAAGGAAGACTATACATGTTCTTAATAAAATAAAATATCTTATTTATTTGATTGATTTATACCACACCTTTCCACCAAGGCAGCTAACAGTAATAAAACCAAGATTAAAATAAACTTAGTTAAAACAATAATAAAAACAAATAGAATAAAAAACAATAAAATAAAAGCATCACCCAACCCAATAGGATCTGCTTCAGCAACAGACCAGCTTACATGCCAAAATGTTTGCTTGAATGAAAATGTCTTTGCCTGCTGGCGGAAGGATAGTAGAGACAGAGCCAACCTCGACAGGAAGTCCCAGAGAAGGCTCTCTCTTGCATCCCCTCCAAACATGCTTCTGATAGCATTGGGACCAAGAGAAGGACCTCCCCATAGAACTTAAAACCCAAGTAGGCTCATATGGGAGATTATAGTCTGTTAGGTAGCGTGGTCCCAAGTTGTATTGGGCTTTATAGGTCATAACAAGTACTTTAAATTGTGCCTGGAAATAGACTGCTAGCCAGTGAAGCTGTTTTAACAAGGGGAGTCATGTGCTCCCTGTAAGCGGCCCCAGTCAACAGCCTGGCCATTCCGCACCAGCTGATGTTTTCAAACACTTTTTGGGGGCAGCCGAAAACTAAACAGTGTGTCACCGTGGCCAGATTAGACATCTCGGGCGCAGTTGGCATACTTGCTTTCGCTGTGCATACACACTCCTGACCACCAGTGAAACTTGGCCAGCTTCAGGACTGAATCCAGGAGTACACCCGAAATGTGAATCTGTCTTCAAGGGGACTGTGACCCCATCCAGTACTAGTTGAATCCCTATGACATGTTCTCCCTTTCATCTAACCAGGATCACCACTGTCTTGTCTGGATTAAGCTTCAATTTGTTTGCCCCGCCCTCATCCAGTCCATTACTAACATCAATTAGGGAAAACTATTAGGGAAAATCAGGGAAATTGGGGAAAAAATACTCTGTTGGGAATGGTTTTAACCCACCAGGGACTCTCCTGTCTCCCTCTGCTTATAGAGGCTACCATTGGAGGTAGAGATGGAACCCCCAGGAGCCGTTGCTGCATCTCATCACTTCAGGGCTGAGATGACAATTTGCAGTGAGCCAAAGATTTAAACATATTTCTCAAAAGGCCTAACTAATCACATTAGCATTGAGTTTATACTTACTGAGTCATAAAGTGCATATCACTCAAGCTTGGCACGAAGGAGCAGGCACAGCCTAAGCTGGCAAAATGCACTCCTGGACACCACAGCCACCTGGGCTTCCCCAGTTAGCTCAGTGTCCAGGAGTTACAGAAAAAGCATAGCCTAAGGCTTGGGGCAGCAGACTGTGCTTAACATACCCTAAAGTTCTTGGCCAAGTGCTGGTCCACATGAAAACATCTTATGATGGAGACCTGAAAAGTAAAACAGCTGAGGATGAGCCATGGCTAGTGCCAGGAGCTTCAGTTCCCTTGCCTCTCATTTAAAGAGAACCCACTTCCCCAAAAATTATCCTACAGTGTGTGGTGGTTTATTTATGTACAAACTGCCCTACCTATCTTGAATGATTGGGGCTGGGAACAACGTAAAAAGCTTTGAAGATCTGCTTTCTCCTGCTTGAACTCTGCTTTTCATTTGCTCCTCCCATTTCTTGGTCCTTCTGCCATCTGAGGTTAGGTGGGTAGTGACTGGATCGAGGGCCTTTAGTGCTTCAGGAATGAAATATCTTCCCCAGGGAAGATGTCTTTGATGTCTTTTCTGTGCTAGGTGAAGATTTTTCTATTTGCCCAATCACTTCAACATGTTTAATAGCTGGTTTTAGTGGTGTGTGATAGCTTTGCTTGATTTTAGTTGGTTTTGCTACAATTCTGTGAAGTTTATATATATAATTATATGCTATCCTGAGAGTCCTATTACTGAAGGGCAGCTTATAAATTGATGAAATAAATAAAATATAAAAGCCTAAAATTCTCATTAAATGAAATAAAATTCAATTACATAAAAATGCCATTAAAAGTCTCTGCCTCCCTGCTGGCTTAACCTTACCCCACCCTCCCCAGCACAAGCAGATGAACTTTATGATGCTTTCCAAAGATGCTAAGACTTAGCCCTGAGAGCCAGTGTGGCGTAGTGGTTAGAGTGTTGGACTGGGACTTGGGAGATCCGGGTTCTAGTCCCCGCTCGGCCATGAAACTCACTGGGTGACTTTGGGCCAGTCACTGACTCTCAGCCTAACCTACCTCACAGGGTTGTTGTGAGGAGAAAATGGAGAGGAGGAGGAGGATTATGTAAGCCGCCTTGGGTTCCTTGCAGGAAAAAAGGTGGGGTATAAATATAATAAATAAATAAAATAAATAAATAAATAAATATACCCTGAGTTTTTACTTGGTGGAGCACATACTGTATGCAACCACCTCCTCTCACCCAGGCACTGAATGATGTTGGCAGTCCATGCACATGGCCATTTTGCACAATCTCTTCTTTTTAGGAGGGGGAAGAATTTCAGAAGTATAATGTCTAGGATATAGGGTATCATCATATGTGACATTTTCACCAGCAAGTGGGGAGGCATGCCACTCCTTCATGAAAAGGCACCAGTGAGAGTTTGGTGAGTTCGAGAAGGTTGGCCTAGAACTTTAAAAAATGGTTGCTAGCTCCAAAACTCTTGATGTTTATGCCTAGGAATGTGACATCAGGAGGCTTGGCATTGACTGCCCTCTCTTGCCCAAAGACAGCCTGAACATGTGCAAAAAAAATGTCGAAGCTTTGATTTCCAGAGGGAAGGGGAATTGCATGGACTCTGGGAAAGTAACATGACAACATGGGAAATGGATGGTGGTGAAAGACCTTTGCCTTGCTCCATGGCCTTTGCTCCATCAATCTCTTGAGTACTTTGGATTATGCAGAACTCTTTCTAAGCAGGGCTATGGTACTCTTGCCTCTGTAGTTGCCTCCCCCCCCATATAGCCTATAAAATGAATAGTTTTAGATCTAGCTGGTGTCTTTGGCACCAACATGATTGTCAATTTGCTCTTGTAGTCACCTAAGGAAGGATTAGGTACCTGAAAGACCACTTGCCTCCACATGTGCCTGTCTGCACAGCAGTATCCTTAGCAGGGGCCCTTCTTCAGGTGCTTTGCCATCTGAATTTTGGTAGGTAGCAACTGGGGAAACGCCCTTCTTGGTGGTGCCTCAGTTGTTGAAAGCATTCCCCAGAGAGGCATGACTGGTGCCTACCTTGTCCTTTTGGTAGGTGAAGATCTCTTCATTTTTCTTAGACTTTTTAACCTACCTGCTTTATCTGTGCTGATTGCATTTATGTTGCTTTGTATTTGTTTTATTTCTGCTGACTGCTTTTCTACTGCTCTTTTAAACTGTATTGACTTGGGTTAGATAAGCTAACTTAAGGAAGTTCATGGAAGGAAAAGGTAATTTTCCCATCCCTACTTTCTTCAGCAGAAATATGACCCCCCCCAACCTCTCCGGGGTATCAAGGTCCCTGCTGAACAATCTGGTAGAGGGAGGAGGATGGGAAACTTTCTTTCCATAAAATTCTCCAAGTTAACCTATTTTACAATCCAAGCCCAATTTGGTGTGATAGCACCTCCCGCACTGTTTCAGGAAGGCCCTCTGAGCATCTGGGCTTTTCAGGGGGTGCATGGTATATAGCTGAAGAAGGAAAACTTCATAAACATCCTTAATGGGTGCAATCCTATGCATGTTTAGACAGAAATGTCCTACAACTCGCAGCATCCCCTGGGCAGCCACACTGGTTGGGGAATGCTGGGATTTGTAGGTCTTATTTCTGTCTAAACTTGCATAGGATTGCGCCCTAAGGTAATGTATCCTAGGATCCAAGCCATTGCCTTGATGCTTATTATTTTTATTCTTATTCTTTGTAAGCTGCCTTGGGACTTAGTCAAGAGTAGGGTATTAATCTCTAAAATAAATAGTGCCGTTACCATTTTAAAACTATTGTTGTGCAATGGATTGGGCCAGGGAGACCTAAATTTAAATCCCTGACCAGTGGTGAATCTCACTGAATAGACTTGAGTAAATGACTATCTTTCAGTCTAACCTATTTCACAGGTTGTGAAGATAGAAATGGGATAACCCAAGTATGCCACCCTAAGTATTTTAGAGTGGATGCAAATGTACTAGCTGGTTTATTAGAGTAGTCTGGTTGTTAGAAGCTTCAGCATATGCTAGCTATTGCTGATAAAGCTGTTCATCTTGTGCAAGAAGTGCATGTCAAAAAAGGATGAAAGTTTACATGTGGCAAGCTAATCACTGCTTGAACTTGTTACAACAAATTTATTATTGTTTTAGCTGTTTAAACTGTTTTAAATTTTGCATATTGAAATTTGGTGCTGTAATTTATTCTATCTATATTTTATGTTGTATTTTATTGTTGTATCTGTGTGTCATGTTTTCTGAATTGCTGGGAACCACCCAGAGAGCTTCAGCTATTGGGCGGTATAGAAATGAAATAAATTAATAAATATAATTTTAGCATAAGCTTTTGTGGTCCGGAGTGTCTACTCTTCTGGAAATTGACCTGGTTAGGTGAATCGAGAGCCAGTGTGGCATAGTGGTGAGAGTGTTGGACTGGGACTCGGGAGATCCGGGTTCTAGTCCCCACTCGGCCATGACACTCACTGGGTGACTTTGGGCCAGTCACTGCCTCTCAGCCTAACCTACCTCACAGGGTTGTTGTGAGGATAAAATGGAGAGGAGGAGGAGGATTATGTAAGCTGCCTTGAGTTCCTTGCAGGAAAAAAGGTGGGGTATAAATTTAATAAATAAATACAATAAAAATCTCAGTTCAAAATTGGAAGTTGGAGGAGCATAGAAAAATAAATATTAGAACAGAGATCATAAACTGCATAATGACTGAAGAAGGGAAAATGTATATAGTTGTAATGATTTGGAATGTTAGACTGACTTTTGTTTAGGAGTGATGCCTGCAAAAAAACCTCTTTAAGTTTTATACAAACCACTTCTGTGTTGTTTTGTAAAGAGGTTTATTCTGTCTTTTGTTCTAGATGCTATCCGTTAGGAAGCCTGGCAAGGTGCTCATCGTAATTTTAAAAACTTGAGAATAGAAAATATACGAATTGCTGTTGCTTTTTTCTGTTTCTGAAAACCGAAACAAAAAAAAAAAGTCTGCAGTGCTGTTAAGATTTTAAAAAAAGACTATGTATTTATTTATTAAAATGTGGGGAGCAGCAGAGGGCCGCTGCTCATTATTTATAAGTGTTCCTGCTGTTTTGACATGAAATCTGGAGGCACTTTGATAAATGTGATGGAAGCTTGTGTAGTTTCAACAGCCACTTTTCCAAAGTGCCTGCTGTATCCTCTGCTGGATGCTGTTTCGTAACAAAACACTCCTGTGACTTTTTAAGAGGTACCTGTTGAGTGCACAGTTCTGGTGGAAACAGAAGAAGTAGGTAAATGTAGTGCAGACTTGAGAGATATAGGCATAGCCAAGGGAAAGAGAGAAAGAGGGAGGGGAGAAGGGATGGGCGACCTGCCCGGCTCCAGTGCGCAAGCCAAGCTGAGCTGAGCGCGAGCGCCAGCTGAGGTGCTCGCTGAACTTCGGGTCCTTGGCGCTATGTTGTTTATGTAGAAAACAGCCTAATTTGCGCAAATTATGACCTAATTTGCTCAAATTAGGCCACTTTGTACGTAAACCACATGGCGCTGGAACCCGGAAGTCCTTTCCCCAGCTCAGCTCGTGAGAACGTGAGTCGAGCTGGGGAAAAGGTAGGGTGAGCAGAGCTCAGGGGGTCGACCCCAGCGAGTTCGCTGGACTTCCACCCCCCAATCAAGCTCTGCACACATCCCTAGCCTGGAGAAGAGGCATTTGAGTTGCTGGGGCCACCACATCTTTTGGTTTCTGAGATGGAAGGAAATTATTCCCTCCAGCTCAGTTGTGGCCTTCACAGCATCAGAAGTTATAATTTTCATCATGCCTATGCATAAAAATGTGCAAGATGATTAATGTTCACTGGTCCAATGTACAATTTTAAAGTAGCAGCAGCAGGATTTTTAGGATGATGGGACCATGAATAAAGAAAAGGTCTAAACAGGCATTTTCAGGAGAAAACTACCTTTTCCACTATTCAGTAAAATCTTCATACATACATATTCCTGCACATTTTATTCTGAACTATCCTGAGAACTGTTAGTTGAAGGGAAGTCTGTAAATGCTTATAATAGAATACCTGTGATTACTCCTTTTTAAATAGGTTATACACAGGTGGAGAAAACAAAACAAAAACACATAATCATCTCTCTCACTGCCCCCCCCTTCCTCTTCTCCACTTTCTTGGCCTATTGGCAATGATGGTTGTTGGCCCAGCTGTCTTGTGTAGTGATTCCATTTTGTGCAAAGTGCCCATTTCCCTTACTTTCCCCTCACCAAGGTTCCCCCTTGTGAGCTCTAAGTGTGTGCAACCTGAGATCAGACAGATATAATCCTGTCATCTGAGTTTTGGTCTCCATGTGTGGCGTTTATATACTGTTATTGGTATGCTGTGTTTGGGTGCTGAGTTACGTATATCAAATCCTATGCTCTGTTGGGGTGGGGTGGTCATCGGCATAGTGGTGGCTGTTCTTTTATTTCCCCCCTCCCAGTGGGAAAGAAATTATTTGTGTTAGGTCTGGGGCTGCTATAAAGTTGCACTGTCAACAGGGGCATGGCTGTGATTTGAAGGGTTATAGGATACAGTGTAAGTATGTTCCTACCTTGTGCCATCCATATCTTGTCCACAACTCCACCCCATTTTATTTATTTATTTATTATATTTATATCCCGCCTATTTTCCTGCAAGGAACCCAAGGCAGCTTACATAATCCTCCTCCTCCTCTCTATTTTATCCTCACAACAACCCTGTGAGGTGGGTTAGGCTGAGAGAGTGACTGGCCCAAAATCACCCAGTGAGCTTCATGTCAAGTAGGGACTAGAACCCGGATCTCCCAAGTCCCAGTCCAATACTCTAAGCCAGGGTTCTCCAACCTTGGGTCCCCAGATGTTGCTGGTCTACAGCTCCCAGCATACCCAGCCAGCATGGCTAATGGCAAGGGATTCTGGGAGCTGTAGTCCAGCAACATCTGGGGACCCAAGGTTGAAGTGCCCTGCTCTAACCACTATGCCGCACTGGCTCTCAATTTTAGCCATTTCACTGGCATATCTATGTAGGTGTTCTGCCAGCATACCAAGGCTCCCTCTGAATTATATAGTGGTATAATCCTCAGTTTGTGTATCATCAGCAGGATTGCACCCTTAGACACCCTTTAATTTGGCTCACCTAGTCACCCCCTGGGGTGCCTGGTTAAGCAGAGGGGTCAGGATTCTCTGAAGGACCCCAGAGTATGTCACATTGGTACTGAGGATTCTCTCTGTTAAATTGTGGAATTCACTTCCACAATATATAGTGATGGCCAGTGGCCACCAACTCAGACAACTTTAAAAAAAAGGGGGGGGGAATCGACAAATTAGAGATATTTTTAAAACATGGTAAGCGATATATAAATCTATTAAATAAATATAATTCATGAAGGATAAGGTTATCAGTAGCTTCTGGCCAGGATGACTATATATTACCTCCAGTTTTAGGGGCCGTATGCCTCTGAATACCAGTTGCTAGGGAACACAAAACAAGAGCATGCTATTATACACATGTCCTGCTTGTGGGCTTCCCATAAGCATTTGGTTGGCCAGTACTGGAACAGAATGCTGGACTAAACAGGCCTTTGGTCTGATCCAGCATGGCTCTTCGTATATGTATTGTCTGAGACCTGTGCTGTGCAGCCTTTCTCAGCATGTGGAAGGCTGCTCTGTGGTTTGGGGTTGCAAAAAGTCATTTATCAGCTAAGAGAGCAACAGGACAAAACTATTTTCAGCAGCATGACCCCTCTGAGCCAATTGGATTGTGTTGATGAATCCAATTTGGCTCAGACAGGGCCACCGTAACCTGAAAGAGCTTGTGTTGTTGCTCCCCAGGCCAAATCTAGATGTTCATGTAGATTTAGGAGTGTCCTGAATATATATGTTACAATATTAGATTGCTTGGTATGAAGATGTTTTGCTTCTAACTCAGTACAAATCTTTATAGCATTTGTTGTTTAAATTCATTCTGCCATTGTATTGCAGTTGCAGGCGAGTACTTAGCAAGTTGTTTTTTGTGCACAGCAGCAATCTTAAAAGCCACGTTTATAGATTGCACCATCACATAGTCAAATTCTGAATAATCCAGTATGGTGGTTGGAGCTCATGCATTGACTGGATAGGGACCAAGAATGGGAACAGTTTCAAGAAACTGCATTTTTGGCTATGCTAAATGTCTGTGTAGTTGTCCAGGAAATGCTCCCCATGGATTCCAGAACTAGGCCAAGTACAATGTGAAACCTTCACTCACATGTGTAGGAATGGTTTGATTTCTTAACTATTTTAGCTTGCAACAGAGGTGCTAAATGATGGGCTTATTCGCTGGCTCTGATGACAGGAGGAGAAAAAAACGTACATGCCCAAATACTGTACCATGCCTACAGCCTGTTATTCATAGCCCCCCCTCTCTCCCTGAAGTGATAAACTGCACTGACATCCTGTCTGCCTTACAGAGCCTTCTATCATTAGCAAGCAACTGTTAGTTAATCCCCAGGGTAGTCCCTGTGGGAGATGGAGATTAGCCATTCTTCTTTAAGGGGTAACATAAGACTCTAACACCAGCCACAGGGAGAGGCCTCCCAGATACTCCTGAACACTGAGGATGGAGTAGTTCTGCTGCCGACTTGTCTTCAGTTTAGTTAAAGCTACTATTTATTTTAAGGAATTAACTTTTGCAATGCAGTGGGGAACTTCCTTTGCAGGGAAAGGTGCTTCTCCCCTTGTGGTGAATGAATTTGTTGTTTGAAATGTCCATGGACAGATCAGAGCTGTTAGTTCTAGATTTGTTGTGCTGCGCATATGGATATGCAGGTTTTGCTGGACACACCTAAAAGAGCCAACATGGGTGGTGTCTTTTCTTTAGTACACATTTCCTGTTTCTTTTCAAAGACAAATGCTTTTGCTGAATGAGACACAGCCTAAGATCCATAGATGCGACAGGTAGACACCAATGCGGTGATCCACTGACTAGGCATTTTGTGGTGGTGCCCACAGCAGTTTCTCAAATCCCCAAATGTACCCACGGACGGGTCCAAAAAGCTTGGGACCCCTCCCAACTCTCCGTCATTGCCCACTAATTTCCTAAAAACCTACTCACTAGATTAGCATGGGTGAGATATAATAGTTTTTTTGTTCTTGATTGTTTAAAATTGTTTTTAGATATATATATATCTGTGTGTTGTATGTTTATATGTTTGTATGTATATGGTTTTTATAATATATTTTAAAGGTTTTAATCTTTGTAAACTGCCCAGATAGCTTTGGCTATTGGGCGGTATAGAAATCTAATAAATGAAATGAAAATGAATGAAATCTACCCAGATCAGAACACATTGGATTACTTTAACTAAAAAACTACGTTTGTTAAGAACATAGAAAACAATTGCGGTCAATGAAGTTAAAAAACCAAAAAACCCTAAACATTATTTCTGACTCCTTAGACCAGGCGCCCCCAACCTTTTGTGTTTGTGTTTGTGTTTGTGTTGTGCTTGCCTGCTATCCCCAGGCATGGTAGAGGTCAGGATACTCCCATCGCCTGTACTGAAGTAAGATTCAACTGCCAGTCCTGTTGGCTTCTGGGAGGGTGCCATCTTGTCCTTCACCTCAGGCAGCAAAATGGCTTGGGCCACCCAGTTGTAATCTTTATTAACATGCCCTAGCTTGTAGAATGGGTACGTATTTTATATGTGCTACAGACAATCTATTCTAGGAAGCAATTGTCAAGTTAGATCAAAGCGCTTGCTCTATCTTCCTGGTAGAAGGACAGTATAGACTTTAATGGAGTTTTACCTGCTAACTCCAACTGAAGACTGGATAAATGGAGACCACATATATAACCAAAATACTAGCTTCTCTACTTGTAGGAACTTGCTTCTGAAATAGATGTCATGGCAAGCTCTAATTCAGGACATTAGGTAGGGTTGAAGCAAAGGTCAACCCTGATTGCAACATGTTGCACCCTTAGGAAGGAAGGCAAGAAGGAACATTTTAAAAATAACAAAGAGATAAAAAGCCAACTTGGCCACGTCATACAGTTAATAAGGTAAGCAACCCCACTGCTCCACCCCAGTGAGAAATTTCTTTGCAGTTCTCCCCTTCCCTGCAAAAGAGACGGAAAAAGCAAGACCTCCTTTGTGTGGAGCGATAAATTAAGGTCTCCTGACAGCTCAATCCTATATATATATATATATATATATATATCTACTTTAAAGAAAGTTCCATTGAGTTCAGTGGGTCTTACTTCCAGGAAATTGGATACAGGATTGCAACCTCAGGAAGTTAAATCTCTGGCTTGTGAGGATGAGGACAATAAAAAAGGTTAAAGCATCTTTATAAATTAAACGTGCAATATAAATAATAGTTACAGTTTCTGGTTGACCATTCTTTGTTAGGTGGGTGGTGGTTAATAGCCCAGAATGGTTGGTTGACGTTCCTCAGTAGGAGCTAAAAATATAGTAGTCTTCAACACTTTCAGACTTGGAATCTACTTTGAGCTCAAACTTGTATTTGCAGACCCACTTCTTAATTTTTGTTACCATATATTTTATGGTACCATAAAATTCCAGTTACATTCAATATATGGTACCATATGTTTTATTTTACTGCTGTTGTGATCCACCTTAGCTCCAAGAAAAATGCCGGGAGCAAAATCAACCCCTTTATATGGCATTTATCGATTTGGCTAAGGCCTTTGATACTGTAGACCGTACAGCTCTCTGGACTATCCTTATGAAAATTGGATGCCCCAATAAATTTGTGAATATCTTGCGACTTCTCCATGACAACATGACGGCAACGGTTTTGGACAACAACGGCTCTCATGGTGCTCCATTTAAAGTGGGATCAGGTGTTAAACAGGGATGTGTTATCGCCCCAACATTATTTGCCATTTTCATCGCCATGGTTTTACATCTTGTCAAGGGGAAACTTCCCACCGGTGTGGGAATTATATATCGAACAGATGGAAAGCTTTTTAATCTCAGCAGGCTGAAAGCAAAAAGTAAGGTAATTACAACCTCCGTTGTGGAACTTCAGTATGCTGATGATAATGTGGTCTCCGCACATTCAGAGGATGATCTCCAAACTATCCTAAATGCTTTTGCAGAAGCATACGAAAAACTTGGTCTCTCACTTAACATCAAAAAAACCAAAGTGCTTCATCAGCAAGTGCAAGCCAATCCTTTGGTGATGCCATCTATCCAGCTTGGCGGGACAATACTGGAAAATGTCGATCATTTTCTCTATCTTGGCAGCTATCTTTCTGTTACAGCTAACATCGACAGTGAAATCCAGCATCGTCTGAGCTCCGCAAGTGCCGCATTTTCTCGAATGAAACATAGAGTGTTCGAGGATCGGGATATTTGTAAGAAGACCAAAACACTGGTTTATGAAGCCATTGTATTACCAACTTTATTGTATGCCTGCGAAACATGGACTATCTATAAACGTCACTTCCAACTCCTTGAAAGGTTTCATCAACGTTGCCTCCGGAAAATCCTGCAAATTACTTGGGAAGATAGGCGAACAAATGTCAGTGTACTGGAAGAAGCAAAGACTACTAGCATTGAAAAAATGATCCTTCAACGCCAACTTCAGTGGACCGGTCATGTTGTTCGAATGCCTGACTGCCGTCTCCCAAAGCAGTTACTTTACTCCCAACTCAAGGATGGAAAGCGGAATATCGGTGGTCAATATAAGAGGTTTAAAGATGTTCATAAGGCTAATCTAAAAAAATGCAATATAAACATCGAAAACTGGGAAGCTCTGGCCCATGAACGATCTAAATGGAGGTTGGCCTTTCACAAAGGTTCCATGGACTTTGAAGAAGCCCGAGTGCAAGGTGAAAGGGAGAAACGTGCTAAGCGAAAAGCACGTCAAATGAATCCTTTACAGGACCATCTTCTATCTGGTAACCTGTGTCCTCACTGTGGGAAGCTGTGTGGATCTAGAATTGGCCTCCACAGTCACTTACGGACCCATCGCTAGAGTCTACACAATCTTCTTTAGAATTTCCTCCTTTTATCCCGGAAGACAATCTTACTCGGTCACGAGTGATCGCCTGATGATGATGATGATGACCTATTGTTGTTTTTGATGCCATCACATTTTATGTTCACCACTTAGATACCTTTGTGGAAGCAGTATATAAATTTGGGTAATAAATGGATAAACCCAGTAGTGGGGTCAAACCCAATGGCTGAAGGCCACTGGTAGTGAAGTGGGAAAAAGATGGGAAGAAAACTAAGGCAGAAAAAGACCCCCCCTCCTGGGAACAGACCGCTTGAAGATAGACCCCCCTTCTGAGAACAGACTGCTTACATGGCAATAAATTACTGTATTTTAGGGAAGTCAGTTAAGACAGCCCGCTCGGCAGAATGTAAGAATAACTAAAGTACAGGAAACACCCGGTAAACAACATGCCAGGGAGCAAGCGACAAGTAATTGATGACGTATAATGCTTTAATATAAGGAACTGATTGTTTCTGTATGTGCCGTTCAGTATGGCGATTCAATCCCCTGAACCGGTTGCTAGCAAATAAAGCTGTTTTCCAAGCCTGAGGTGGTACGAGTCCCTCTATTCTCTGCAGAAGGGTGATTTTTCTGCAACAGTAGGAAATAGTTGGGAATCTCTGTTGGTTTGTTTGAATGAGAGAGAGCCATCAGAGAGAGAAAGCGATCCCTCGCCTCCAGCTGAGGAATGGGACCTATGTGTATGAGAAAGAAAATAGTAGTCAGAGATAGAGCCAGGGAAAGGACATTGGAGGAATGAGCTTTGGAGGTGCCGGCTGTTTTCTGGGAACCTGCTGCCTTATAGGAATTCCTGCTGTTTGACTACCTGTATATTTGTAAATAAAGCAAACAAGTCAGGCCCTGAAACAAAACGTTGTGGTGTGGAATGCTTCTGTTTAGGGTTACAGACACCCGATTCCACCCCCAGTTTTCCTTTGTTCCCTCCCCCACTGTAGTCAGCATTCTGAACCTGCCTACTAGCATGCTCAGTCGACATTGGGCTGTTTTGCATCCCTCCTCTATTTTTGGGTGGTAGAGTGGATGCATTCATTCCCAATTCCAGTTACATTCAATTATTTCATTTCTCCAATGATGTCTATGAGCAGCTCTCTTCCATGATTATGTGGCTGCTTCTCCCTCCTAAAGAGCTTTGTGTTTGTGCAGACCTGGGGGTTTCTGTGATTCTGCTATTACCTCTCTTGTGCATGGGTGGTGCAGTTTTGGCTCCAGCTCTGCGACCATGGCAAAACCCAAATCTCTGTTAGTATATATGATGATATTTCAAATACAACATACGTCCCCAAGGCCCTTTCATCAAAAGAAAAGCAAACCTGGTAATGCTGCCTTGGAACTTCCTACTGCTCAGGGAAGTGAGCATGCAACAATAGGATTAAACATGGGTAGAAAAATGTTGGATATCTGGTTATCTGGAGGCTTCTTTGTGCCTTGGAATCTGAAATATTTTTTTCCAGGCCTGTGCAGGCCTGGCTCCTTCAGAAAAAACAAACAAACAAACAAACAAACAGAAAACAAATGAAGTGTGAAGCTTGCCCTTTGGAAATGGGCATCTCCCCCCCCCCCGTAATTTCTGATATACAAGAACTGTTGGATACAGTTTATGAGCTGCATAAGTACAGTTTATGATGGAAATGGAAAGTGTAAATAAAGCCTGATTATTTAAAATTCTGAAGTGCAACTCAGTTAAATGGTCCTAGCAATTCTTTAAAAATCAAACAATTCCAGTTATTTTTCCCAAATCAATTTTGCAATTAGGAAACTTTATAATTTTCATGGTTTTGTTTGCTTTGTGGTGCAGAAGCATGAGTTTTTGCGTGAAGGGTGGCTCTTCCTCTTATGTGCATAGTGTTGCATTTCTCATATCACTGATAAATATGGAAATAAAATCCATGCCTTGCGAGGACAGCATGTGAGTTGAAGCATTTCTGTGCCAGGGCAGGTCAGTTCGGTTATATAATTGGCTCTAATTAACACTTTCAGAAACTGAGACATTCCTTACCTGCAGCCCTGGCCTTCAAAGGTGTGAATACTATTTGCAGATTCCAAGGACATGCTTGCCAGCCTGACCCTGCATTTAAAAGCCAAGTGATCATGGTGACAATTTGGCACCAAAGGGGAATAGCTTCAGTCACCTAGTTTTTGGATCTGTATCCCTTAGAATTGGTGGTTTCTGCAAAGCATCATCCTTAATAAGTACCACCTTTGGGGCTCTGGGAGCTACAGTCTAATGAAGAGTACAGAGAAAATCTTGGGTGAATTAATACGGACAGTGAAATCAAAATATGTGGAATTTTTTCTCTATACCCTCTTCTCCTTGCTGCCAGGAATAGGTCTCAAATCTAGTAGGGTTAGAGCAAATAGTCTCCTCTCAATCAGATTTAACCACAGCCCATCTGTTGTCTACATATTGCTTCACTCCTTGTCCAATTAGAGCAGCTTGCTTGGGGCTAGGCGGAATTCCCCCCAGTAAGGGGTTTTGCATAGTTGCCAAGTCACATGAGTGTATCATTAATCTCATGATTTAAAAAATCCTTTTTAAGGCACGGAATCTTAAACTTGTAACAATATTTTGAAAAGATCCAAATGGCAGCAGTGGCATGATGCCTTTGGTTAGGATCAGCTAAAATTTATAGCAGGCTAACTTTCATGTTTCAGAGAACTCTTCTTAATGCTGGTTGTTTAAAAAAGGTGGGGGGGCAGTGAGTGGGGAGTGAAGAGAAAAAGATGCTGCTAACAGCCATGGTGAAAGAAAGCCCTGTTGCAATAACTGATAGATGGTGGCCTTCTGGAGGTCTTTGCAGAGTGACCATATTAGCTTGCACAAAGCGGATTTCAGGTTTGTACCAAAGCATTATGTGGCAGAGAAGCAATGACTGCTCTTGAAAACATAAAAGCTAGCAGTTATTTGGATCTTAAGTGCCTTCCTTGTAAGGTAAAAAGAGAAGTAACGAAAAACACAGCAGTTTTTGGGTTAGCAAAGCTGGAGATTAATTTAGATGATGCAAATAGATAACGGCCATTGCTTTTTTTTTTTTTTTTTTTTTTGCCACAAAATGCTTTGGTACAACCTGCTTTTTGTTTTGTTTTTGCACTTGGCACAGACAGGCTAATTTAATTAGTCTCCAAAGAGCTTCCTCAATCACCATTTTAAGATTACTGCATATTGCAAATGGGGTTTCAGCTATGCCCTTTACCTGCAACACCTTTTTGCGAGTGTATGGGTGAGATAAAGAAGAGTCAGACACAGAGTATATGGTTTCAAATCAGGGCCACATTTATTGAATTGAAGATCTGTGAAGGGCGAAGTGCGGTACTAACCTAGCCCGGCCATTGGCCGGGAAAAAACCAATATTTGGGCGAATACATCCTAACCGCACCGGAGGCGGGTTGGTCCGCCCCCGGCCAGTTGCCCTCCATGTGGAGCTGGAGGACTTTACCATCGTCGCCTTACTTTGACGCCTCCAGGCATCCAATGTAGGCGAGAAAGGCAAAACCCCAAAGACGTCCCAATCTCCCTCCTGGCAAGCCTCAGGGCATTAGCGAGGGCAGCCTTGGGTAAACGTCAGTCACCTTGAAAGGTGCCACTGGATGATCACCATAAGCTTAAGCCATACTGCCTAATCCTGGCATTTAGCCTGAGCAAGAGTTCTGTGAAACTCAAAAGCTGGCTCACTGCTTTGTGAGTTTTACAGAGTAAAACTTAGAAACAAGGCCCGTTGAGATCAGTGGAACTCCCATGTAGGATTGGTTGTAATAATTATATTCCTGTTGTATGTTAGCCTGTTGGATCAGCACTACTGTAGCATTTCTTATTTCCTTTCAATAAAATTTTGAGATTCTTTGCTTTTCTGAATTGTGCAGAACTGGAAGATTTGAAATGCACTTCCACCAGCACGCTCTCAAGGCTGACCAGGCAAGAGCCAAAAGTTGAGTGCTTTTTATAAACAGGATAATAATGAAGAAGATAGCATTTGACTATTTATCATTGTCTCATAGGGCTATGAACACTTAGGGCTAGGAACGTGCAGGAAAAATTGTTTTGGCAGTCACCCAATGATTGATAGTATGGGTTCTAATCAATTAAATCTGCATAAATCCACATAAGAATAAAACAATACAGTAATACCTTGGATTGCAAGCATAATTCGTTCTGGAACCGTGTTTGTAATCCAAAACACTCTTATATCAAAGAGTCTCTGGCAGGCGTGACCGGGGCCGATTTCGGCCCACTACTACGCCCGCTTGAGGCGAGTGGTTACATCACTACGACTTGTCTTGCAAGACCTTGCTTGTTTATCAAGTCAAAATTTTAAATTTTTTTTTGCTTGTCTTGCAAAATGCTCTCAGACCAAGTTACTTGCAATCCAAGGTATTACTGTAGCTCTGAAGGGGGAAAATACACTTCAATTAGTTTGTAGATGGTGCACACACATGTTGCAGCAAACCATATCTTAGGAGCATTCTTTTCTGTGTGAGATGTTGCCTGCTATCCATAGTCTCTGTAAGTACTTACACAAAAAATAATTAACATTTTTTTAAAAAAAAAATCTGCTAATTAATTGGGGATAACTTTTAAATTAAAATTTCATACATTATTTTAATTTTGACTAAGACTGCAATCTTAAACACATGAGCAGAGCAATCCTATGGCTCCTAGACAGTGTCTAGAGGGCCATAGGATTTTTTGGAGTCCTAGATCTGACGTTGAAAACAGCTCCGACCTTGGATGTGGGACTCTGTGCTCAGAGTGCCCCCCCCCTGCAGCTGGCACAGAAAGAACCATGCTGGCTGAGTCTCCAAGGTTGTAAGAGTGAGCTCGGAGAAGGAGTTTAGGGGGCAGGGAGGGGAGGAGACCACCACCGCCAAGATACGAGGCATCCTGGCAGCACCTCAGCTTCCTTTTCTCCCGCTCCGAAGCACTGCAGTTAGATGGCTGAAATCAGCCATGTGGCTGATTTGCAGAGTGGGAGCAACACAGAGGCAACCTTCATGCTCCTGCCACCCTGCATAGGATGCTTCTAATCCTCTGAGTTCAGAGGGTTACAGGCATCCCCATTGGATTGCTCCCTGAGTGAATTCAGTGCAACTTCAGAGTAAATATGCTTAGATTTCACTGCATATTTTGCAGTCCTAGTTAAAATATATCATACTTTTTGTGAAAAATAATAATATTTATATATTATTTATTACATTTATATTCCTCCAAGAAGCTTGGAGTAGTGTACATTTTATTTTCCAAACAGTCTTGTAAGGTAAGTTAGGTTGAGTGAGAAGCTAGCTCAAGGATAGTTTCTGACTCAGATTAATTTACCTTAAATCTCAGGTTTTGGATTTTGGAGGTACTGATGGATATTGTTGCTAAACAAGTATACAACTGAATAAAATAGGACAACAAGGAGGCTGATCGGTTGAGAGCCAAGGGTTTTATTTGTCTCCCGATTGAATTTCCTTCCAGAAACTGCTCCTTAAAAATGAACTGGCATGACTAATGTCTTTGGCTGGTGTTCAGGTCTCAGTGGGTAATGCAGAAAGATGTTTGTTGTTAGGAATTTGACAGGATTGTGGATCAGCATCTATCACTGAAACAGTAATCAGTCTCTTCACTGATTCTCCTTCTTTGAGCATGTCGTGGTGGTGGGCTGTGACCCTCTTCCCCATATATTACTCCACAAGAGCTGAAATTCACTGTGGGTCAAAGCAGCTGCTTATAATGCCATTGAAATCCTACCATCTTCTCCTTTAGATTTTTGTTTATTCCTGGTTTGCCAAGGCATCAACACAACAAAAGGCCCTTGGGAAACCCAAAGTTAGTATTTATTTCCAGATAGGACAAGAATTAGACAGCATGATGCATTGTTCCCACCCACTGCCCTTGTGAATAATCGGAATAATTGTCTAATTATTCCACAGTTTCTACAGAAAGAATAATGGTGAGAAACAATACTGCTTTTTATTAATTATGCCTGTGGCATATTCTTGGGAAGCAAAGGGCAGATGCTTAAGCCTCTGCCTCTTCAGCGAAGCTGTAGTACACTTTGGTCAGTAAGCATCATATGTACATATTTTTTTTTTTTTTTTAAGAATGCAAGTTTCTAAAGGTGCAGAGTGCTTTTAAATTTGGCCAGCATTGTTATCCTCACTTCATAATAGGTGAGGCTGCTGGACACAGATGACAAAGCTTTTGGTGGCGAGGCCTGGATATATCTTTCAGGGAACGTTTATTAGGTTTTGTTCTGTAAAAATCTTTTTGGGTCACAGTTTTTAAAGTAGGTATCCTTGGAGCTGGGACACATTTTGTAGCATGTTTTGTTAGATTTTGTTAATATGTATTAAACTCAAATACTTCATTGTGTTTTTAAATAGCAAATATAAGTCAGTTCTTGCATGTTTCATTGGTTTTTTTGGGGTGGGTGCTGGGTTTTTCATTCCTTGTGGAACTGTGATACAAATCAGTAGTTTTTTTCTTTCTCTAGATTCCTCTAAAAAGTATTTGCAGCACTTAAAAAAATGAAAGTGGAGTATACTTTTATAGTAGAAGACCCATGTAGAAGACAGGACATGCAATTATTTTCCAGGCATGGCAGGATGGAATGTTCTGTCTCTGTTGTAGAATACATTCACATGACCCTAGGGCAGTGATGGCGAACCTATGGCACGGGTGCCACAGCTGGCACGCAGGGACCTCTCTGTGGGCACTCGAGCCATTGGTCACCAGATCGCGAAAAGACTGTCCCCTTCTGCAACACACTAATGATCTTGTTCTTTCTCACAGTGTGGAACAGAATGATTTTATTCTAGAATTCCTGTTACAGAATTCTTTTCTACATTGTTATCACATTTAAAAGATTTTGAAGAATGATGCACAGAGCATGGCTTGGATGTAAAGTCCTAACAGTTGACCTGAGTGCTGCATGTGTTGCTCTCAAACTAACGGAGTATGAGCCAAGGTTTGACAAATTATCAGCATGCATGCAATAGCAAAAATCACATTAATTGTGCAAAAGCATGCCCAATGCAAGCTTTTACCTAATGCAGTGTTTGCAGTCCAAGACATAAAGTGTTTAAAATGTGTTAAGCACGTTTAGTTTTCTTGTTTATCTTGCTCATCCTAGTACAGGTTGACTTTTACTTTTACTAATCCGACACCTGTAGAAGCAGGGAAAGGACCCGGAGTAAAGCTTGCCCCGTACAATTTCAGTCTGGCATATAATCATATTACAAGTTGAGAATCCCTTATCCAAAAATACATGTTCCTAATTATTTAAAAAGTTTGTATAAATTCCCTTCAGGCTATGTGTACAATGTAGTACTATAATAATTTTTTGAGTTGATTTTTTTTTCAACAAAAAACTGTTTGTATCATTGAAAGCTCTGTTATTGTGTTTTTCTTTAAAGACAAAATATGTTAATTAGTTCAGGCAACTGTATGAGTTGTTTTTCTAATACTAAAACCTTGGTATTCAGGTTTAATTGCAGTGTTGGCACTTTGAAATAAATAAGTTGGTTTTGTGTTGCAGTTTGGGCACTTGGGCTCAAAAAGGTTCGCCATCACTGCCCTAGGGTGCATGGCAACAACAGATTTTCCTGGGTGAGCTTCTAATGCATGAAAAAGTGACCATCTGACTCCAAGCAAAGATTGGAAATGTGGTTGTGCATTGAAACAGTCAGACAACTGTTTTGCTGCACACTGAAAATTCATCTTTTGCCTAGAAGACTCCATTCACCATATGCCCACAGGTTATGTGAATTGGCATTTACTCTTACCTTCACTGGTAAACAACTTCATTGCATGCTTCCCCCCACCTGTCCCGTGTGACCTGACTTTTCATCTCAAGTCATTGAAGATTATGATGTGTTAGCCATCTTTCATGACATGAGGGGGATTCTTTTACTCTGCAATGGTTAGGATCCATTTGGAATTCTATGTTCCATTCTGGATATCACAGTTTAAGAAGGCTGTTGACAACTTGAAAGGCTTTATAGGTGCCTGTATGTGGGACTAATAATAGCTTCAGGGCAGGTGATTTAAATTGCGGGAATGGTTACATGCCTGCTGCCTCAGCACTGCTGCTTTTATCAAATTAGGAGTCCCCTACAACTTCTTCTTTTAGGTAAAAATGAAAAAGTCGGGCAATCCAACCATGGACTCCCTCCATCTTGTCCTGCTTGGCTCTCAGTTCTCACAGCTATGTGTGAGCCAAGACATAAACAAATGTGAATGAGTAGCTGAAGTGCATAAGGCAAGAATTCAGCAAAATCTTTTCTTGATGTTTATTCTGGGAGGAATTGTTTAAAGAGCCCATTAATTAATTAATTAATTAATTACATTTCTATCCCGCCCAATAGTCAAAGCTCTCTGGGGAGTTCACAACACAAATCCTTTGCTAAATGTAGATGTGAAGGCCTGGAAATAGCCTCCAGAAAAATGGGAAGAAAACCAGAAAAAATTGGGGGGGGGGGAACAACTTTTTGGGATTTTCTTTTGGAAAATTTGGGGGGAAATGGTTTCCCCCTGAATTTTCTGGCTTTCCCCCAGTTTTTACCCAAGCCTTCACATCTCTAGTTAAAGGGTGCTTCCAGACAAGTCTTTTATCATGCCATCATCCTGTGTCATTCATGGAATTTTACGGGGTGTGTTTGTCCAGGCGTTGTCCACTTGTAATCCTCCCAAATTTCCTCACTGCTGCTTCCATCTTTTTTCCATTAAAGAAAATAAGATGGAATAGCTGCACAATCCCTTTTGGTTGTTAGCGCTAGCACCCCTCTGGAAGCACACTTACTAGTGATAACAAGCTAGTCGATAGAGCCACTTTTGCTGCCCCTTCAGTCTTTGCTCAATGCAAAGTGTGGCCCCTGGGTTTTTAAAAAGGTTTTTGACCAGGTCCTGGACTAGGTTTTCCACTGGGCTCTTATACTGCCCATGTTGTGCATATGATGAAGAGGTCCCATAAAAACACATTTTATTTTCTTCCATATCACACTGATCCTCACTACAAAATTCCCATCTGTCAAGCATTTTCAGTATACCCTTTCTGGTTAGTACTAAGCTTCCTCCTCATTGAACTATAGGAATTGCTTCAGCCTTTTTCCCCATCTTTGATGAGCAAGGGCTTAAAATGGAAGAGCTATCTGAAATCCTGGCCATAACCTCAGGAAAACTAGCAGCAGCCAAGCAATAAGACACCCTTGTCTTTACATCACCATCTGTCTCCTCTAACTTCCATAATCCTTCATTTGATGTATTAGAAATTATCCCTGGAAGGGGCTGGATTGAATCCAGGGCAGGGCTGGTATGTGTGGCTCTCCTGAATTAAATGTTTTATTCCCCCCAGCAACCCCAGGGCCTTAGGTTGCATGCTTGCAATGTTCAACCGTGTGGACAACTAGGATTTTTCTTTCTATAATGGGGTGTGTATGTGTGTTTCGTCTTCCTATCATCTTCTTATGTCCTTTTCATTGACAAGTGAAGTGCATGTGCCTTTGGGCTGCGCCTAGAATGTGAAACCTCTGGTGCATGTTTTTAAGCTCCACTGAAATATTCTACTTTCCATCTCTTTCATTTTCCTGGATCTCAGCACTACAAAGCTTCTTACTTGATTACAAAAGCTGAATCTCTTTCACAATTAAGTAGAAGTAAGATCTAACTTCAGCGCTGAAAGTATCACTTCAGTCTGAAATGCAGAACTTTTAATTTTCTCCCACAGATTCTCCTTTATGGGATATTAATTTAATTTTGTTTTTATGCAGCCATGCTTCTGTGTGAGCCCATATGCAGTCCTGCTTGCTGCTTTACAGCTTTGATGATAGAAGGAAGAAGTAGTGAAACTTTATTTTAGCCAATAAAATACGCCCGTTTTATCTAGTGAATAGAAATCCTTCTCACCATGCTTGGCACTCCAATTTATTCTAGAGGGCTAGAGTTCACAAACAGAATGTATTGCTAGATCAGAATACAATGAGTTGATGTTCTTTTCTGAACTGTGTGTGTGTACCACACACACACACATGTGTTTGAACACAAAAGACTTTCCAAGATTAGTTGATCCTTAATGAGAACTTCCATCTTTATTTGAGCATTTATTACTGTTATGGGGCCACATACACAAGCTTTTATCTCCAGTCATGCTTGACACTTAAATACATTCTTTAAAACAAACAGCAGCAGAAAAATTCTGATCATTGTTTACCCTATAATTGTGCTTGGATCTAGGACTTTAAGTAAAACTCCACATATGGTGGGCAATTGGTAAAAAGTGAGACTGCTTCTTGTGTTTTTTGAGGCAGAGCAAGGTACATCCTTGAACATAATTCAAGATAGTTATTCTAGTTATTTCTATTTGTTTATTTAGATTTGTAGCCTGACCCATCCATTAGACTTCAGGTTCAGGGGTCCCAACACACACACACACACACACACACACCAAATAAAATACAGTAAATAAAATTAATTGATATTGAAACTCTCCCATCAGCCTGCTCTGATTGCCCTAGGCTAGCTCTGAATAGAAAGGCCTCAGTGGTAACCTCCTGAGGTTCACTTGGCTTTCCCCCCACTAGGTTGTACACTGGTGTAGGAAAAAAAATTGTGGATAAACTTGTCTGTTCATTGGGTTTATGCTGATTGGAAAACAACTGCAAAATTCAAGTGTTACTGTCCGGAAATAGCTACTTGTGTGACCTTAATATATTGATCTACAAGGCTGGTGTCAGTACCTGGTATTCAACGGCTAGGGCCCCAGTGCCCTGGCCGGGACCACTACTGAAACCTGCCTTGGGTTCTCATTTATTTATTTTTCAGCGTGGCACTCCAAGCGGTTCTGGATGACCAGATTTAGTTGCTATTTAAATTTTTCACAGTGCCCCAGAGCAGTGCTACCTGAGGGGTACTGTACTGTGGCAAATTAAAAATGGTGGCTAGATTCAGCGGCTTAGCACCACCAAACAGGCCCACCAGAGGGCACTGTGCCCAGGACTCCCTCAAACCTTGAAGCCAGCCTTAACTGTGTACATGGTTTCCCACCCCATCAGTTTATGAAACACCATCCACAGTTTCCCTGCTTGCACCACTGTCAATTTGGCATTCTGTTTCTTGCTTGAGTCAGGATTGCAAAGTTTTTGTGCACGGTGCCAATACAAGTTTGACAAACAATTTTATTTATTATATTTATTTATTTATTATATTTCTGAAGCGCCCATCTGGCTGGTGACAGTGGTGCATCTGTAAATGTAATGGGCTACAGAGACTTTCTCAATATAATGCAAGATGGAAAAGCAAAACCATCACCAAGCAAAGTCAAGCTGAGACTATATGATGGCACAATTCTCACACCACTAGGGCAATGTGCTGCAAGCAGAATACCGAGGAAAACAACATCAACTAGAATTCCAAATTGTGAATTCCAGGCAAAAGCCCCTCCTCTCAGCAAGCAAAAGTCAACATATGAAACCAATAACATTGCATACTTCACAAGACATCCACACAGTCAGAACAGAAACCAACAGATCCGTGACACTGGGAAAAGCACAAGGTGGCATATCAAAAGCACAAATTCTCATGCATTACCACGATGTCGTTGAAGGACTTGGATATCTCCTAGGCACTTTACATTTAAAAATAGATGAAACAGTGCAGCCAGTGCAACATGTGCCACGTAGAATCCCCATGACATTGAAAGAAAAAATCATGACTGCAATAAGAGAAATGGAAAAGAATAGAATAATTGTCAGAGTGACAGGACCTACCAAGTGGATAAGCAGCATGGCAGCCATAGAGAAACCTGGTAAACTTTGCATCTGTATAGATCCCAGTAATTTAAACAAGGCATTATTATGAGCTTGCTACCAAATGCCCACCATCGAAGAAATCTTTCCTTTCCAGACCTTGCCAAGGCTAAAATATTTTCAGTGTTAGATGCAAAAGATGGATCATGGCAAATCTTATTAGATGAAGAAAGCAACTACCTTACCATATTTTGGACCCCAGAAGGCTGGTAAAGATGGCTGAGGATGCCTTTTGGCATATAACCAACAGCAGAGGAATATCAGCACCACCAACAGGATGCGCTAGCGGGTCTCAAAGGAATCAGTGTGATCACAGATAACATTCTGGTTTATGGATGTGGAAATTCAGTAGAGAGTGCCATAGCCGACCATGACAGCAACCTGATATCTCTCCTGGAAAGGGCCAGAAAAGTCAATCTAAAACTCAATCCAAATAAGATGAGGCTCCGAATGACAGCAGTACCCTATATGGGACACCTCCTGACATTGCAAGGTTTGCACCAGACCCAGAAAAGGTAAGGGCTATACAACAGATGCCTAAACCATCCAATACCAAATCTCTTCAGCAGTTATTAGGATTTGTCAATTATCTGGCCAAATTTCTTCCCCAACTTTCTGATGTTTGTGAGCATCTCAGGCGATTACTGGACACAGGCACAACTTGGATGTGGCTAACACAACATGATGCAGCCCTCGAACAGATCAAAGACTTGGTCACCAAACATCCTCTCTTGAAGTACTACTATGACATGAATGAAGATGCCACTATACAATGTGACACCAGTGAAACAGGCCTGGGTGCGGTACTTTTGCAACATGGACAGCCTGTTGTCTTTGCATCAAGGTCTTTATCACAGACTGAACGGCATTATGCCCAAATAGAAAAAGAATGTTTGGCAATAGTATTCGCTTGTGAAAAATTTGACCAGTACTGTATATACAAGGTCAGAAATCCATCATGGTTGACAGCGATCACAAGCCTCTCAAAGTTATTTTCAAGAAGTCCCTGTTATTAGCTCCAAAACGCCTTCAATGCATGCTTCTCAGACTACGATGCTGTCCCCTGGATGTACAATACAAAAAAGGAACTGAGATGTACATAGCAGACCTCCTATCTGGGGGGGCCTTACCACAAGAAAAGCACACTGACAAGCAACACTATGAGATACTCAATTCCATGGAAACTCGAACTACACAAGAGGAACTAGAAAGCATTAATCAAACTGCCTACATGCCCATCTCCCAGCCTGGACTTCAAATAGTGATGTATCATCGAGCCTCAAGTGGCGTAGCGGACTGAAATCGGCCCGCTCACACCCGCACGAAGCTCGGTCGAGCCTACCTTGCTCCGTTGGTGGCTCGCCTCTCCACCTGCACCGCCCGCTCCGGTCCCGTCGCGTCACTTTCAGGTCCCGTCGCGTCATTTCCGGTGCCGGAAGTGACACGACGGGACCGGAGAGGGGAGCTCGAGCGGCGCGGAGAACTGCTCCGCGCACCGCTCAGAAGATCGAGGTAGGGGGGGCCCCGCCACGGAGAATCGAAGCGGGGGCAAGGTGGCCCCCCCCAGGTTCTACTTCACCACTAACAAAGAGTCAAGGAAAACACTTTACAAGACAAAGAATTGATCTCTATTTTTTTTTAGCAGGTTGACCAGATACCCGGGAGAAAGCTCCAAGGTCCACTTGAGATTATTGGAACTTTCGTGATGAATGAAGTGTTCAAGATGGCATCATATTCAAAGGACAACGGATACTCATTCCAAAGACCATGAGAAACGACATATTATCATGAATACATCACAGTCATTCTGGAATAGAAGGAAGTTTGAGGAGAGCTAGAGACATGATATACTGGCCAAATATTACTAAAGACATCAGAGACCTCGTAAGCACCTGTGATGCATGTGCTGCGTTCCAGTCAGCAGAAGGAACCACTGGTGATACATAGAGTTCCTACCAGACCATGGATCAAGGTGGGAATAGACCTGTTCACTGAAAATGGCAGCAATTCTCTCATTCTAGTGGACTACTATTCAGATTTCTGGGAAATAGACAAACTGCTAGACACCACATCAGCGACTTTAATTGAGAGAATCATAGAATCATAGAAAAGTAGAGTTGGAAGGGGCCTACTAGGCCATCAAGTCCAACCCCCTGCTCAATGCAGGAATCCAGGTCAAAGCATCCCTGACAGATGGCTGTCCAGCTGCACCTTGAATGCCTCCAGATTGGGAGAGCCCACCACCTCCCTTGGTAGTTGGTTCCATTGTCTTATTGCCCTGACAGTCAGGAAATTTTTCCTGATGTTTAGGTGGAATCTGGGTTCCTGTAACTTGAGCCCATTATTCCGTGTCCTGCAAACTGGGATGATCGAGAAGAGATCCTGGCCCTCCTCTGTGTGACAACCCTTTAAGTACTGGAAGAGTGCGATCATATCTCCCCTCAGTCTCCTCTTCTGAAGGCTAAACATGCCCAGTTCTTTCAGTCTCTCCTCATAGAGCCCTGTTTCCAGTCCCTTTATCATCCTTGTTGCCCTCCTCTGAACCCTCTCCAGTTTGTCTACGTCCTTCTTAAAGTGTGGTGCCCAGAACTGGACGCAGTACTCAGAACTGGACGCAGTACTAACCAGTGCTGAGTAAAGGGGAATTATCACTTCACATGATTTGGAAGCTATACTTCTATTAATGCAGCCCAAAATAGCATTTGCCTTCTTTGCAGCCACATCACATTGCTGGCTCATATTCAGTTTGTGATCTACCACAATTCCAAGATCCTTCTCACTTGTAGTATTGTTGAGCCAAGTGTCCCCCATTCTGTAACTCTGCATTTGGTTTCCTTTCCCTAGATGCAGCACTTGGCATTTATGCCTATTAAATTTCATTCTGTTGTTTTCGGCCCAGCGCTCCAGCCTATCGAGATCTCTTTGAATTTTGTATCTGTCTTCCAGAGTATTAGCTGTTCCACCCAACTTTGTGTCATCTGCAAATTTGATAAGCATTCCCTGCACCTCCTCATCCAAGTCATTAATAAAAATGTTGAAGAGCACTGGGCCCAGGACCGAGCTCTGTGGTACCCCGCTCGTTACCTCTCCCCAGTTTGAGAAGGAACCATTGATAAGCACTCTTTGAGTCTGATTCTGTAGCCAACTGTGGATCCACCTGATAGTTGTTCCATCTAGCCCACTTTTAGCTAGCTTGCTAATCAGGATATCATGAGGCACCTTGTCGAAAGCTTTGCTGAAGTCCAGATATATTATGTCCACAGCATTCCCACAGTCCACAAGGGAGGTTACCCGATCAAAAAATGAGACCAGATTAGTCTGGCAGGATTTGTTCTTGACAAATCCATGTTGGCTTCTAGTAATCACTGCATTGTTTTCAAGGTGCTTGCAGACTGAGTTCTTTACAATTTGCTCCAAAATTTTCCCAGGGATTGATGTCAGACTGACTGGCCTATAGTTCCCAGGTTCCTCCTTCTTGCACTTTTTGAAGATGGGAACAGCATTTGCCCTCCTCCAGTCATCTGGCACTTCACCTGTCCTCCATGATTTCTCAAAGATAATAGACAGTGGTTCTGAGAGTTCTTCTGCCAGTTCCTTTATTACTCTAGGATGCAGCTCATCAGGTCCTGGAGATTTAAACTCGTTCAGAGTAATCAGGTGCTCCTTGACCATTTGCCTATCAAACTCAAGCTGCAATCCTGCCCCTTCAGTCTGCACTTCAGGTTTGCCAGGGGGGGGTCATAGACCCTCTTTTGGGAGAAGACCGAGCCGAAGTAGGAATTGAACACTTCTGCCTTTTCTTTGTCTTCTGTTATCAATTTGCCATTCTCATTACGTAGTTGAACCACCATTTCTTTCCTCTGTCTTTTACTATGCATGTATCTGAAGAAAGCTTTATTGTTGTTTTTAGCATCCCTCGCTAACCTTAGCTCATTCTCAGGTTTAGTCTTCCTTACACTATTCCTGCAGTTCTGTGCTACCTGCCTGTACTCTTCCCTTGTAGCCTGTCCTTCATGAACCATTTCAGCAGACTAGGCATACCAGACTGCGTGATCTCAGATGGTGGACCACAGTTTACCTGCAAATATTTTACCAAATTCTCAACAGACTGGGAATTTCACCAGTGCTAGGGATGTGGCTGAGCCTTGAGTTGGCTGGAGGCTCGCTCCGGGCTCAGCCCTCCGCGAGCGGCAGTGGCCCGATCTTGCTCTTCAGAGCGACGCGGAGTGTTCTCCGCGCCGCTTGTGCCGCTTGAGCCACCGCTGGAGAAACCCCCCGCGCACGCCCCCCCGCCGCCGCTGCTGCCGCCGGACCCCCCCGCCACCTACCTGGTCCTGCGCGCCGCCGGAGCCACTGCTCCGGTGCGCTGGACCCCCTCCCGCGCTCTGTTTTGGCAGGAGGAACCAGGGCAACAGGGCTTAAACAGCCCTGTTGCCCTGGTTTCCCCCGCCAAAAACAGAGCGCGGGGGTGGAGCAGGGTCCTGTCGCGTCACTTCCTCCATGCTGGAAGTGACACGACGGGACCAGTGGACAGGGGAGACAGGCTCTCCGCTCTCAGGTAAGCCTGCGCTCAGGTAAGCCCGCACGGGTGGCTGAGAGCCCGCGCGGACACGAGCAGGCCCAGTTCGGGACTCGCTCGTGTCCGCCGAGATTCTCGGCCACATCCCTATTTCATCTCAATACAACAGTCAATCTAATGGCAAAGCTGAATCAGCTGTCAAAACTGCAAAAACTCTATTAAAGAAAATGGCAAAAAATAGAGAAAACATTTGGCAAGCTATTCTGGAGTGGAGGGATACTCCCACTGCTGGCATTACCAGAAGCCCAGTGTAAAGACTTATGTCCAGATGCACACAATCCTCGGTACCCACATCTCCTGCGTTATTGAAACCTAAAGTGGCGACAAAAGTCACGGAGCAACTGCAACACAAAACTAAAACCTATTATGACAGACATACAAAAGAGTTACCACCATTGTGCATTAGAGATTCAGTGTGTGTCCTGTTATTCCCTCAAGACAAGTCATGTCCCTGGACAAAAGGAACCTGCGTGGGACAAATAAATCCCTGTGCTTATATTATTGAAGTTAATGGATGCTCCTATTGACAGAATTGCAAGTTCATTTGGCTAATGAGGCCTCAAGGACTCGAGGACACCTCAGATGTGGTGGATGATGATGCACTGGACTATTCAGTCATTCCAGGCACTCGTCCAGATGCACACCATCTTCCTAACCCTGAGCCACACAACCAAGAGCCACGTGCAACTGCATCATCAACACAGAACAGCGACAGCATACATGATCACGATGTTTTGGCGTACTGTGACCGGGTGAAAAGCACATGTACCCGCAGCCATATCAAACCACCTAAACAATAAACCGATTTTGTAACAAATGACTGATAAGCAACTTAGTTATCAATCATTCAGAACCAGCAACACTTTCAAGTTAATCATTACACACGTTTTGTATTTTTGTTTGACAAGTTATCCTCACGGTATTTACGTGTTCTTTCAAAAAGTATGATATTGGGGATGTTATGATAGGTAGCAGCTCATTCCTGCAAAGGCACTAGATGTTAATCTCTAGTTGAGAGGTCAAAATGGGGAGGAGCCTGTGCGAGCTCAGCAGGCCTGGAGACGTGCACAATAAAGCTTTAGTCACTACTACCAGGCCTCTGTCTTCCTTGGGCATAGAATCCACAACCAAAACACTGGGGAACATGGGCAGGAACGTGGGCTGTTGCACTCATGTCCTGCTTGTGGGATCCTGTGGGCAGCTGGTTGGCCACCTTGTGAACAGCATGCTGGACTAGATGAACCCTTGGTCTGATCCAGCATGGCTCTTCTTTATGTTCACTGCTAAAATAGTTTGCAAATTTGTTTTCTTTCTCTCTTTCTAGAAATATAATTACAACTTACAATAGCTATTTTTCAAACCTTTGAGTAAAAACTAAATTTGTTGGTGGCTTAAGCCTGGTCTGATGCCTTCATTTCCAGCCCACACTTCACATTCAGAGGATGATCTCCAAACTATCCTAAATGCTTTTGCAGAAGCATACGAAAAACTTGGTCTCTCACTTAACATCAAAAAAACCAAAGTGCTTCATCAGCAAGTGCAAGCTAACCCTTTGGTGATGCCATCTATCCAGCTTGGCGGGACAATACTGGAAAATGTCGATCATTTTCTCTATCTTGGCAGCTATCTTTCTGTTACAGCTAACATCGACAGTGAAATCCAGCATCGTTTGAGCTCCGCAAGTGCCGCATTTTCTCGAATGAAACATAGAGTGTTCGAGGATTGGGATATTTGTAAGAAGACCAAAACACTGGTTTATGAAGCCATTGTATTACCAACTTTATTGTATGCCTGCGAAACATGGACTATCTATAAACGTCACTTCCACCTCCTTGAAAGGTTTAATCAACGTTGCCTCCGGAAAATCCTGCGAATTACTTGGGAAGACAGACGAACAAATGTCAGTGTACTGGAAGAAGCAAAGACTACTAGCATTGAAAAAATGACCCTTCAACGCCAACTTCAGTGGACCGGTCATGTTGTCCGAATGCCTGACTGCCGTCTCCCAAAGCAGTTACTTTACTCCCAACTCAAGGATGGAAAGCGGAATATCGGTGGTCAATATAAGAGGTTTAAAGATGTTCATAAGGCTAATCTAAAAAAAATGCAATATAAACATCGAAAACTGGGAAGCTCTGGCCCATGAACGATCTAACTGGAGGTTGGCCTTTCACAAAGGTTCCATGGACTTTGAAGAAGCCCGAGTGCAAGGTGAAAGGGAGAAACGTGCTAAGCGAAAAGCACGTCAAATGAATCCTTTACAGGACCATCTTCTATCTGGTAACCTGTGTCCTCACTGTGGGAAGCTGTGTGGATCTAGAATTGGCCTCCACAGTCACTTACGGACCCATCGCTAGAGTCTACACAATCTTCTTTAGAATTTCCTCCTTTTATCCCGGAAGACAATCTTACTCGGTCACGAGTGATCGCCTGATGATGATCTAAGGAAGCCTATAGGGGACACCAAAGTTGCAAAGGATAAAGGGCTGTTTTAGTTGAGTCACCCAGGCAAAATAAAGATGTTCATTAGGTGACTGGCAGTGCTGAGGACCCTAGAAGAAGGGCACTGGGGCTAAATCAGTTGTTTTGCTGTCTCCCCTCCCTCTCACAATGTAGGCTCCAGCCTGAGCTGTGACATTCATCCAGTGAATTTCATGGCTGAGCAGGGATTTGAATCCAGGTCTCCCTAGTCTATGTCCAAGACTTTATTATAACCCTTTCCCATACATACAGAATCTTTTTTTCTTTCTCTCTTTTTAAATAGTTCTGTAATAATGTGGGGTAGGAAACAACATTTATTTTAAAGCTCTTGGAATTCTAACAAGCCACGTCTGGCTTTCCAGGCATGATTTCACAGCCAAATTGGGAATAAAACTGAGGAGTCATGACTCCTCCTCCTTACGTGCTTTATGTGCAAGGTCATCCTCTTGCCTGAGTCTTCCAGTCCTGCCAATTACCCTGGCAGCACATCTTCTCCTGCAGTGTTGCTGGAACATAGTTTTGTGTGCTTGTATAAAACTTCTTATGCTGTCTACACTCCCTCCCTAGTAGTGTAAAAAATAAAATCTTATTGCACATGTGATATGCATAATGCAAGAGAGATGCCCAGTGCCTGATACCTTTGTTGTTGTTGTTGTTGTTGTTGTTGTTGTCGTCATCATCATCCATTTCTATACTGCCCAGTAGCCGATGGTCTCTGGGCAGTTCACAACAATTTGCAAAATTACAAACCACAGATAAAATACAGCTTAAAATTTCATTATATAAAATTTAAAACAATTTAAGCAGCTAAAAATAATTTCAATATAATATTAGACCTGTTATAGCCAGCTGACATCAATGCCACCATCATAGCATTAAATACCTGGGAGTAGAGGGCAATCTTAACCTGGCACCAAAAAGATGATAGTGTTGGCAACTTGGCATCAGACAGGCCTCAGTGCAGAGATAATTCTATAATCGGGGCCACCACTGGGAAGGCCCTCTCCCTTTGCTCAGGTGCAAAGCAGTATTTGCTAGTGTCTGCTTATGTGTCTATCTGTGAAAAAGGCCCTAGCTTGGTGGCAGTGCCTATGTTTTTGATACAGAAGTTCATAGAATCATAGTTGGAAGGGGCCTATAAGGCCATCGAGTCCAACCCCCTGCTCAATGCAGGAGAACAGATGTGGGCAGCCCAGGCAGTCAACCATCCAAGCACTGACCCAGTTCATACCTGCTTAGCTTCAGCATGTGGCCTGCATTATGTGCTCTTGACCCAGGTTCAGATCCTGACATTTCTATGTGAAAAATGTTCCCTGATGGTAAGCCTGGGAAAGACCTTGATCTCAGATCTCATAAAGCCGCAGCAACTCTAAGAGGACAATATTAGGCTGGAGATGGACCCATAGTCTGATTCAGTACGGGGCAGCTTGATATTTCTCAATTACAGTGTTACCTAGCAAACTATATTGTGTTCATGCTCGTAGACCCACCATTATAATTTATTTAATAAGTTATTTGGATCTCTTTTCTGAATGAGGAGCTACTTCACTAGCACAGATCACGTGATTAAGTGACAACCCCCCCCTTTTATGAACCTTTTGGCAATTTTGTCTTCTCTTGAGGGTAAAACGAAGAACACTTTTTAATACAGGAGAGTTTGAGAAACTGGGCGGGTTCGCATGAGACGATAAGCCACAGTGTGTAGCAAGCTACACAATGGGCTTATAAGCCACCCTCCCCCTGAGGCGCCCAACAGTCTATCCGGTACATTGTGGGTAGGGTGCCCCCTCCCTCCCCCCTTGGTCCTCCCCCCTCAGTCGACCTGTGGGTATCCCAAGGGAAACGAGCAGAGGAACGAGACCTTTCCGCCCTCCCCACTTCCATGGCTTTTTTGTCACTTTTTTTTAAAAAAAAAATCTTCAGACCCTGAAAGTCAGCTGTCAAGCCAGCTTTCGTTATCCCCCTTTTGAAAGCTAAGAGCAGGCCCTCCAAGGTGCCCCAGCGGTACCCTCAAGGGGCTGTCCATGGTTGCCAAGCATTTTTTAATTATTATTCCCCTCCCCCCATTTTCACAAATATTTGCTATCATCTTGGGAATGTGCAAAACTTCCAGGGATCCCTTTTACGGGGGTAATTCCTCTTTGACAGATCAGCTGATCTGTCGAACTGGAAACTTTAATTTTTAAGGTGGGATTTCTAAGGGGTTAAAAAATTCTTTTTTGGCTGGAAAGTATACATGTATATAGACTCGATGTACTTGTATGCTTTCCTGCCCCAAAAGAAAATATTAACCCCTTAGAAATCCCACCTTAAAAACAGGTTTTTATTTCATTAAGCTTTAGTGCCTAGCTTCTTAAATATATGTATAAAATAGAATGACATTAGTATTTTAAAACAACATGAGTAAAAACATGTTGCATTAAAGCTATCATGCCCAATATCAGGAGACATAGGAAGCTGCCTTATACTGAGTCAGACCACTGATCTATCTAGCCCAGGTCAGTCGACACTGATTTATTTCCAGCCCTATCTATCTATCTATCTATCTATCTATCTATTAATACCCCACCTTTTTTCCTGCAAGCAACCCAAGGCGGCTTACATAATCCTCCTCCTCCTCTCCATTTTATCCTCACAGCAGCCCTGTGAGGTAGGTTAGGCTGAGAGTCAGTGACTGGCCCAAAGTCACCCAGTGAGTTTCATGGCTGAGTGGGAAATAGAACCTGGATCTCCCGGGTCCCAGTCCAACACTCTCACCAATATGCCACACTGGCTCTCTGTGGCTTACCTAGAGATGATATGGCTTGAACCTGGGACCTTCTGCATGCAAAGCAGATGCTCTTACTACTGAGCTACAACACCCTTCCCTAGCATAGCCCAGTCTCATGGTCATTATTAGAGTGTGGAAATGAAACCACAGCAACACCCTAGAGCTCATCCACCAAAGGCCAGCCACATGAAACAGGTGCATTTTGTGTTGCCTTTGAAAAACTGGCCAAACTGTGCACATGCACATCTGCCTTGGGAGTACATTCCACAGCCTGTGGGCTGAGATCAAGAAGGCTTATTTTGCCCAGCTATTGCTCTAATATTTCAGGTGTTCCTGTGAATGTTCTGTCATTTAGGAGTGTGTGTGTGTGTGTGTGCGTGTGTGTGTGAGAGAGAGGGGGGGGAGAGAGAACTCATAATAGTCACCCCCAGTCCCTTAGGGTGCCATGTCATTTTAGTCCTAGCTGGATTTGGGGAGATCCCTCATGCGTGGATGCCTTTTTTTTTAATGACAGGCTTGCCTCACATTTGTTTCATATGTCAAAATTGCCTCACATTTGTTTCACAGACACAGTAAGTTTTCAAACAAGCATCACAACAGGGAAGGGATTTATAGATTTGCAAAACCTCGCCACCAACCCCCTCTTCAATCCATTAATGCCTTTACTAGCAAAGGAGACTTAACTAACTTCAGTCCTTTATGAAATCAAATAACAATCCACTGGATGAGTGGGTGAGAGAATCGGCATTCATGTAAAAGGGAACAAAAACAGAGCAGCTCAGGTTAACAAATCAGGGCTTTTTGTCAGACAAACCTAATCCTGAAATTAATGTATAGCTTAGGCAATTTAGCTACATTCAGCTCTGGGCAACATTGTGCCCCAAGTGACTGACATATTGGAAAAGATTCACTGAACAAAAGCAATTATTAAAGGGGCCAGGGGAGACCAATCTATGTTTAAGAAGAAAATAACTCAGTAGACTTATGTGTTAGCTTAGTGTTGATTAGAGAGGGAACATAAGTATGTGCATGTGATTTGATTGGTATGGGCACTACAGAGGAAGAGAGAATTTGTTTAACATGAAGTCAGAGGATAATTGGAAATAATAAAAGCATATTTTTTTAAAAAGCAATTTAGGATGAAAATGCAGGAGAATTGTGAATTGCAATTTCACTTAATGTGACTGTTTAAGGTCAAGTAATGGAAGTTATATAACTTGCTGATATTAAGGGTAATTTCTTTCATTACATCAGCCTTCCCCAGCTTGGCCATGGTGGCAAGGGATGATGGGAGTTGTAGTCTAACACATCTGGAGGTTGCCAGGCTAGGGAAAGCTGCATTACATGTTTCCTAAATGGAAAGCACTTCTGAATAAGCTGAATAATAATTTACTACCTTTTTGTTGCGCATCATATGTAATTATCACCACATCTAACTTCAGATCCCTAAGCATATATGAAGAAAAATAGATGTGTTTGCAATTGTGACATGTTGTGGTTTATCTCAGGGTTATGCATTATTGTTTTATATGGCATTCCTCATATAGTGGGAGGTGGGGGAAAAGTTCATAAGCTTGGATAAGTAAGAGATAGTAGTGAGCCACATAGAGATCTACAATAACTTATGAAGAGATAATGGTACTCCTGCATGGGATTACTGCACAGTTCTGCTTTGGCATTTTAGGGTACAGCCTGATGTCTCAGAAGGAAGTACTATGAGTGTGGATTGCTATAATTTCCCCATGCATTATTCAGTTTGACCTTGGGGTACTTGCAATGTAGTTCCGCTGATCTGCTGTGCAGCAAAGGTACCATGTAGGTAAGGGGTTATCCGCCCTGAGTTTCAGACCACTTGTGGCTCCTCCTCAATGGCAGCAATGTCTCTGGCCAACTTACTGGTTCTGCACACTGCAGGGGTTATTGCTATATAAACACGTATGGATCTGCATTCCGTGTACACATGCCAAAGTCACAAATCCCTTTTCTTAAAGAAATTGATTAATTGACCATGTTGAAAATATTGCTGTAGTTGTTTTAAAGGTATAAAAAGTGACCTCAGCAAATGCTTTATTGCAATTAAATTTTAAATATATCCAACAATAGACCTATGATAGTTTTTTTTAATATTTTTGCCCTTTCCCCCCCCTCCTCCAAAAGTTAAAAAGGCATTCATACTGTGCAGACCCACTGGGGATCGTTGGGGGATCGTTGCAATTTGGATATACTGATTCAGTGCAGCCATGCTACTTTCCCTCTGTAGAATCTGTAAGACTAATAGAATTTGTATCTCTGTGTTTTTCCCCCAGCATCTCTAACATTATTTTAGGAGGGAGCTAGGTTGGCTTGATCAGTGGAATGAATAGCGGAGGAAGCACATTTGTGTTGGAAGAATTTTAGTGAGCATTAAATAATGTCTGGATAATGGATAACTTTCTGACCCAGGAATAGTTCCATTAATTTAATCTGCTTTTTATGTTATCATATTGTAGCAGTCTTCTTGCAGTCTGGCTGCAGTTTTGCCACCTTGAGTAGTGTTGGTGGTTGGTAGGTTCTTGTCAGCTTTCTTAAGTTTTGTTGTTGTTGCATGGACTGAATAGTAAATTCCAGGAACTTCCCTGGTATTTTTGGAAGCCTGTACTGTGGTAAGATTATCTACTTCTCCCTGAGACGGTGTTGAACTGCAGCAGGTGTCCTCTTCTGGAAAGAACATACATCTATACTCCTAGCTGCTTGTGGTTTTTACATACCACACATAGACTCTCACTGTTATATCTTAACTCCAGTGCAATACTCCTAACAGCTGAGAAGTTATCCTTTAATTCAAGCAGTCAAGCTCTGTAATTTGGGAATAGGAAAACATAAATAAAAAAGCAGCTTACACATGATGGAACAGAAAACTTGGAGAAAAGGAACCAAGAAATAGCTTGTGTAAAACTGTGATTCACCTAGGTTTTTCATTTGATTGGACCCTTCTGAGAAATACGTTCCTCAAAGTCACCTTCTCAACTTGAATCAGACACATTGTGCGACCAGTTAGCTAGCATCCAGGTATTTACAAGGCACTGATCAGAAGGTCTCAGGGATTTTACTTTATGTGAATAAGCCCCTCCATTCTATTTTGGGTATTTCAAGAGACATTATTAGGCCACAGTGTGCCTAATAATATTGACAACTGTGAGAGTTGACAACTGTGAAGGTTTAAGGAAGCTGGATGTTTGTTACAGGGCCGTTGCTACTATTTCCCCTACAGATTCTGCCCAGATGGGTTTTGCTGTCCAGCCAAGCCTTGAACCTTTCTAGTAATAGGCATTCTGCATCCTCTTCTGCCATCAAATCTCAGTTATATGTCCTCTGCCAAATACTTTTCCCAGTTCAATGAGACCCTATTATCTGGGTGTCTTGTGAGGACACCCAAAGCATTCACATAAGCATGATAATTAATAAGTAGTGGAGTGATTTATATACAGATGAATTACTGTGGCCTGTATGTGGGCCATACTATCTGATAGTTTTATATCTTGGATAACTGATATAGTTTTATTTTGGATAACTGATGTTCCAGATAAGAGGTTTCCTGGTGTGATTTCTACTGTCTTTTAAATCTAGTGCCATTCCAAGCAGTCCCTTGTTTCATTGTATTTGTCCAAGAGCTAACAGCTTTCCTGGCTGGTAGAAAACACTATTTGTGACCATTACCATTTAAGGATCTTACCTCATTAGTATCTGAAGCCTAATGCATTTACTGTGTTTAAAGATACCCTTGGGAGTTGATATGCTATGAGTAATTTGTATTTTTCATTGTCTTCTTTCCCTATTCTTTCCCCAATTTTCTTCATGCTTGCTCTCTCTCTTTCTCTTTGGTGATGTGTTCTACAGTTATTTATTGGATGTCTAAAGGCCCTGGTGCAAGGTGCCGTAATAGTACAGCAGTGACATGGTGACTACGCTTTGTCCATTCTCTTACCTGGGGCAGCCATTGCTGTTCCTGTGAGACTAACATAAAGTGACTCTATTGTGATGCCCCTGCAGTCAAGTTATCTTACTATAAATTGGAGATATTTACAGCTAAAAGGTTCACATTTGCCTATCTTGTTCTGCTGCATATATGCTTCATTTTCTGTTGTTTCATGGGCTTTATTCTGATAGGAATTGATGATATAACTAATAAAGTCCAAATGAATTTTCCTTAAAAATACATTAAAGTTGCCAAACTCCATAATGATGCTTCAGATTTCGGTATGGTAGGATATTTCGGCACACATTAAGATACATTGGCCAAACAACACCAAGTTTCAAGCCAAAAATTCTACCCAATACATCCACACAGGACAAATTTATTGTGAATCTCCTAAGCCTGTTAGTACTATTCATATTATATTGCCTACCTCATAAGATGATTATAAAGGTAAACAAGAAGAAGGGTATAAAGCATGTAAAACTATATATGATAAAATGTGAAGAAGATCCCAAAGTACCTTTTTTTTTTTTTGAATGACAGTGTCTTAGGAAGGAAAGTGATTATTTATCATTATGCCCAAAGGTAAGAGAAAGTTGCTTTAAGCTTTTAAAAACTGTAAGCCTACCTTTTTCTTTGTTACTTTGTGAAGCATCATGCACGTTTCTGATACTATATAAAGAATACTACTACCGTGGTATATAATGTTTAATGGATTAAAGAATGAATAGGAATTATAGCTCAGCAGCATGCTAGAAGTTACAGTTCTAAATTGGTAGGATTGTGGGGGATGGACTGGGGGGGCACAATTAAGGCCTTGTGGAGAATGCTGGCTGGGGAATGCTGGGAGTTGTATGCATAGGATTGCACCCTAAAAGCCTTCTCTAATAGTGATGTCTTTGCCAGATACCTAAAAGAATAAAGTTTCAGGGCCTGATGAACTTCCATTGGGAGGGCATTCACAGACACAGGGTGTATGCCACTACCAAAAATGTCCTGCTCCCATCTCATTTGGCAGTGATTTCTGGAGCAAGGCCTTGGATGTTGAATGGAGAATACAGGGAGGGACATATGAAAGCAGGTGGTCCTTAAGGTACCCAGGTCCCAAGCCATTAAGGTCATTAAAGGTAAAACCCAGCACCTTGAATTGCACCCAGTAACAAACTGGAACCCAGTGCAGATCATAAGAAATAGGTGTAATATGTTCCAAATGCCTATCCCCACCTAAAAGCTTAGAAGCAGCAGCACTGATGATGGATCTGTTCATAAGGTAAGGGTACTGGGAAAGCATCACAAATCAATAGAATAGAATATTGAGCTATGTAATCTACCTCAGTGCTTTGTTGCTTTTGTTACCAATACAAACACTGTTAGGCTTCAGTAAAGATAAATAGTTTTAAACACGATCATGTTGGCTAGGATGTTGTCTGAAATATACTGGAAAAATAAATTAAGGAACTATGCATGATGTCTAAAATTACAAATTACATCTGTGCAAAACAAGGAAGTCACAGAGCCAAACAGAAAGCAGTTCTAGCATTAATGGTATCTATTACACAACTCTACAAATATATATTCTTTCCAGTAAGAAATACGTATTTGTGGTCCAAGCTAGACATGACATGAATCAAGTGACTGGCTTTTGCATTCTTATTTTTTGTTTATGAAATAGCAGCTGTGCTTCCTCCAGTCTGGATCATGACCATGCTGTGTGGGAGAGAGGATTAAACTTTTTGCCCCTATCGTGGTCTTCATCTGGATTGGTGCCACAGCAGCTCTTACTTGCCCTGGGGCGGGGAGATATCCAAATTGGGGTCGCAGTGTTACATTCTCCATCCCATGCTGTGGTCCTGGCCTAATCCAGATCTCTTATCTGCCCCCCTCCCCCATGGCTGCTATTTACTAGTAAAAAAATAAACACTCTCAAGGGCCAATCACGTGCTTAACATCTTATCTAGTTTGACCTACAGATTATACATTTCTGATCAAAAAGGATATATATTTGTTGGATCATGTAATGAAGAGCCTTTGATGCTAGAAATGTTTCCTATTACAAAGAGAAAAATAACTCATATCTAAGAAATATGATTGCTTTTCTATTAAAATGTTATATTGTATTCACAAAGAATACAAATGGGATCTGCAACAAAATGTTCCAGGATACTCCAAACTACTCCCCCAGATTTTCATCACACCAATCAGCATTCTGTGCCCACAGCATTCTGTGCATGCTCAGTTGTCATTGAGTTGCCACTCCTCTTTTTTGGGTGTGTGTGTGAGGGTTAAGTTTACTTTATTTGTCTACAACCCTTTAGGTTCTCCCAAGCCTGTTGATATGATACTTCTCTCTTGTGTGTGGATATTGATGCTCAAATGTGGAGATTGTGTTTGCTATTAGTATATAAGACTAAGTTAGCTTGCATTCTGTCAGCTTAGAAAGCCTGAACCCTTGAGTATAAGGCCTGGTTTGTGTGTGTGAAAGGGGAACTCCCACAGCCCACCATTCTGCAGCATTGGCTTGATCCCTTGCTTTGCTTGCTTGTGGCTTGGCTTTGGAGTACTGCCTGCAATTATCAAGTCAACTTCATGTCCTGACTTTTGAAAAAGTGTTGTGAAAATATGCTGCTGTCGAGGCTAGCTCTCCTAGCCCCTCCAGTTCCGACTCCCTAAATCCAAATCCATCCCATGGGAGTGGACTCTGAAACGGAAGGGGAGGGGGAGGGGGAGGGGGAAGAGGAGGCAGCAGTGGTGCCACTCTCTGAAGATAACCAGGACCCAGCTGTTCCGTCAAGGTTGCAGCCAGAGGCGGGAGGAGTGGGGGAAGAATCTATGGGAACAGGAGAGGCAGAGCTGGGGGGAGGGGTGGAAGAGATCCTGAGGGAAGGAGGTGGGAAGCCAGCCTCTGTAACAGATCCTCGAGAGTGGCATAGATTACGTAGGCAAGAACAGCTGACATCTCTTAGTCGCTCAGCTCGGTTGGCTAACAAGACTTTTGACCCGCCTTGGGGCGGAGTGGGTCCTCTAGTTTGAGGGTAAGAACGCGTGAAACACCTCAGTGCAGAATCAACTGTTTAACATTCCTGACCTCCCATTGACGGGATAAAGGGTCTTGAATTACTTTCTTTACTTTTGTGTAACACTTTTCTGCAACCACCTGACTTACCCTGCTTTTTGCTTAATAAAGCTTTACAAAGAAACCTGTGAGCTGTGCTTGACCAACGTTCTGGCTGGAGGGAGGGGAGTAGGAGCGTGGGAGAGTGGGACACAATAGCTCAGACTCAATTTATAATCTGGATATTTTCTATTAAGTGCGTACTAAGTTTTAGTTAGAACTACTCACTTTTTAGGGAGAACAATTTTCAAGCAGTGAAGTGGAAAAAATCCTGCCTTTTGTTGTTATTTGGCAATGGCAGAGAAAATGATAATGTATTCGCTTACTCTCTACTGCAGTGTTCTCCAGCCTCGGGTCCCCAGATGTTTTTGGCCTACAACTCCCAGCATGCCCCAGCCAGCATACCTGGTTGGGGCATGCTGGGAGTTGTAGGCCAAAAACATCTGGGGACCCGAGGCTTGAGAACACTGCTCTACTGCATTCCATCTCAGCTCCATTTGCCCTCCATGATGTCATTGTGTAGGCAAATTTTCATAGTTATGTGGTGTAGTGATGCCTTCCCATTTATTATGTAATGATACCTGATTGGCTGGAATAAACTGTGCGTAGTCTTAGAGTTTAAATTAGGGTTGTGGTGGGCGAATCCAACCCAAATCACTATCTTCAGCATTAAAATCAAAACAGGAGAATATTTGGCACAACCCTAGCAGGGAACAAAATTCCATCCTTGCATGAAATGGAAGGAGCGTAACTAAATTCTATGTATTCATTGGAATATTTACAGATTACCTTTCACCAAAACATGCACAAATTAGTTTACATAGTACAATTGAGTAATGACTATATTGTTGCCAATGTTATGATGCGAAACATTTTCTAAAGTTTTCACTGGAGTTTTGCATGCACTCTTCTATAACTCTTGTAGGCCTTATGTGGCAGATGTTAGCAATAGCTCCTGGCTCTCAGAATTCTTGGTGGAGGAGGCTGTTGGAGATGCTGGGGGAACAGTAATGTAAACAGTTCCTCCTGGCCCTCTTACTGCTTTGCTGGGCCTTCAGTAGCCATGGGAATAGCTCCTCCACAGCCACAAAAAGGATAAAAAATGGCTGTAAAAGCCAACACCCTCCAAAAAAAGACAATTGCACCAATGTACTGTTTCCAATGCACTTCTAGAAAATCTCTTTATCAAAAGAAATTCTTAAGTTTCTTCTAAAACTTCCAAATGGCTTCTTAAGATGATCTCACTTCTGACTCTTAGTCTTCCTTGTTGAGATAGTGAGATAGTCTTAAGTAGCCATTTGGAAGTTTTAGAAGAAGCTTAATGATTTCTCTTGATAAAAGAGATTTTCTCAAAATGTGTTGGGGATAATACAGTGGTGCAGTGGTCTTTTTCTTTTTTAAAAGCTCCTCCACCCTTGAACTGTGTTACTAGCCCTTAGTATTCCTGTCCAAAAAGGGTGGTGGGTTTTTCTCATCAATTTTCATATTTCAGAAGTAAGGCCAAAGCATCTTTGTATAAGGTAATCTTACAACACTATCAGTAGTATATAGGCTACTGCAGATATAGGCCCCTTTGCATGACTCTTCAACATACACTATTTTTTTTTCTTCCTTGGTTTGACTGTGAACCTTCATAGACTCTCAGCATAAAGAATCAAGGAATCAAGTATGTGGTTACTTCATGCTTCCTGGTGAATGATGTGTACACCTTATGAAATTTCCTGAAATGTGTGTCCTTTGGATTAATCTGAAATGCAGTGAAGGCTGATGTTTTATGCTCCTTGTTTGGATGATCTGCCGATTGCATTGGAATTTATTTTCCAAGCAAATATGCATAGGAGCAGGCAAGTATGGCAAGATTTGAGCAAGTATTTAAGAACATAAGAAGAGCCATGCTGGATCAGACCAAGAGTCCCTCTAATCCAGCATTCTGTTCACACAGTGGCCAACCAGCTGCCCATGGGATCCCACAATAGCACCCTCCTGCTCATGTTCCCCAGCAACACTGCCTCTGATCCTGGAGGTAGCATATAGCCAATCAGGACTAGTAGCCAATTAGGATAGGATGTACTCAGGTTTTGACTTCATTTTTTCTGTAAACCTGCATGTATTCTCCAAGTGACTTGTAACTGTTTCTTCTCCTGCTCCCACTTGTGCTGCCAATGATTCCCCCCCTCTCCATTCCAAATAATTTTAAAATTTGTTAGGAGAATGGAATGCAATTTGCAGCCCTGTTTGTTGCTGTAGGCTGGCTATAACCAAACCCACAAAAGAGAGAGGGAAAGGAAGGGCAGCTGTTGCAAACCATGGCAAAGCCCAGAGTTCTTCATTGCAAAGCCCAAGGGCCATTGGTGGCTCCCAGTCACCTCAAGTGTGTCTCTTTCCTGTTCTCTCTCTCATTCACTCACTCTCTCCCTCGTTTTGCAGTAGCTGCTCATTCTCAGCAGAGTCTCTCTAGGTTTTCTGTGTTTGCTAATTAGTGGTGGGCCGGTTGATACCAGAGGAGGCTTCAGGGTGTGGAGTCGGGAGATTTGCTGCCTCTCAGCTGTAAGGTGGCTGGGGGTGGGGGTGGGAAAAGGTGAATGCAGGAGCAATCAGCCACTAGCATTAGCTTTGGTGGGGGAGGAGGAGTCCAAGAGGCAAAGAGGAACATGATTGTCTAGCTGTGGTGTTGCACTGAAGGGGAAACTGAATGCACAGGTGAGAGAGCGCGGGGAGATTTTTCAGCATTAAGTAGAGCAGCTCGCTCAGTGATGAGAAAAAAGATCCATCCTAATCCATTCCAAGGACCAAGTGAGCCTGTTGGAATTTGCCTTCCTGGTGACTTGGTTGTTGATCCTTGCCTTGCTTGCACAATGGGGCTGGGGATGGGGAAGAAAGGCCTGGAAAGGCTTCCAGTTAGGGCACAGTATTGCTGATTGGCTGTGTGTATGTGTGTGCATGTGCGTCTGTGAGGAGAGGCCCCCCAAGTGGCACAAAAGACCCCCAGGTGGCCTCGGTTGTGGTGCCTTTAGCCACTATACAGGCCTGTGGCTTACGCTGGCTCAGCTTGTCTGAGTGTGGAAAGCTAAGCAGGGTCAGGCTTGGTTATTACTTGGATGGGAGACCCCTCCTCTAGTTCCCTGCATTGAGCAGGGGGTTGGGCTCGATAGCCTTGTAGGCTCCTTCCAACTCTATGATCTATGAAATCTATGAAAGTAGCTTCTGATTGAAAAACAGTGAGGATCATTGGCATAGCCATTTCCAGCCGTTATCATTTTTTATTTATTTGATTGTCAGCAGTGCTACCAGTATGCTCCAAACATGGCAAGAAGAAAGTGACAGCAATGAAATTGAAACGCTTGGAAATATACCAGAGAGTGAAGACTCATCACAAGATACCCTGAGGCCAGATCAGAAAGGCTGTGATGCAGTGATGCCTTTTTTCTTTTTTTCTTTTTAAAGAAGGAACACTGCAGAACTTGGATCAGTATTGCTGAGCATGTAAAACATAGTGTTGCACAGATGGAAAATGGTGTTGCTGGTCAAGGAAACACCATAATGATGTGTGACTTTAATTTAGAAGAAATGAGACAGTTTTAATACTCCCAGAAAAGTGACACGTGAGCATGAACGATTTTCTCTATGCTCTTATATTTTAAACCTTTACACATAGCATATCTTTCTTTGCAAGTTCTGGAGACATAGTCCCTTGCTCTCTAACTTGTGGCATCACATACCTGTGTTTATAAGCATGCAATGATATGTCAGATATCAAAATAATATATTTTGCACAATTCAGTAGATGTAGACCATAAATGGCCCACCTGTGCCATCGACTGGATAAAAGTTGGGAGGGACTGCCAGCCAGGCTGCAGCATAGGGACAGGTCTGCACTCCTGCCTGCTCCCCAGCTCAGTAAATGAGAGGCAAAAAAAAATGCCAAGGGATTGTTCGTAGGCTGCATTTGTACTGTAGAGTGCAGTGTCTCATACTTTGGTTGTAACTTGTGGCACAGTTGCCACCATTGATGTGTAGAAGTTTAAGCACTTCTAGGACTTTCTTATTCACTATATAAACTGTACCTTTGATGAGATCCTTATCTGATATAATTAAAGGATGCATCTCTTTCCTCTACCCCAAGTTCTACTTCATTGTATTAGGTATAAATAATGGCATATCCTTAAATATACTCCTTTCCATGCAGAACCTTTATGATAGACTGTGTTAGAATCAGAAACAGAAAAGTTAACCCATGATGAATAGCCTCTTGAATCCCAGAATTGATAAATTTCCTTACTAAATCCATGGGAGAAGCTCATGTTTCCTAACTGACATGCTGCTTAGTTTATTATTCGGAATACATTTCAAAGACTTCAAAGCCCAGTTGATGAACTCTCTGAGCTGAAGTGGCTGTTAAAGGCACAACTGGGTCCATTCCGGGCTAGGTTTTCGCAGCTCTACACACGATTGAAGTGTCTGGTATGTAGATAGCTGGGGCAGAATCTAGGATAAAATCCAGAGTGCTTCATTTTAACTATTATGCTTTAATTTATAGGACTATCCTTCCCCTGCCCCCATCATCTTGAAATGTAATCAGAAATCAATTAACTGAACTAAATGCACAAGAGCTATCTGAAGCTTCAGCTTGCATTTCAGCAAACCACTTAATTGGCCTATTCCTCTCCTAGGCTAGCAGTCAGCAGATCCATTTTCATTCTAGTTACCAAAACACTATTTCTTTCCTTTGTAATTTATCATAGTTTTACTGAAATGCCCTGTATTAAAGATGTTTTTCTGAATCAAAGGTATTCAGCAAACTCTTGAAGAGAACTAAAATAGATTTGGTGATCTATCTAGTAAAAACAAGAGGAAGATTGGGCCTGAGCGGTGGCAAGAGGGTAAAGGGAATAAAACAGATGAATAATTTCAGTGGTGCACAATTGTTTGCTCACTCAGTAATACACAAGAGATTTTTTAACATGGAGGACAAGCATACCTACCCTTTGTATCAATAAGAATGAGGCCCATAGAAATTTGATTCTAGAGAGCATCTCCAGGGGAAACTACAATATTGGGCATTGCAAAGTATGCATTTCTTTTAAAGACTACCCAAGGGAGCCATTTGCCATTGTATTACTATTACAAAGTTAAGTGAAATCTGGAATACAAAGAGACCCATCTAAGTCTTACTTGATGTGTTATAAGGGCCCAGTCATATGATTACCTCCAGTATGGTACACATCTGCCAGTATTATCTGCTGAGGTAGATGTGACTGCTGACTGTCCTTGCAAAATTGTGAGTGGATCAGCTTTCTGTATATAATCGCATGGACCCCATTCATTGTAGCATGCAGAAAGTCAATCCATAAGGAGTATGTGTGATCAACAGTCACATGACCATCTCAGCAGGTGGTCACAGTGCTGGAGGTGGTTGTGTGTGACTGAACTCTTAAGTTAGTCAAAGGAAAGTTACTGTGTCAAATATATTTGATACTGCTTGCAAAGTAGTAGAGTGGATATTTGCAAGGTGGAGGTGAGTGATGGTATTATGTAGATCATGAAGAAAGAGAGGTGTATCTAATTAATTAAAAATGTATGTCAAGGGATAAAGACAATAAAACAGTGAAAAAAATTGTGGAGTAGATTTGATTGCAGTTAATGAGAAGTAATTGCAATACAGATGTGCCTAGCATCAAATACACAGTTTTCATGTATTCATTAAAATGCCTTTATTTGGCCTCAGTTCATATTGCGAAGGGACAGTAAAGCAGGACTTTCATGAAGATATAGCTAGAGAACAAGGTTATCTATTTCTGCCATCTACATTAATATTTTACTATACTACTTGGTGCTAATGTGAAATTTTATTGCAGTGTGAATATAACCCCAGTACATTCCAGGCTGTTAAACAGCTCATAAGGTTCTTTAATGCTATCTTTTTCAGTCTCCTTATATTGGCAAGTCACAACTTGGTTCATTTCTATTTGCAAAGTGCACTTCAACCTGAGCACCCATGCATATTTCTGTTTGACTATTTGAATCTTTCCTGAGTTAATATAGGCTTGTTTTGCATTTTTGAGACGAGACTATTTTGTGTCTACTAAGGAATACAATATTGGATTGTTCAACAAGTCTGAATCAGTTGGATATATTGCAATATGCATAGCATAGACGGCAAACTTTCTTTTTAATGGAAAGAAGCAAATGTACATACATGTCTGTATTGTCTTTGGAATCTGTTGTGCTGACAATGCTCATAGATTGTGAGTGCATGCATGCATACACATATTTAAATTTAATATTTGAATTTATATGCCGCTTTTATGCCCAAGGGCCCCAAATGGGGTTACAATCAATTAAAACCATTGTGTATTACCATGGTAATGGGTGAAATCTTCTGCTTGCACAATGGAACTTTCCCTTCTTCTCCTCTTCCCTGCAGTTACCTGCACTGCCCCAAATTTGCTCTGGTGGGCATTATCTGGGAGGCAAGATAGTTGCCTTCCAGTAATTACCTTACCCTTATAGCTGACCTTGGAAGGGAACAAAGTTATTAATACATTTATTTCATTGATGCGGAACTGAGGTTGAGAGAGGGTGGCTGGCTCAAGGCAAGAGTTCATGAATGAGCAGAGATTTCATAGATTTCATAGATCATAGAGTTGGAAGGAGCCTAGAAGGCTGTTGAGTCTAACCCCCTGCTCAATGCAGGAAACTGGTCTAAGGCCCATCACTCCTTCCACTGGATTTCTTCAGCTCTTTACACAGATCTTTCATTTGACATGGTGTTCATGTATTTTAAGCCACATGTACAGAAACAAGTTTTCAATCATGTTGCTCCTACCTCTGAAGTTCTGTGAAAGCTATGCTATGTGCTTTTTCTAAATCTTATAGATCAGCCTGAAGTTTAATCTATTTCAATGGAATGTATTTACAAGCAAATATGCTTGGGATTGCAGCCTAAAATCTGGTGAGGGATGAGGGATAAGGCCTTTTTGACAGTGGCCCCATGCCTCTGGAACTCATTTCTAGTTGAGGTACATCAGGCTCCATTACAGACTTCCAAGTGGGCCCTAAAGACCAATTTTTTCACTACTGGTTTCTTTCAAATAAAGATTTTTATTGGGTTGCTGTATATTTAATTAATTTGCTTTTATTATATTTACCAGGCTGAAAGTAATTTATTTAGTGTTGTAGTTGATTCTTATTATCTATTAATGTTGTTACGGTGTTTTATGATTTTAGATTTATCATTGATGGTATATTGTTAATGTATATGTTGGATGCCACCTTGGGAGGTTGCGTCCTAAAAGGCACCACTCAAAACATTTTAAATAAAAGTGCTACCTTGGGTCTATACTGGTGGGGCGGGGAACCTTTTCCTATCAAGGTTTGTTAAGGTCTGTATTACCTGAGTCAAAACCTGTTGGAGAGGTCTGCACTCCAGCAGTGACCAAAATTAAAAAATGGGCAGAGTTTTGTATGTGATGGAGCACCTGACGGAGCACCTCTCCCAGCAAGAGCGTCCCTAAGGCCCTCCTCCAGGTGCCTCCGCTGAGAGAGGCTTGGAAGTTGGCAACAAGGGACAGGGCCTTCCCAGTGGTGGCCCCCCAATTCTGGAATGATCTTCCCAATGAATCCTACCTGGTGCCAGCATAGTTTCAGCTACTGAGTGGTATAGAAATATAATAAATGAAATCAAATACATGAAATGTGATTCTTACCTTTGTTCATTTGCATGCAGAAATTCTCCTTCTCTAGTTTGTGCAAGGTTCCCTTCCATCAGCTATGTAGTTGGGAAGAGGGAGGGGCAGAACAAGTTGAAGTAAATACTATTAATAACCTGGAGCAGAACCAGTGAAGGGGCATGTTAGTGGAAATGGGAGCACAGACAAATGGGACATGGTCTAGGGAGAGTCTGGAGGTCTAAATTTGAAAGGCCTGGAGAGGCAGTTGGCCCATGCCCAGAGGTTTCACAGCGGCCAGCGCTGATCTAACTTGCAATTTTATAGTGTACCAGCATCAGCTTTGTTATGTGTGTGTCTGAATTCCTTCTTCAGAATCTGATCTCCTTTGGAAAGTCCCCCACCCACCCACTGCCCATGCTTGAGTTAAGATGTGACATGACAGGTTTAAATAAAGATTGGAAGATAAGAGCAGAAAGGATTTGGATGAAGAGGGAAAGTGAGGAGGATTAATCATCTTGATATTGCTTTCAGTGGGAAAAGAGGGAGGGAGGAGCATGGTGAGGAAAAAGTAAACCCTAATGGTTGGATAACTTCTTGAGATGCCCATTAGAAGGGATTGGATTCCTAATCTGAACTCTGTGCACACAGGATTGGGATGCACAGAATCGGGTGGTCACAGGCAGCTTTTGCTCCTTTGATTAAATTGATTGCTCTGCAGGGTGGAAGAGGAAATTTGTTAGGGTGAACTCTTTGCCTAACCTCCAGAGTCATTTAAAGCAGCCACCAGACTGCGTTTAATAACTGTGTTCCAAGGAGTTCGCTCTTCGCTCCCGCGTGGCTCCTCTGGCAGTGCGTCTCACACAGGAGCAAAACGATTTGCTTTGTGCTGCGGCCTGGTGCTGGTGAGGCTGCTCCACACAGGGGTCACTCTAGTAGAGCAACATGGCAGAAACTATGCTGAGCGTGCATGGAGAAGGCAAGGCCCAGGAGGAAGATGAGCTAATGTTTTTCAGTCGACAAGTCTTCCTTAATACCTAGCACAGATCCATAGGCAGAGTTGCCTGAGGAAAGATGAAAAATTAATGGGGGACATTTTCACCCGAGCTGCCTCACATGTCATTTTAAATTATGTTGGTGACATGATGGGCTTTTTCTGCCTGAGAAGAGGTGCCAGAGAAAATGCAAGGTGCTGTGGTGGTGGTGGTGGTGGTGGTGGTGGTGGTGGTGGGGGCCTTTATACCCAGGACAGTAGAGAAGCAACCACACGGGGAAATGTGCACATAAAGGAAATCTGACTCTCCATGGGACTACCATGCTAATTTAAAATATCCTACTCTCATTTAGGGTATTTGGAATCCATTTTACAGCATTAAAACTGAGCCTATCACAGTATCATAAGGAAATGGAGCAGTCAAAGTGGAGGCACTGGTAGCCCCTTGGTCTATCAGGTAATTAAAAATTACTTTAAGATGTGTGTTACATTGATTTTTAAAGATATATTATCTGTGAATTCAATTTTACGCTTACGAATTGTAGTACTTAGCCTTTATATAGCACCTTTCAAGCGCCCAGAGTGCTTCACATACACTGTATTTTTATTTATTTATTTATTTACTTACTTACAGTATTTGTATACCGCTCCGTAGTAGCATCACTCTATCTAATAGTGAGCAGAACCGATGAGTGCCAACAGAGCCACTGAGAAGCATGCTTGGGAGGAATCCTGAGGTTTGCATACGTACAACAAGTCTTCTAAAACAAACACCGCTCCCCCACTGCACAGCTCAGTGCAGTGAGGGCTGAATATGCTCAGAAACCACAGGAAAAAAAAACAGGTGTGGGGGGTGAGTGGAATGGAGTATCCTGGAGGAAAACATGGCTGGCTAGAACCCTGAAAAGGAGCAGTCCTGTTAGAAGGTGAGATTACACTGCAACGTTGTGTTGCATGTCCCACTTCTTTTTAATAGTGTATATTGGGCCATACCTTCCATCTGGAACATAAGCCTCCAAAGTTAGAAAGCTAATCTTGATTCTGTTTGGGAAAGCAAGGAATAATAACTTCATTCAGAAGCCCTATTACTGCCATTTTGGCATTCTTCCTTCTTTATTGAAATATATGTAGTTCTTATTAGCTCATGTTTTTCACATGTCATGGCACTTAGTTAAATCTGACAAGCTGGTTATTTTTATGAGAGAACAATATCCTCCTTCACTTAGATTCCAGTAACTGGATGTGGGAGGAAAATGATCAGGAACATTTTGAAGGCTAGACTTTTTAAAAAAGATTTTTAGATCTGGGGTATATCTGTTTACACACACACACACACACACACACACACACACCACTGATGTAGGAACCCATTTCCTAGATGCATTTATCCACAGTAGTGAAGCAGTAACTCTATCCCTCAAAGTGTGCATGACTTGCGGTACTTCCTTCCAGAGCAATCTCTAGGGTTGCACCAAATATTTGCTTACTACATTTGTGACTCAAAAATAGTATTTTGTTATGTTGATCCTCCAGGATGTGGCTGTCTCCCCACTCTGCTGCTTGTTCAGCATCATTTTCTTCTCCTTCACTTCCTGATTTCAGCCAGTCAGGGATTACACAGTGAGTGTGAAGATGCCATGTTGCTATGTAGCCAATCTCACAAAGTCATTTCCAAGTGAGGACAGTGCTTCCAGGCCCTAGGCAAACTGCCTTTGGTGGGCTCCCGCTTGCTGGCTTCCATGGCTTACTTGATGGCAGGTAGATTGCCTCTTTGTCTACCTTGCAGTGGCACTGAGAGGAGCTCCTGGCTACACCTGAACTCATCAGCACCACCACCATAATTGTGCTGCCCAAGCCCCCAGTGTGCTTATGTAGGAGCAGGGCTGGCATATTTAACTTGGTGTTGCTGGTGTGTTCAGGTGTTTGGGCTTGGAGTTCTGCTCAGCACTGCTGCTGAGCTGACCTACCAGCCATTGTTGGGTGTCAGCAGCAGCAGCAGCAGCAGCAGCAGCAGCAGCAGCAGCAGCAGCAGCAGCAAAAGCTGTGGTTTGTGCATGTCCCAAGGTTATCTCCAGGCAGTGCTAAATGTCACCTTATATGCTCCTGGGCATCTGTCACAATGAGGGGTCAGTGATGGCACACATATTAAAACAAATCTGAATTATGCTAATATTAAGTTATATTAATAAAGCATATCTAAGATGTCTTTACCTGGCACTAGAAAAGCTGAGTTGACCTTTCTACTTATTTTTGTAATTATTTAACCAGTAGTTTAAATCTTAGAATGTTACGTCATCTCTATGAAATCTCACTTCTAGGAAAGAGACTCTCCCACACATACATATGCAGTGTCACCCAAACAAACCCGCATATGTCCAGGGCCTATGTTGATAGTCAGAAAGATCAGGATGTAACTGTGGGAAATGTTGCAAAAACTGGTTCAGATCAATGCATAACAATGCTGACCATGAGCACTATACACTGCAACATGTTCTTGTGTGTCCCACTTGCTGTAGTTAAGTTCTGAAGGAATTTCATAATGGTTAGTGCAACAAACAAATCAATGAGGGTTTTACCCTGAGATATGGCCATAAGTGTGATTTCAGATGTCATGCCTGTTTTGTAGTGTTGACAACTATACAGGAAGAATTTAGCTATCTTACCAGGTTTGTTTCTAGAGGCAAGTACATGAGCACAAGCAATTTACATTTATGCAACACATGTCATTCTACTGTTATACAAAATGGTCTTGGCAGCAAATCACTAGAGTAGTATGCACTGGATCAAAGGGATTTTTAATTTCCATGAAAAGACGTTTGTACCATCGTCAAAACACCACTGAATTATTTACCATAGATGAATGTAGTAGAAAGCTTGTACTAAATGCAGCCACGACTGAAAATGGTAGTTCTGTATCTGGTACCCTCTTCTATGACATCTAGTACAACTTCCCTATGTATATCATGTTACTGAGAGGTGGGAAACACACAACACTGTGACATCAGGGTGTGTGTAAATTCTGGTAGATGTTAGAAATGTCACTTTGAGGAAGCAATTAGGCATAGGCATGAATCTGCTTGTCTTTTGACACTTGTCACATGTATACAGTATTGTAACGGCTAGTTTCAGCCTAAATTAATTGACATGACATGACCCTAAACCTGCTTGAGCCTTCCATTTGCAAACCACTTCTGGAGGGCCGGTCCCAGTTTACTTTTTATTTATTATTTCATTTATATCCCACCTTTTTTCATTTTGCAAGGAACCCAAGGTGGCTTACATGGTCCTCCTCTTCTCCATTTTATCCTCACAATAATCCTGTTGTTTAAGTGATTTTAGCATTTATTACTGCTATTTAGAAATGGGACCTGCAACAAAATGTTGGAGTCTACCCTCATCCCCTAACAGGAGTGCTCCTGTTCAGGGTTCTAGCCAGCCATGCTCTCCAGGATAGTATAAGCCAGGGGTCCCCAACTTTTCTGGATCTGTTGGCACATTTGGGCATTTGAGAAACTGCTGTAGGCACCACCACAAAATGCCTAATCAGTGGATTGCCACATGGTTGCATCTATGGATCTTGGGCTGCATCTTAATTCAGCAAAAACTTCTGTTTTATGTCTATTGGACACTGCAGTATCTCTTTAATAAGGGATTGTCTTATTCAGCTAATTGCTGGTGGCTCAATACAGCCAATGCTTCTCTTAAACCAGTGGTTCTTAACCTTTTTGGTGTCACACCTCCCTTGTGAAAAATCTTATGACCCATGCCTCCCATGTGTTAATGGCCCAAAATTTAGGCTTAGGCAGGACGAGTTTGCATTTTTTAGTTTATGCTCTGTCTCTGGACTAAAAAAAAAAAAAAGCATATTCAATTAAATGAATGGCGTAGCTCCCAAGATTAGTAGAAAGAAATAAGGTTGGGCCGACCGCCAAGCTGCACTGCTATGTACTTGTAAAATAAACAATTTATAGTTGAGGGGCTACTCACACCTCCCCTGGAGTCAGTCCAAACCTCCCCTGGGGAGGCGTACCCCACAGGTTAAGAACCCCTGTCTTAAACATACATTTTAGCAGTGTCCAGTAGTTGCTTTTTTTGTGGGGGAGGTTCTTACACAAATAAATTTTGTACTGGAACAGTCTTTAATATTCACTGATGTATACTCTCTTTTAAATTATTTGTCTGCTTCATGGAAATGAACAAATGTCAGCGTACATGGATTCTCCATGCTGTTTTGACAGGTAAAAGACTGATATTACAACACTGGAAGGATAAATACTCACTTCATGAGGACCTTACAACACTTTCAGTATTTGAACAGGTGGCATAACAATGCCACCTGCAAATAGATACTTATTTGGATATTTGGTCAACTTTTGTTGAAGCCTATGTATGATTGCTAGAAAGGTGTATGCATTTTTTACAAATCCGTGCACATATTAAAAAACAGATTTTTTTTAAAAAATGTAAAAAATAAATAATTCTTTGTGGGTGCTGCCACCACATTGGGGACCCCTAATATAGGCTGTATGGGGTTCAAAAAAGGCAATTTCACTCTACTACACCCCAGTTTTCCATTTTTTCCTTTTCCATCTGACTCAACATTTTGTGGCTCCTGGAGGTCACTGATGATACTCAGTTTTCATTGGGCTGGATTTTTTTAAAATAAAAAATAATAATTTTGGGGTTAAAATATTTTGTATTTGTACATACCTTGGGGTTCATTCAAGCATGCTGATACTTTCCTCTTGTTTTTTATTGGCCATGTTTTTCCTTCAGTCTTATTGGTACTCAACCATGCAAGCTCGCTATTACAGCATATTATTATTATTATTATTATTATTATTATTATTATTATTATTATTATTTAAAATTGTTAGGGAGTGTACAACTATTAAAAATAATGCAGGCCCTACTCGGTTTACAGTCTAGAGATTGTGATCTAGAATACTAGAATGTATCACTTTTCAGTTGCATTATGTTCAAGAACTTTTGTTTAGCTCTCTGCATTTTTGCCATGGAGCAGAAGGTTACATGAATCTCTGGCATTCTATTCTCTATTGTTTGTTTCGCTATTGATTGAGTTGGAAGTGTTAAGCTTCAAGTGCATGACTGCTGATATGAGACATGTAACAACTGCCACAGTGTAATAGCCTGTGTAAACACTGTGACATGATGTTTAAAAATCTACTTGTTTGAAAAGAGTCAAATGTCTCTGCTCCTGCAGCTACCAAAGTGTGTACATATGTACACATTAATCAGATTTTAACAGCTATTATACTTGTGGACAGAACTGTTAATGTTCTTCATTATCCCTGGTTAAAAAGGTAAGATTTGTGATTTACTTATGTAGACTTGCTTGATCAGTCAACCCTGATCATCTTCATGCTGCGAGATGACATAAGAAATGCTTATCTACAAGCTGGCACAGTCAGTCATAAGAGATTTTAAAAGGAATTTGTAGGATGATGGATTAAACCCAACCAAGATCGTATAATCTCAGGGACATCCTAGTTACTCCAATGTGGGAAGTGAAGAATGAGACTTGGTGCATTTATTATTTAAGATATTTATACCCACATTTTTGGTTTCTGAATCCAGAAGGTGGCTAATAAAAGCAATAATTCATGTGATGGACAATGTCTTTAAAAGCTAGAAAATAACAATAGTGAAACCAGGGCCTTTTTAAGACACTGAGATGCCATGGACAGAATGTTCATTTGAGGTCCCCTCAAATGGAGGGCACTCTGGTAGGTCTTTGTGAGCACACTGGTGCCTGTGTAGGCACTGTGTTGAGGACCTCATAGTGTATACCTGACTATGGCTGGACTGGGTTGCTGTTATTTATTTATTTATTTATTTTATTATATTTATACCCCACCTTTTTTCCTGAAAGGAACCCAAGGCGGCGTACATAATCTTCCTCCTCCTCCTCCTCCTCTCTGTTTTATCCTCACAACAACCCTGTGAGGTAGGTTAGGCTGAGAGTCAGTGACTGGCCCAAAGTCACCCAGTGAATTTCATGGCCGAGCGGGGACTAGAACTCGGGTCTCCCAAGTCCCAGTCCAACACTCTCACCACTACGCCACACTGGCACTGCCTGTGGCTGCTACCATTTTGCTCATGCTGTCATGACAAAAGGGCACTACCACCAGTACAGTTTGTTTTGTGACTTTTTCTGTTAGATTTATGGAGTTCAAGTTAGTGGGATTCTGAAACAAAAGAGTTGGCAACAATGCAGCAGTGCCAATGTTGATGTGGGCCCCATGTGTGAGGTTCCCCTCATATGGGAGGCCTGGGGCAATTGCCCCCTGTGCCACCGTGCATTAAAAAGGCCCTGAGTGAAACTAATGAAACCAGCAGACCCACCACCAAGACTTCTAGCGACACTGAATAATTTACAGAATAATTACAGAGTGGGGGGAATAAATGAACTGTGAAAGCTCCCTGGAGTAGCACCACGTTTGCTTGCTGTCTATAGAGAGCCAGAAGGGATGGAGTGGAATGGACCTCTTGTGTGTGTGTGTGGGGTTCTACAGACTCAGTGCCATTGCTGAGAAGGCACATGTTACCACCACACAAGTACCCTGCAACTCTACACAGGGCAGAGCCTCCAAGGAAAATCTTAGTGTCATGGCCTGAGAGTGTGGATGGGGAAGCATTTCATTCAATCCACATTTTGATAAGAACTTAACAGAGTTTGCGCTTCCTGAATCAGTGTGTGAACCAGAATGCGGTTATCCTTCAGTATTCACTCTTTTCAGAATTTTGCAATATAGTTTCCTGAACAAAAGACAAATGAGTACAAATGTTAGTATATTAGGGAAAAATTCATAAAAAGGCATACATTAGTGACAACATGTATATATTAGGAAAACTTGCATACAAAATGCATGTATTAGGGAAAATATACACTTAAAAATGCATGTGAATGTTCATGCAGACCTTTTTTTTAAGTTGCAAGCTGATACAGAAATGGGATGGATCCCATTCCATCCTAGTTACTCCAATGTGGGAAGTAAAGAAATGGGATGGAATGGGCTCAAGATGGGGAAAATGAGAAACTGAAATGGACAGATTAATCTATCCCTACCAGAGAGTGTGAGTGGAAAAAAAATCCCTTGTTCAAATCAGCCACACCCTTACTAAACAAAATTGGGAATGTCACCGTGTCTCAGCCTCCCTCCTTTCCCCCAAGCTGCAGTAAGGGTGATAATAGCTGTTATGAGGACTGCTGTGAATAGTGCATGTACAGTAGTTTGGTGTTCTAAAGCAGCATATAAATGCGAATTACACTGAAGGAACTAAATGTAATTTAGGTGAGGTAGGACCCTCGTCCCCGGCATCTAGAGGTGGTTCACATTTCAAATTGTGAAACACAATCCATACTACTATGTTACATGTCCAGAGAGTAAATGCTCTTAAAAAGATGCTGTTTACATGGGAGTTTGAGATGACTCATGCAAGTGAGCCAAGCTAGATGTTGAAACAGAAAGTAATAATGAAGATAATAATTAATAAATAACCCAAAAATCCAGGGTCACTCACAGTAAGGCTTGTGAGAATCATTTTTTCCTGACCAGAAAATAATAGCACACCCTTGGACCTTGAGTACAAGTAAAACTCCATCCAAAGAAGAACAGTATCCTTTTGTGTGGGCCTACAGGTATCACATTGGCATGCCATCTGCCTCCCCCACTGTGGTGCAGGCTTCATGCCACAGTGCACTCTGGCTCCCCTGAAACAGTTGCAATGTCAGCTCAGCTCCCCAACACCCCGGGGTGGGGGGAACAGTGCCATCTGGTAATGCCTGCAGATACCACTATCGCTTGCAAGCCTTCCCACTTGCTTTATATTTCCGGTAGAGTGACCGATCCCAGCCCACTTTTTTAGGCAGCCTTTCCTCTTTTGCCTTTTTTTATGACTGGATCAGCACTACCCTTTAAAGGACTCTGCATTTTCCAGTGAAAGGAAAGGGACATGTTGCTTCCTTCCTGTGACCATAGGCTCTCACTCTTCAACTAGAAGCCTGCTAAGGAGACACCAGTGGAGTTGTACTAACAAAGCCAGGAACTCCAGGCAACAGCTTCTTCAGAAAGCAACCGACAGAAGCAAAGCATGTGGAACCAGAATTTTTGTGTACTGTACTGGCAGTTGGCCTACTCAGCTACCTCAACAGACTGCCATGCAGGAGCCTAATACACTGAAACAGAAAGCAGAAATGTCCTGCTTCTAGGCATGCATTACCACTAGGCTGCATGTCGGAACTCATAAGCAGTTCCTGGCCTTGCCAAGTAGACAGCAGTGCCTGGCTGCTCTGTGGCCAACGATTTAATGGGCTGAGAAAAGTGAAAGGACCAAAGGGGAGTAAGAGCACAAGCAGGGAAGAAGCTGCAACTGGAGAGGAGGTTTCTCACAACCTTATCCTAAGCAATGTATCTTTTAAAAAAATATTAAAATAAAAACAGCATTTTGAACTTTCCTAAAACAACACATGATCAGTTAGCACAGTTAGTTCAGGAGTGCCACAGGCAGGGATGGACGGATCAGTCTGTTTTTAGTCCATGTCAGTTTTGCCTGTGTTCACTCATGAATTCATTCTTCCTGGTTTCCACATGAATCTGCGATTAAACAACAAAGTCTGCATGGAAATTCATATTTAAATGAACATATTTTCTTACAAAATGTGCATTTATAATCTCACAAATATAAACCTATTTTATCCTAAAATACACATTTTAAGATGCATCTTGGTATATTTTCTGAGCTGAGAACTGCATCGCAATGTTATTGGAAGTGAAATTCGAAGGAAAACTACATTCTGTCTGATCCGTACATTTGTATTTAGCTTGAGAAGTGGGGATCAGGTCAGTTTACATTAGATTCTGTGAAGGTCGAATTCCCCAAGCATCCCAAGCCACAGAACTAACCGAATTGCTTTGCCTGACAAGATTGATTGCTCCTTGCCCTTGCCCAATCAAGACAAAAGGCATGGTGTGTGTATTTGGGGCAGTGCAGGCAGGGCAAGGATAGTAATGCATAGTTAATTTCTAGAATTCACTGCCACAGGATTTGGCTGCTGGTTTTGATGCTTATAAAAGGGGATTTGATACATCCATGGGTAAAAAGGTCTATCAGCAGCTTTAAGGCACAGTAGCTAAATAGGGCCTTCAAGAGAGCCAGACGTGTGACGTAGTAGTTATGAGTGTTGGACTAGGATTGGGGAGGCCTGGGTTCGAGTCCCTCACTCTGCTATGAAGCTCTCTGGGTGACTTTGGGCCAGTCACTGACTCTCAGCCTAACCTACCTCACAAGGTTGTTGTGAGGATAAAATGGAGAGTAGGAGGACCATGTAAGCTGCCTTGGGTTCCTTGCAAGAGGAACAAAGGCAGGATAGAAATGCAATGAATAAATAAATAAATATGCAGAAGCAGGTTGCCACTTGCACTTGAATACCACTTGCTGGATGGCAACAGGGGGTGGGGGTACAGGAAGGGCTTTTGCCTTCATGCCTTGTTGGTGGGCTTTCCAGAAATATCAGGTTGACTAATGTGGGAAATATGCTGGACTAGATGGTCCCAGAACCATGGCTTCAATGGACCACTGTTACAATTAGCTGTTTACATAGTATAATGACAGTCTATGGGCCGGTTCGCACGACCCAGGCTGCGAGTGGAGGAGGCACCAGGGGGCCATTCACGGGGTCCAGCGGGGCACCGCAGACCTGCGTGCGTGGGCGGACCCCGCAGTCCCCACACTGCAGTGCGGGCCTCCCGGCACTAGGGGGGCGGCTCGGGATGCCCAGAAGGGCCGTTTGCCACTACAGGCTGGAGCGGCTGCAGCTCTGGCCACTCTGGGCTGCCGCCTCTGTGTGGCCCCTGCGGGACGGCCGCCTGCAGTTCGCACGGCAGGGTGGCCACACGCAGTAGGGGCTTGCTCCTCTACCACCCATGGTCACTTTGTGTGCATCCCGCGCGGGCGCCCACGGTTGGCGTTTGCACGACACGGGAACTGCGTGGGACCTCTGCTCCCCCGCGGTTCCCATGTCATGCGAACACGCCCTATATGTGAGTAATTCCTATGCAATTTTGCTCTCACATGCAGGCTGTGGTATAGAGTTAGGCAACTCTGTGCTCTCCAGATGTTTTGGACTTCAACTCCCGCAACCCCTGACCATTGGCCATGCTGGCTGGGGCTCATGGGAGTTGTAGTCCAAAACATCTGGAGAGCACCCGGTTGCCTACCCTTGTGGTAGCCAGGAGGATTATGGTCATTCTTAGTTTACAGATGCCTAGATTGTGAATGCAACATATTTCTGCTAGCAGTCCCATTTATTTCAGTACCTGGATTCACTGTAACGTGTAGGAAGGTTATCTTCCTATACGTCAGTTACATGGGTCTTTTTTGCCCAGAGACCCATGTCTCTGGGCAAAAAAAAAAAAAAAAAAAGCCCTGCAGACTATGAGCTTCCCACTTCTGCCCCATTTAAAGTTAAAGGGTTACATCACTTAGTTTATGCATGACGTCAGAAATGATGAAACCCTGTAGTGGCAAACCTAATCTCTTTTTTCTTTCTGTTCTCTTTGTGAGTTTCATTCCACCCAAGTATGCTTGGGTGGCTGGCAGTCTTGATTATCTTGCTTGCTATGGGAATCAATGCAGCAGTGCCCAATTCAATCTGCTGACAGCTAGAAATAACTTCTCTGGGAAGTGTGATTTTTCTATATAAATGGAATGTCGTCACCAGAACCTGATTAGGATGGAGGGTGGGGACGAGAAATTAACTATTTGATACCTGATCATTTCATGCGAAAAGGCCAAGTATAATGTACAGTATTTTTCCATGTATAAGACTATACTTTTTCCTAAAATTGTTAGACTAAAAATTGAGGGTCGTCTTATACACGGAAGTAAGCCAAGGAGAGAACCGCACAGTTGCGAAACTGCCCAGTGGGGGGCGTCTTATACATGGGGGCGTCTTATAGACGGAAAAATACGGTAACTGTGCATATTCCACAATCCTAAACTGATGATCCTCCTCGCTCACAGTTGGCCCTTACATTTTCATGGTGCAGACGTGCATTTGTCGATACAAAATATTGAGGTACTCTGTAAACTGAAAACGTAAAGACAGCAAGGAAGTAAATTAGGTGCAATATAAAAATATCATGACTGGCTCTCACTGACTGCATGATTCAGATTCATATTTAATTCAATAAAAAAAGCCCTTTTTAAAATTTATCTGGTGCTGCAGCAGAATTTCCACTGGTGCATCACAGCATCCAGGCATCCTGCCATTGAATTATGATCCAGCTTGTTGCGTCAGGCATACGGTTGGGCCTATTAAGAGCTGCAGCTCGTGAGAGGAATCACTCAGGCAGCCGGAGGGATCGTGGTAAAGGTGCCAGGTCCAAAGGCATATATTCAGGATCACCTTAGTTTAGTTTTTAACACATTTCCATCACTATGTTTTGCACATCCTCTTTGAATGGGAGGGAGGGGGAGGAAAAGTGTAGAATGTGCATTCTTTTCAGTGCACATTTATTCATCTAAAGTGTTTATATCCTGTCTCAACCTTGGCTCCAGAGGTGTTTTACAACAAAAATGTAAAAGTCCTTTGTTTGCATGTGGTGGTGGTGGTGGGGATGATGGTGCATGAATCAATGGGGTGGAAGTTATTTTAATAGCTTTGAGCATAAGGCAAAGTTAGAGCAAAATTATATGTGAGCTAGGGATGGTGAGAAATTGGCTGTGTTCAATTTTAATGCGAGCGTGCCAAATGTGCACTTCTCGAACCTATGCATAGACCATAAGCAGTATTCACATTTTCCTGAATTTTGTGATGCAGTTTGCAAATTAAAAAAAACTATGCACAAAAATGCATACAGTAGAGAAAAGTGCACACAGAAATCTATATATTAGGGAAATGTGTGCACAGAATTGCATTACATTAGGGAAAATCATTTCAAAAATGCATATATTTAGGAAGCTGCATAAAAAAGGCCTATATTTGGAAAAGTGCATACAGAAATGTGTACATTTAGGTAAATGTGTACAAAAAATACATACACATTTTAATGCGGAATTAAAAAAAAGCAAATTCACATACCGATATGGAAGCAGGAAGGAAGAAACAATGTAGGAAACATGAGAAATGGGGTGGAATCGAACTTGACAGATTTGTACGTCCTGTAAGTGATGATATCAGTTCCATGTGTTTAAACGTGGAACTGTCCCAATCATGTAGAAAGTGAGATTGGGTGGTAGAAGGGGGAAATCAATCTGAAAATCCAAGCATGCACATGAGTGTGGAAAGCACCCACAGCCTATTTCCCCACAGCACCTCTCCAAGTACTTTTCTGCCAATCAAGGTCACTACCAGTATATGTGGTTAGATGAGGAGAAAAGCACTTTGGGGGAGAATCTGCTGGGAGACAAGCCACAGGTGAAGAAAAGTTCTGCCCTCCCCACCGGTGAACCCCCTTTTGCTGTTAGAATGGTACCTTCCTTCTATTCAGTTGCAGCAGTTCCATGTCCATACACAGAGAACTATGTCGCTATCATGTCTAGTTTCGGCTGTGTTCCAGAATGATGATCTTGGTGATTCACTGGAACCTTAACATCACTAGACAACTAAAAACTAACTGGGATATGAAAGCATCATCCTTGTCCAGGATAAAATGTCTGAAGTGAGAATGAATCCATCACTGGCTCAACATATGTAGGATGTCTGGTTTTCAATGCAACATACACCTATCTTGATGTCCTTAAGAGCTTGTTTTTCTCATCATTATTTTGTCCTTTTAAGCGTGCTCCTTCCCTAATATAATTTATGTTCCCGTAACATCCTACTTATTTTGTTGGCAGAAATGTTATACTTCAGTGTTTTTAAAATAAATCTTTTACATAAAGCAACCACTTCATTGATTCCTATACTGTACATTTTACTCACACTTTCTTTTTTTGCTAGTACAAGTATAGCATCTTGCAGCGCCTATTAGGCATATTTTCTAGGTTTCAAAACTTTGACTTTATTCTTCCGTGTTCTCTTTCACCCCCCCCCCCCCCGTACTACTTTGCTTTTGTCTCAGATAAATCAAAGGCACTTTGGTCATTGTTGCTTGGAACAACTTCTCTCTGCTGTTTGTATTAATTTCTGCAAGTGAATGGCCTTTTCTTGGTTGTTTTTTTACAAAAGAAATTCTTGCTCTAAATTATTGCTTATGGTAGCAATTAATTTCTGGCCCATTTAAGGAAATGAATTTTAGCTGAAGGTTTACTGTAAAAAGAATGTGGACATAATGCTTTACAAGTTTACAGCTTCAGAGGGAACATAGCAAGCTCTCTCATACCAGTCAGACTAGTATAAGAGAGCTTGCTATGTTCCCTCTGAGGCTGTAAACTTGTAAAGCATTATTTATGTCCATATTCTTTTTACAGCAAGAAGTTAAAAGGATCAGGCAGCAGGTGATGGGAAAGACCCTTGCCTGAGAGCCTGGAAAGCCACTACCAGTCACTGCTGCCTGATCTTTTTAACTAGAATTGCCAGAGCTTGAACCTTGGACTATCTGCATGCCAAGCACGTACTCTACCCTACTGATCTGAGACCCCTCTCTGCTTCCTTAGTGGGTCTTCCAGGCCATAATCCTATGCACTTTTGCCTGGGAATAAGTCCCATTGAGTTAGTTCCCAGTAAACACTTAGGGCACAGTCCTATGGGAATGCCCATAGCCTTCTGAACTTGGAGGATTATGGGCACCCTATGCAGGGCGGGAGGAACATGGAGGCAAAGGTAGCCTCCACACTCCTCCTACCCTGCAAAGCAGCTAGATGGCTGATTTCGGATGTCTAACTGCTGCGCTTCAGAATAGGAGGGAAGGAGGCTGCGATGTCACCAGGATACCTCGTATGTATCATGGCAGTGCCAGTCTCCTCCCCTCCCCGCTACTCGGAATGCACACTAAACCATTTTGAGGTTGCTTTTGCAACCTCAGAGAAGCAGCCCGTGCTGTTCTTTCCGTCCGTCGTTGGAGCTGGGACTCCAAAAAAATCCTATGGCCCTCTAGATGCTGTTTAGGGGCCATAGGATCGTTCTGCCCCAGGGTTGCACATATACTGTAGTCCATTTAATATTAAAGTGATTTCTATCCCACCTTTCTGCCTCCATGTAGGCACTCAAGGCAGTTTTGAAAAAGATTTTTAAAAGATCAATAAAATATACAAACAAAAAACAAAACAAAACAAAACAGGAGACAACAGATAATATAAATTATATATAGACAATAGTCTACTTAAATGTTCCTGCTGCATTTTTCCTGACCTCTCAGTACTGCTCTCTTCCTGGATGCCTGCTGCTGCTGTCATCATCATCACCAACACATTTATGAGTCGCACTGTAGCCAAAGCTCTCAGGGCGGCATACAGAATAAAAACAAATACAATAAAACCAATAACAAAACACAAATAATTTAAAAACAGCAACAATAATAGTTTAAAAAGGAGAGATGTATATCAAAGCAGCTAAAACATGGAAAAGGACAATTTTAAAATGCAGCTTAAATATATTAAAAATTAAACAAGCAGCAGGTAATTGTTTTAAAGGCCTGGGAGCATACAGACATCTTGGCCTGGCACTGAAAAAAAGTTAACAAAGTAAGTGCAAAGTGGGCTTCTCTAGGGAGGACATTCTACAATTTGGGGCCACCACAAAAAAGGCCCGCTCACGAGTAGACACCCACCAAAGCTCAGTATGTGGGGGGCATTCAATCCTTGTTGGAGGAAAGGCTGGATATGAATGAAATTAAGAAATAATGCAGTAAACTATATTATGAATTGTGATTATTGAATTACCCGTATATACTCGACTTTAAGTCGGCCCTAACATAAGTCGTGGCCCCTAATTTCACCCCCCAAAACTGGGAAAACTTATTGCCCCCCAGTATAAGTCTAGGGTGGGAAATGCAGCAGCTACTGATAAATTAAAAAAATAAAGATGCGGTAGATACCGGTACCAATAAAATGAGGCATCAGTAGGTTAAATGTTTTTAAATATTTATTTCAAAGAAAAACAGTAAACTAGCTCTGTAAGTGGAAAAGGGGGTCAACAAATACAATATGGTATCAAAAATACCATAACTTTGGTACGTACAACAACCTTAGCTCAATCAGCAACCAAGCTAAAACACAATAGCTAAAATCCTTCAAAACTGGAGTTCTCATCATCTGTATCTGCAAACAGAGCTTCAACTTCAGCCGGTGTGAGGTGATCAGCATAGACATTGTCATCATCACTGAGTTCACAGTCATCACCATCACTGCTGTCGTTCTCATACAAAGTGCTGTCTTCACTGCCATCCATAGCATTACTAATGCCACATTTCTTGAAGGCGCGTTGCACCATGTCCTCTGGAATCTGTTCCCATGCATCACGGACCCACTGTGCTATCAATTCTATGTCTGGCTTCTTCAGATTTCCACCTTTTGTCAGTTGAGCTTGACCAGATGACATCCATTCATGCCACATCTTTCGCACACGGTCTTTGAAAGGTTTATTTAAACACACATCTAGGGGCTGCAATACAGATGTAAACCCACCTGGAATAACGGCCAAAGTAGCTTGAGAAGACTTTGCCAATTTTTTTATGCCATCAGATGTGTGGGCTCTGAACATATCCCAAACTAGCAATGATGGTTTTTTTTTTAAGGCTGCTCCTGGTCGTCCGTTCCAAATTTCTTCCAGCCATTTCTTTGTTCCGTCTTCATCCATCCAGCCTTTAATATGTGCACGCACTGTAATTCGTGGTGGGAATTTGACCTTTTTAGGCAAGGTCTTTCTTTTAAAAATAATGACAGGCCGCAGCTTAGTTCCATTAGCCAAACATGACAGAACGACTGTGAAATGGTTTTTTTCATTTCCTGTGGTTCTTAGTAAAATACTTTTTTCTCCCAAACTTGCCACAGTTCTGTTGCTTGGAAGATCAAAGGTCATAGGTGTTTCATCCATATTCCCAATATCTCCCAGGTCATAGTTATGGATCCTTCTTTGTTTTAAGATGAATGAATGGAATGACATCACTTTTTCATCAAGGTCTTTTGGCAACTTCTGAAAAATCTTTGTTCTTTGCCGCAAGCATAGGGCAAACCTATTCATGAAGCGGGTACACCATCCTGCTGATGCAACAAAATTTTCAATGCCTGGTGCTTTAAATTTGTCATCTTTAGCCAGTTGAAGGGCACGTAAGCGAATTCCCATGCGTGTTACACAGTAACCATTTTGACGACACTCCATAACCCACTTATGCAATTCAGTCTCTAGAGCCCCATATGAAGTCGTTAAACCACGTCGAGCTTTTTTTGACTTTGGCATCTTTTCCAAGTCAGCTTTCATTTTCCGCCAATCCCTTACTTGCTTTTCGTCAACACAAAATTCCCTACCTGCAATACTGTTATTGCTTTCTTCTGCTCTTGACACAACCATAAGTTTGAAACCAGCTTCGTATGACCTGCGTTTTTGTTTTGGTTTTTGTATTGGTCCAGGATTAGAAGTAACGGCACTGATATTGGGATCCATTTCTAACAGGATAAAAAATAAAACCAAAGCGGCATACGGTAGTTTATTTTACTCATGAGCACAATGAACATGTGTGTGATGTGTCATATACGGTAAATTAATCTCAGCAGGGTAACAATATTTTCTTCCTCACCACTACGTACCATAATTACGGTACCGTAATTTAAAACCCCAGTTAGCATCAATTGCGGTAATAGCTCAGCTAAATAGAGAAAATGCTGGTTTCATGCAATGAAGATGAAAATATTTGTCTGCATGAAAACAGTTCACATTAACAGCAAACACGCTACACTCTACACTCTAAAGCAAACACTCTACACCAGTGTTCTCCATCCTTGAGTCCCCAGATGTTTTTTGCCTACAACTCCCAGCATGCCCCAGCCAGCTACACTGGCTGGGGCATGCTGGGAGTTGTAGGCAAAAAACATCTGGGGACCCAAGGTTGGAGAACACTGCTATACACATTGACTCACTTTTCTGTATTTTAAATTAGGGGGAGGGGTTACTATAGGAGAAATACGGTACCATACCTACCGGTATGTTGATGCCAGCTGGCTCCTTTTTGACCCCTCTCCTCACTTCCCGTCTCGTGCTCAGCAGGCTCCGGCAGCAGGAACAGGGAGGCAGCGTGCAAGACCAGGTAGGAGGTGGGGGAGTGTCTGGGGGTGGTGGGGGGAGTGTCTGGAGTGTCTGGGGGTGGCATGGGGGTTTCTGGGGGGGGCTTCGGCGCGGCGGGAATTCGGCGGGGGAGGAGCTACAGCGGCAGGGCTTTTCTTCGGCGCGGCGCGGCTTTTCTCGGGCTTCGGAGGCGGCGGGTGCAGGTAGGGTGACTGCGGGGTGTCTGGTGTGGCATTTGGGGGTGGCATGGGGGTGTCTGGAGGGGGCTTCGGCGCGGCGGGACTTCGGGGGGGAGGGGCCTCGGCGGCAGGCAAGCTGTGGCGCGGCGCGGCTTTCCTGGGGCTTCGGGGCTTCGGGTGCAGGTAGGGTGACTGCGGGGTGTCTGGGGTGGCATTTGGGGGTGGCATGGGGGTGTCTGGAGGGGGCTTCGGCGCGGCGGGACTTCGGGGGGGGAGGGGCCTCGGCGGCAGGCAAGCTGTGGCGCGGCACGGCTTTCCTGGGGCTTCGGGGCTTCGGGTGCAGGTAGGGTGACTGCGGGGTGTCTGGGGGTGGCGGCACGGGTCCTGGGGGTGGAGGGGGGTGCCTGGCGGTCCCTTGCGGTGGCGGCGGGGGTCCTGGGGGGCCGCTGACCCACGTATAAGTCTAGGGGGCATTTTTCAGCACACAAAAATGTGCTGAAAAACTAGACTTATACTTGAGTATATACGGTACATTAGCCAGTCCCTTGCCTGGCAATCTGGGAAAAATCTAAGTATTGTAATGTCAAGCAAATACCTACCTTGTTTAAAAATAGATTTTTTTGGGTGGGGCTGGTGGGACTCTAGTTCAGCTGTAGAGCACATGCTCCATATGCATGAGATCCCACTTTCAATCCCTGGCATCTCCAGTGAAAAGAATCGGGTACGCCTGAGACCCTGAAGAGCTGTTGGTAGTCAGAAGGGATGAGCCTTCCCCAACCTGGTGGCCTCCAAATGTGTTGCACTACAACTCCCATCAACCCCCCAGACAGCATGGCTGGGGCCAATGGAATTTGTAGGCCAACATATCTGGAAAGGACTGGGTTGGAAAACAATACTGGGCTAGATGGGGGGGGGGATGACTTGGTATAAAGCAGCTTCCTGTGTCCTTTCGGCAGCATGCTGAAACAGGTCATTCTATTCAAGAGTTCTGCATACGTCATAAGTCTGCATGTGACCATCTCTGCTCGTGTCAAGACTCTGGGAACCAGATTGAGCAGAATTCCTATACTCTTGGCAGTTGTAAGACTTCACTGTGGGTCTGGACTTTGAAGTTTTAGAAGTAGCTTTTTGTCTTTGAAATGCAATTGGTACCATTCTTTTAGTTAAGGGTTTTTTGTTTTTGTTTTTGGTAGTATGTATTGTATACATCTTTATTGTATATATCTTATTGAGACAGTTTTTCTCCTAAGAGCTTTCATGTCTATTTAGGATGCAATGTTATGTGTCCTTACCTGGGAGTAAATCCCATTGCACTCAGTGGGTCTTACTTTTGAGTAGACATGCCTACGATTGCCCTGTAAGTTGATCTTGTCTGTTTGCCTAAACCCTGAAAGAAGAAAGAGTTTTGCAGCACCATAAAAATGTATGGTGACCTAAGCTTTTATGGGACAGAACCCACTTGTCAGATGCATGCCAAACTGAGTGCTGGACCACAAAAGTGTATGCCACCATAATTTATTTATTTATTTTTTATTTATTTATTTATTATATTTATACCCCACCTTTTCCCCGAAATTCATACGTCTTAGGATTATCACTGGCAGAACTGAGACCAAAGTCTGGGGAGCTTTTATTAAACGTTCCTCTACCTAGAGGCTCATTCCACTGAGTATCCCATCCTCTGCCCTCATTCCACTCCGAAACAATATTTCCAGAATCTCTGTAGATTCCCTCCGCATAGTGAGGCATTACCCCATCCTTGCTCTGTGACCCGTACACCAAAGCATAGTGGAGCATTGTGAGCGATTTATGCAAATCACCCTGTAATTTATTCTCATGTGGTCTGAACTAGAAATGCCTTGTCTACTAAGGTTGATTTTAAAAGTGCAGCTTTAGTCTCACGAAGACCTAAGTAACTCAGCCCAGTTATACAGAAATATTGAAGTTTTTCTTCTTTTCCTTTTGATTTGGTGGTTCTTGATTTCCTTACTTGGAGTGTGCTGTGGAGGCCGCTAGTTTATCACTAGACATGAAAATCTTGTTTCTTTACTTTTACAGTTATTTCCACTTTCCCACACTTTGGCGTCACATGTTCAGGATGCTTATGCCTCAAAGCAGTTGTGTGATTTTTCACGAAGTGGATCTGGGTCATGGCTGCGCAAATGCACCCACATATTTATTAGCCCCAATTAAATCTTATGTGTAGTCTAGTCGATAAAATGGTTGGGTCTGGGTCAGCCACAAACCTAACTGACGGTGAAAACTGCATGTTACTTTTAATATGTAGGGTGCAGCTCTGGGTGCTTCCAGACACAGGGCTGAGCTAGGATTCAAAGCCAGATCCAACAACCGTATCGACTATACCACACATAATGTATTAAAAATAACATGCAGTTTGACCCTTAGTGACTTGGGGCCTACCACTCTCTCTGCCCAATCTTCCTTCACAGTGTTGTTCTGAGGATAAAATTAGTGGGCAGGAAAAACCCACCCACTAATGCTGCCCTATGCTCCTTGGAGGAACTGCAAAATAAAAACAGAATGAATGAATTAATAAACAGCATTCCCCATTCAAAAGCACAGGAAGCAGTATAAATTAATGCAGGTCTGAATGATCCTTGCATGATGCATCTCCAGAGAGAGACGCTGTGCACTCAAGTGTGCTTCCAGTGTTTAGCTCACAGCTCTCTCTGTCTGCTTGTGTCTCTCTGTACCACACTAAAACGGTTTCTTTTGTTACCACACACACACACACCTTGGAACAATGATGGCTTTTCCGTCCAAACAATCCAGAGGTTTGGGACTTCAAAGAGCTGGAGATGCAACTGAAGTAAACTACCGTAGGTTTGCATTCAGCAGTGAGAAACATTTGTAACTCTCACAGAGCTTAATTAGCAGTTACACACAATGTATAATATTGCCCAGATCCCCCCCCCCTTTTTTTTTAACAGGGAAAGACGCTTCTGGAGGGTTGGGATTGAGAAATAGCAAAGGGAGAGATAGAGGAAAATCCTTTCCTCACTCAAACATTTATTTAACTATTAAATTTATATCCTGGATTTCTCCAAAAAGCTCAAGGTGTCATACATGGTGCCCCCCCCCCATTTTATCATCACATTATCCCTGTGAGGTAGACTAAGCAGAAAGATAATGACTGGCCCAAAGTCACCCAGTGAGCTTCATGGCTGAATGGGGATGTGGACCTGGGTCCCCCCAGTCCTAGTACAGCATTTTAATCACTACACCATAGTGTTTCTTAAAACTGCTCCCTAAATGCATATGTGTCCTTGAAAATACACATTTAGAATCACACAGTAGGGAAGAGGAGGAGTGAGATTTGGAGCAGGAATACAACAAAGAGTTTAGCACCCCCTTCCCATTGCCACTTCTCTGATCCAAAGAGCTGTCAGGATAATGTTACATAATTGTACGTGTACGTGTGTGTGTGTGTGTGTGTGTGTGTACACCTAGTTTGTCTCACAGCCCGTCTGGACTAGCAGGCATGTTTGAAAATAAGGCTGATACTGCTCATAATTACAGCACAAGGCAATTAATAGTATTTGCCCTTTTTACCCTAACTGCTCTTAATTCACTGATGAGTGTATAAAACACTAAAAGCAAAATACATTTTTTTAAAAAAAGAAAAGAAAAGATGTGGCTTTAAAAGCAACTAATTCTGGTTGCTAAGTGACTGCAATATACTTTTCCATATCATGTGTCATGTGCAAAACCCACACATAGAAAAGGAAGGAAATTGCTGGCTTTGGGCATTAGGACTCTAAATAACATGATTCTTTTAAATGTGTAGGGAATTTTCATCCTTGTGAGTCGAGACTCCAGACCAAAGCAGGAGCTCAGTGCGGTGGCAGTGCATAGTTTGTGAAACCTTGGCCTAAGGAAAGGAAATAGGAGTATTCTACTTGCACTCAAGAAAACTCACCATCATCCGAACATGTAATAATTTACGAGCATGGTGTCACAAATATGCTGATGACAGCTGGCTCTCTCTCCCTTCTTCACCCGGTAACATCAGATCCAGGAGCAGCTGCTTTGGTTCTTATGCAGTGCTTGGGAGGTGTAGCAAGCATGGATGATGGGGGTTAACAGGCTAAAACTGATACCACATTAACACAGAAGTGGTGGTGGTCAGAAATCCTAGCACTCCATAGATAGGCAGCCATCTAATGATGGTGTCTGCCCCTCAGCAGTAAATCAAGTCCACAACTTGGGGACAGTGCTTGATACTCGCCCACTTCTGGATGCATAAAATATGGCAACAGCTAAGGTTGCATTTTATCACCTCTGTCTGCCTCACATTCAGTAGTAATTATTTTTTCCTGGAATGATAGGATATGGTGGGAAGATCTATCTATGGCAAGCTCTGTGATGTGTTCATCCATGCTTTTGTATCAAGCTTGATTACTGCAGACTGATCTATATGGTTCCAACTTTGATCAGTGTGCAGAAGCTGTACTGAGGCAGATTGCCTAACACCGGTTTTGTGTGATCTGCACTGGCTAACCCACTTCTGTGCACAGTTCAAACTGCTGGCATTCTGCTGAAGCCCAATACTGTGGCTCTCCTCATATCAGCCAGTCAGTGCTTTAAGGATCTACCACAGAGGTGGGTAACATATGGCCTGTGGGCCACATGTGGCCCCTGCCACCTCTTGCTGTGGCCCCCACTGCCTCCAATTTCATTTTTAAAAAAAAATGTTTTGAAAAAAAAATGGCATCCATAGTTGCTCCAGAGTGTCCAAAGGGTCAAAATTAATTTATTTGCACACAAGTTTGCCTTTGGATGCTCCAAAGCTGCTGTGGATACCATTTTAATTTTTATGTTTTAGTGCCCATGTGGGGAGGTCTGGGTAGCAGAAATTGCCCCTGGAACTCCTGAAGTTGCCCACGCTTGATCTACGTGGAATGTTCCACTTTGTTTGCCTTCATTTACTCATGCCTCATCGGGCTGTGCAAACATGAGAGATGTTTTGGGAAACCCTTGATCCTCTAGAACAGAGGTGGGCAGAAGGTAGATTTCCAGATTTTTGGACTTCACCTCCCATAATCCCTTGTCAGCATGGCCAGTGGTCAGGAATTCTGGGAACTGAACTCCAAAATCTGGAGATTTATTTTCTGGCTACCTCTGCTCTAGAATGCCTTGCAGATACTTAACATTCCTAGCCTTTACGAAAAATGAGAACTTGTATTATTTCAAAAGTCTTTTAATGTGCTGTCTTTTTAAACTGGTCTTGATAAACTTCAGCTGGTGCTACTGAGATGGTTTTACTTTACAGATGGTTTTACAGAGGCTGTCAGGAGCTGGGTACATATGCTCATATGTGGTGGAGTTGTAAAAATGTAATGGATTTTTGGAAAAAAGATTTTTGAAGAAATATCAGAAATTGTTGGTGTTGACTTAGAAGTTTGTCCTAAATTAGCTTTGTTATCAATAACTGAAAAGGTGGCCAGTCCTCAAAATATTAAAGAATTAATTGTAAATTTGTTAACGGCAGGCAGACTAATGATGGCAATAAAATGGAAAATTCAGCAAGTTTTCTCTATCACCGATTGGTATAAAGAAGTATGGGATATGACTTTAAATGATATGTTGACTTGTAATATCAAATGCAAAAGGGGGCAATTAAAGAAAAATGTTTTTAAGGATATTTGGGGTTTATTTTTGGACTTTGTGTTAAACAAGGGAAAAGGGAGTATGCCGTGTCAAGATATGTTGTATTTTTGGAATAACTAATAACTATAGATTATAGAGATATAATATATTATTTGGTCCCGCGGTGATGGGAGCACTATATAAGTTGTATGTGTGTTATTTAGTTATTTTTTGTATTGTTGAAAAATTATAAAATTAAAATTAAAAAAAAAGAAAAAAAGATGGTTTTACTTTAGCTGTGACAGTATTTTTAACATTCTATACATGTTTAGTCAGAAATACCTAGAACTCCCAGCATTCCCCAGCCAGCCAAGCTTGCCTGGGGTATGCTGGGAGCTGTAGGACTTACTGCTATCTAAACATACACAGGATTGCACCCTTACTATATGTACATTTTAGGTTTTCTTTCTATTTTCCTCCCTGCTTGGTTTCCATCAGCCACCAGCCATTCTGCAGCTCAGCAAAATGAATAATAGAACGTAGAGTTGGAAGGAGCCTATAAGGCCATCGAGTCCCAACCCCCCACCCCACTCAATGCAGGAACCCAAGTCAAAGCATCCCTGACAGATGGCTGTCCAGCTGCACCTTGAATGCCTCTCCAGTGTGGGAGAGCCCACTACCTCCCTAGGTAGTTGGTTCTATTAGCGTATTGCTCTAACAGACGGAATCTGGCTTCTTGTAACTTGAGCTCATTATTCCGTGTCCTGCAATCTGGGATGATTGAGAAGAGATCCTGGTTCTCCTCTGTAGTACCTTTCAAGTACCTTTCAAGTACTTGAAGGGTGCTATCAGATCTCCCCTCAGTCTTCATTTCTGAAGGTGAAACATGATGCCCAGTTCTTTCAGTCTTTCCTCATAGGGCTTTATTTCCAGTCCCCTGATCATCTTTGTTGCCCTCCTCTGAACCCTCTCCAGTTTGTCTACATCCTTCTTAAAGTGTGGTGCCCAGAACTGGACGCAGTACTCAAGATGGCCGGGTGGCCGGGTGACCGGCCAGATGGGCGATTGATAAATGTAATAATAAATAAATAAATAAAGATGAGGCCTAACCAGTGCTGAGTAGAGGGGAACGAGTACTTCCTGCGATTTGGAAGCTATACTTCTATTAATGCAGGCCAAAATAGCATTTGCCTTTTTTGCAGCCACATCATATTGTTGGCTCATATTCAGCTTGTGATCTACAACAATTCCAAGATCCTTCTCAGAGAGTGAGGGAACTCAAGATCTTTTCTATTGGCTGTCCTGGACCAACTGCATCCAAACTCAATCAGAGTTGGCTACTTTGCAGAGGAGAGAGGCACAATAGGGCTTGTGCCATTGACCTGTTTGACCTATTTGTATTTTATTCTTCTTACGTTAGCTACCTTAAGTTTTTATGTTGAATGGCTTTTATATTATGGTTTTTATGTTATTTGGCTTTGGGAGGGGGGGTAAGCTGCTTTAGAAAAAAAAGCTTTGTAGGAAAAAATGGTATATAACAAAAAAAATGTAGGTTATGGAAGCAGCATATAAATAACATAAAATAATTAGTGATGTAGGTAGATAATTTAGACTCTGGAATTAATGGTCTTACAGTAGAGGCCCTATTTAGACAATAATGTGTATCACTTCACTTCAGCATATGGCAAGGCAGTCCTGCTGTGTTTGCCCCCCTCCCACTCATCCTACTGAGTGGGGCCCTGGTCATCTGCACCCAAGTCCTGTCCTGACACCACTTCTGAAAATAGCATACGGCGCACAATCCACCTTCCCATGCACACAGGTCTGGCCTGTGTGTGTGTGTGTGTGTGTGTGTGTGTGTGTGTGTGAGAGAGAGAGAGAGAGAGAGAGAGAGAGAGATGTGTGTGTGATGCTAGCAACACTGAAACCTGTTCTGCCATTATTGGAAAACACAAGCCTTTCCCCTGCCCACAGCACAAATAGCTTGCATGCTGGGGCTCTGGAGAGAAGTTTGTCATTATCTATCCCTAAGAGGTTGGTTGGTCATTCCACACCTGCAACTGAATGAGTTGGTGAAGCCCTGAAACGGTCGGATGTGCTGTACTGCAGGTGGAGTATACCATTTTTTAATGTTACTCTATGTTAAAAAACACACCAAACAATTCCACCTCCCTGTAACTTAAAAAACTAGCACATTGGGATGAAAAGTTCCAGCCTCTCCCCCTCCTTGCTGTGCCAGGTCTTGGTTTTTTGTTTTCATTTTACTTGCAGGGAATTGTTTTTTGGTTTTTGTGTTTTAAATGGAGGAGAATTCAAGCATGGCTTCTCCCACCTTCAGTGTGAATTGGTTCAGGACCTGACCATCTCATTGTGCTGCAGGTGTAAACTATCCCTAAGTGAGATGCAGAACAGCCCTATTATCGGTAATGGCTGGGTGTAGAGCTGTGTGCAAATTGTCTCTTGAAATCCTCAACCCTATTTGTGGGCAGAGAAATTGGGGGGACGGGAGACGACACACACCATGTCCGCTAATTTCTACAGGGGAAGAGACAGTCTCCCAAATTTTCTTAAGAGTGTGGCCCACCATTAGCACACCTTCTTTGTTTTTTCATAAGTTTTTTTTTTCTTGCTTTGCTGCTACTGCAGGTGGCAACAGCAGCAGCAACTGTGTCAGCAGCCTGGCTGCCATTTTGCATCCTCCACACTATGCCAGACCTTGTGACGTTGTGTGGCATTGTGGGAGTAAAAATGGCGGCTACCACCAAAAAATGGTGGAGAATATTCTATGAAAATCATGCAAAATTGCTTTTTTTAAAAAGGGGGCGGCGGAGGGGAGAACATTCTCAGAAATTTTCTCATGAAAATGTCTTCTGAGAAACTTCACCTCAGCTCTAGCTGTGTGCACCGAGCTGAGGAAACGGGATGGGGAGTGAGAGGCTGCACAGACTTTTTCTAGGGATCCCATCCCAAATTCACTGAGGGCCAAACCAGACATTACTTTAAATCTGTATCTAATAGCAACATACTTTTTTCATTTTCATAGATTTCATAGATCATAGAGTTGGAAGGAGCCTACAAGGCTATCGAGTCCAACCCCCTGCTCAGTGCAGGAAACTAGAGGAGGGGTCTCCCATCCAAGTAACAATCAGGCCTGACCCTGCTTAGCTTTCCACACTCAGACAAGCTGAGCCAGCATAAGTCACAGAGTAGGTGCAGGCCCCCCAATCTGGCATGGGAGGGATAGGGGGGCTTTTAAGATCCACATTGCGGGCCCTGCTGTATCACAGGAGAGAATTGCCAAATAAAAATTCAAAGCGTCTTTGAAATGCCAAAGATGCAGGCTAAGTAGGAGAGAGTAATCCAACACTGCTCCTCAGAATAGACATATTCCCACTCCCAAAATCTTTTGTAACTGTATCCCTGTGAGACTGAGGATGGAGGCACCAAACCTGTCACATCTTTTAAAGAGGAACATCTCAAGACTTCAGAACTTAATTCTGTCTGAGAACCAACTGCTTAAGGAACTCTTTCTGCATCAGGAAAAATCAGTAACAGATCCCATAAAACTTAACAACAGGTGGGAAATGAGTAGTAATCGAAAACTATATTTTGTCAGGTTATTTATACACAAAACAGGTGTAGTTACAAAAACAGGTATGGTAGAAGAGAGTGGTTGAAGGACAAAAGGGTACCAGTGAGGAAGGAATTAAGTGAGGAAAAGGTGTGTTTGCCTTAAAGCAAAGCTCGATCACAGTCTGAGATATAATATTAATATTCTCACTGGTAGAGATGGGAGAACCAGTGATGTTCGAGCTCATCACGGTTCTGTTTTCTGCCTCTTTCTTGTTCCTGAATGTGAGTCTTTTTTTTTCTGAACAGGAAAAGTATGCATTTTTTAACATATGCACCCAAATCTGCACTCCCCCCACCGTTGATTAAAGTGTGAAAATGCAGCCTTTTTGGGGGGGAAATGTGCATTTTAACGTGTGCATTTTTTTAAAAAAGGATGCATTTTGTGAATGTGATCACAAGCTCAAGAATGTGCAAGCTTTTCCTGGAAAATGTGATCATGTTTGGGGTTGCGAGCAGGCATGTTCGAGTGTTTTTTGAACTGAACTGAAATTCTCATACATCCCTACGAGCTGATGGTTTAAGATGGCCAAAGAGCTCCAGATTTTATTCATCTAATAAATTTATCTGCCCTGCTAATCCTGCAGATAAATCTTTGGAAGTTTGTGCCATAAAAACAGAAGGATACTATTTCAATAAAACAAATTATTTAGCCTGCAAATGGCAACCAATGAGCTGGAGTGGAGGCTGGAATTCAATCTGGCCAAGTTTGTTTGTTTGTTTGTTTATTACATTTATATCCCACCTTTCTTCCATCATGGAACTCAAGGTGGCTACCTGCAGTTCTCAGGTGGTCTCCCTTCCAAGCACTGACCAGACCCAGACCTGCTTAGTTTCACCAAGGTGGCTGCCTCATGGTGCCTTCAGGCCATGCCCTGGTTTAGAAGGTTGAGCTACACCATACATTAAATATGTAGTGTGCTGCTTGTGACCTTCTTTTTGCTTTTTACTCACAGGTAGGTGTGTGGGGCCCCAATCTCGATCAGGACCACTGCACCCAGGTAAGGGAGGTTTAAACCAGGAGTGCAGAACCTCAGGCCTGGGGGCCAAATCCAGCCTGCCTGGGGTCCCAGTCTGGCCCCCTGAGGTTCCCCTGGCATCACCCCCTTTCCCACAACCACGCACTGATTATTAGGTGGTTTCCTGGCTTGTGTGCAGTTTTTCCCCATACCAAAAGGTTGAAATGCCTCTCCTGTAAGGCTTAGTTACTGGCAGCAAGAGCTTTATGCTAAAACATGTTGGTATCTGTTGTATTTCTGCCCTTGGCCCTTTTGCTTTTGGCCTTGCGCACTACTGGAATGCAACCCCCCAAAGCTTCTCCAAAATAGAATCTGGCCCTCAGGGTGAAAGAGGTTCAACACCCCTGGATTAAACCTTCCCCCCCTGCTGTTTGTTTCCCAGTGTTCATCCACCATTGTTGTCATGTTAAATGGACATGTAGTCAACTCTTACTTTTCATGAGGTTAATGAGAAAATGCACACTTTAAAATAAATAAATCAAGAACAGTTCTTAAGTGGTATTTTTGCCATGCTGAACTGATCTGATGGATGCTTCCCTATATGTTCCAGTTGCAATTCTTTCACAGCCTGGAAAAAAAACCTTTTGAAAAGTGGTTTACAGCAGTGCAATTAATTCTATGTACAGTCATGCCTTGGATTGAGAGCATAATTCGTTCTGGAAATGTGCTTGTAATCCAAAACACTCTTATATCAAAACAAAATCCCCCCCAAAAAATCTGTACAGAGATTTTTAATTTAAGCCGTACTACAGTACTTGTATTGCAAGACGTCGCTTGTATATCAAGTCAAAATAAATTAAATAAATATTTAAAATTTTGCTTGTCTTGCAAAACGCTCTCAAACCAAGTTACTTGCAATCCAAGGTATTACTGTATATATACTGCAGAAGTAAGTCCTATTAAGTTCTATGGGACTTAATCCCAGGTGTGTCTATAGGATTTCAGCTTTAAGGTGCAATCCTTTGCCAGTTTAGACAAAAAAAAGGCCTACAAGTCCCAGCATGCCCCAACCAGCATAGCTGGCTGGGGCATGCTGAGAGCCATATGCCTTTTTTCTGTCTAAATTTGCATAGGATCATGACCTTAGTTGTATAATACACATTAGCTCCTAACACTTTGTTAGCAGCCCACCGGTACACATTTTACAGAAAGCTCTGCTAAGTGTATGCTGCAGTATAGAATATACAGCTGAATGGTTCCTACTCATGATAACACACACACCCAAAATGGAAGGGAATTTAACTGCTTTGCTTTCTTTTAGTAAAGCTTTTGAAATGTGGATGTCAGGCTTCCATTGCCGTAGTCTTCTTGTTTAGGATGACCTCGCCATGGTTCAGAAAGGAGATCGGTGCAGGCCGGGGAGCTGGTTCCAGCTAATACAGTTCACTTTGTTCCTGACCTCAGGGCAGATGGGTAGGTTTTGAGCTGGGAACGGCTCATCATAAGGCTGTCATCAGTCTGTTAAAGTCAATACCAATTACAAAGCTATTAATTAAAAAAAGAGGTAACTGCTGCATATAATGAATGTAACCCTTTATTTTCCATGTAACCACACTGCAAGTACTCAGACTAACTGAGGTGGATCCAAAAGCAGTGACTGTTAAAGGGCCAATGCCAGCTTTGAAGGGTTAGCAATAACATTAATGTTGTTAGAAATTACGAACTCCAGTTTGTCTGTTGTTCCCTTTAGGGCACCTATTCAAGGCCACTTACGTAACTAGTTACTTCTTAATACATTTGAACTGCCCTGTTTTATTTATAAAAGGGTGTATTTCCCCCTTCATGCATATGGGTGAAGTGGAAATTCTGTGAGCATGGAAGCAAGGTACTTGTAATTCTGAACTACTGGCTGTATGAAGCACAAAGGGTGTCATCTTCTTCCCATGTGTGTTGTAGGTGTTAGTCATTAGGTACCTTCCTTCCAGAAATCCTAGACATTATACATTACCTTTTAGCAGAGATGGGTGACACCCCCCCCCCAGTTCTCCTTGGTTTGACTGTGAAATGAAACAATTTATTTCACCCAAAATTGAAAGAAATCTAATTTGAGGGGCTTGGAAGATAAAGAGACCCCCTCTGTGCCTCACCTTGCCCTTTAATAAAGCACCTTGCTGGCCCGTCCCTTTGCTTACTGGAAAGCATGGTATGTAGCAGTGGTGGAGAGTGGGGAGGGAGGTTCCTTCCTCCTTCCCTGAATCCCTGAGATGCTGTAGAATAGCACGCCAGGACTTATTAGAGCAGTGCCCCATAGTCTTCCTAAGGACCATCACTCTTTCAAGTCCTGAGTCCTGACATGTTTCTCAGTGTGTCCTAGTGATATAGAGGAGAGGGAGAGTAAGGGGGGGGGGGGAATCCTTCCTCCTCCCCTCTCTCTGCTTGCTACTACCATACCATCTCTGTTTACAGGGAAGTAAAGAAAAGGGCAGAGAGGCTACTTTTGCGGAGTGTGGGGAGCTTTGGAGGATTGGGAGGACAGTTGAGGATGGCATGGAGGAAAGCCAGGAATCCTTCTCTGGCTCAGATTTTTTTATCTTAGTTGTAAAATGATTCAGGGGGTTTGAAAGCTCACTTCTCCTTTGATGCAGGTTTTTAAGAACCCCTGAAGTAAGCTGCTGAGCTAGGCTCAGATGAACGTTGCTTGTGTTATTACTTTTTTGTTATCCAAAGGGCAGGTGCCAAAATTCTGCCTAGCCAATCAGATTTGACTATGTGCTGATCTCACAGATAGCACACAAAGCCAATAGAGAATGAGTACAGTGCTTCCTAAACTCATAACACTGGTGATCCTAACCAATGAAGGATCATGTAGTAAATGTAATGAACTCAAAACACTATGCAGCCAATTAGATTTGTCTATGTGCTGATGTCACTGGAAGTAAATGAAGCTTTTTTCTCACACAGGTGCATATTTTTGTCTTGTTTTGTACCATTCACAGAAAAGCCACTTAAAAGGCAGATGCTTTTCAACACTGATGAAAATGTTCATGAAATGTACCTTTAAACTTAACCTATACATGATCATACACTGCAGTGGTTCTTATTACACATAAATGTATTTTCTCTGTTGCTGTTGGAGAGTGTTGGTGGTGAGGGAACACCACCATATGTATAAATAGTTGTCACTACTATTTTATTATTGTTAGTATCAATGCTTATAAGTGAAGGTATACAGAGTTAGTGGTAATCATAACACTGCCTGTCAAGTAACATTGCCAATCCCATTATATGTTTTTCTAAAAGCATATTCATGCCACTCTGTCAAAATAGTTCATATCTAATGTGTGGATTGTTGTGTGTATGTTTATATATGTATGAGGCATCAATGTAGAAACTTTGGGAGCTCTTGTGAAACCTTTAGTAGATTATCTTGCTTTATTTGAGCATCTTGAAAGAGCTGTTTGGATTTTGCTTTTTGATTTACTAGCCTTTCTCTACTGTTTCTAAAAGAGCGCATTCTTTCTCTCCCCCCCCCTCTCTTCTCTTCCCTCCTCTCACCTCTCCCTTCCCTTGTACATAGTACACAGCCTCCATAGTTGGGATCTAGGTAACCTTGAACTATCAAATAAACTTGGCAAAGAAAACAGACATTCTGCTTGGTCCCCTCCCCCCCCCCCTTGCCCCAGCTTTTAAAACAGGCTGTTTGGGTAACACTGGGGGGCATGAGTCCTTTTTAGAGAAACATGTACACTTGGTTCCATCCCTGCTGTGCAAGACAGATGTGCTTCAGTGTGCACCAGTGATGCAGGAAATCTGTATTTGGCCAAATTCTGGATCTTTGAATGCCCATTGAGAGGAGGTAGGAGTGGATTTCCCAACTTCTCTCTTCTGCTGTTAAGGGAACAGGGTAGAGAAGCTGTAGACGGGCTAGAATCCAGCACAGAGCGGTCTCTTTCTCCCCCAAGTATTTTTGGCATAGCACAGTTGTTTTTTTTAAAATGGTAGCGACACACCATAACCACATAGCGTAACAGCATAGGATTCATGCATAGAAGCCCTGCTGGAGATGTTTGTCCCCTGCTGCATCTGCTGTATTTTTGTGTATGTTTTTTGTTGTTGTTGTTGTTATAATCCCTTCCAAGGTTACAACGATATCATTTGTCAGGCAAACCAACAGAGTTCTTTCCTACTACAGGATTACATAAGGGAACACAAGCTTTACTATCATTTTAAGATATATTAACATTGTGGCTTATTTCTGCAGATATAGGTCTTGGGGAGAGGGCTTTCCCCATGCTTCCCTCGGACCCTGCCACCTCTCCCCACTGCTTTATTTTTTAAATGGTACTTTTCCTTTAAAACATCAGAAATATGTAGACCTCAAGGCTTATGAGATCTGTGACAAGCAGTGCACATGGCAGGCTGGAAACTAGTGTAGTGTTCAAGAGATGGCAGGCAGGAAAGACTTTAGAAAGAGCAAATATGGGACAAGGAGACATCCAAACCTATACTTAATAACTGATAAATTGTTTGAAGACAGAAACAACTTTGGTAGTTCACAATCTTGAGCTGTAATCCTCTCTGTCTCAAGGGCTGGCCTGTGTGTTGGAAAAATAACTAGTGGTCTGTGGAATGGTATGTGTGCATCTCTTCCCCTGTAGCGTGTTCACTCAAGAATTGTCTGTAACACTGAGTTGAAGTGGGGAGGGATTTTACCCAGAATGTCATCCCCTATTTATTGCCCTCCTTGGTTTTCACAGTAATTTGGGGATCTGTGAGACTAGGCAAAAACGTTCCTCCATTCAGTTTCAGAGTGTAAGAAGGAAGCATTATTCTCAGTTTGATTTGGAATTGTGATGTCGTTAACATAGGTAAATTTGATTGGCTGCATGGTGCTGTGAGTCTGACATTATGATGCTGGCTACATGATCCCTGATTGGTTGAAACAGGTAGTACAAGTAATTACAAAAATTGTGGGTGATGGACACTAAATTAGAAGGGATATTTCCTTTTCTGTGTTGCACAATAGGACTGTCTCTACTAAGATAGAGCCTACAGTGATACGTTGTATATCATCTAAAAAGAAAGTACTCTTGTTTTATTCATAGGCAAGCTTATACAGTTTTAAATAAATTGATTAAAACTCTTACAACTAATTGACTGAGTTTTCTTTAACTGGCAAGTGTTTCTATTATTATTATTATTATTATTATTATTATTACAGATGCCAAAGTTATGTGCCAGGTTTGATTTCTGAAACAGATACTATAGGTACACTGGTGTGAACAAGCTTCTTATGTCCTATTAGTTTCTGGATGCACAAACTCTTGCATGTGCTGTGTGGCGGAGTGACAGGCAGAAGCCCAGGGAGGGGCCACCCTGAACATTCCAGAGGCTCTGATTGGTTGAAGCCGAGAGCATAGAACCCCAGGGAGTTGACAGTTAAGGGAGTTGGTAGTCAGTTGGGGAAGAGAGTGGGTTGGAGTGAGAGAGGGAGTGGAAGGTTAGTAGAGTAGGTAGGGAAAGGTGGTACTGAAGAGAAGAGTTCAGACAGGAAATCTAATGACTAAGTTGTGAGAAAGCAAACGTGAAGGTGTTAGTGTAGAACAATTCACAGGAGTCTCCACTTAGGGAGTGAAGGACCTTCTGTCTGAGGAAGAAGGAGAAACTCTGGACTAGTGTGAGGGACAGTTAAGTTCCCTAGTCTGATACGCCAAATTGATACAAAGAGCACTGTATAACATCTGCCTGCCTTTAGCCTGAATCTAAGCAAAGAGCAAGTTTGAATGTAACTGTTGAAAATTCCAAGTTATCTGTTCCTGAGTTGAATATCAGTTTAGAGACTTTGTTAGACCAATAAATCAATCTTTTTATTCAAAGTTCTAATTCTCCAGAGTCTGACTGGTGACAGGAAAGTAAGAAGTGAATTAACGGAGGGGCACCCTGCTTCAAGTAATCAAATAAAACAAACTGCTCTTAAGACAAACAAACGTGGGTGAACAGCTACATATAAGACCTAAGACACATAATCAGCTAACGCAACTTTAAAAGACAGTTTAAAGTCTGAAGTGACCAATACAAGGTGGCATTTGGTGAGAGCGAAGTACCCATTGAGGGTGTGGCCTTTGGAGCGAGGGGTCCCGTCCGCTACATGCTGCTTGGAGAAAATGTTTTAATTACAATGCAAAATGTGTTCACAAGCATTTTTGGGGGAAGAAAAGAAAAGAAACTGTGAATAGTGGTGGACACAAACCTTTCAGGGGGGCCGCCTCACCACCGCCTCGCCTCTCGGTGGCGGTGCCCCCCACCTCGATCTTCTGAGTGGCACGGAGCTGTTCTCTTTGCTGCTCAAGCTGCCGGAGCCACCCACACTGGTCCCGTCGCGTCGCTTCCGGCATGCCTGCACTGGCGCGCTGGACCCCCGTGCTACGTTTTTTTGTGGGGAAACCAGGGAAATGGCTGTTTAAGGCTGTTAATGGCTGTTGCCCTGGTTTCCCCACCAAAAACGTAGCACGGGGGTCCAGCGTGCTGGCGCAGGGTCCCGTTGCGTCACTTCCGGCGTGCCAGAAGTGATGCTATGGGACCAGCGTGGGCGGCTCACCGTGGAGAGGCGAGCCATTGCTAGATACAGGTAGGCCCGTGCGAGCAGGGCCGATTTCAACCTGCTACACCCGCGCGAGGCGAGTCAGTACATCCCTAAGTCTGTGAAAAGGGCCAAAGCCAGTCCTTTGCGTGGGTTCGGGCACCAAGGAGTTAACCGGAGCTGAGTTAGCCCTTTATACGCAGCTCGCGGCACTTAGGCAGAAACCGCGACCAAATTTAACGCTGGGACAGTGAAAGAGGCAGTTTTATGAATGGAGGCTACTACACTGTTTATAGGTAAACAGAGTTTTATTGAGCGTATCAAAACATACACAGGAACAGTATGCACACACGCACCTTCAATTTACAGCAGCTTAGAGCGAGCAATAGCAGTAGTACACCCAAGGGTTACCTGGGTATGCAGATGTGTCCCGTTGTGAGCCTCCTTGCAGGAAACAAGTGCGTGTACCTGACCTGGCTTTCTCTTCACAGAAACAAAATGGTTCAGGTGTAATCTGGATTTGATAATAGTCCTGTTCAGGCACTAAACCTGCATGTGATTGGAATTGCATGAGAGGGAGAGGGGGACCGTGCTCATGGGCCCTGCTGCTGCCTTTATTTTGTTCCAGTCACTCCATTATCCTCCACATGTTAGAACGGTAACTTCTTCAACAGGGAGTCTGCAGTTCTTGTGTTGGCTCCCTGTGTGATGTAGTACCCTGGAAAATTAAGAGTAGAGTAGGCACAGGAACTCCAATCTGGATTGGGACCTAGCATGGGGGTTAGCTGGGCTTTTAAGATCTGGATCGGGCCCCATGGACCTTCTGTAGAGTAGAAATGGGGGGGGAGACATAGCTGCTAGATACAGATTGAAAGTACTGTCTGCATAGAGCCAACATGAGTAGAAATTACCATTCCAACCTGTGGAAGTCTGGAGCAGAGCAGTGGAAATGCAAGGGGGGGGGCAACAAGCAGTGTCCTGCTTCCCCACCCCTTGCAATTCTAATTACATGGGCAATGAACACCTGAATAGAGCTAATGAGATTTTGCCACTGATTAGAACGGAATGTGGATTTTACCATGAGAGCGGAATGTGGATTTTACCGTGAGACACCAGTGAAAACTCCTTAAGGGAAGAACAAAATGCTGTGAACACTATGGGGATATAGCCCAAAACGTAATCTCTGTGCTATTCTTCTCCATAATGTGTAGGATCATCTGTCCCATGTCCTGACACCATCCTTTTATGCATTTCCTTTCCCTTTCTGGTGAGAGCCAATATAATGTGGAGCGGGGATGGGGATGGGGAAAAGAAGAATCTAAGGACATCACAACATGGGTTAAGGAATGCTACACATAACCTACACATTATGAAGGAGAAGGGGAGAATTAGGGATTTCATTTTCAGTGACAGACTCATCATATCTCCTGTAACATGTTCCATCCTAAGTGTTCTGAATTTTTTCACTGGCTTTTGATAAACCACACACACAAAGACGCCCTAAAGTACCAGCTGGTATAATCTATAAAGGAATTGGGATTGTAACTGCCTGAAGCAACTACCTATTCAAAAGGAATACCCATAGGCTAGAGAAGAGTTGTTCAGCAGGAGGCAAAAGTCAATATGTAATTGAACTAAGGAGATCGATAAGCATTTCAATAGCATGCACCACTACCACCCACTCATCACAAACTGCTGCTCATTTACCTTACAAAGATCAAAGGCTTAGTCATAGGGAATGTAGACAGGTTAGATCATTGAATTGATGCTTCTGGCAATAGGAAACCTTACAGGTTGATTTCAGGATTCTTTGCTGCTAAAGGGAAGCTTCTTTTTTTAAAGGGCTGATAGTTCTTCAGATATGATAGGTTACAATGTAACATCATGAAAGACATGTTAGGGTGTTCCTGATCTCTTGGCTTCACTGGTGGTATTTACACAGAGGCTGGATGGCTAGCTACCTTTGAAGATGGTTCAGAAGCTTCAGCTGGTGCAGGATATGACTGTCTGGGTATCAGTGGGGACCAGGAGCTCATTTCATGTGACACTGACACTGCACCAGCTTCTCTGGTTGCCAACGTGTTTGGAAGCCCAATATGAAGGTCTGGTTTTGTCTTTTAAGGCTACCTGAAGGACCACCTTCACCTGTATGCCCATTCTTCGTGGTCTCTGTGCATCACACATATATGGGCTCTCTGCGCCTGCGCGGAGATCGTTCGGAAGATTTGATAGCTGAGTAAAGCGATTGGGCGGGAGCTCCTCCCCTTCGCGCATGCCCTCTGCGCAGCTCCCGCCCGTTCCCTCAGTTCCTCTTCGACCGCTCACGCGTTCAGTCATAGGAAGGTTTTCTCTCTAGTTTTTCTGAGTACCTTTTTTTTTTTTTAAGTATATATAATAGTAGTAGAAGTTAGTATTACTATAGTTTGTAGTTGTTAGTTGTTATTATTATTATTATTATTATTATTATTATTATTATTATTATTATTTATATTTATTCATAAATATAACTAACCAGTTGTTAGTTATTAGTCTATACTGCCTAAAATGCCGGCGAAGCCCCCCTTCCGCAAATGCGTTAAATGCGGAGCCAAACTACCGCCGGCCGATGGCCACTCCCTATGCCTTTTCTGCCTGGGAGAAAGCCATGTAATCGAGACTTGTCACCACTGCCAAGCCTTTATGCGCCAAGCAGGGAAGCACAGAGCAGACAAACTCAAAGCGTCGCTCTGGCTTAAAGCGCTCCCAAGTCCCAGAAACGCTGCAAGCAGGGACAGTGTCCAGGGCTAGAATGCCCCCCTCTCACACGGTCACCAGCAAACGCCCAGCGACTCCGGGCTCTCCAAACAACGTAAGAGGTCTCACAGAGACAGGAGCGATTCCGAGCGTAAACGGAGGCACAAGGAGGCAAAAAAGGCAAAAGGCGATAAGTCTTGTCTCTCCTCTTCTCGCTCGACTCAGCCAGCAGAGCGAGTTTTGACCCCAGTCGAGCCCGAGCACCGCTCGACCTTGCCAAGCCGGGTCCTGGTACCAGGCCAGACCACCGCACCCAACACCAGATCTCGTTCCCGTTCCCCAATACCATGGGCAGAACCAGCACCAGAGCCGACTCACAATCCCAAAGGCGACCAGGAGGTTGAGGCACCAGCGGACCAGCAACAAGGCCCTATACCTCTGCCACTACCACTGGAGGCTTCCCACCCCTAGGTGGCTGGAGACCAAATTCTCGAGGTTGCCTACTCACCTCGGTACCATTCCAACCAGCCAGAATACTACCGCCAACACTCGCGCTCACCACAAGCGGGCGGATCAGTGTACTCGGTCGCATCTTCCAGCCGCTCTCTCTACACGTACAGGTACATATACCACAGGGACGGCCAGCGCCATGATGACAATGCCTACTTGAAGATCAGGGAATGCCGCAGGGATCGATCCAGATCACCCCCTCCGGTCCCACCCAGGAGAGCGTCGATCAAGCCCACAGCTACGATCACGCCGGCCACACCACCGGCCCTGACGCGCCGCGCTGCGGCACCCTCCGCCTCTCTGCCAGATTACAGCTCGGACTATGACTCCGTAGCGTCCATACTTCCCGGATCCACGTCACAAGATCCCCTGATACTGGCCCAGTCCCCTCTCGCACAACCCAAAGACCGGGACAGGTTTACCGAGCACGTACGACGAATGGCCCTGGCCCTCAGCATTGAAGAACAGGTAGAAGAACCTAAGAGAAAGGACCCAATCTATGACGTCCTCTCCGACACAGGGCCCGCGCCTACACTGCTGCCCTTCCCACCTACACTCATAGATACAGTACAAAACAACTGGAAAGCCCCGGCCTCCACACCGGCTATGGCTCGCAGGCTTGAGTCTATGTATCGGATTAGAGAGGAGGACATGAAGTTCTTATCATCTCATCCAACCCCCAATTCGATTGTGGTCGAATCAGCGCAATCGAGCTCGACCAAGGGACACTCTACCCCTGCGGACCGCGAGGGTAAGCGCCTTGACGCCTTTGGCAGGCGGGTGTATGCGTCCAGCTCTTTGGGACTCAAAGTGGACAGCTACCAAGCCACTATGCCACGATACCAACTTCTCCTTTGGGAAAAAATTGGAACTTTGTGCACCCATCTACCACAAAAGCAGAGAGACCTCCAAGCTGAGGCAGCGGGAATACCATGGCTTCAACTTAATACAGCGCGACACCAAGCAGACTGCCATAGCAAATCCATGGTAGCGGCAGTAGCCCTCTGCAGGCATGCATGGCTCCGATCTACCTCCCTCACACAGGAGGCAAGGGCTAAGATAGAGGACCTCCCCTTCGATGGCGAGGGCCTCTTCAATACGACAACCGATTACTCCCTAGACGCAGTTCAGAAGGCGAAAACGACTGCCAAAAAGATGGGGCTGACACCTACACCCCCAACACGACAATACCGCTCGAGGCGCTTGAGCCAACAGCAGACCTTCTCCAACTCATACCAGCCATTCTTCCAACGCAATTCAGACTGTCGCCCACAGGATCAACAACAACCTGCACCACGGCGACCCAACACGCAGTCACGCCACAGAGGCCCCAAATGGGGACTTTAACAAATGGCGAGTTTGACGCCACCACTCACCCAACCATGGATGCCTCACCCTTTTCCCACAACAGACTTGCAGCTTATTCCGCATCCTGGAGGTACATCATTACAGACCAGTGGGTGCTACGGATTATCCACCAGGGTTACCGCCTCGAATTCCATACCCGCCCGCCATTCACAGGCATTCGCGCCACACCACCAACAGCTCCGCTGAACCGAGAAGTAGAAACTCTACTCCTCAAAGGGGCCGTTCGGCGGGTACCCACAGCAGACCGAGACAATGGCCTGTACTCACAGTACTTCACCGTACCCAAAAGGGGCGGAGGCCTCAGACCCATCCTCGACCTAAGGAAGGTCAATTTATTCATCAACCCATCGAGCTTCCGGATAGTGACACTGCAGTCCATCCTCCCACTACTCCGCGAGTCCGACTGGTATGCCTCGATAGACCTCCAGGATGCCTACTTCCATATATCCATCCACCCCGACAGTCAAAAATTCCTTCGGTTCATGGTTGGTTCCACCCCGTATCAATTCGTTGTACTCCTGTTCGGCCTCTGCACCGCACCGAGGGTCTTCACCAAATGCATGGCCCCGGTGTGTGCAAGCCTCAGATCACGGGGTATCACAATATACCCGTACCTAGACGACTGGCTAGTCATCGACTCTTCGCGAGCCCGACTAGAGTCAGCCCTCCAAACCACGCTGTACCTTCTGCAAAACCTGGGACTCTGTATCAATACCGAAAAATCGGTACTGACTCTCACGAAATCTATACAATTCATTGGAGCCACTCTGGATGCCACCACTGGTTGGGCAACCTTGCCAGACCACAGGCTCAGGGATATTCGCGACACAGCCATGAAACTCGCTCGGGACCATACCCCGACAGCACGCTCGTTCCAAAGAATGCTAGGCCTCATGGCATCAACCATTGCCATCGTACCCTTTGCCCGCCTACGAATGCGCCCTCTCTAATACTGGCTACTTTTCCACCTTCAAACCGGCATCCGACAGCCCAAAGAAACGATTACTCCTGCCCACACGAGTCCGCCACTCTCTCCTGTGGTGGTACCGAACCTCTCCAGGGGAGTGCCATTCACCCCACCCAAGCTGTCGATTACACTTACCACGGACGCGTCCCTCATGGGCTGGGGAGCACACCTTGGACCCTACACAGCCCAAGGAGTGTGGTCACCCTCAGAATACCACCAGCATATCAACGTGCTAGAGCTGAAGGCAGTATGGAATGCCCTCAGGGCCCTCCAGCGCCACCTCCTCGAACACCGGGTCCAGATAGTATCGGACAACACGACTGTGGTCGCATACCTCAACAAAGAGGGCGGCACCAGGTCCGAGACTCTCCTTTGGCTCATTCTGCGCATATTCGAATGGACTATATCAAAGGCGATCTCCCTAGTCGCAATACACATTGCGGGACACAACAACACACTGGCGGACACCCTCAGCAGGAGACACTTCTCCCACCACGAGTGGGAACTGGACCCTCGCGTCCGGACCGCCCTCTTCACCCAATGGGGTCCCCTGGTCATGGACTTGTTCGCCACGGCAGTGAACTCGGCATGCTACCGGTTCTGCAGCAGAGGGGGATCAGACCCGAACTCACTCACGGACGCCTTCCTCCTTCGCTGGAACGAGGGTCTGTACTATATGTTCCCGCTGATCCCCCTCCTCACCAGGGTCATCGCCAAAATCAGACGGGATCGCACAAATTGCATCGTAATATCTCCCTGGTGGCCAAGACAGCCGTGGTTCCCTTTCCTCCTGGAGCTATCCAACAGCCTCTACCACCCGCTTCCGGTGACCATGAACCTACTCATGCAGGACTCGGGGAAGATCCTACACCCCAATGTGGAAATGCTTCGCCTCACTGCTTGGCGTATCCATCCACACTAACCCAGGTGCTCTCCCACGACGTGGCGACGGTGATCAAAGCAGCCAGAAAACTGTCCACGCAACGATCCTACGCCCTTAAGTGGGGAGCATTCCGGGCTTATACCTCCAACCTTGGCATCGACCCCTCCACGTGCTCTTTACCGGAAATCCTCCAGTACTTACACACCCTTATGATCTGTGGGCTCGCCCTCACGTCCATCAAGGTCCACCTTGCAGCAATTTCCGCCCACATGCCACCACTCCTTTTCGGAACCCTATTTACACAGACCCACTGGTAAAGTCCTTCCTCAAGGGTCTGCGTAACCTCATCCCGCCATCCCGACCCTTAACCCCGGGCTGGGACCTCCCGACAGTCCTGCAAGCGCTCACGAAACCACCCTTCGAACCCATGGCGTCCTCAGACATTCGCCTCGTGACGTGGAAGACTGCCTTCCTAGTGGCAATTACATCGGCCAGGAGAGCGAGCTATGCTCCCTCCGAATCGACGACCCTTACCTTGTGTTCCACCGGGACAAAGTTGTCCTTCGCACGGACCTCAACTTTCTCCCAAAGGTTGTATCCGAATTCCACCTCGGACAGGACATAGTTCTGCCTGCATTCTTCCAAGCGCCATCCTCACCGCTGGAATACTCCCTCCACATGCTTGATGTCCGACGGGCACTGGCCTTCTATAAAGATAGGACAAGACATTACCGCCTCTCTCAACACCTGTTTATCTGCTATGGCGGTCCGTCCAAAGGCCTGCCGGTATCGACCCAATGCTTCGCCTCATGGATCATCGAATCCATCAAGCTGGCGTATGAACTCGCTCATTGCACGCTGCCAGGCCCGGTCAAGTCACACTCCACTAGGGTGCAATCGACATCGACCGTGTTCTATAAAGGGGTACCTCTACATGACGTATGCCAGGCCGCTACCTGGGCTACACCGTCTACCTTCATATGGCATTATCGCCTAGATACCCGGGCTAGAGCACCTACAACCTTCGGCAGAGCAGTCCTTTCATCAATTCTGCAGTGACGGCTTACACTCCCACCTCCGGTAAGTCTGCTTGCTACTCTGCCCATATATGTGTGATGCACAGAGACCACGAAGAAGAAGCACAGGTTGCTTACCTGTAACTGTGTTTCTTCGAGTGGTCATCTGTGCATTCACACAGCCCACCCGCTGTCCCCTCTAGTGTAACCCTACCGACGGCATCGAAATGACACATTGCCTCGGATCGCATAGGTCCGTAAATGTCCCTCGCTCCCGAGGCTCCTATGCGGTCTCGAGTAACTGAGGGAACGGGCGGGAGCCGCGTAGAGGGCATGCGCGAAGGGGAGGAGCTCCCGCCCAATCGCTTTACTCATCTATCAAATCTTCCAAACGATCTCCGCGCAGGTGCAGAGAGCCCATATATGTGTGATGCACAGATGACCACTCGAAGAAACACAGTTACAGGTAAGCAACCTGTACATTTTAAGCTCAGCAACGGAGGAGGCCTTTCTCACTTATCCTCCATTGATGGCAGTTAGGCTGCTGAGTACAAGGGTTTACTACAAGGTCTTTTCATACCTCTGGAATGAATGGCCATCTGGGGTCCATCAGACCCCAACTTTGCAGGCCTTTGGGAAAGGTCTGAAAACCTACTTATTTTCCTTGGAGCTGTGTTTTCTATTGTAGCTGCTATTATTTTGGCATTCTCTGTGCTGGATGTTTGTTTATTATTTACTGGCATTTATTATTATTATTATTATTATTATTATTATTATTATATATAATAATAATAATAATTATTATTATTATTATTATTATTATTATTATCATTATCATTATCATTATCATTATCATTATCATTATTTATCGCCCATCTGGCCAGCAACCGGCCACCCTGGGCGATGTACACAGATAAAAATACAAGATAAAAACAGAATAAAATACAGTTAAGCAATATAAAATTTTAAGATAATTAGCCCACCCCATATTCCCGCCTGAATAGCCAAGTTTTTAATGAGTGGCGGAAGCTCAGCAGAGAGGGGGCATGGCGGAGGTCACTCAGGAGAGAGTTCCACAGTACGGGGGCCGCCACAGAAAAGGCCCTCTTCCTAGTCCCCACCAGTCTAGCTGCTCTGGCTGAAGGGATTTCATTAGAATAGAATAGAGTTTTTTGAATTAGTCCGAAAACCATATGAAAGAAAACAAGATGAAATACATTTATAATTCTACATAAAAGTAAACATAGATCCACACTATATTGAAAGAGAACAAAATAAAATACATTTTAAAATGCCACATAAAATTATACATAGAACACCATTTAATATTTGGGTTTTACTAAACAAGACTAAGAATTAAGATTAAAAGTATTCCAGAAGCAATAAAATTTAAAAATTGAGTACATACTAATGTGGGTTTTATATCCTCAAAACTCAGACTCTCCATCACAGTTAACTGGGATGGATTCCAAATACCTTTTTCTAAAGCCAGAAGCCTTTATGGCCATAGAGGCCACTCTAATTTTCTTGATTTTTGTTGCTCTATTATTGGATTGGGTTTTTTTTTTTTTTTTTAGTGTGTAAGCCACTTTGAGAAGGGCATGCCTTTAAAGGTAGCCTAAAAATATTATTAAATAAATAAAATGAAATCTGTCAGGGATTTTATATTTGCATTCTGCATTCAGCAACATGCAAATGTAAAATTCTGTGATTGTATTATCTTCCTCCTCATGTAAAATTATGTGATTCTATTCCTCCTCATCTAATTTCCAGGTGAGATTTTGCAATATTTCAAATACAGTTATCCAGAAAGGGGTTCAGCTGGTGTGCAGGCAAAAGTTGTTGTGGGTTGGGTTTTTTTTAAAGCACTCTTTGATGTAGTCATTACCTAGATTCCAGGGACAAAGCTGGGTCCAGAAGTACTACCAATCTGCATAGCTGATCCTTCAGAGTATGCATGACCCCATCCAGAATATGTAACTCAACACTCTCCAAGGTCTCCTGACTTCTTGCTATAAGCAACTCCATCTTATTTAGATTGGACTTCAGTTTGTTTATCCCCCATGGGGTCCATTATTGAACTCAGGCAAGCATTCAGGAACTCCACCACTACACCTGGAGCTGATGAAAAGCAGAAGAAGAGTTCCTTGTCATTGGCATACAGAGGACACATCACACTTCACCTCTCCCAGCAGTTTTGTGTAGATGATAAATAGAATGAAGGATAAGATAAATCCTTTTGGAACCTCACAAAGCAGCTGCCATGGGTCAAGCGATAATTCCACAGCTGCACCTTCTGAAGCCTATCCACGTAGGAATGTAACCCCGTCAAAGCAGCATCCTAAATTCACAATCCTTGTTGTTGTTCCAGAAAAGCTGGATGGAATCAACTACTGCTGTGTTCAGCAGAATAATACAAGGGTACATTCCCCCAGTCTTCTCTGGTGAAGATTATCTACTAGAGTGAGCAAAGTAGTTTTGTTCCGAAATCACAGATAGAAGCGAAATTGAAATGGATGTAGAAAACTGGTTTCAGCCAGGAGAGCCTGGATTTGCTTGCCACAGTTCACTCCACCACCTTGCCTAAGAAAGGGAGGCTACAAACTGTCCTTTAGTTGCTTAATTAAAAAAAGATCCAATGAAGGCCTTTCAGGCAAAAAATCAAACTACTGCTTCCTTTGATGCAGATAGAAAGATGTCCTCTCTTAAGGAAGACTTGGAATGGATGCAAGCATGCAAGCAATTTTATCTGCAAACAGCTCTGCAAAACTATCCAAGTGAGTCACTAAGGGCTCTAGTCCCACTATTAAGGATGAACCCCGGTGTATGAATGTTTGAAACATGCTAAACAAGTCTACTAGATGACTCTGCAAATGCAATGGCATTAGGAAGTAAAATCTCTTTGCCACCTTCGTCAAACGGGTTCCAAGCAATGTTTGAGTGAATTTCTTATGAGTTTTCTTCCTCTTGCATTCTTGCTACTGTTTGCAACTCCCTGATAAACCAGGGGAAACTCAAGGTCTGGCAAATTGAAGCATGTACCCAGGGGCTATCATGCTGATTGTTTGAACAAACTTCCTATTCTAGGCACTCAGTAGAGTGTCAACAGAACTGCTGGCAAAGTCAACAGAAGTCTCCCTGGATCGATCCATCAGTGTTTAGAGGTAAATCAAATTACCAGCACCTCACAGAAGATAAGACCTATTTAAGGAGCCTGGTGAATTCAGTCTTCTCTGGGTAATGATCTATCCATGACAAAGGAAACACCATGGCTGCAGCCCCAAGGATCACTTCCATCTTATCCAGAGCATACATTGGTCCAGTAATCTATCTGGACAGATCAGTGGTTGCTGTTGTGATTGTACCTAGTAAAGAGATTGGAAATTTGATATCCTAGTAAAGTCTGAATGGCCACTTGCAAATTTCACAACCCAGCTAGGGGCATGCCTTATTCCCAAGTTAGATCACCCACAACACTAAAATTTGGTACATACATAAAATTTGAAAATGTAACATTTTATTATCTAATAATTTCCGCACAGGGTACAAATTTTACCTTATAATGGAAGCTAACATTAAAACACAAAGCCAGCTAAACCACAATGGGATAGAATTGTGTGCTGTAGAAATTCTGTTGCTCCTTTACATACTTGAATGAACCTTGGGGAGGATTTCCATGAACCAAGAGAAACACATCTCTTGTGCAAAATTCAAGCTGATTTTGCTAGTACACACATAATATACACAGACATTTCAGGGGCTTAGAGAGAGGGAGATATACCTAAATGCTGGGGCTCAAAATGGAACATAACCCTGTAATGTAAATTTGGCTGGGAAGAAGTTAAATATTACATGCAAGTCACCCAGCAGATAGGAAGGTTGCTTTTTTACCCTGGCTTTCATATATGAGGCTTTAGAGGGTTTTAAAATTATTATTATTGAGGCTCCTTGCTTTGAATTCTATTGGTGACCTTGATAAATTCTTTCTGTATATGCAACTATTGGTATTTTGGTGTCCTATTACCCTTCATGCTCTGGATAAATATATCCCTTTACATGTAAACTGAGCACATTCTGGACAATGTGAGATCTGAGAAAGAACTGCAATGAAAGGCTAATTAATAATAGTTATATGCACTGCAATAGCTTTCCATCCTAGAATCTGAGAGAGCTATGGAACTGTGAATGAATTCAGTATTACAGCGTCCCATGAGAAGATGCCAAATATTATTATCCACATTAATAATCTTTCTGTATGAATTTTAGTAATTGTTATGCAACACTGGGGCTCTTTCTGAATGCTGTGTAGAAGGGTAGATAATTCAAACCAGTTCATATATTTGTTGAAAAGCATAGGCCTTCACAAAATATATGCAGCACATATAAATGCCATTGAATCACATACAGTGGGCTGGTTTGGGACTTCACGTACAGAGATTTTCACAGTGTAAGGAGAATATGCATGCCTTATAATAAGCATCCACTTGGAACTAGCTGCAATTTAAACACTGTTATTTCATAGCTCACCACCACTCTTATATAAGTTGTTCACTTTGACAAGATTACAATTGCTTCACGTTCTGGGATGATCATGCAAATAAATCTGTTTATTTATCTCATTTATTTATTACATTTATATCCCACCTTTATCCTCTTGTAAGGAACCCAAGGCCGCTTACATGGTCCTCCTCGTCCTCTCCATTTTATCCTCACAACAGCTCTGTGAGGTAGGTTAGGTTGAGAGTCAGTGACTGGCCCAAAGTCACCCAGTGAGCTTCATGGCCGAGCTCCCGAGCTCCCAGTCCAACACTCTAACCACTACAGCACGCTGGCCTTCTTGAGATCACTTGTTGGACAAGTGATGCCTTGTTCCAAAAAGATGGTGAACTTTTTGCAGTCAGACATATTATCATGATGTATGCCTATTATACAGCTCCAAAACAAATTTTCCTCAGGGGAATCATACAATTGACCATACAGCTAGCCAATCTTGCTCTTTGACTATTGGGCTCCCCACACCCACACAGCTAACTGGGTGATTGCTCCTGTGTTCTCCTCTCCCCCCTCCACCTTATAGCTGACAAGCTGCAGGTCTCCTGACTCCCCACCCCCAGATCCTCCTCAGGTAGCCCAGATCCCAGCAGCCAGCCAACCACTAACGTGATCAAGGAAAAACTAGAAAGGCCCTGCTGAGAATGAGCAGCTACTGCAGTGGGGGGGGGGGGGAGAGAGGTGGAGAGCCGCACTTGAAGTCATTGGGAGCTGCCAGTGGCCCTTGGGCCTTGCAGTAAAGGATAGTGGTTTATTATTCTTACATATGGATTTCCCTGGCTGTATTCATATTATGTTCTAGTAAAGATTTTGACAGATAGAGATGTTAAGTCTCCATTATTTTATATCCTATGTGAGAGGGATTGTTTTCCCTCTCTGGTCTCTTCCACTATAGATGAGCAGAATTAGGGAAGCTAGGCAGGGAGGGGCAGCGACCATGTCAAATGCAGTTTGGAAGTTGTCCATCCCCCTGAACCCATGGATAGCAGTAGTAGTGGTCTCCAGGGCCGGTGCAAGGCAGTTTGGTGACCTAGGCAAGATCAGATATTTAGTGCCCCCCCCACTTATGCCCTCCCACCCTCCAGCCCTATGGCCATTATGAAATAAATTTCCCTCCCTGGGAACTGCTGAGCCCCATAGAAAAACTTTGTGGACTTTGAGACTTTTTGCTTTCCGCGTGAACACAAAGGAAGAGGCAACATCAGCCATTCAGCCCAGCTATGTCAGGAACTCCCAAGGGCCTTCTCCTACTCCATATATATGTAAAAGCCTGTCTCCTCCTGCGGGCAGCACAAGGGATATGAAAAAAGGATGTGAGAGAGGTGTGGTGGCGCTACCTGTGAGGAATAGAGACAAAAGGGCATCTTGCAGCCTGTCCTACCTCACAGGGTGGAGGTGCAGAGACACCGGTTTGACTCATACACCTTCTGGGTTGTGGGGGTGGGTGGGAATGCATGAAGTAGAAACATAGCAAAGAGAGAGCCCATGGATCATCTGGTTCAAATTTAGGAGGGGCTTTACGAAACTTGCTGCTTCCCCTCCTCTCTCTATCACTTTGTTGCAATATTTCTTTATTAGAATAATGTATATTATCCTGTCTTTCCCTTTACCAGCCTAGTGCTCAAGGCAGACAACAATATTCAAAGTACAGTAAAGCAAACATCAACAGCTCAAGGCACAATCCTAAACACGTTAAGGCAGAAAAAAGCCTCGCAACTCCCAGCATTTCCCAGCCAGCATGGCTGGCTGTTGGAATGCTGGGAGTTGCGGGGCTTTTTTCTGCCTCAACGTGCATAGGATTGCGCATGGCTGGCTGAGGAATGCTGGGAGTTGTAGGACTCCCCCCCCCCATCCAAACATGCGTAGGATTGCATCCTAAAAGCATTTAAAACCAAAACACAGAAACAGCATGGTAAATAATTAAAACATTGGAGCCCCAGCTAGCTTAAAATACCTTTCCCTCCCTCCCTGGTTTCTGGAAATAACTGCTTTCAGGGGACGTTGAGCTGAGGAACCTGAGGCGCGCGCCCGAGGGAGGGAAGGCGAAGGAGGTGTTTGCAGGTGCCTCCTTCCCACTGCCCACCAGCCTCTCATCATTGGCCCCTGCCCGCCTCCACCTCCTCCAACCTGTCGCCTTCTCTGCCTCTTTTGATGCTGGTTTTGAGGAGGAGCCTGCCTGAAGCTTCAGCGGCGCCAGCAGCAATAGCAGCAGTAGCGGTGCCAGCAGCAGCTGCTGCTCCTGGTAATGGCGGCGAGGCTTGGAGACAGCCCTCAGGTGGAGGAGAGAGAGGGAGGGGTGTGCTTCTTCCACCTCCCCTTCCCTGCCACAGGGCATGATTGGTAAAACAAACTTGGTAAAATACGCATTTTAGCTCTGTTTTTTTTTTCAAGGCGTTTCTGGCGCCCCCTTTAGCCCGGCGCCCTAGGCAGCTGCCTAGTTCACCTAATGGTAGCACTGGCCCCGGTGGTCTCTGAGTGTAAGAGATAGTTTGCATGTCTTGGTGGTAGAATGCGAGAGGGGAAAGAGGTGGTGGTGGTGGTTTCCTCCACAGGCTTGGCTGAAGGGGCATACCTGGAGGAGGCAACACATTGGGGAAATGGGGGGAGTTATCCCCTCCCTTGTTGTGAAGGTCTGGCCTACTTTACAACAAATGATGCACGTGCGCAAGCCCCCAAGCCAAAGCAGAGGGAATGAAGATGTAACCTTTTGTGTTCCCTCTGTTCTGGGCTGAAGGCTCAGGTGAGGCGGAGTGACTCCTGTGTAGAGCTCACCTACCTTTTTGGGGGTGGGTGGGTGTAGCTTTTACAGACATATTTGTGCACACCTTGGGTTTCCCCTGAGAATGCTGACATGTTCGTTTTGTTTGTGGGTGGTCCCATTTTACCTCCAAACCTATTGTTTTTAGATATATGTGTGTCTCTCTGTGTTGCATTTTTATATGTTTGTATGTATAATGTATTTTAAAGATTTTGATCTTTGTAAACCGTCCAGAGAGCTTTGGCAATTGGGCAGTATAGAAATCTAATAAATTAAATTAAATTGGTATGGGCCACCCATGTTCTCTATTAAAGGGAATGATAATTCAGCCAAAGAAGTTTGCATGAAAACAGCCTTTAAACACTGCGTTTTACATTACTCCTTTCCTCTTAATGTTGAGTTAGAGGAGGTGCTGCTGCCAATATTTTAGTCTCAATTGCTGCACAAATAGCTATTAGTATAGGCATATGCTTATTTATCAATAGCTTAATTCTTATAATCTCATGAAACAGGTTTTTAACCAAGTGACTGGTAAGTAAACATTGGTTATCCAATAATTTCAACTATTGGGTAACAAATGTTTCTCCTTGTATCTGATTCTATCCAATTTTATTTCTCCTGGAGAAAAAAGTGTATCAGTAGTGGAATGCATTAACTCCTACACATCTCGCTTAGAGAAATAAATTAGTGGTTGGTCAAAGCTCAGTGATTTGTGCACAAAGGCTGTAAAGAACAGTGGTGAAACAAGCTTTACCTACCTCTTTATTGGTTCTAGAGAAGTCCCTTTACTGTAGAACAGAAATTGAAAAGGAGTTTGGTAATTCTCTACAGTCAAGAGAGTTCTCTAGACTCAGTCTTGTCAGTTTCATCATTGCTACTTGCAGCCTTTGTCATAGACACAAAGTGTTGTGTTGTAGCTCTGGAGAATTGTGTGCAAAGGATTAAGGACAGTTGAGAATATTTTTTGGGGTGTGTGTGTGTGTGTGTGTGCAGGATTTTGAGTGCTTATCTCTTAAAAGTTTGGGCTGGATTCCCTGTATATTCAACCATGTTTGTGGTGTTGAATTAGGGTTGCCGCCTCATTTTTCGGGCAGGCTCCTCATCTTTAATGGCTATATGGCAGGCAAGTACATCATGGTCCTTTCCATGCTAGGAAGAGCTGTACTTATTGAATTTGACTGGTGCAGATGGGTGAGAAATTTCATTTCATTTTGGTTTTGATAAGTGTTTACCAAAGAGTTTACCTTTGTTATGCTCTTGAACAGAAGCCTATCCCCGAGCTCCTGCTTCAGATCTTTAACAAAACAAAATGGGAGGACTTTGTGTGGGGCCTTTTCCATGCAAAGTTTGTGCTGTACTACTGAGCTGGGACATTTCCTCCTGTTTTTCATGGGAGGAAAATGGTGTAATTAGACAATTCATTAGTTCCTTGTCAGACATCTGCAAAGAAAACTTCTAAGCTGCTTCAGTCAAATCATACCAAAGGAACAGATATTTCAGGGTCCTAGAAGACCCAAAGGGAAAAGATATACTTGAAGCAGTAGATGCCATATCGGCTCTGATTAAGGGGTTAGTGGTCTTGCTTTGGTCTGGTGTGCTTGGGAATTTTCCCTTTTCTTCTGCAATAATAGTGGCAAATGTTGATAAGATATCCGTGACTGAGTAAGGAGGACAGTCCAAAGAAGTTGCCAAGCATTTTTCTACAAGAATTTTCAACTAAGAATGTGTTCTTCCTTGATTCTTTCTGTCCAAGACCTCTTGCAAAGGTCTTCTTACTTCTCTCCCTTGGGTGAACCCAGAGAAACTCCAGTTTTCTGTATTTTCTCCAAGAACAGCTTGGTGACTGGAGCATGGTAGCATCAGAAATAAATATTATTTTGGAAGAGAGTTCACTTTCCCTGAATTAATTCAGCCTGACATGGAGTACGGGAACATGTGCCATCTGGTCAAATCTGACTTGATTTTGTGAGCATGGGGGGAGGGTAACTGATACTTTTATGAATGAGAGAAGCTGCGGAAACATTAATCCCAAGATGCTAATCAGAAATTAAAATGGCCCAGTAAGGTAGAGAAGGTCAGCGGTGGGGGGGTCCTCCGGCGGCGGCGGCTCGAACGAGATCAGGCTGCCGCCACCGTGGAGAGCCGAGCCAGGAGCGAACCACGAGCCGACTCAAGGCTCGGGCCCACCACTAACAGGTGTTCCTTGACCATTTGCCTATCAATCTCAAGCTGCAATCCTGCCCCTTCAGTCTGCACTTCAGGTTTGCCCGGGGGGGTCATAGACCCTCATTCAGGAGAAGACTGCGCCAAAGTAGGAATTGAACACTTCTGCCTTTTTTGGTCATCTGTTATCATTTTGCCATCCTCATTGCGTAGTTAAGTGAATGGTTCTACGTATGAGGCAGGCCTTTGGAGGGATTTGCAGACAATTACCAAGGGAGACTTAATGCTGCCTCTGTTCCAGTTGATGTCTTGATTTAGCCTGAAGGCAGAGTGCTAGTTCCTTGCCAGCTCCTCTAATTCTGTATGGAATAGCAGATTATGTGCCACATCCTTTATGCTGTTTGTCTGTTCTGAAGATTGGGTGGGCCCCCGTTTTGCCTAGTAATGTTTTCAGAAATTCTCTTCATCCAAAATTCTCCTCAGATTTTGTAGTTCCGATTTTTTCTGGTTTTGTTTCTGATGGTACCAATGTATTGCTCTGATTTTTATTTCCAAATTTAGTAAAGCACTCAGTGCAAGCAGTTTGCCAAAGCTTTCTGATCATTCACGTCTCTCTCTCTCCCTCTCTCTCTCTTTCTCTCTCTCCCCCCCCTCTCCTCACCTCCTAACATCAAGAACAGAAAAAGAGCCCTACCTGTCTAGTCCATCACCCTGTTTCTCACAATAGCAACCAGAAGCTCAGAAGCAGGACATGGGCCCAATAGCTCTCTCCCGCTGTTTTCCCCAACAACTGGTATTCAGAGGCATGCTGCCTCTAATACTGGGAATAATCTATAGCCATCATGACTAGTAGCCATTTGATAATTTTATCCTCCCTAATTTGTGTAATCCCCTGCCAAAGCCATCTAAATCGGTGGCTATTACCACATCCTATGGAAGAGAATTCCATAGTTTAAAAATGAACTGTGTGAAGAAGTTCTTCCTTTTGTCTGTCCTGAATTGACCATTCAGTTTTATTGGATGACCACACATTCTAGTATTATGGGAGAGGGAGAAAGACATCTCCTATTTACTTTCCCTACACCGCGCGTAATTTTATACACCTCTATCATGTTCCCCTTACTTGCCTTTTTTCTAAGCTAAAAAGCTCCAGACATTGTAACCTTTCCACAGTGTGCATGTGCCCATTGATAAAACTTGCAAAAAACCCAACCTGATTAGCTTAATTACCGTAGTTCAAGTATTTACACAGTACATTTTAGGAATAAGCAATCTCACAGCAATTTACAGTAATATTAAAACAAAGTATCAACTAAAAAAATTCACTGCCAGGACAGAGGTTAAGAGGTTAGGCTAACGAATATTGAAAAGATAAAAATAAAAACAACCCCAAGGCAAATATACAGAAATGTTCAACCTTGCCTAGCCATGGGGTAAATTATATTTCGCAAATCTCCCAGGAAACACAAATGTGATATAAGGCTTCCAAAGAGATTGTGTTCTCCTCCCCTTAATCATGTTCTGGCTCCTGTTTAATTTTCTTATTTTTGTTCTTTTTTTCCCCCTTCTGTACTCTCTGCTGCAGTGCTAGTTGAAGGTTCTTCTTCCTTTTCTTCCATCCAAGCAGTCCCTTACTGAGCTTTCTTGATGCAGCTATACACATGATTGCATCAAGGTTCTTTTTGCGTGGTGTTTTACCAGTGTGCCTGATCCACCTGCAGAGGGAAGGGAAAGAAAGAGGTAGACACCTGTAAATGGGATTAAATTGGCTACAACTTTATTGAAGAAACATGGCATCCGTGTATCACCTAAGATCAGCACGTAGGGGATATTCTAACTCCTCCTAAAGTGATGTTTTGGGAGACTGGCAAGGATAGCTAGCCATGATGGGCCCCCAGCACAGCTCCTTTTTGCACCCCTGAGCCTGCACACTGGTGCCAGAGCTTTGGAACTGACGCTGAGCGGGACCTGGATTCCCTTGTTGCTCAGACCAAAAAGCAAGAATGGGCTGTAGGCTTGTATATGGAGCAGGCTTTATCACATGACTTCCTCTGGCCTATTGCTCTCCAAGCTTCTTTGTTGGCCTTTCTAGTGCAAGGTCTGCTCTAGGCTGAAGTCCTGACAGGACCTCTCCACAGGACATGGCACTCTTCTTTCTGTTTTGATCTGTGTCCATGGGGTGAAGATAAATATGAAAGCTTGCCAGATGAACTCTCTGTTCAGGATCTTAATGATTGTTCAAGGGGGCAAAGAGTAATTTCTTTGGGTGAGGGAGGCTCACAATTTGGGATAATAGGATCATAGAGTTGGAAGGCATCATGAAGGCCATTTGTCCAAGCCCCTGCTCAGTGCAGGATCTGTTTTAATACCGAAGGAGAGCCCACCACCTGCTGAGGTAATCTGTTCCACTCTTGAACAGCTCATACCATTAGGAAGCTGCTCCTAATGTTTAGCTGCAACCTCTGTCCCAGCAGTTTCCACCCACTGGTTCTTGTCCTGTCCTCTGCAGCAACTGGTTCTTGTCCTGCCCTCTGCATGAGAGCCTTTCAGATATTTGAAGACTGCTATCATGTCTCCTCTAAACTTTCTCTTCTCCAGGCTAAACAAACCCATTCCTCATAGGACTTGGTTTCCAGTCCCCTCACCATCCTTGCAGTCCTCCTCTGAACAGGCTCCAGTTTGTCAATGTCCTTGTGAAAATGTGGTGCCCAAAACTGGATACACTTCCCCAGATGCCGCTTGACCAGTGCAGAATTGAGTGGAATTATTACTTCTTGTGATCTGGGCACTATACTTCTATTAATGTAGCCTAAGATTGCATTATTTAAAGCAGCTGCATCACATTGCTGGTAATGTTCAGCTTGTGATCAACTTAGGGTCAAAAAGACATTACAGTAATACCTTGGATTGCAAGTAACTTGGTTTGAGAGCGTTTTGCAAGACAAGCAAATTTTTAAATATTTATTTAATTTTTTTTTACTTGATATACAAGCAACGTCTTGTAATACAAGTACTGTGGTACGGCTTAAATTAAAAATCTCTGTACAAATTTTTTGGGGGGAATTTCATTTTGATATAAGAGTGTTTTGGATTACAAGCACGTTTCCGGAATGAATTATGCTCTCAGTCCAAGGCATGACTGTACTTTAAATCCATATCTAGCAGCAACAACCTTTTTCATTTTTACTCTAGAGTAGGTGCAGGGACCCTTATCCAGATTGGGACCCTAGCATGGGAGGTGGGGGGGGGGCTTTTAAAATCTGGATTGGGGCCCTGCTGCTACATCTGAACAGCCCGATCTCATCTGATCTTGGAAGCTAAGCAGGGTTGGGCCTGGTTAGTACTTGGATGGGTGAGCACCTTGGAATACCAGGTGCTATAGAGAGGGACCACCACTCAGTGTGATAGAGCACATGCTTTGCATGCAGAAGGTCCCAGGTTCGATCCCCGGCCTTCAGGTAGGGCTTGGAAACCCTGCCTGAAACCCTGCCTGAAACCCTGGAGAGCCATAGCTGCCAGTCAGTGTCGACAATACTAGGCTAGATGGACCAATGGTCTGACTCAGTACAAGGAATCAGATGTTCCTACTCGAAATAAGGATTTAAAATAATTTCTGTTTTGACCCTAAGGCCCTATTGATCCTATTGATTGCGCCCATGATTCCCCCCCGCCCCGTATTTTATTGCATTGTACATCGCTCAGAGTGGCCGGATGTCTGGCCACATGGGCGATTCATAAATATAATAAATAAATAAATAAATAAATGAATGATGCTCTTAAGCCTCCAAACTCACCTCCCTGCCCCTCCTGCCTTGCAATTCAGCTAGACAGCTGTTTTCAGCCATCTAGCTGAGGCACGTCGGAGGGGGAGGGAAGGAAGCTGGAGCACCATCAGGATAGCTTGTATCCTGGCAGCCCCAGTCTCCTCCCCTCCCCACCCCCCAAAATGCTTCCTTTACCCCCCTCTGTGAGGTTGATTTCCTGACCTTGGAGAAGCAGCCAGTGTGGTTCTTTCTGCGCCAGCTGCAGGGGGGGAGGGGGATCAGAGCGCAGATCCCCATCTCTGAGGTTGGAGTGCAGTTTCCGACCTCAGATCTGGGAACTGAAGTATCCTGTGGTCCCCGAGACGCTGCCTAGGGGCCATAGGATCGCTCTCTAAGAGACCTAGATCCTTTTAACATGTACTGCTGCCAAGCCAGGCCTCCCTCATCCTGTGCTTGTGCCTTTGATTTTTTTGTACCTAAATGCAGGACTTTACCGTTATCTCTGTTGAATTCCACCTTGTTGGTTTTGGCCCAGTGTTTCAGCCTGCCAAGTTTATGTTGAAAGTTGATTCTGTCTTCCATGATGTTAGCTATACTTCCCAGCTTTGTGTCATCTGCAGATCTGATAAGCAACTATACCCTCATCAAAGTCCTTTATATGGGGAGGGGGGGAGAGATTGAACTGTACAGGGCCAAGGGCAGAGTTCTGTGGCACCCCGCTTTTCTAGTGCAGCCTTTCTCCAATGTTTATTTTCAGGACTATGCAGTAATCTTCTGCCATCATTTAGCTGTCATACTATAATCAGATTCCAGATGCTTATTTTCCCTTCTGAAGTCTTTACACAATCGTACAGATGTCCAGACCATGAAAATCAATTAAAAACACCACTCTGTCAACTGGCTGGTTTTCTTCCTACTCTTGTAGTATTACTTGTATTTGTCTTCAAGAAGTACTTCTTCTAAATTCTAATCACTGGGCTGCAGAAAAAAAGCTAATCAAAGAAAATATTTATTTATTATATTTGTATCTTCTATCCTGTCTTTCCCCCTCTTTTAAGGAACCCAAGATAGCTTACATAGTCCTCCTCCTCCTCTCCATTTTATCCTCACAACAACCCTGTGGGGTAGGTTAGGCTGAGTGTCAGTGACTGGCTCAAAGTCACCCAGTGAGCTTCATGGCTGAGTGGGGACTCGAACCCAAATCTTCCGAGTCCCAGTCCAACACTCTAACCAGTACGCCACACTGGCTGTCTATATTCTTTCAGTATAGAGAATCTTTGAAGTATATACCACTGACACTTGAAGAAATGTTCATAGGAACCTAGAGAATGTATTAGAGATATCTTACTAATAATATTATGAATATAAATGGGTGGTTGTGATGCCTTTGTGTGTGTGTGTGTGTGTGTGTGTGTGTGTGTAGGTATACGGTTGGAGTTTGGTTCCTAGAACTATTTCAGGACTTTTCCAGAATTTTTAGCTTGTATTAAAAAAAAAGAAGAAGTTAAGTTTCTAACACATTTACTAATTGAACTATCAGGGAAATCACGCAGGCAGTAGTCTACCTGTTTGCTCATTAATCAGTAAACCTGCTCCCATCTGCTAGTGTTCTAGTCAGTGAATACAAAGGCACTGGGAAGATTGGCAATTTAAAATTAAAATTAATTATAAATAGCTTTGAAAGTTTCAGACTACTTTTCATGCTATTTCTCATGATGTTCTCTCCCCTCAGTTCCCCCAATGTCTCTTTAGGCCACTACTGCAACCACAAAATTTCTGGCTACAAGCCTGCATTAAATGTAGAAGGATACAATTGAAGAATTCAAAACTGAATACACAGGATGCATAGAATAATGTATGAAGCAGAGTGGAGTGGATTGCATGGTCTGCTTAATAAAAATCAGCCTGTATCCATGCAATTAGCTTGCACATGATCCAGTCCCTCCGATCATGCGACCTTCTAACCGCAAGCTCCACAGATAACTCATTTAGATGAAATGTAGCCTTATGCATGTCTATTTGGTTAAGGATGAAATATACTAGAGAAGTCCAGAACGTATTTGAGATTGGGAGGAGTTGTAGCTTAGTGATAGAGCACATTCTTTGCACAAAAGACCCTACATGTTATTTATCTTAAAAACTTATATCCCCCTTTTTTTTAATCTGGGTTGGTTACCTGTTCGTTTCTGTACTAAATTCAGCATTCTTGTTTTTACCTTTAAAGCTGTAAATGGCTCGAAACCTGGGTGCCATCAGAGTGCCTGTGCTGTGTTCTCCTGTGGTAGGTGGCCATGTGAGGAAGGGCCAATTCTGTTGCAGCATCGAATGCCCTACCAAGGGAATTTTTTTATAATCTGGGAAAAACGTGGCTGTGGTATTTTATGTTAGCATTTCATGCTGACTGATGTTTGCCTTGTAGCATTCTCTGCTTCCTTGCTGCTGTGTTTGGATGTCCTAATTATTTTTTTTTAATGGATTTGATTTTTATCTCCTGTTGTATTAATTCTTGTGGGGTGTTTTTGTTTTTTTGCTCCTGCTGTTTTCTGCTGTTCTCTTTGTTTTATTGATGATATTGTTCATTTTAACTTTATTTGTATATTGTTCACCAGTTTGCTTGCAAGAAAAGCAGGACATATAATACTTAAAAGAAAACCCTAAATACACACCTTGAATATCTATATAGGCCTAAGTGTGGTGGACCTGGGGAACTGGATGCATACACTCCTGTTTAGCTATGAGGCTCAGTGGCTGGTTGGGCAAGCTGCTATCTGTCAGCCTAATCATGCATGCCACTTGAAGCACTTTGGAGGAAGGGTGTGATACAAATGTTATAAATAATGGATATTAATTCTATCTCTTGATTGCAGTTCAAGAGTGCTTGCTGAGTTTGATCTCTCCTCTAGATTTTCCCCAGTCTAAGGAACTCTTAGGCTAGCTTGTGGTTCCCACTTCCTATATTTTGTTGTAGTGGCTGTGTAGCTCCCCACCCAATACAGGCATGCCCTTTGAGCCAATGTATGCATAGTACAACCCTTAGTGGCTGCCTGAATCATGTTCAGGGCACCTCTGTTGGTGAAATGCAGAAGGCTGAAGTTTTCCCATCCTTCATGCTCCTCAGCAGACTCCAGGAAGATTTCACAGAAAGATGGTGCCACCATCATCAGTATTTATGAGACTGAGCTGGTGACAGGCAGCCTGCCCATCTACAAAACAGAAAGCTTCTAAAACTTGGAAATTTCATTGTACTAAATGGACCAAAACGAGTATGCAGGATAGGAGAATTCTGTCATAGCCACCCTGAATAAATTGAGCAAACAGGCAGCCTATACTAAATAGATGGGGCCACTATCAAGATTTTATTCTGGCCCTTACCATCTCAGGGGTTTTGTATAATGAAATATTGACTCTCAGTTTTTATTTTATGTATTGGGGTTGTTTTATTTTGATGCATTTAATTGTTTATATATATATCCCACATGTAAACAATCTCCATTAATAACATTAAAAGATGTAACTTACAAAACAAGCTAAAACTGTTCTCAAACCACAGTATTGAAGTCCCAGTCTCTTTTGCGTGAATACCAACATCACTCTGAACACAGAAAGCAAACTCAGAGGAGTAGGTCTTTTATTCTGTTAAGCCTGCAAGTTACTTAGACTTGGATTCTGGTGGGTCTCCAGTTGGAGACCTACTACCTGGAGATGATGGGATTTGTAGTCCAACACATGTGGAGGGCGTTAAGTTGGAGATGGCTTCCATAAATGAACCCCTATGGAAGAAAGTACCTCTTTGCACAACACATAATAAATGTATGGATGGACTCTATTGCTATAACATGTAGCAATGGCCACCCATTTAGATGGCTTTTAAAGGGGATTAGACAAATCTAGTGAAGGCAGATATTTCAGTGACTATTGTGCATGATAGCTAAATGGAAACTCCAAGTTCAGAAGCATTAGATTTCATAGATCATAGAGCTGGAAGGAGCCTACAAGGCTATCGAGTCCAACCCCCTGCTCAATGCAGGAAACTAGAGGAGGGGTCTCCCATCCAAGTAATAACCAGGCCTGACCCTGCTTAGCTTTCCACGCTCAGACAAGCTGAGCCAGCGTAAGCCACAGGCCTCTATCTGTGCTTCTGAATATTATGTATTATAATATATTATGCTTCTGAATATCACTTGATTGGGAGGGGCACACCACCTTCAGTCCCCACTTGCGGGCTTCCTTGAACCACCTAAGTGGCCACTGTTAGAAATAGGATATTTGACTAGATGGACTGTTTGGTGTGGTTCTACAACAATTTTCTTATGTTCTTATGGCCTATTTGTGCTAGGGATGGACAGATTGGTCTATTTCAGGTCTATGTCAGATTTGCATATGTTCATTCATAAGTCAGTTCAATTGCGTTTCCGCATCAATCTGTGGACATTAAAAAATGCATGAAAATTCACATGATCCCCCCAATACATATTTTGTACACATTTTACCCTAAGATATGCACTTTGGTACACATTTTATTACATTTTTTGAATGGAGACCTGAAGTGCAAAATTTAGGGAAGTGCGGAAACTGAAGGTTAACTACAATCCAATCCACAGATTAGCTCACAAAGTGCAAATTAGTTCAGGCTACTTAAAAATGCTGAATAAACAAAATCCTCAAGCATCCCTACTTTGCGCATCCTTGATATATGGACTTAATATGTAGGTGGTGTCATCGGGGAGCTTCTCAACTCCTTGGGCTCGCATTTAGTGGCTGGAATTAAGTTAGTTTGCTTTTAATTTAATTTTGTTTTTTGTTTTTATTGTGTGTGTGTATTGTTTTATTTTTCATTGTAGTTACTGGCTTTGTGCTCTTGGGAAGGAGCAAGATAGAAATTGAATGAGCCAAATAAATAAGATGGCCTTTTAAATGTTGAATATAATTATTGGATATATTATCTATCCTGTTCTTCAACCTCAGGGGCTTTGCAAAGCAGCTTGTTGTTGTAGCTGTTGTTGTTGTCATTGTTGTTGTAAAGGATAGAAACCATTCAGGGCTGCTTAGATAAGAGCAAGAATCTTGAGTTGCGTCTTTCAGATTATAAAAAGCCAATACTGTTTGCATTCAACATTGGTATCTTGCCATTCCTCCACGGAGATCAGAGTAGCATTTTAGCCTCATAACAACCCTGTAAGACCAAATAGGATGAGAAAGGTTTGTCCAAAGACACCCCATGAGTTTCATAGATGCGTAGTAGGTATCTGAACCCATGATTCTTGTTTCCAAACTCCAAGAATCTAGCTGTACACATCACACAGGAATTTGTATAAATTTAAATCAATTACGGTACATTTCTGCAGAACTTGCAGTGTGGTAAATAGATCTCATCCTGGTACTTGCCATCTGTCCTTCTGTTACACTAGAGCAGGGGTGGGCAGAAGGAAGATCTCCAGATGTTTTGAACTGCAACTCCCAGAAGCCTGTGCCAGCATGGCCAATGGTCAGGAATATTGGAAGTTGAAGTCCAAAACATCTGGAGATTTACTTTCTGTCCACCCCTGCTCTAGAGGTAGAAAACAGATACGCCTGGGTAGTGTATCATCAATAGTGACTGCTTAGAAGTAGTCAAGCATCTGCATAGCTGTTTCATGTGAGCCAGTTCACTTCAAGCACTACTACCATTGACAGTTTCCTCCTAAAACTAGGGTGGGATCTGAGATTCAGCAAATCGTAGGCTGCAATGTTACATGTACTGACCTGGAGAGTAAGACCAGTTGAACCCAGTGGGGCTTACTTCTGAGTAGTCATGTATAGGATTACACTGTTAGATGATTAGTCATATGTGTACTCCTCAATTAATAGATTAAATTTGCTTATGTATAAAATAGTAGTTTTGAAGTAAAAGGTGTTGCTGGCACCAAAAAAGGTGTCCCCCCCCCCCCCCGGCCAAGTGGTGTTCCGTGCCTCAGTGTTCCCTGCCCAATAAACACACCGAGGGGAGAAGGGAAACCAACTTTATTTGAGGCCTCAAGTAGGCTCTAGGAGCCTGGGACTCAAATCAAGAGCCCCGTTTCAAGTTCTTCTTGGATCTTTTATACAGCATGAGATCAGATACAGGTTTGCATCACATACAGTCACATTACATACAGTTGCGTAGAAAAACATTCTCCTTATCATGACCTCTTTCACATACATTCAACGATTTCCTCTGTCCTTCTTGGTACATACATTTCCTTCTGTTCCTTTCCAAAGTACAACTCTATCTTGTTCTTTCTCCCAGGACAAACATCAGGCTGACGCTTGCATTCCCCCCCCCCCACTTCCCCCTTGCCTCCGCCTTTCGCTTTCCTTTCTGTTCTTTGGAAAGTACACGCACACATTCCTTTTGCCTTTCTCTTATCAGAAACTTCTCTCTCTCCCTTCAACCTGCAGCTGTAAACAAAGCTGCCTGCAACTTTACTTTTCTCTCTCTTACATTTCAATCCACATACACTTTGCAACTTTAGCTAGCAGTTTCACAGAACAGCAAGAAAGCAAGAAAACAAGATTCTTTAGCCAGGCCTAACTAAACATTAGAACAGGGGTACAAATTCACATGGTCTCCAACAAAGGCATACTTGGTGCCCCCCCCAATTTTTATTTTCAAAAGAAAAATAAAACACAGACAAACATCACAAACACACAACAACACTAAACTAAAATGGACTTCCGATTTTCCCCACAACAAAGTATAAGTAACATTATGTACTCTACTGTGTGGTTTACATTTCTTTTTTCTATTGTCAAACATTTTTCTTCTTACTCGACCACCTCACAAGTTCACAAAACCTTATTATTAACCATAAACATATATGTTAATTCTTCTAATTCTTCTAGCAATCTAAAACATTTCTACTTCTATTTAATACAGTTTCCTAGTTTCTTTCCCTCTGCTGTATTTATCAAAGGACAAGCCACCACATATTTTCACCTTACATCAATACCTCACACCCCATATTTTTGACCCATTTTATTTACCGTACATCCATTCCATTACTCATTCTCAATCACTAATTTCAACAGAGATCAGTACCTTTTACCAATAACACATTACCTCAGTTTTTGATTCTTGCAGCATTCCAACCTTATCAGTGCTCTGTTCCTTCTTTCCCGATGTTTGCACTTCCACCTCTCCACAGCCAATTTCTGTATGGGAATGCACATTTTCAATTTTTTGTAAAAACAGCACTTCTAAATCCTCCAGCTTGCGAATAATTTTTTCTCTCAAATGCATCAAATCTATTCATCATTTCTCCAGTTAGCTTAAACAACAAGTCCCGTGTGGCCGGCCATCTTGACTCTCTGTTTCCAGCACCAGAGACAACAAAAACCATTCTCATGCTGTGCAAGTTTATCACACAGCTACTTCTCTTACAAACTTTCCCAAGATTAAGAATAAGAAAATTTAAGGTACCTCTTTCTTTCCCATTTCAGAACTTTTTTATTGATCTTCTCGTTGTGAGGCTTTAAACCATATTTCTTTTTAGAATTTCCTGAAATAGATTACGTCTCCATAGGAAATTTGAACTTTGTTGTAGATAAAAATCTCTTCTCGTTACAAATTGGCACCATAAATCTTTAAAGAAATGAAGGGTTTGTGGGCTTAAGTGTCCTTTTCAGATTTCCAGCCACTGCATCTAGCAGAAGTTGTTAATCCCTGACCCTGAGTCCTCCCCCAGTCAAAACCAATGAGAACGGCAATTAAAACTACAAAGGACAACTCTAAGGAGTGAATAAGGCTTATCTCTCGTCATTCCCATTACTTCAAGGGAATTTTCCTCGGCTGAAATCCCTCCCAGCTGGGTTTTATACCATGGTGTATCTCCACAAAATTTATGGAGACTGTCAGCCCGCCATTCTTCCACTGGAAGTCCATAAAAGGTATACTTTCTTTGTTTTGAATGCATACAATGAAACAGAAAGTACCACCTTAGAAGAGGTAGTTTCTCCTGTGTGAGAAGGAAAGGGGGCCAAGTATTTTCTAAGATGGCCTAGGGATGTATGAGAAATTCATTTCAGTTCATTTTTTATCAGGATTTACCCAGTTCACACCTTCCAGACCAAACACGGAGTCGGATGCAATCTGCGGCTGAGGTCCGTACATTTCTGAGCTTGCAATGTGATTCACATACCAAAAATATCATGTTCAATAGCATGCATATATTTGGAAAAATACATATGAAAAATTTGTACTTTTTAATGCACACAAATACAATGGGAGAAGGATGCATACATTTCAAAGATGTGCACAATTGATGTGTACATTTGGAAAAATAAGCAAGAAAATACGGATTTTCATGTGACAAAAAAAGAAGCTTGCAGTCTGATCTGGACTCAAGTTGGAATGAGCTTTGAAATGGAATTGGAGAATTTTGACAAGATCAAATTTTGTGGATTTGTGCATCCCTACCATGAGCAGCTTTTATTAGCCCTGATAATTAAAACTAAGTTTAAATAAATAAAAATGTTGTCATATTAATCTGGGGCACTTTTTATTCAGTCCAAAGGATGTTGGATCAGTTAATCTAGCCCAACACCCCTCTCAAATGTGTTGCTCTTAAGCTGTGTTGGCCATGCTGGCTGAGAATGATGGGAGTTGCAGTCCAACACATCTGAGGGGCACCAGGTTGTGGAAGGCTGATCTAATGTATTAGCAGTACAATCCTATACATGTCTACTGAGAAGTAAGTCCCATTTAGTTCAATGGGGCTCATTCCCAGGGAAGTCTGCATAGGACTGCAGCCCTATAGATTTTATAGGATCATAGAGTTGGAAGGGGCCTACAAGGCCATCGAGTCCAACCCCCTGCTCAATGCAGGAAACTAGAGGAGGGGTCTCCCATCCAAGTAATAACCAGGCCTGACCCTGCTTAGCTTTCCACTCTCAGACAAGCTGAGCCAGTGTGAGCCACATGCCTTAGTGATGCCTACAATGATTTACAGAATGGCAGCTTCCCAAATGTTTGGGCTTTTCCCCTTTAACATTGCAGAATGCAAATTAGTTCTGATCTGAGGGCAGGGCAGCCTGTGCATCTCAGCAGGATGCTCTTCCACTCATATGCTCAAAGACAGATAAATGTAAGGCAGCATTATGAGTAAGCAGGCTGAGTCAGGGGAAATGCTCCTTTTAGCTTCAGTGGTGTTTATGCAGCACCCAGCGGATGGGGGGCATTGACCCAAGAGGCCTCTTAAATGCTGCCTTACAATTAATAATGAATAATGAGAGTTAATAACCATTATAATCTTCTCTTACGGAGTGTTAATGGCCATGAGATTATCAAGAGCAGCTGAAAAATGCAGCATAGGCAGTAGAGGGAATCCCACAGGGTAGCTGTGCATTGTATGAAGCCTTTTTATCAAATATAACAGGGGGAAAGCAAAACCAAACACCAATAGATTCGAAACAGAATACAAAACCAAGAGAAATAAAGTTTATATATATATATATAAAACACTATCATGTAGTGGTTTGAAAAGTGAGCCAGAAAGTATCAGCCATTTCTCTCAGCCTTGTCTGTAGTATTGGGGATGCTGATACTTGCCTGACTACAGGGTTGTTGTGAGGATTGCAAAGATTTTGCATGTGAATAAAACTTCATTACTCGGTGCTAGGCCTACTGTTGCCAGCAAACATCAGAATACTGCATTGGGATAGACTGAAACAGTGGTACCTTAACCCCTAACACAAGTTTTGTATCTTAAATACAAATTGGGTTGTAACTTGTATCCAATTGTAGCCTTCCACTCATGGAAGGCTCTTTGCTCCATAGATTTCATATAGAGTTGGAAGGAGCCTACAAGGCTATCGAGTCCAACCCCCTGCTCAATGCAGGAAATTAGAGGAGGGGTCTCCCATCCAAGTAATAACCAGGCTTGACCCTGCTTAGCTTTCCACACTCAGGCAAGCTGAGCCAGCATAAGCCACACCAGCGGAGAGGCTTTCGTGAATGGAAGCGGGAGGGAGGGAGGCAATTTTTGCAAAAAACAAACAAACCCTTATCTCTGCAGCCCTTTGAACTCCCCCAAATCTTCTTCTGAAGTTGGTATAAAAGCTACAGGATAAAGGGGAAATTTGTGAAAATCACTTCCACCCCCCCCTTTCATTCACAGAAACCTCAGCTGGAGCAAAGAGCCTTCCATGAGCTGAGGGACACAGTTGGTTACACAACCCATTGTGTTTAGTTGTAAGAAAATGACATTTGTAGAATCATTCAATAGACAAACATATGCTGCTGAGCTGCTCTCAGATTTTTGTCATACCCGTGTCTGACTTGAGACTAGATTTGCATAGATCCCTTCAGACACGGATGGGAAAAATCCCTTATTTAAAACTGTAACATGGGAAATAGCCCTAACCTACTTTATTTTACTGTCCAAATCTCGCCAAAATTCTCTCAATTTTCAAGGACTTCATAGCTTACATACCTCATGTGTGTATTGATGCAAATCAATTTATTTTTGGAACAATTTATTTTTGCTTGTTTTATTGCTTACTTGTTATGCTGTTTGCTTTCTTTATTGTTAATGTAGGCTCTATTTTACAAGCATAGAAAACAGACTTATAGGACAGTAATTGCCAAACAAACAGTTTGGCACAGTTCAACATACAAACAGGTATGTTTTTCCATAGTCTTTGGAAAACTCTCTTGATAACATGCATTTTTAGACATGTTGTCATAAATAGCTGGAACATGTGAATCCTAACCGAGAGAGTTGTGGAAGCAGCCAAAAGCTGCATACGTGCTGTTGCTCCTGTGGATGATCCGCAGTCTCCTGTCCAAAATCTTGTAAGCAGGCTTCTGCTTATAGATCTGTATGAGGTAATGCATGCATTAACAATACCAGAGAGCCATCATTGCAATACAAACAAGACTGTCTCAGTAAGCCCAGCTGTGGTGCACGAGTGAAACTGTAACTAAAAACAAAAGCATTCAACACTTTCAGCGTGGTGTAGTGGTTAGAGTATTGGACTGGGACTCTGGAGACCTGCGTTCTAGTCCCCACTTAGCCACAAAGCTCACTGGGTGACTCTGAGCCAGTCACTGTTTCTCAGTCTAACCTACCTCACAGGGTTGTTGTGAGAATAAAATGGAATGGAGGAGGGCCATGTAAGCCACCTTATGTTCCTTGCCAGAGGAAAAAGGTGGGATATAAATGTAATAAAATATATAAAAAATAAATATTCAGACATTTTTTAAAGGAGGGGGCATCCCAATTCATGTTAATGATTTCTGGTGCATTTCTAACACTTCGTCAAGGATAAATAGAAAGAGTTTAGAAGTTTTTCTTCATTCTGAATCTTAACTTGAATATTGATAGACGTACTTACGTTCTGTATCAAGAATCTCTATAAATGTGGATAATTTAGAAAAGTCATTTAAAAAGAAAGATTGAATATATAATAGTTAGGAATAAAGGTTCTGAATATCATTACTACTATCATTACTGTCTTGTTTTGAAAAGCACAGCACGCGTTCCCATATTGCTGAATGTGGAGTTCTTTCTCCTGTGTAACAGGCTTTTGCACACCCATCCAGCTTTTCTGTGTACAGAAACTTAAGGCACAATCCTATGCAAATTTAGACAGAAAAAAGGCCTACAATTCCCAGTTTGTCCCAGCCATGCTGGCTGGGGAATGCTGAGTGTTGTAGGCCTTTTTTCTGTCTAAACTTGCATAGGATTGTGCCTTAAGTTTCACTGAATCAAGGCAAAAGGGTGCAGCCAGGCAAGTTCCATTGAAATGAATGGGAAATGTGTGGAAGAGTACGATAGTGCTTTCATGCAATTTATTTATTTATTTATTTAATTATATTTATATCCTGCCTTTTCCCCTGCAAGGAACCCAAGGTAGCTTACATAATCCTCCTCCTCCTCCTCCTCCTCCTCCTCCTCCTCCTCCTCCTCCTCCTCCTCCTCCTCCTCTCCATTTTACTCTCACAACAACCCTATGAAGTATGTGGCACCCAGTGAGCTTCATGGCCGAGTGGGGACTAGAACCAGAATCTCCCAAGGCCAGTCCAACACTCTAACCACTACGCCACACTGGCTCTCAGGCAGCTTCTCTTTATTTCACATGTGGGCAAGCTCTGACCAGCATACAGCACTCGGCTGACTTCTGTGCAGCCCCCAGGCCCCCTCTCCCCACTGCATTTGCCTCCCCCACTGCCCAGGTGATTTGCTCTACGAATAGCTGAGGAGAGCACCTGTCCGCCTGGTCCTCAGCTGTTTTCAGTGCCTCCCTGGAGCCCAGTGGATTGGCACTGGGAGCCCAATGCGTAGGGAGGGCCAGTTTAATTAAGTCTCCCCATCTTCATGTGCTGAGATATGGGGAGAGAGTGCATGAGTGTCGGGGAGGAATCAAGTATTTATGTTTGGGATGAAGGCTGTGTGTATCAGAGTGATTGGAGGTGGGAAATGGTGTGTGAGAGGTGGGGAGGGGGAGCCCAGTCCCTTCCCACCACTAGCTCCAGTCATGCCCATCCCCAGCATTTGGCCCCTGGGGGCAAAAGGGTTGCTCACCGTTGATTTCTTTCAATGGGGTTTTCTTAGCAATGCTTGTGAAAGACTGTGCTTCACTTGTGAGTAATACTTTTGGACTGAATGGGGTTATTTATACTAATAAAGTATGCATGGCTTTATTAGATGATGATGATGATGAAGATGATGATGATGATGATGATAATGATGATTATATTTATTTATTTAATTAATTTCTGTACTGCCCAATAGCCAAAGCTCTCTGGGTGGTTTACAACAATTATAAAAATTTTACAATAAAATACAATTTTACAATAAAATGCAATTTAAAAATACAAACAATAAAAACATCGAAAAAAATTTCACTAGACATTTTTAAAACGATTTTAAAATTACTTAAATAGCTAAGACAAGACTATAAAAGTAGACTGGTGAAAAAGAAAAAGGTGACATAACCACCATCCCATGTACTATTTGGAGCTGTTAAATGCCTCAGCATAGAGGGCAGTTGTCATGCCCCTGCCCATGGGCAAAGCATTCTAGCAGTAAGTATGTGAGGGTAGGGGGGAGTGTGAGAGGAGTGTGGAATGTTGAGATGTATGCTGATTGGCTGAGAGAGTGAGAAGGGGGGGGGGTGAAGCCTGTGCTATATAAACAGTGGGTGGTGGTGCTGTTCAGGGGGGGAGAGGGGAGTCTGAAGAGAGTCTGAGGAGGAGAGAGCGGGAGAGAGAGTAGGTTTTTGTGAGAGGGTTAAGAAGTCTGAGTGGAGTTGGGAATGGGAGTCTTGTCTGGGAGAACTGGAGAGTAGAGTTTGAGAGAGAGAGAGAGAGAGTTTCCAATGTTCAGAATCTCTCAACATTATCTATTTCCCTACCCTTAATTGTAATTAAATAAACTTGTTTCATTTTTTAAAACTTAAAAGGAGTTGTCTGAATAAGTTACCCTGAAGGGGTTGGTGGCAGCGCAGGAGATTAACAGAGTGTTGATTTTTGAAGTGCTGACAGGAGGTGGTGGGAAGGACAAGGTGGAGGCAGCGGGAGGTATGACAGCAGTCTTAACCTAACCTGGCACCGAAAGGATAGTAAAGTTGGTGCCAGGTGGGCCTCAGTGGGGAGCCTGTTCCACAGTTGCGGGTCTACCACAGAAAAGGCCCTCCCCCTTGTTGCCACCTTCCAAGCCTCCCTCGGGGATGGCAGTCGGAGGAAGGCCCCAGATGTTGAGCGTAGTGCCTGGGTAGATTGTGGTTGGGAGAGGCATTCTGTCAGGTATTGTGGTCCCAAGCCGTGTAGGGCTTTATAGGTTAAAACCAGCCCCTTGAATCAGGCTCGGTGGCATATAGGCAGCCAATGCAAGCAGGCCAGAACAGGTGTTATATGTTCAGACCTCCTGGTCCCAGTTATTAATCTGGCTGCCACATTTTGCACCAGCTGCAGCTTCCAAACAGTCTTCAAGGGCAGCCCCACACAGAGTGTGTTGCAGTAGTCAAGCTTAGAGATTACCGGAGCATAGATTACTGAAATCAGGCTATCTCTGTTCAGATAGGGTGCATAGCTGGGCCATCAGTTGGAGCTGGTAGAAGGCATTCTTTGCCACTGAGGCCACCTGAGCCTCAAGTGACAAAGATGGTTCAAGGAGGACCCCCAAGCTACGGACCTGCTCCTTCAAGGGAAGTGTAGATTATGGTATCCATATCCAACACATTTTTATGATTTGATGGTATCCAGCACAACCACAGCACCTGCAGTGGGATCCTCTAAGCAAGTGTTAGAGATGTGGCAATCCAAGTTGACCCAGGAAAGGGTCAAGTTTTGGGGTAGTGGTTCTTGGAGAGCACAGTTCTTCTGGGGTCCTGCAGGCAGACCAAAAAATAGCAAAGTTACGGAAGAGTGACCTAAAAGGAGCCTAAGTTGGAACTGTACCAAGATGTGATCTGGAATGTTGCTGCTCATTCTTCACTGCATGCTATATAATCTTGCAAACTGAGAGTTACAGGGCCACATACCAAACAAACAAAGAAACAAGACAAGACAAGGAATGGACCAGCTTAAATAGGCTAATAACTAAGGGCCACATCATGGACCATGTGGAGACTAAGGTACGCCAATGATGCTATTGATTCTTACTGGGTTGAATGATGAGTAAGTTTTCAATTTTTTAAAAAATATATGTTTTCTTTTCATCCGTCCTATGCTCCATTATGTAAGGGTGGTTTGGGTGGTTGTTTTTTTTTTTTTTTAAGAAAAGGTGCTGCCCTATATCTTAGCCATTTTTGAATAATTAATTTCCCCCATAGCTTAATTTATTAATGAGCCTACCTTCTTTCTGGCAATGGCATTCCTTTCCCCCCAATATATTTGCAAATCCTTTCTTATTCCCTTTAGGGCATCAGCTCATTTGCTTTCTTTTTCTTACTCTTATCTTTTACTTGCAGCCTTAACTAAGTCTGCGTAGAATTCTTTGGTTGCTTCCCACCCTTTTAACAGAGATTCTTTTAAAATTATTGTTTTGTTCAATTTATTGGTTGCAACAGAGAAGGCTGCTCAGCACAACAAAAACATCAAGATTTTATTGTCAAATGCCTTGCATGGTGGCGTCTTCTCAAGGAGGATTTGTTATAGGAACAGACAGCTTGTTGTAAAGACAAAACATTTCATTTCCCATCATCCCCTCTGTTTCACGTTTCACCCTGTCCTCATAATGTGAGTAAATTACATGACAGTGACTTTAGAACGGAGATACTTTGAGGCTCTCCATTTTCTACTGTGTTACATGGTGCGGTCTTATTCCAGAGAGCGCTTGCTTTTCTCTATTTTTTTCTGAACCAAGAATAGGAGATGGTATCCTTCTTAACGGGCCGCTATTTCATCAAATTATGACTTGTAGTCCCACCAGTTAGTGTTTTTGTGCAGTTCCTGTTCAGAGGTAGAATGAATGGGAGGAATTTGATTGAGAACACTCAGAGAGGGAAAGGATTAATTTATGAAATCCAGAATGAGGGCATACAGTAATTCTACTGGTGTAATCTTCACTTGTTCAATCTCAGTTTGGGACAATTGAAATGTTAAGGCCCCCATGTGAAGGCTACCCAAACTGCCAATTTGTCCATCTAGCTTAGTACTATCTGTTGAGATGGGAAAGATGGCAGGCGCATTCCCCATGCCCCCGAGAGCCTTTAACTGGAGATGCCATTGATTGAACTTGGGAACTTATGTATGTAAAGCATGTGCACTACCATAAAGCTATGGCCCATCCTCCAAAAGGCAGCATCTTTAAGCTGGAGTGTGGCTCCATTTGGCAGTATTCCAGCTCCAACACTTGTGCTCTTATGTTGATCTAGTTGATTATATGGAGACTCCGTGTGATCTGCTGCATCTACTTGGTAAACAGCTGCAGATGTGTTTGTAGTGTTACAGCTGCATATGAAGAACCACCATGTGAAACTGAGCAGTTTTTTTGGGGGGGGGGGGATATGTTGTGTGTGCATATCAATATCCATAATATTTGAATTAGTTCTATGATATACTAAGAAGATCCATGCTGGATCAGACCAAAAGTCTATCTAGTCCAGAAGCCTGTGGGAAGTAGGTGTGGGAAGACATTCATTCAGTTTGCATTTTCATGTGAACTTGCCTAATCTTGCATTTTTGAATCTATATGCCAGGGATGCAGCACCTCAGACCCAGGGGTGATCTAGCACACCTGGGCCCCTAATCTAGCCTTCCAGGGTTCCCCAGATGGCTACACCCCCTTTCCCCCAACCACCACTGTACATTGACCAAAATTCAGTTATTCTTCAACATTTACACTTCTCCAAATTTTGCAATGGAGTTCTCCAATCACAAAATGTGTACAGAAATGCTTACATTAGGAGAAATGTACACAACAGTGTGTACAAATTTTTGTGCAAACTTCTTTAAAAAATCTCAAACTGATATGGAAATGGGACAAACTGAACATTAGGAAAATGACACAGAGAAATCAAAACTGATCCCTCCCTCCCTCCCTCCTAGGAAACCTCAAAGCAGGACATGAGTGCTTCAGCATCCTCCTGTTCATGTTCCCAAACCACTGGTATTGAGAGCTATGCTGCCTTTGATACTGGAGGTAATATATAGCCGTCATGAGTAGTAGCCTTATCCTTCATTAATTTGCCCCTTTTAAGGTAATCCAAGGTGGTGGCCATCACTGTCCTCTTGCTATACTGTGATGTAGATATTTGGATCCTGTCAGACACTTCATTTAGGAATTGAGAATATGTCGTAACTGGCATTACTAAAACACATGTAAGTTGGACTTGAATTGCCCAAGAGCCAAAGCTAGATCATCCCTTCTTATACTAGCAAAATGCCCATTGTTATTGTGGACAGGATGGAGAGAGGCCCAGTATTGCAACACACTTGGAAAAGGCACAATCCACCTCTCTGCACAAAGACACAGTAAACTTCCCTTTCATTGGAGGTCAGCTCCCCAACAGTGGTAGGGGTGCTAACCAGATTTTGTTCCAGGAGTATAGCATTTTAATCTGGTCCCTATAGGAGGGAATGATAGCCATTCACTTATATCGTAGTGATGGGTGAACCCTCCTCTGTTAGGTTCAGAAAAGGTCCCAAGATGTTGATCAGATTCTGGGGCTGCATAATTTCTTTTCCAAGGCTTGGGACACCACTGGGCTTGGCCACCAACCCCTGAGCATTAAAATTCCCCATTGGGGGAGCATTTGCATATCTTTATGTGAATATTAATTGCTGTCCAGGACTTTTATTACAATAAATATAGGTTAAAAATCACTTGTTACATGTGTAGAAACTTGTTTTCTGTTCCAAACAGAAGAACTTTCAGGGCTATAACATTCACCTCATATTTGAGGCAAGAATTATGAGCTACTCTATTGGGATTTGGATTGCTGAGCCTAGAAATGCAAAATTCCATGACACCTCTACTTATGTGGGTGAAAATAAATTATGACTATTTAGATACATTACCAGGTTGGAAGTGTAAGTCCATCCACTGTCCCTGGTTACCAGAAGGCTTTTCTGGGAGGGGGAGATTTGTTCCTTCCTAATAGTGTTGTCAATGGAGCTCATTTGCTTTGTCCAATAGAACTGAATGGGGGAGCCTCTGAAAGCCAAGCTGGCTCCTCTGTGTATGGCCCCACCCCTTGATCTGTATCCATCTCACTCTGAATTCCCTTTCTTACTCAAGCTAGAGTCTGCCAAAGAGAGAAAACAATAAGGTAACTTGATTATTAGCATTCAGAATGAATACTTCATTGAAGAGGGCGCGAGGCTCAGCAAGTCAGCGATTCATTATTTTTTCATGGAACCTGTTGTTTCAGTGATTCCTTAACGGATTGTTTTCAGTGCACTTCCCCCTCCCCAGCTACAGCATCATAGCTGTTGCTATGGAGAGGGCTATGGATAAGTAAAGCCAAATGAGGTCACTTGCTGTCCTGTACATAAGGGACTGACCTGCCCACTGCAGCTACTAGGGCCATTCTGTGTCTCTGCCTGGATTTGCCCTCCTTTTCTAGAGATGGATAGCCTCAGACAGAGTTTGGCAGTAACCGGCAAAAAGGGGGAAGGACCAATTGATCATTTTTAGTATATCTGGAGCCTCACCTTGCTTTATATGTTGCTGTTTTTCTGCCCTACATCCCTTTTCCAGGTTGATTCCTCTATAAGTGTAGAAAAAGAATAGACATCTTGGCTCGTTCCCATTGTTGGGTGTTTATTCAGGAAAATATATTTTATGAGGGGCCTTTGTTTACATAGTGGAGCCAAAAGCTTAGGGAAGAGACCTGGCACAGAGCAGTTGGGATTCGGTTAATCTGCTTAGAAATACATTAATCCAGGGATCAGATGCTGTCAACAATACTCTCTGCCCTCACTGTGTTTCCCTCTCATCGTTCCCACCCTCTCCGTCTGTTCCTACCCTTCACCCTTCCTGTCCTCTTTCTGGGCTGTGAAAGTCAGTGGGTAATGAGGCACAAGAAGATTAAAGGCAAATTAACAAATAAAATATTAATCCTGAATCTAAATGGAAATTAAAAAAAAAAGTGCTTTAGGATATTTATTTAAAGATCTAAAAAATACCCTGCAATTTCAGCCAAAGTGGATGCAGTCATAGTTTTCCTGTAAACCACTTGGGCAACAGACATTTCTCAGTAGAAAACCAAATCTTCACTGTTTACCCTGTACAGAAGGTGCACTGCAGAATAAAGTTACTCTGTCAGGACCTTTTTCACATGCATTGGTACATTGCATCGTCGTGGTCTAATATCCAAGCACAGCGATTTTTTACTTTCTAAGCCTAGTTTCTTAAACTGCAATCCTGCACATGCTAATCTGGAAATAAACCCCAGTGGAAACAAGGGACTGACTTCTGAGTAGAGAGGTATAGGCCTGTGGTTCATGCTGGCTCAGCTTGTCTGAGCGTAGAAAGCTAAGCAGGGTCAGGCCTGGGGAGACCCCTCCTCTAGGTTCCTGCATTGAGCAGGGGGTTGGACTCGATGGCCTTGTAGGCCCCTTCCAACTCTATAATCTATGAATCTATGGATCTATGAAAGGGTATAGAATTACACTGTCAGTGTCCGAATCTGGCAAGTGAAATAAATTTGAATACACTGCAGTAGTTACTTTGGAAAGAATTGGAAGACAAATACTGAGGACCTTAAGAGACTCAACAATTTGTTGTGGTATATGAGAGCTAGTGTAGTAAACCAGGTGGAAGTCCCTGGTTTATATCACATTGGCCGGCATAAATAAGTCACTGTCTACCCTCCTCACTCTCAATCTAAACATGAGGATAATAATGCTAGACTACCTTAAAGGTATGTTGTAAGTAGGGATGAGTGAATCTACCTATTTCCAGTGTGTTTCACATGTGTTCCCCCTATAAAACCATAGAAATTGGTGTCTCATCTTACCTACACAAATCTGATAGGCTAGAAGAAGATATTGAATTGCTATCTGCCTGCCTTCATGGCCATGTTGCACCTTATTACTGAAGCAGATTCCCTTTGTGTTCAGGTAGGCCAAACCAACTACGCTTGGTTCATTTTGTGATCTCAAAAGATACAGGAGATGAAAAAAACTTGTTCTTCCAGATTCCCACTTCTGTCCCACTTCTGCATTAATCTGTGGATTTAAAAAAAACCCCCACATTCCTCACAAAAAATTATTATGGCAATTATATCAAGAATCAACTTATTAAATTCAACACATGCAACTTTTTAAAAAGTTTATAGCCAACAGCATTAATATTTGGTGATGCTGAAAAAAAAATAGAATGAGGAAAACATGCATTTGAATCTTTTTAAAGTAAGCAAATCCAGGTTAGGAGGATTTTCTTGAGAATACCCCTCATATCTGTGTGTGTGTATCACATACACACACACTCACACTCTCATTTCAGTTCTATGCCACATATTTACCTGAGGACAGAGTTGATGAATGTGGCATTTTGTAAACACTTTGCACATCACGTTTTCCTTGGCTTTTCCCACAGGAAGCTACAGGTGCCAGCACAGACAGGCTGCCTGTGCCTGGACGTCATTCTAGCAAAATAGAAATGCTGAGTTAAGCAACTTTGCAAATTCTTGCATCTTGGCTTCAGCCCAGAAAGGAGCAGTAATGAGCCAATAATAACCTTCACCAAGGCATGGGTCTTCCTAGTGTCCCAGCATACTAAAGCAGCTTTGCTAGTGACATCACAGAGGTCTTGACATTAGACCTGTAAAACAGCAAAGCTGAATCAGTGAGCTCACAGGAGAATGGAGGGAGGAGAAGAGTTGGCTTTGGAGCAGCATTGCCTGAATTTTGAATTTTGAACCTAATATTTTCAGTCATTGTTCCTTTACACAATCTTCATATCAGTCAAAAGTTTGCAGCTTCTCCAAGTGAACCTCCACCCCCGCCTAATGATGCACGGCTTTTGTAGTTTATTAAAAAAAGTGGTGATGGGGAAATCTTCTTTTTCTGCCTTTTGCACATCCCTCTCCTTCTGTCTAATGTTTTCCCCACTGAAAACTGAAGAAGCACGGTTAGACAAAAAGCTAGAGGAAATCATTAAAAAGGAGCAAGACACTGAAGATACAGGATATGGGGGAAAAAATTCACTCAATAAATTCTTATGGCTAGCTTTACGCCACATGTCAGTTGATGGGAGGCAGCGTATCAGAGAGGCAAGATCAGTGTCCATGTATCTAGAAAAGCCAAGCTACTTCCCAGTTTCATTTTTGAGCCAAAGCCTGGCAGTGGCTCTCTGGAGTTTCAGTCTTTCAGTTTCTCAGCTCCATGTGGACATACCAGATCCTGGGACCTATTGCATGCAAGGCACATGCCCTGCCACTGAGCTATGGCCCTTTCCAATCTGTAACTAGCTACTATGAAGAAATGAGAGAGTGGTGCTTGCCGACCAGCAGGTGGAGTTGCCTTAAATTTGGTGCAGTCAAATTGGAACAGGACAGATTCATCTTCGACAGGGGCAGGAAGTTTTAATTAGGACTGTAGAATATCTGGCAAATATTGGTTCTGGCAGAAGTGACTAAATGTGTTTTGGATTAAAGAAAATACAATTATGTATATTGTGTATTAGATTACTTGAGACTGGGGGATATGATTAGATGGAATGCTGATGGAAGGGACTTAAATTGAGATTTGGTTTTTGTGTGTGTGTGTGCTTTTTTTTTGCTTTTAGTGACATGGTGGGAAATTGTGTGGATAAAAGGATTAAAAGCGTTGAAACTTAAGTTATGCTTTATGTTAAAAAAGAAAGAAAGAAAGAAAGGAATATTTCCTCTTAAATTGAGGGATAGAATTTTAAAAATTCAGGTGGAGAGGTGTAATAAAATTAGGAAGGAAGTGTTTGTAAGGGTTGCTGAAGATTGAATATTGAGAGATGTTTGTATTATTAGGTGAGAAGCATATAAATATAAAGATGACTTTGATTAAGGAGTTCTTTGAACTTGGAAGGGGTCTCTATAAGAGTGATGCTAATAGTATAATAATTTGGAAAAAAATTGTGGGAGAAATCTTGAATAGAGAACTCTGGAATAGGATTTGTGAGAGAGATCCCATCAGTCGACTAGATGATAAGTAGGTGGTTACAATCAAAATATATGGATATCTGTGGAAATTTGAGATGGAATAAAGAGAGGGAGTTTTATAGTATATTACGTTTTATTTAATTCTTTAGTAATGCTCAGTAAGGATTTTGATATTCTTGTTAATATTTAGAGAATAATTAACATTAAGAGTTGAATGGAAAATTTTAATAATCTTCCCTGTAGATATTAAAAATGATTGATGTTTTCTGTGCGTTTGGTTAAATAGAAGAAATTTTGGAATATGGGAAAAGGGAAACTTCGTTGTAATTATAGAGTACAAGAAACTATTGTTACCTATATTTGCTGCAGAGAAAAAATTGGTAGCCCATTTTAGTTTAGTTTTGTTGTATGATGTACAGTATGTTTTGTTTATGTGTATTTTTTTTCATTTTCTGTGTTTCAATAAACTTTAATTTAAAAAGAAAGAAATGAGTGGTGCTGGTGGATAATTTGCCCCTGCTTTGCTACAGTCAGTGTGATACTGTAAAATACCTGTCCCAACCTGTTGCCCACCAGATGTTTTGGACGTCAACTTCCCAGCACCTCAGCATGGTCAATGGCCAGAAATGCATTTCTAACCATTTGCCCTGCTGGCTGGGGCTGCTGGGAGTTAAAGTTGTAATCTAAAACATCTGGAGGGTACCAGGTTGGGGAAGGCTGCTGTAAAATAACTTTTGTTTGGTATGTATATTTGGTAAAGAAGAGAGTCAGTGTGGCGTATTAGTGAGAGTGTTGGACTGGGACTCGGAAGATTTGGGTTCTAGTCCCCACTTGGCCATGAAGCTCACTGGGTGACTTTGGGACTCTCAGCCTAACCTACCTCACAGGGTTGTTGTAAGGATAAAATGGAGAGGAGGAGGAGATTATGTAAGCTGCCTTGGGTTCCTTGCAGGAAAAATGGTGGGATATACCGTAAATATAATAAAGAAAGAAAGAAGTGGCAAGTGGCTCCGCAGTGTTGATGTTCCTCATGGTCTGCCACTGGTTGTTCTCTGCTTCACAATCCCTACATCTTTGAAAGGCCCACCTGTTTGCCTCTAACCAGCAAATTGTTGCTTTCTCCATATTGTGCTGACTCCATTCATCTCTTAAATGTCCTCCAATAAGAGCACACATCCTCCAGAGCCATCTGTATCCTTTAACTAGAGTTAAACTAGAGTTAAACTGCTCCCTGCTCATCTGGTGACATTTTCATTTATGTTGCTGTATGATGGTGCCCGGGGCATACAGAAATGCTCATTAATTAACCCCCATGAGCGCCTGTCCCTGCCGGGAACATCGCATCCGTCCATCTATTCCATCTGGCAAAGAGAATCACATACATAATGCTAGAGTGTACCCTATCCATACTTACAATGCAGTAACTCATTTAAATTGGCCCAGTTTGTTAGCCCACTGTGCATGCCAGGAGGAATGTGCATTGCTCTAGGATATATGCAGATGCCATAGTAGTTTTACAGGAGTTACACGAGAGGTCACATTCTAAATGTTAATATTTGACACCAGTGCTCGATGCACCTTTTGGAAATTTGGATGCAGAAAAGCCCATCGATATTAACCAGGATTAAGTACCACTGCTGCTGTTACAATCTCTTGCTCTAGTAGTCTATTTTAAGGCATAATCCTGTGCATGTTTAGACAGAAAAAAAGGGCTACAAGCAACTCCCAGCATGTCACAGCTAGCATGGTTGGCTCGGGCATGCTGGGAGTTACAAGCCTTTTTGCTGTCTAAACATGCATAGGATTGTATCCTTAGTGTGTTATTGGTTTTATATTGTGGCTTTTACATTGTTTGTTTGGATTGTGATGCAACCTCATTGATTTTACTATTGTGAGCTGCCTCAAATAACTTTTGTAGACATGCAGGGTAAAAATGAATAAGGGCATAATCCTATCGATTGTGCCCTCGCTGCTCAGAAGCCAGCAGGGCAGGAGGAGTGGTGGAGGCGATCTTGGCCTCTCCGCCATTCGCCTTCAGTGATTTTCACTAGATTGGCTTTTCACCCCGTCTAGCGAGAGCACTTTGGAGGGGGATGGAAGGAGGCTGGAGGAGGCTCAGGGTATCTTGTATCCTGGCCTCTCCGGTCTTCTCCCATCCCCGCCCACCAGAACACCCCCTTTCCTCTTCCTCCAAAGTCACTTTTCTGACCTTGGAGGGCAGCCGGTGAGGTTTTTTTCACACCGGCTGTGAGGGGGCAGAGGAGAAGGGTCTGATCTTCAACTCCGCCTTCCAGGGTCGGAGTGCTGTCTCCGATCTCGGAATGGTTTCTCCAAGCAATCCTTTTGTACCTGGCATGCTCTCCCAGGGACTATAGGATTGTTCTCTAAATAATGATTAATTCTGGCATCTATAGTGCTGAGATGGGGTGTATGTGGTGAGGGAGGGACAGGACCTATATTGCTGCTATATGGATTATTTTTAATCATCTCTTAGTTTATTTAAAGTTGACATCCCATCCTGTCCTAAAGACTACAATAAAATAAATAATAACACGAGAAACCAGGCAAGTTACTGTATTGGGGGATGCTGCAGGCATAGGAGGAGGCTAGGGAGAAGGTTAACAGGGAGGAGAATCAAGCCATGCTAACATGTAGTAGCTCACAGAGGATGTGGTGACACCATAGGAAATGTTAGGAAATGTTACAGCCAGGGGGGATACTTACTTTCAGTTTTGACATAATGATCAATAACCCAGGAATGGAGCATCCCTGGGTTATCTAGCTCTGCCCAACCACAGCTTGGGCGAATAGGCAGCGAGAAGCAGCATGCCCGCTCGCTCCCGTTTCATTCAAAACTCAGAAAGGGAAAAAATGGGTTTTTGTGATGTGTGAACTCAGTCATAGTGGAACCTAAGAAACATCCCAGCTTTTTAGTTTGTGTGTGTGCTTAACATGAAGACATCTTCTTTTTTTTTTTAACATGGTAGGGGCTTGATAAAGAGACAAGTGTGGGTAGAAAGAGTTGAGGTTCTTATATTTTATTCTTTTAGCCTTTTTTCTGTTAATCTTATAGATTTCATAGATCATAGAGTTGGAAGGAGGCTACAAGGCTATCGAGTCCAACCCCCTGCTCAATGCAGGAAACTAGAGGAGGGGTCTCCCATCGAAGTAATAACCAGGCCTGACCCTGCTTAGCTTTCCACACTCAGACAAGCTGAGCCAGCGTGAGCCACAGGCCTTCAGAGGACATCTGTTATTGGCCAGGTTGAAAATATAATAAATAAATAAATGAGCTTCTTTTGAAATGCTGGGCTCCGGAGGGAGGAAGAGGTGGAAAGAGGGTGAGGAGAAACTGGGTAAGTGTTACAAAACCCCTCTCCTCTAACCTGAAGCTGGAGCTAAGAGAGCTAAGAGCTATTCCCCCTTCTTCCCCCTTCTTCCCTCCCCATTCCCTTTTCCTTGTGTGTCGTGTCTCTTTAGATTGTAAGCCTGCGGGCAGGGACTGTCTTGTTAATTGTTGTAAACCACCCAGAGAGCTTCAGCTATTGGGCGGTATAAAAATGAAATAAATAAATAAATAAATAAATAAATAAATAAGAATCTTCTCCTAGGCTGGAAATGTTACCAATAAATAGGAGAAAGTAGTAAAAATAAATAGCTCCTTACTGCCCAACTCCAAGACAACCCAAACACAGAGATATTTTATTTAACACTTCTACCTTGCCTTTCAGTTCAGATAATGTTTAAGAAAGCTTCCAGCAATAAAATTCAACAATGATAACAAAGGTAAACATATAAAATCACAATAAAATTCCTAACCTAAATGCCGCCAATAAAAACAGGATATTATACAGCAACAGCTGCAATGAAAAACAGAGATTGGGTACAGATGGATAAATGGGCAGGGGTGATAGTGGTAAGCAGATGTGCCCAAAGGCTCCCCAAAATGTGGAGCCAACAGTGCTGCATTATCAAAGGCAGGCAGGCAGGCAGGCAGGCAAAAAAAAAAAAGGTTGCTTGGCTTTTATATTGATAAAAAATGCAATAGAATGTATGTGCGTGCGCGCACGTGCGCGTGTGCGTGCTTGTCCAAAAGTCAGGATGTTACTCTGGTCCGGGTTTTTTCCAGTATACCTAGTTCTCCATTTTCAGTTTGATATATTTCTTAATTTATCTCCTCCACTGCTATACAGTTGCCACATTCAGCCCCAGGGGAAGGTTGTATTTCAGCTTTAAAAAGCTATGATTCTGCATACTGTAATTTTTATGCCAGGCTATGTTGTCATTTTGGCATTCTGCAGGATGAAAAACAATATATATAAATATAAGGTTTCGTTTTATTATTACTAGTTCTGGTAGTTACTGTCAGTCCTCTATGTAGCATGAACAAATTTTTGCAGCAATTTCTTGACAACTTTAAAAAAAAACAACAATCTACCTTCTTTGGGGATTTTGTTGATTTTGCAGCCCTCCGTGACAGTTCTTTGATGCATTAAATGCTATGAATTATGCACATGTATTTATTTTTCTCATCCCACATTTCAGATGAACATTGTCTCCCAAAACAGTTCACATCAATCAAAAATTCAATATGGTACAGGTAGTAGGCACAGAGTATAAATGAAAATGAGACATAGGCCCTGCAGTCATGCTACCAAACTAAAAACACACCCACAAAAGGAGGGGAGGGGAAAGGTAGAGAAGAGAGATCAGTCTGACATTGACAGAATGCAGTGGTGAGTTGCTGATCTTCTTGGTTGGATAAGTGGTGCCACTACCTGGTGGCCTTTAGTCCTCTCTGTGGCTGATAACTGGAACTAGGCTGTTCTCACCCTTGCCATTATATTCTTTCTGGGAAGGAGGGTTGCACCCTTAGTGGTGGCCACTTGCACATTTCCAAAAAAGAGGAAATACACCAAATGCACCAAGAGGGCAAAAGAGGGCAGTGATTTACATAAAATTTGCATATTCTAATGTATATGTACAGATGCAAATTTAGCAATAATTACTATACTTTAAACAGCAATACAGTACATCTCACCATAGTGCGGGGAGACTGTGACTGTGTGCCTGCTCAGTCTTCTGTCCAGATATTAACTGTCGGTGACAGAGCAACTTTAAGGCCCCTGCTCAGCTGCTCCCCCTTCTTAGGGTTATTTATCTTTAAGTTGCACTTGGACTGGACAACCCTTCCAATAGAGGATGGTCCTCTGTAAAGTAGTATACCTGGCCACCCTAGCAACCTCCAAGTGCCTCTTTTTTCTGGCAGAAACCAGTCCAGAATGCCTTTCCTTTGCACTCACTTCATTTGCAATTGTCCTCAAGGCAGAGATAGAGAATGTTTTGCCCTTCACATGTTGGTGGGCTGAAATTCCCATCATCCCTCACTATTGACTAATCTGGCTAGGGCTGATGGGAGTTGTAGTCCACCAACAGCTGGAGTGTCACACATTCCCCACCCCTCCCTTATGGTCACTTTTTGTTATGTTGAGTGGTTTCCCCAAAAGCTTCTCTGTTTCTGTTTTGTTTTGTTAGTACTTAATTGCTAAGAGATAGCAATTTATGGGCCAAACTGGATGTGGCATTAAATGCATCTTTATATTTAATGTGCAGATGTTTAAAAAATGCAAATAGCATCAAGTGGTGGGGAGCTGATAATTATTGGGATAGCAGAAGGCATGAAGGGTCCTGAGGAAAATCCCTCCTCTGAAGATGCTATTTGCATTGGGAAGAAATCCTCCATTGGCCCCCTGCTCAGTGCAGGGCTTCCTTAAACTTTGTAACTGTGAGCTTTCTGATTTAAAAGGAAAAAAGGTCAGACAATACCCAGTGTTAAGGACTGCTCCCCACATGACCTTTTAAGGTACTCTCCTAAGGTTATTTGATTATACACCTAAAAATGTAGAGTGTGAGGCTCAAAGTATACATTACTAGCTGTTGCCCGTGGCTTCGCTCGCGTGGATTTTAGGATTTGGTACAATTGTTTTTAAAAGAAACATGAGTTTTTTGTCCAAACTGTACGAAATATAATTTACAGGTTGATGTCTTAATGTAATAAGCAATGTTTATTGCAGACGTTAGTCGGGGCATATTGGCTACAAAACAAAGATAGTTGTTCCATTCATATACATCTAAGAATTTTTTCGTGGTGTTATTTGAAACAGACAATGAGACAGACCAAAAATTTAAAAATTACTTATTTGGCATCTGCAACCAACAACAACAACAAAAAACTATGTCAGCACTACTTTGTAAACTATATTAGTGGTTCTCCCTTCAGGTGCTAGGATGACCAGAGAGTTAGGTGAGCTCACTCTGGAGCAGGCCATGTAAAACTGCCCATGTGAGAAGCAGTCTTCCCTTAGGTCAATCCCCGCTACCTGCAAAGTCTGCCCCTGCGACTTGTTGATGGTCATGGTGAAACAAACCTTTAGGGGGAACTGGAGTCTTTTGAATTCAAGCGGATATTCTGAAGGTATAAGAGGTTCATTCGTGGTATGAACACCAACTCCCCCTGGCCAGAACCGGTGGCCACCGTCGCCTCAATCACATTTCTGTGGAGAGCTTTCACTCGCAATCTGGCGCCATTACAGAGCTTAGGTGGGTTGAGGTTCCGCAATAATATCACAGGTGCTCCCACTTTGAGAAGAAGTCTGTGTTCGTGAAGACCAGGAGGATTTAAAGTGTTCAAGAACTCAACGGGTAGTGGACTGCGTCATCACTTTGAACCACTGAGTCTACAGATTTGCACTCGATTTGGACTCCCTTGAAAGAATCAATAAGTATCTTATTGATTATGGCAGCCATGCTGTTCTTTGGTGTTAAAATGGCACGCTCACATAACCATTCTGTAGATTTCTCCATTAGATTTTCTATGTCAGGGTAAATTTTGGATGTGAGGTCTGCTAGGGAATTCACGACTGTGCCTAGGTCGGAAGGGATGACAATTTTGCTCTGAAATACGGGATACTCTCCATCACCAATTTTAAGAAGCAGTTCGGAGAACTGACCTGCAGACACATCACCTCGCAAATGAACCCTCATGTTCTTCTTGAGGGATATTTTTTTGTATAACTGGCCATAAGTAGGATGATTTGGTGCATGCCTTTACTTCATCAGCTCGCGATCCTCTAGGCACTACAGGCAAAGTCTGCCCAAAATCCCCAGCCAGTAGCACGGTGACACATCCCATCACCCCATAGTTTCCCCTGATGTCTTTAAGGGTTCTGCTTAAAGCCTCAAAAGCTCTGTTATGCGCCATAGTGCTCTCGTCCCAAACAATGAGTTTGCAATCCCGGAGCACTTGGGCCATGATGCTTTGTTTTGAAAACTCGCATAGTTGTTACCATCACTGTCAGACATTATAGAGAATTCATCCCAGTTTTCAACGACATGATCAACTATTTGTTCACGTACCTCCCAACTGAGATTTTGAATGCCATACATAATGTAAGATAGCGCCCGGAATAGGCACGCTCCATCGCCTACAATTGGTACGACTGTGTGTAGTATTATCACACCATTTACATTTAAATTTTCAATTTGCATTTTTTTATGGAGAAGAAGAAAAAGAAATAAAGCAGGTTTAAAAGGAAAAGGGTTTTTTCCCCCCCTTCCTTGAAGGCCTGTGAGAACTGTATGGAAAAGATACAGTGTCTCTGATTGAAAGTGTAAGGTTTAGGCTGGGTGCTGGCAGCAGAAAACTTTTCTGACAGAAATATCTGAGCTTAAAGTGAAATCAGGGTAATCCTGAGAGTCTTCAAGCTATTCAGAAATAAGAACTGAGGAAAAAAGTTAACAATAACTGAAAATAATAAAGCATGGCTCCTAAGAAAGCAAAGCATGTGTCTGAAGCCCAAGAGTCTGAAGAGGCAGTATTACCTGGGGGAGGGGGAAATAATGGAGCTCCACCTATTGCCTCAGAAACTGAGAACCCAGATAGTTTATAAGTTTGGGGGGCGGGGGAAAGCAAATTAGAATTTAGGAAAATGGAGCTTGAGACAGAAAAGGAGGAAAGAGAGTGAGATGAAAATGAGAAAGCTTGAAGCAGAGAGAGAAAGAGATAGGGAGTTAATAAATTCTATTTGGGGGCAGTGAGAAAGGTACACAATGTCTACCCAGTGTGTAAACACCGCAATAAACAATAATAGTATTTTAAAAGAGTGTATCCCCCACAGACAAATGATCCCAGTCAGTCAGGACTTCTTTTATATATATAAATAATTACAATTTAATATTAAAGTAATTGTAATCAGACTAATAATAACATTTTTAATGTGCTGGACGGACGCCCCGCACACAACAGTCAGTCATTAAAAAATTCTCCCCCCTTTTTCACCCCCTTAGGGATGGAATTTCCAAAAATCCTTCCTTAGTGGGTGCCTACATCATAAAAACAAAGTTCCTTCCAAATTTCACGTTCCTACGTTAGACGGTTTGAGCTGGGCGTTGGTCAGTCAGTCGGTCAGTCAGGACTTCTTTTATATATATAGACTAGCTTTTGCCCGCGGCTTCGCTCGCGTGATGAAGAGTGACCGTGCCAAGTTTGCACAGGTCGTCATTTTCCTATAGGCACTATTTGTTCGAAATCCCTTAAGGTCACTGACTGCTGTTTTGAATCGCTCCATAGGAAAGGTCCCCCGGGACTACATAATGGAATCCTAGCTCCCCCAGGACTACCAGCTCCCCCGGGACTTCCAGCTTCCCTGGGACTGCACAGTGAAAGCCCTGCCCCCTGCCCCCCGGGACCACACAATGAAATCCCTGCTCTCCTTCCCCCCGGGGACTACCCAACAATGTAATTCCAGCTTGCCCCCCCCCAGGGCTACACAACAATGAAATCCCTGCTTGCCCCCTCCCCCTCGGGACTACCCAAAAACGTAATCCCAGCTTGCCCCCCCTGGGACTACCCAACAATGAAATCCCAGCTCCGCCCTGGCTGTGGTTCATATGAACATTCTGTTTTGACGCAGGAGAGATTTGCATATCTGTTCCTGATTGGCCCCTGTGGCAGTTAATACGAAGATTCTATATGTCATTGGAGCAATTTGCAGAACTGCTCCTGAATGGCCCCTGCGAACATTCCAAGTGATGCCATTGGCTCTCATCTATTTTGGGCCGTACAGGTGCAGCGAGGGTTTTTCGGAGATTTGAACTCACCAGTCTTTGTCCTTGGGTGATGGAGAGTATGTGTGCCAAGTCTGGGGCAGATCCGTCAAAACGTGATGGAGCCTATGTGACGACGCCCCGCACACAGCAGTCATTCAGTCATTTAAAAAGTTTCCCTCCCTTCCCCCCCTTCAGAGAACATTCTAAATGGCCTAGGGGAGATTTGCATACCCAGCCCTATTGGCCCCTGCAGGAATTCATACGAACATTCTAAGTGTCGTATGGGCTATTTGCATAACTGCTCCTATTGGCTCCTGCAGCAATTCTGAGGTGAGGCCGATTTGCATAACTGCTGCCCTATTGTTTTGCCCAAAGGAGATAAGATTGTGGGGCGATTTTGCTCCCTTTTTTCACCCCCTTAGGGACGGAATTTCCAAAAATCCTTCCATAGTGGGACTCTACGTAACAAAAGCAATGTTCCTTCAAAATTTCACGTTCCTAGATTAAACAGTTTGAGCTGGGCATTGATGAGTCAGTCAGTCAGTCAGTCAGTCAGGACACTTTCTTATATATAGATAGATAGATAGATAGATAGATAAGGAAAAGCATTTGTGCTGCCAACCCACATCTCTCCAGTAATATGTAGTTGAAAAAAAATGTGATGTGATGTATTGTATTGTATTGGCATTTCCTTGCCCCTCTGCAACAGTGGCTCAGGAAGTGCAGCAGGAAGCAGTGAATATGAATGTGATGGTTTCAGATTATGTCCCCCCCCCAGTTACATATTTTCAGAGGTGAGCAATGTCCACACATCTCATAATGTGTTTTTTGGGCCTCAAGGTGACCCCTCCAAAAACCTCAACAACATGTATCATATAGATATACTCATTAGAGAGGCAAGATTGGCTCCCAGTCCTTGTTGAGGCCAGGGTACACTTTTATTTAGTGAGTTTGTTATTTTATTTCTATACCACCCAATAGCAGTTCACAACACTTGGTGGCAAACCTTGGTTTGCTTCTGCGTAGTGTGTGAAATAGGCTTGATTGGACTCAATTTTGTATTGTCAGGAGTGCAAGCTGGTCAAACAAAAGGAGAAATAATGTGCTTAAAGATTACTTCCAGTTGGGTAGAACTCCCTGAAGCAGCCTTCCCCAAACTAGTGCACTCCAGATGTTTTAATCTGGTGAACGCTGGGAGTTGTAGGACTTTGTTCTGCCTAAAAATGTATACGGTTGCACCCTTAGAAACCCTGTTCACAACCCTAGGGATGGACAAATCTGTCTGTTTTGGTTTCTCTCAGTTTCTCATTTTTCCAATCTTAAGTTCGGTTTGTCACAAACTTTGAGAATTTTTCCAGTCTTAGGTTTGGTTCATCCCAAACTTTGAGCATTTCTTTTAAATTTTGCATGAGAAGTCATATGCATTTTTGTGCACATTTCCCCTAATACATATATTTTTTGTATGCATTTTTGCCTAATATACACATTTTTGCAAGCACTTTTCCTAATTTAATGCATTTTAAACATTATTTTCCTTAATATATGCATTTTTTTTACACATTTTCTGATTGGCGAACTCCATTGCAAAATTCGGATAGGTGAGAATGTTGATGGACAACTGAGTTCTGGTGTACATAGTGGTTTGAAAGTGCAGAATTCGGTAAATTTCCATTAAAAGGTGAACTGAACAAATTTCTACCACATCCCTACGACTGAGCAGGGCTCTTGTTCAGTCACTATTACATCCTATAAAATACTATCTGCTTGGCAATAATTACACATAGGTTACCTATGATGGTGGTCTCTCACTTGAGGAACTTGCCAAAGGATGGACCAGTTAACCTTTTAGAAGGACTATAATTAAAAAAAAAAAAAAAGGAGAAGAATTTGGACAGACTTTAAAGGAGTGACGCTTCAGGGGAAAGGGAATGAAGTTTTAATAGTTTTTTAAAATTGTAATTGGCCGTGTGTGTGTGTGTGTATGTGTGTGTGTGTTGAGTCTTCAGGACATGCCAGCTAGAAATGTAAACAAATTATCCATCATATTTTTAACCAGTTTTTTATGTTCATAAATGTATAAATATAATTAAAAGCAAACCCTCTATGGTCCCTTGTTCCAATGCTTTTCTTGTTCAAAATCTTACTTGTTTTAATTTTTAAGCCATTTGAATATACTTTTATCTTTCCACAAGCTGACAATGCAGGAGTATATTTTTCTTCCTTTCTTGAGTTTGGGGTTCTTGAGAGTTGGAAGGAGAGGTGATTGTGAGGTTGTGTAACTGGTTGTGTATCTCAGGGCTCTCCAACCTTGGGTCCCCAGATGTTGCTGTCCTACAGCTCCCAGCATACCCAGCCAGCATGGCTAATGACAAGAGATTCTGGGAGCTGTAGTCCAGCAACATCTGGGGACCCAAGGTTGAAGAGCCTTGGTGCATCTGCTCTATGCTTTGTAAGACTAATAACTAACTAGAAAGTATTTATGAAGAAAAAGGGTCTACCCTTGACCTGTAAGAAAGTAATAAACCATTCAATGCTGCTCAGGTTCCAGCACACCTGGACTTAAAGCAGGGTTGCAGAACCTCAGGCCTGGGTGCAAATCTGGTCATCCGGGGTTCCCCAGAAGGCCGTGTTCCCATCCCCTTTTCCCCAACCACTGATCATTAGGTGGTTTCATGGCTTTTGTGCATATTTTCCCATTCTAAAAGGTTGAAATGCCCTCTCCTAAGGCTTAGTTACTGGTAGTAAGAGCTTTAACCTAAAATATGCAGGTATCCCTTGCTGTGATGGAGTTTGGAGCCATGTACCCACAAGGTACAAGGTGTAATCAGCCGCTCCAATCCAGATTTCTTGGGGAGCAGGTGCTCTGATGTGTCCATGGAGGTCTCAAAGCTGTAAGAGCGTATTCCTCCATTTCAACAGTGTGGTGCATTCCAAACATCATTTCTTTTTATCTTTTACATGTGTGGGTTGGTCCCCTCCATTTAAATGAATTGGGAACCTTATATATACCAAGAGATCCATATAGACAGATCTCTGGAGTACAGCATCAGTTTATGTGAGCACATGTATATAAGGGAATGTCAGCATGGCACTTGTCTGAACTCTTCATAGATTTCATAGATCATAGAGTTGGAAGGAGCCTACAAGGCTATCGAGTCCAACCCCCTGCTGAATGCAGGAAACTAGGAGGGGTCTCCCATCCAAGTAATAACCAGGCCTGACCCTGCTTAGCTTTCCACGCTCAGACAAGCTGAGCCAACATCTTGGTTTAGTTCTGTAGTGTTAAATTAGAAGTACAGGAAGAATCCATCAGGAAGGATTGTGCTTCATTCCCACTTTTGAAACCGAAAAGACTATGCAGACACTGCATGAATGGCCATTGCTCATCCCTGTCTGTGGTGCCAATGTCCAGGAATGAAAAGAGATCCTGCGCAGTACCTGCATCTCCATATATGTACTGCAGAATGTCCAAACACTTTCAAAAGCTCCACACATGTGTGTCCTGGGAGTGGGAGATGAACACATATTGAGGGCACCAGGTTGGGAAAGTCTGCCTTAGAAGAGGGTAAGTAAACTTTCAATTCAACCCCCCCCCCCCATGCAAGATGTTTACTGAGGAATTCAATGAGATTGTATTGGCTTTTGACATGTATAAGGATCTGTCAAGGAGATTGTTCTTTAGAAGACTTCCCCACCTCCTCTTTCCATTTCTTATTTATTTATTTATTTATTTATTTCATTTTATTTTTATCCCGCCCAAAGCTGTAGCTCTCTTCTTCTGCAAATCACATGCTTGGCATGTGATGGTGGTACGTTCTGTTGACCGCAGAGAGAGGAAAATTCACATTGCTGGTCTGCATTTTTAATAATGCAACTCATTTACAAAAGTTTCCCCAAATGTAAGAATTTTGAATGAATTTTTAATTCTAAACTTAACATTAAACTTTAACATGTATCTGGAGTTCCCAGTTAAAGAAGTTGTTCTTATAAGACTTGAGGAGAAATTTCAAACTGGGAGATAAACCACTTAGGACTCAGAACTGGAGAACAAATGTCATGCTCTACAGTGGCTTAGTGGTTAGAGTGTTGGACTGGGACTCGGGAGATCGGAGTTCTAGTCCCCGCTTGGCCATGAAACTCACTGGGTGACTTTGGGTCAGTCACTGACTCTCAGCCTAACCTACCTCACAGGGTTGTTGTGAGGATAAAATGAGAGGAGGATTATGTGGAAGCCACCTTGGGTTCCTTGAAGGAAAAAAGGTGGGGTATAAATATAATAAATAAATAAATACATACATACATACATACACCTGTAGGATTTTGTGGGATTTGCACTTGAGTGGGAAAAGAGAATTTTAGGATTCATCCTATCTTCGTCCTTGCCAAGTTTAATCTGAACATGTGATTGGCTCCATTCCCTCCTGTTTCATTTCATTATTTATAGACCACCTTTCAGGGCTACCCCATCCAAGGTGGCTCACAACATATCAAAACACAAAATTTTACAACCATAACATTGTAATGTAAAGCAACACATCTAAAAAATATAATAGCAGCAGCATCTTAAAATAGATATCAGCAGAATAAAACAGTCCTAGGATTATTCAAAGGCTGACTGGATTTTTTTTTTAAATTTAGAGAGTTCCAAAGTGATAGGGCCACTATAGAAAAGGCCCTGTCCCTTAAACTAGGGACATAAGAACTGCCTTACTTGATCAGATAAAGGCCCATCTAGGGTAACATTCTGTTTCCAACAGTGCCCAACCAAATGCTTCTGGAAGCTCACAAGCAGAACATGAAGACCATGGTCTTCTTTCCCTGTTGTTTGTCCCTGCCTCTGGTATTCAGAAGAACACTGCTTCAGTACATGGAACTTTCATTTAGCAATCTTGGCTAATTGCCATCAATAGGTGGTTCCTTAAATTTGTGTAATATTTTTAAAAAGCCATCTGACCTACTAGTCATCATCACCATACCATGTAGTAGCGAGCGCTAAGGCAGAAGGTAGATCTCTGAGTGATTTGCAGTAGAATGGCAATGGTTTCTGCCTACCAACAGTTTAATGATAGTAAGTAAAATTGATAGCTAGTAAAAGATATAGATATAAATATATGCATGTGCCAAGGCTAGCCTTTTACTAATTGCTTATCTCTTAGCCTTAGGGCTAAACTGCATGATATGTTAAATCCATAGCATGCAGCTTAGCCTTTCTTTTTTATTTACACCTAAGCAAATAGGATCCTCCTGATCCAGATCAGGACCACCGTGCATCAGTAGGGGAGGTTCAAACATTCCCTTCCCGGTAGTTAGTTTTCCTAAGGCAGCTTGCTTTACCTGTGTGTGTGTGTGTGTGTGTGTGTAAGCAAGTTTAGGAAAACAAATGGCTGAGTGGTCCTGATCTGGATCAGGTCCCACAACTCACATGTAAGTCAAAAAGACAGGCTAAGCTGCATGCTACGCATTTAATGTATTGTGTAGTTTAGCTCTCAGTGTTCCACATCTGTAAAATATGAGTATTAATTGGTTGCCTTTAACTAGGTCGTTGTGAAGCATACTGGCCGCTTTGAGAATTCTGTGCTAGAATGTTTGATCTTTAGCAGGTTCAGATGTAGATTTGTATATACAGTGTACAGCTCATAGGGTGCAGCAGGTAATTGACTCCACAGTCCACACACCCCAACTAATTTGCTCCTGGACCTCAAGGTTCTAATAAAATAAAATAGACCCCACAAGCCTGAAGTCTTCCCAACCCTGCCCTAAGGTAGTTGGGTTCCTTCCCAGAGTTGCTAATAAGAAGGCTGCTAGATAACTTGGTTTCTCCCCCCCTGCACTCTCCCCATCTCCTCCCACTGCACTCTCCCCACCTACCCCCCAGCGCTCTTTTTCTTCTCCTTTGGTGGTATCCCCATTCCTTTCTCCCCTTCTTCCCTTGCCTTAGTAGAATTTAAATGTCCATGTTCCTAGAAAGCTTATAGAAGGCATTAGAACTAGTTCACAGCTCCTTTGGTTGGCTCATTGTGGTTGTTGCACCAACTACCTCCAACTAACTGCTCTTTTTGTCTTTCTATACTATTAAAGCAAGAAGCAAGGCCCCTTCCCGGCAAGCACAGGTGTTGCCTTGTTTTCATGCCACTCTTCCGCAGCAACTCCCAGCTAATTCACTGCTGCCCATTCGTTTGGCTCAAATTCACAGCCCACTCTTTTGGCTTTAGCGGCTGTCTTGGCAGGGTCATGTTACCAGGTTTCCATTCTCCCCCTTAGAGCAGGGGGTGGGGGAGGAACCAGGGCTTGGTGAATTCTATCTCCTTCATCCAGAATGTCTTTTTCCCCCTTTCCCTGTCTTCTTTCATGTTTGAATAGGGAAGGAAACTATTTAAAAAATGAGCAAGTCTTGATTGCAGTTTGTGTAATTTTAAGCTGTTTGTAAAGGACAGAATGATCTTCCTTTGTCATTCTGCATGTACTTTGGGCCTTAAAGGTTTACAGTGCAATCCTATAATGTCTACTTAGAAGTACATCCCATTGAGTTAAATGGGGCTTACTTCCAGGTGTGAGCGGGCCGGGTATAGAATTGCAACCTTACTGTATTTCTCTATGCCTTAATTAATTGGAAATTGCCTCAAGAATTCTGCAGAAATATCATTGAGAGAAGCTTGCCAAAAGCCTTTGTTCAAAGGTGAAATGCCAAAGGAAAGAAAGAATCTTCTGCAATATCCCCTCTGCATTTAGAATGTACTCCTCTATTTAGTTGAGTTTGCATCCAAAGCCTGCAGGGCAGGCCAGAGCATGGCAATTTATAATCCATGTTATGGATTAGCAACCTGAGTGCATGCCATTTAAGTAGGCTTTTCTTTGAGCCAAGACTCAGTTTGCAGCATTAGAGTCCTTATCACCCATATTACACTTTAGTGAGGACTTTTTCTTCCAATACTTGCAGGATAGCTAAATGAGAGAGTGCCTCCAAGCATGTATAAAGTGTCTCTCACTACCCCGTGTCTGAGATTTGGGTGCAGAGCATCCCCACATGCTGTATTTTAAAAAGAAGCTGAGCATGTGCATCTTCACTGTATTGATGGTATAGCAGAGTCACCAAGTTAGGACGTAGCATACTCTGTCCCTCCCTAGTTAGGTTTGGTTGGCATGGTGAACTCCTATGGACTTTGCGCTGAAAAAAATCTAAGACGACAAGACGGAGGTTACAAATCCAAGTCAGACTATCTGGTTGACCTCGGTAGTGGTACTACTACAGAATATGTAGTGTGAGAATATTTTGAGTGCGGAGGAACATTGCCAAATACAATGTTAAGCAGAGTATCTGAAGAAGTGGGTTTTCCATTGTGAACCTGCCCACTCACTGAGATTATCTTCAGAGGCTCTGCTCCAGATGTCACTGCTTTCATGATTTTTTCTGCTGTGGCACCACAACTTTGGAACACCATCCTTTGAGAGGGTTCCTTGTGGCTTTACAGTGCAATGCTTAGTGTGATTGGAGGAGGGGTGCAAAGTGGCAGGTTGTTCACAATGACCAAAGCCCTGCCAATTCATTCTGGCAAAGATGTCAGGTAGACTTGCCTTTTTTGTCCTATGTGGTTTTTTATTCCCTCCCCCATTGCTTCCAATATTGGGGCGGTGGGGATTAGATGGGGAACCCAGTCCTGGTCCATCACTGGCGAAGTGGATCCAAGGCTGCCTCCATTCTGATCCTGCCCCACCCAAAGAACATGCCATTTAGGGATCTACTAGTTAGAACAATGTCAGTGATAATCACACCAGCAGTCTTTTCTGCAACCTAATGTTGGCTTCTAAGATGGATGCTCACCCTCCCCCCCACACACACAAATGGCAGAACTCTTCTCCACCAGCAGAGATGGTGTCCCATCCAACCCCCTGTTAGACAGCTGTCCAAGGGGGTTAGGATTGCTCTGTTACACATCAACTGAAAAACTTTTATAATCTCTTATAATCCAAATTAAATTTTGTTTTTACTGCTGCTGATTTGTGCTGTTTATTTATTTTAGTGCAAGTCATCTAAATAGCTGGAAATGTGTGGTATAAATATATTAAAATAACAAATAAATAAATAAATAAATTCCAGGTTTTTTCAGGGCTCCTAGGACATTTTTTAAAGGTCCTCAGCACAAATAGCATATGGACTGTGATTAACTAGCATATGCGGTACAAAAGTGGAAACCTCAGTGTTCACTGAAAAGAAGGAAGCACAAATGATTTGTGTTTCCTCCTGTTCCCTGTATCTCTCAGTCATGTCTAAAAGGGAATGTTCATTTTTCCAACAGGAAGAGACGCGCCACCTGTTCTAGTCTTAGGATGTGACGCATATCTTCACAAGAAAAGATGTAAAAGTTCCCCATTGGCCATAATGGAGAAGTGCAGAGAACAGGAAGCACAAGTCAACAGTACTTGCTCTTCTGTTTGCTTATTGGCCTGTCTGAAATGTCTCGGGCAGCACAATCCAGTGAGGCTGCCCATAATCCTCCGGACTTGGAGGATTATGGGCATCCTATGGAGGGCGGGAGGAGCACAGAGGCAAAGGTCGCCTCCGCACTTCTCCCGCTCTGCGAAAGACTTAGACAGCTGATTTTGGTTGTCTGACAGTATTGCCGCTGAGTGTGAGGAGGGAGGCTGAGGTGCCGCCAGGATACTATGTATGCTGCCAGAGCCTGTCCCCTCCCCGCCCACAAAACTCCAGCTCTGAGGTCATTCTGCCAGCCTTCGATCTGTTTCCAGTGTGGTTCTTTCTGTGCCAGCTGCGAGGGCAGAGGGAGGGCGCTCCGAGTTCAGAGTCCCAGCTCCGACCTCTGAGCGTGTTTCCAAGGTCGGAGCTGGTACTCCAAATTATCTTATGGCCATCTAGACTCTGTCTAGCAGCAATAGGATTTCGCCCTAAGTTGGCAGAGATGCTTCCAGTCCTTTGGCTTGTAGATAAAGGCTTGTAAACATTATTGGCTAAACTAAAGACTAAACAAACAAACATATATATATATATATATATATATATATATATTTATTTATTTGGGGGACATGTTTTAAGGAGAAGTCCGTCATGTTTTGAGTCAAAAGTAAGTAGAATCCATCACAGGGTTGTTACGTCTCTTCCTTAAATTTTGAAAGCATTTTTGTGTAAAGATGTAACATGAGTCCTAAGCTTCAGTTCTGCACTCTTAAAAAGGCAAACCCCCCCCCCCCCAAGTTTCTGAAGCATTGACTTGTTTAGTTGACATTTTACTGGCTTGTAGTGTGTCATGAGGAAAACATATGAACAAAATGGTTTGGTCCTTTGGGATACTTGTAGATATACATAGAAAGTATGTATATCTACAAGTATATCTACAAGTACGATGTATACATAGAAAGTTCAAGCACTATTCATTTATAGATTTTATTAAGGAGAAATATTTTAAAACTAAGGATCTAAGGATGTTAAAACCTTCCTCAGATTGTGTTGTGTAAAGAGGCTTTGAAAGTGTCCGGCAGTGTCTGGATCTTTGGGTAGGGGAGAAGTTGCAGGGGGTGGGGAAGCAGACAGGCACAGGTGTGTGTGTGGGTGGTGGGTGGGGGAGATTGTGCTGTTATTGTTTAAACAGCACCTGAATTCTGGCCAGACTAACGTCTGAAGTCACAGACTGGTGGCATGGTAAAAAAAGAAAGAAAGAACAGAAAGGGATGAATAAGGCATGGGGGGAAAGGCAAGAAAGGAAGCAGGATGAATTAAATAATCTAGAGCAGCCTTCCCAACCTCATGCCCTCCAGATGTATTGAACTACAACTCCCATCATTCCATGGTAGCATGGCCAATGAACTAGAGCAGGGGTAGGCAACGCAGTGCCTGTAGGCACCAATGTGCCCCAGACACCTTTTTGGGGGCCCACCAAGGTGCCCTACCCCTCCCCTCCCACTTTTAAAAATACATATTCTAAATAACACATTTCTTGCCAGCACCTGGGATCCCTTCAAAGCAAAGCGAGGGCCTCAAGCAACTGCCATCTTATTTCCTATAAATGCCTCTGGGCTACACATTGACTAGCAACACCTCCCATGGCCGCCAGTGGTGGTACCCTCACCCTTCCTGGAGCTTCATATTACCACCAGTTTGGAAGCCAGTGCCCTGTAGAAAACACATAGGCTGCAGTCCTATGCATACTTACCTGGAAGTAAGTCCCATTGAATTCAGTGGGAGATAGTTCTGAGCAGACATGCATAGGATTGCACTGTTAATATATGAAGCAGTCCAAAGTCTTAAATGAAGATTAGTTCCAAAACATTCTAGCCCAGATGGATAGGGATTTAAAGGCATGTAGTCAAACTTCTTCAGACCTAAATATTCTTGCCTGGTTTCATTAGCTTGTTGAAAGAATGTATCTTATCACCAATCAGATAGAGCAACCCTGGTTGTTCTTTGCTTTATCAGAGGAACTTTTAGGATAATGATAGAGTTTTGAAAAGTAATCCAAAGTTCAAAAAATAAAGCATCATAGGCATACGTGATACTTCATAGCAAGCTGAAAAACTGCAATCTCTCCTCGCCCCCCAAAAGTGACCAATTAGCTTTTGAGAATGAAAACAAACCATACTTAGGCCTGTTTATTTAATTCAATATTTTAAAAAATATTTTGTTATATTATCAAAAATGCAAAATACACCACGTTCGGGATGTGTGAATCCACAAAATGCAAGCTAGTCGAAGTTCTCTGAATTCCATCTCAAAACTCGTTCCAACTCGAGTCAGTATAAGATTGTGAGCTTTGTTTTTCTTGTTTGCATGAAAATCCATGCATATTTTTCCAAATGTATACATCAGTTGTGCACATTTTTGAAATGTGCACATCCTTCTCCCATTGATTAAATTAGTATTTGTGTGCATTTTTCAAAAGTACACATTTTTCATGCATATTTTTCAAATGGATGCATGCTGTCGAATGCATTGTTTTGGATCCAGAAATCACATTGCAAGCTTGGAAATGTATGGACTTTGACCACAGATTGCACCCAAGTCCATGATCAGTCTGGAAGGTGTGAAATGGGTAAATCCTGATCAAGAACGAACTAAAATGAATTTCTCATATATCCCTAACAATGTTTAGTACATTAAATTACCTTAAAATATCAAGGTTAAGGGGGAAACAAACAAACAAACAAACAAGACAAAAAATAGGCTAGTGTATATCTAAAATAGCTTATAGCTATCAGGTTGTATCCAGCAATGGCTTTGCCTAGGAAGATAGCACTTCTTCTGCTTGCACAAATGTACCTGACTTTTTGCCAATCCTCCGTACCCACTTAGGCCCCCCATCCCTTCTAAAAGCTGTTCCTAAAAGTTGTGGGATATTCTGGTACAGAATGGGATATGGCACAGAGGGCTGCAGTGGGGTGGGGGATCAGGGAAAATTGGGTGTTCCAACCTGAATGAGCAAAGGCACTTTCTGCTCAGGCAAAGCCACCATTGGATAGAACTCATTGTATTTAATTTTATATGTGATATTACATGGGTGTGATAAAACAATGCATAATTTAGGGGGGGGGGGGAGAGAGAGAGAGAGAACGTTTGTTTAAATATCTCAGTGCCTTGTTATTTCTGGAACATGCATCTGCGTCATAGCTTGGGTTTTTCCAGACAGTCATAATGGGAGCAGGGAACAGTGCCACCTGAGGTCTTGTGTAGACTCCCTGTGGAGAGGATGTTGACATCCGAAGCGTAGGGACTTAGAAAGCAGTTTGGTTTGAGGGCCAGGAAGGGAGTTTGTATCTCTATTCAGACTGTGTGGTCACATGAGCAATTGTGAATAGCTCTAGGATAGGGGTTATTCATTACACAGTTCTCACTATTCTGAATTATGGATTGTGTTACCACACCCTTCCCTTGTGATACAGGAGTAAATTCTTCACACCACATAAACAAGATCACACTTTCATACTCTGCATTAATTAATCTATGAGTTCTATTAATTAATCTGTAAGTTCTATTATGTCCTAGTTCCATACTCAGAATCACAAAAATAGCTTAAAAACTCCACTTTACAGTAAACATGTATTAACAGGGTAGAAAGGATAGTTCAAGGTGTTGGAGATAATTATTCTGCATTAAGTGATCTTGAATATCCACTGTTAGTTCGGTATACTGTTCATACACTTCTTTATATACATGAGTACATAACCTACATTTTCCAATCTGTAGGGAGTCATAATAGGATATCTCAGAGGTCTCCTATGTCATTCTTTCTAGAGAAAATTAATCGCTCTTTCTGTGATGCAAAGAGGCATCCTGGGATCAATTAAAGAACCAGGCTGAAATTTTAAATCAATGATGTGATTAATCAACTACATTTTAAACCACAAATTAAAATCTGGCTCCTTCTTAATCAGTGGGGTTGATCATAATCTAAATCTTTGGGACTTTTGCAGGTAACATTGATCTGTTGATTCTTTCCCCCTTACCTACTGATTTATTTAGAATGGGTGAAATCCAGCATTGTGCAACTGAAAGGCAAGCTCAAACAGTGCAGACTGGAATAAATAAGTCTTTAAAATCCTTGTAATGGCCAACAAGTAGGGGGCCATATGCACATCCACAGAGAAGGAATTCCAGAGATGTGGGGCTGTCAAGGTTCCGCTACTGCAGGGACCCCTTGATCTGCCTTTGGGAGATCTCTGCCTCTTCCCAAAGCCTCTCTAGGTTATCAAGTCCTTTGCCTGCTTCCAGTAACGTGGGTGTAGGCTGTAGACGTGGTGAATAAGTCACTCCAAACTCCAGGGTAAACAACAACACTTTACTATTAATATTAGGGTCTTTACTTAATAGAGTGGTTATAATTCAAAAGCAAGTATGATAAAAACAAACAAACAAACAATCCAATGTTCTCTAGTATAACTTCAGACTACCTATTTCCTATGCAATCAGCCAGTTTCTCTTTCGCTCTCTCTCTGCTTCTCTCTGCTGTTTCTGTGCTGCTGCTTCCAGCACTCTCCCAGCACACACACTAACTGCTAGCTGACCACACCCCACATATATAGTCTTCCCAGGACTGGAAGGTTATAATCATGTGACCTTGAATAGGATATCTAATTCTTAACTTCTATTGGGTAACTTAAAACTCTCAAACTCCCCCTCCCATCCAAGTGTTTGGGCCTTCAGGCTTCACTACTCGAGGGAAGTGTTTGGGCCTTCAGGCTTCAACAAACTCAAGCCTGAGTAGGCCTCAATCTTTTACAGGGGCCACTTCAGAAAATACCCTTTCCCTTCTCCTTTCCATTCTCATAGCTCTCACTGGTGGACTGAGATCAGAGCTTAAGATGCTCATCTTAAAGCTCATGCAGGCTCATATGCGTGCAGGTGGTCCTTCAGATAACCTGAAGGGCAGCCAATGGCCATGCCACCTGGGAATGATGGGAGTTGCAGTTCAACACATCTGGAGGGCACTAGGTTTGGGAAGGATGGCATAGGGCTTTAAAAGCTAATTCCTGCACCTTAAATTTGGCCTAGAAAGAAATAGGCACCAATAAAAGTAGCATAGAATAGGTGTAACATGATCCCAAAGCCTAGCTCCTACAAGCATTCCAAAAGCTTAGCTCCTACAAGCATTGGTGCTGAATTCTGCACCAATTGCAGTTTTGCAACTTTCTTTAAGGGCAGCACAATATGAAGCACATTACAGTAGCAAAACCTGAACATAACCAGAGCATGATAGGGATGGGCCACCCGCCCAACACTCGACTTTCGGCGCATGAGCCCAGTGCTCCCGGTGCACTAGCCAAGCTGAGCGCCAGAGCCAGCTGAGGTACTCGACGGACTTCCGGGTCCCCAGCGCTACATTGTTTACATAGAAAATTACGGTCTAATTTATGCAAATTAGGCCATTTTCTACATAAACAACGTAGCACCGGAACCCAGAAGTCATTTCCCTCGGCTTGGCTCGCAAGAGTCAAACCGGGGAAAAGGTAGGGCAAGTGGAGGTCAGGGGGTTGAGCCACCCCCCAATTGAGCTCCGCGCATATCCCTATTACTGAACCAAGGTCAACTTTCTCTAGATAAGGCCACAGCTGGCCAACCAGCCAAAGCTGGTAAAAAAAAGACAATCCTAGTTACCAGCATCTGCATAGTAAGTGCCAAGTTCAGAAGAACCCCCAAACTGTGAACCTGGTTCCTAGGGGGAGTGCAGCACCACCGAGAGTCAGTTGCACACCTCCATCCAGATCAAGAGATTATCTCACCTACAACACTTCCAACTTGCAATCATCCATTCCAAAACTGACCCCAAACTTGCAATCACTGTTCAAGGTTTCTACTGGTTCCTTGGGTTTAGAAGATGGAAACAAGAAGCAGAGCTGTGTGTCATTTGCAATTGCAAATGATGACTTTTTAGCTCTGGATGACAACACTCAGCGGTTTCATGTAAGTGTTAAAAAGTATGGGATCAAGATGGAGCCTTGAGGCAACTCAAAGGCCAGTGGCCATTGGTTGCAACAGTACTCTCCTAGCACCACCTCCTAAACCCTTTCCATCAGATAGGACCTGAACCACAATAATACTATGGCCGCAAGAGTCAACCTGGAGACAGTTCAGAATGATGGAAAAATCTGTCAATTTCGGTTTCTCTCTGTTCTTCATTTTTCCATCCTTAAATTTGGTTAATCCTGAACTTTGCAAATTTCTCCAGTCTCAAATTTGGTTGTTCCAATTCGAAAGCTTTTTGTGTGCACATTTCTCCGAATACATGCATTTTTGTGTGCATTTTTGCCAAATATACACATTTTTAAAATTGTATAATTTTATAATTGTTGTAAACTGTCCAGAGAGCTTCGGCTATTGGGTGGTATAGAAATGAAATAAATAATAATAATAACAATTTTTTTGCAAGCAATATCCCTAATATAATGCATTTTTGAACATTGTTTTCCCTAATATGACTTTTGTACACATTTTTTACTGGAGAAATCCACTGCAAAATTTGGAGAAGCGCTAATTTTGAAAAATAATTGAGCTTTGGTTCACATAGTGGTTCGAAAGTGCAGAATTTGGTAAGTTTGCATTAAAGTGCAAACTGAATGAATTTTTCCCCTTCCCTACCCATGAGGACATGTGTATCTATAATTTCTGTCTGGTGAACATTATCTCAAGTGTTGGCATACATGTTGAGAACAGAGATTCACCACATTCTGTTGAATTTTGCAGGATCTGGGAAGAAGCACCTCCTCGTGTTATGTTTTTACTACCCAAAAATGATGTGTGTATATGAAAACCTGGGCTTATTGAGAAGTGTCTCTCTTCCTATCTCTCTCTCTCTCTCTCTCTCTCTCTCTCTCTCTGTGTGAGAGAGAGAGAGGTGAAACTAAAGTGACTGAGTAAGCTTCACTTACTTTTGTTTAATTGATGCTAACTTCTGTCCTCCTGCCAGAAAATCTCTGTCCCTCTGGTCACATTCATTTAAGAAATGCTTAATGGGAAGATCTCTCCTTGGCATTCCTAAAGACAATTTAATCCTGATATCTTGAGCTTTTGGGTTAAAGAAGAGCAAAGGTTTCTGTATGTTCACTGTATTCAGTGCTGTGCCCCTCTGCTCAGATCTCAGGAATACCATGATGTGTACCTTCCATTTGAGTTCTCAACTTTGCCACAGGACAGAATTCAACACTGCTTTACACTAGTGATAGACAAACCCTTCTCTCCCCTACAAATTCAGTTGGGAATTGGACATGGCAAACTGAGGTATTTAAAAACATAAAATAGCCTAGTTAATTCTGAACCTAATTCAGAATAATGCTTCTCTCATAATGCTTCTGATGAGATAATTGGAAGCATGACAAGATCTGGATCCCTACCACAGATCTGCTCCCTTGATCCTGTGAGTACTCAATTTCCCCTTACCTGCCTTCTGTGGGATTACAATCCAAGCCAGAGGAGAGCTATGCAAATAAATGGCCTGGTTCAGAATACTACAATGCTTTATGGGTTGACTCCAGACTTAGGGCCAAAAAAGACATTACTTGAATTTTTTCCCCATTTTACTCTAGAGTGGGTACGGGGGGGGGGGAAGATATGGATCAGGCCCATAACAGGAAGAATGGGTTAAAACCCTGATCCCCAGACTAGGGTATCAATCCAGACAGGCCCTTGCACCTGCTCTAGAGTAAAAGTGAAAAAAGGCATAGCTGCTAGCTTCGTCTTTTGGGTAATGTCTGTTTTGGCTGTTTCTTTTTTATGCTGAGAGGAAGTTCACCTTTTCATGGTGACTCACATGATTTTATGAATGATGCCATGCCATGAAATCATACTCGATGAGATCATGGACACTAGTAAATAAAATCACATTGCCACAGCCGATTAGATTAAACAGTAGTGAAGAGAAATGGGAGCACAGGCAGTCAGGCCTGAGAAGAAGAAAAATGGCGCCAAGAAGCAGCAGTCATCACGGAAACCAAAGGGAGCCAAGCAGCATCAAAACAAAACAAATGCTCAGTGAAGCCAATATTTGGCACGGGGGTGAAGGGGAGGGAGTTAGTTCAGCTCTGTCACATACACTCATTTCAAAGTAACTATCAAAATTAAAGGGACAACCATATTTTCTGTAGGGATTGGTGAGGATTTTGTATCAATTTGGTTTTGATAAGAATTTACCAAAATGTGCCAAGTTCTCCATGTTCGGGACTAAAGGAATTTGAGATTAAAAAAAAAAAAAATCAACTGTGGGAGAAATAAAACAAATGACATTTGTCCATCCAGACCTAGAACTTTGAGTGCTTTGCTCTCAAAGATCTGGATTTGAATCCCTGTGTATTCTTCAACCATATTGCTGAATTAGGGTGGCCACCTTTTTTTCTGACAAGCTCCTCAACTTTAATAACTGCATGGCAGAGGCAGGTACATTGTGATCCTCTCGTGGTGGGAATAGCTGTACCTATTGAATTTGACTGGTGCAGATGGGTGATAATTTCATTTCAGTTCATTTTTGATAAGAATTTACAAAAGTTCATATTCAGGCGAGAAGGAACTTGGGATTTTAAAAAAAAAACTGAACATGGGAGAAAGCAAAGCCGACAGATTGACCCATCCCTAATTTTCTGTGAGCAGAAGCTGCCAGTTTTACAGCTCACAAATCTGGTGCATTGGGGTTCTGGCAAATGAATTACATGTAGAAGTCACCAATGACTTCCATGAACCGGGAGCGCCTGTGAACTGGCTCTGAGACTCCACACGCTGATGAACGAAAAATACCACAGCTCCACAGTGTCTTGCTGTTTTCCTATTTTTGATTTCCCATCCTTCAAACAAGTCTTCTAAATCCCTAGGGCAGTGTTCTCCAACCTTGGGTTCCCCAGATGTTTTTGGCCTACAACTCCCAGCATGCCCCAGCCAGCTATGTTGGCTGGGGCATGCTGGGAGTTGTAGGCCAAAAACATCTGGGGACCCAAGGTTGGAGAACACTGCCCTAGAGAGTATGAGGAGGATTTCATGTTTATTTTTGTAACAAGGGAGAGCAACTCCCTCTTTTTTTATTAATGTTATTTGTATGGTGATAATTATTTAATATTTTTAATATATTGACCAAGAATATACAAAGCACTCTCATGCTCACCAAGATTCATCAGGCCCCTATAGCAAAATTTACAGTCCTATGTTCTCAGTGCTTGTCTCTAACAGGGCATTAAACAGCGGTGCTGAAACTATGTCTTACCTTCACCCATCTGTCCCACTGCCAATCTGTCACCCTTATTCTTCAACACACACACCATAGATGATTCCATCCTACCCTGCAGCAGTGGCTATTGGCTCCAATGTCAGTGGGGTGGTGTATCCACTCCGGGTCCTAGCCTGAACTTTAAAGGAGCTATCCATGGTGCTGAATCTAAATTTTTGCTAGGGTTCAGCACCATGGATAACTCCTTAAAAGTTCAGGCTAAAACCCAGAGTGGATACACCACCCCACTGACATTGGAGCCATCAGCCTCCACTGCTTCCCTGTATCTATTCACTCAACTCCCCAGGGGCCAAGTTTCCGTAAGCCTCTTGGGGCCCTTTTCCCCCCTCTGTCCTGATCTATTATTGATCATGTTTGTGCCTTGAGTAGTTTTCTTTATTAGGCAGTTTATCACCATGTTACCTTTTTCAGGGAGAAGAAGGAAATTTACGCTTTTGACCATAAATCATTTACAAGGCTGCTGGGCCATTAATGTATTTTTTATGGCTCGGCAAACAGAAAATAGGAACAAGCCCCTTGGCTGAGTCTCCCTGACCTGTTTCAATTCCCCTGCCTCTGCCTTGGACCCCCAATTCTGAGAGCAAGCGGATGCATCCTTCTGCAGAGATACCAGCAGTTCTCTCATCTCCCCAGAGGGTCTGCATTGCTGTGTCAGCAAGGGAATGCACGCTGCCGCTGCTGACTATACTTGGCACCGATCCGCAACGCAGTGCATCTTTGCTGACTTGGCTCTGCTGAATGAATTTGAACAGAGAAATTGGGGGCTGACGAGGAGAGAGCAAGTGGCAGCAGCAGCAGCAGCATTGCTGTTGCTTGCAGCAGATACCGGAGAGGCTCTTTAATTAGATTTCTGCCCTTTGTGCTCTGCGTTACTGATTTCACTTGAGGTTTTGCATGCTCTCTAGTATCTCGTATGGGGTAGGTCCGGGCTGAGCAGGTGGGATGGAGTCTTACTCATTAAGGGGGGTGCTTTTAATGTCCCTGTGGCCAATGTAGACCACAGGTTAGGCAACCTGGGTCCAAACCCCAGCTTGGGAAACTCGTAGATGAAAGATGATTTCAAGTGTATACCTAAAAATGTCAGTTGTAAATATGCCCAACAGTGCATCATAGAGGTACATTTGTCAGGGAGCTGTGATGGCTGTAGTTGCCTGTCGAGAATACACTCAGTAGCAAAGCATAATGTTTGAATTGGCCCCAAGGGATTTGGGTCTCCTTCCGTCTAATACCATGTTAGGAAGAGGACTGATTTGCGTGTTGATGCTACAAATAACTTCAACATATCTTGCAAAGCCCTTTGAAATAAACAGGGTAGTTGTAATTTGTTCCTGGACAAGTTCTCATTGGGTGAGGAAATGAATTAATTCGTTATAAAAGTTGGTCATATCACTTAAATTGGAAACTTCATTTTTATTAGATCCTTAAACTCTTAGAAAGATTGTCCTTGATCGTTCACTGCCAAATATTTTAAAAGGTGTGTGGGAACTTGGGATGTTGGGTGGAAAGTTTAAACGTCAGTGCAACCACTTCTGTTGTAGATGACATTGCATCACTCTATTGATGTGGTGTATCTCGATAAGAGCACTTCTGCTTGTTAATTCATTATCTGATTTAGCTGATTTGCAGAAAGCAGACCCTTCATATACATGTTAGGCTAGCAGGGAGAGGCAGCCATTTTGCACCCGAGGGCACATTTGGCAATTGGAGAAATTGTCTTAGGCACCATCACAAATTTACTGCCATGGAAGGCATGGCAAAGGACAAGTAACCTGCCCAAAAGACTGAATACAAGACAGAGGCTGCCACTTTGCTTTGAAGCAATCCCCACTGCTGCCAAGAAAATGTGTGTGGGGGTTTTAAGTGGGAGGGGCTAGGGCACCTCAGCTGGTGCCAAGAAAGGTGTCCAGGGGTGCATTGCTGTGTATGGGCTCCATGTTGCCTACCCCTGGGCTAAAGAAACCTGACTTGAACCTGAATTGTGAGTGAATTCTCCCAGAAAATACAAGAGGTAGGGAGAGCATCTACTAAGTATTTAGAAATTGGTCTCTCATCCTATTTGGCAGCCTTGATTCATCAAAGCATGTAAAGAGTCATTGAGCCTTAGCAGTGCAGTTGTTACAAAATTCCTCTGCAGCCAAATGAAAGTGCAGGGACCTCAAGGTCTAACCGTTAAGAAATTAGCAGTTTCTAGACTTGGCCAGTGTCAGATGCATCAGAGGAAAAGCATTAAACCTCCCATAATGTACCTAATTGTGCAATGCTATATCAAGGAGAAGAGATTAATGCATGCCCCAGAGATTGATGGGGATTGATTAGCTGTATGCAAGCTAATGTCATTCTAGATGCTATTTATAGTCCTATCGGTGTACTTTCTTTTATATTTATAGCCTCAGTAATAGTACAAAACAACTTTGATATCATCCTCTAAAATGCGACTATAACCCAGGATGTGTTGGGGAGAGTGCATGAGAAGATAAGCAAGGCAAATGAATGGACAAATCCTGCAACCAGAAAATCCAAATTCTGCACTTTAAATACATTAGGCAAGTGGGCAAATTTACATAACCTTACTTAATTTGCCCACTTTGCACATTTTCCATGCGGATGTTTCGATTTGTTTTTACAAATATATTTTTATTCATGGTCTAAGGCAGGGATGGGGAACCTGTAGTCCTTCAGACGATGGTATAGTACTAGCCCTATCACCCCTGACTATTGGGTATGCTGGCTGAGGCTGATTGGAGTTGGAGCTCAGCAATATCCGGGGGGACCACAGATTCCCTATTCCTGAATTCAGATGAGGACATATAGAACATTGCAGGAGGAGGCAAACAAGTTTTCGTAGAAAGAGGAAGGGATGCACAGCCCAATCATATGCATGTTTACTCAGAAATAATTGTACATAGGACTGTAGCCTTATAACCTGAACTGCATCTCTCTGATAACAAGAGCTTCAACCCTTGCCCCGAGACTCCTTTTAGTTCCTATACATTTATTTATTTTAAACTGGCAGTACAGTGTCAGGATTTTCTTTGGAACAACCAGGAATAGAAGCAGTTGCTACTGCTTTTTTTTTTTTTTTTTTAAGAGATCAGATCCTCAGGGGCACACTGCACATTATGCTCAAATGCATGCAATGGAGCCCTGGTGCTGCTGTTTATTTACAGCAGGGGAAGGGAAGCTGTGGCAGTCCAGTTGTTGTTGAAGTCCCAGTGCCCATCATCACTGTCTATTGGCCATGCTGGTGGGGGCTGATGGAAGTAGGGGTACAATAACATCTGGGGAGCCACCTGCTCCCCACCCCTGACTTACAGCTCTGGGTGGGGGTGGTATTTGAGAAGCACTAAGAGGAACGGGTGCTTAACTCATTTGCTGTCTGCCATTTCCATGCTCAGAATTGGTCCCTTCCAGGTATTCATTCCATCATGGAGTTCAAACTGTAACAAACCCATGAGTCTGTGTCAGAGGCCACATTCTGTAATTGGTACTACAATGACAGCTGTGCGAATGTGTGGACCTCCTGGAAACATGAAGGCTTTTGCACATTGCAGATGTGGGCTCTTGTCTTCCAAGCCAAAGCATGCTAATAATTGACTTTGTACATACATAGCTGATAATGAGAGCCAGGAGGCTCATATAAGTGTCAGAACAACCCCTAAGGCCTCTTGTTAGGGCGTGAAAGGTTTCACCTATCTCTGTGTTGGTTGATTGTATTCCAATTAAAGAGACTGTTTGTTCTGTTAACACAATATACTTGAGTCAAGGTAACTTCTAATGAGTTAAGACAAACTCACAGAAACCTAACTGGTGAGCGCAACTATTCTAGGCATACTTATCTTATCATATTAAGCTCAGAATTCCTCCTCTGCAGTGTCGGTGGCAGCTTGCCTTGGAGAAGAAGGTAGACACGCTTAGAGCTATCTCTGGAAGCAGCCGCCAGCCCTCCTCCCATCAACAGCAGAGAGACTCCTTTCTGTTGTGGGAGAAGGGGACTGTGTGGCGTCTTATCATTGCTCACAAAGAACAGCAGCCCAGTCCAGAGCAGCAACAGCAGCATAGGTCAATGGGGCTTTGATAATCAGGCCGTTACTCTGTTTTATTTCTGCCTACCCGAGACATAGGCTATCAGCTACAGAAGAAGGGGGTCAGGTGGAAGCAGTGCAGAATTGTGGGTAATGGATGTGTCTGCCAATACATGTCTTGGTAGAGCAATTCCCAATGCCTAGGAACCTCTCAGGCTTGAGTGGCTCTGAGCAGTAATTGTCACATATGTCTGCTTATTTAGAGTGCTACATGGCATGTAACCATGTACAATGAGATGTAAGGATAACAGAGCTTATTTTGTGTCATTCCCACCCCACCCCCACACACAGTTGTATAGATGCTTGTGTTAGCTAAGGCCTTTTCTTGCTTTACTGAATCAATATTGTTTTGTTTTGTTTTTTTAAAAGGGATCTTTAAGGTATCTAGTTTAACAAGTGCTATTGCCATCTAGCTTTTCTGGCATTGGTACATGGGCAGCTTTCACTAATTTTAATTGGGCTTTTGTGGGACACGGAATGGTATTTGTGTCCAGAAGCTCAGATACCCTAATAATAACAAAAACACCCTTTAATATTGCTCCTTCTAATAGCCAACTCAGATAGGAGTGCCAACAGGATTGTAGTCAAAATGAGGCCACTGAGAAACAAAAGAGAGCCATCACCATGCTTCTTAGGGGAACCCCAAGGTTTGCAGAAGTACAAAAAAAGAAAGAAAGAAAAAGAAAGCTTTTTTTTAAGAACCTGAGAGAGCACCCTCTCCCAACAGCCCATTGAGGATTGAGCATGCTCAGTAGCTGTGGAATGTAGAACATCTGAAAAGCCCTGAACAGCCCTATCTCGTCTAATCTCGGAAGCTAAGCAGGGTCGGGCCTGGTTAGTACTTGGATGGGTGACCGCCTTGGAATACCAGGTGCTTTAGGGAAGAACCATAGCTCAATGTGATAGAGCACATGCCTTGCATCCAGAAGGTCCCTGGTTTGATCCCCGGCCTCCAGGTAGGGCTTGGAAAGAATCCTGCCTGAAACCCTGGAGAGCCATAGCTGCCAGTCAGTGTCGAAAATACTGGGCTATATGGACCAATGGTCTGACTCAGTACAAGGCAGCTTCCTATGTTCCTATGTAGAGTGACAGTTAGAAAAGGAAAATGAAATGGCGGTGGCGGGGGGGGGGGAGAGACTGGAATGGCCTGCTAGAAGGAATGTTTGCCTGGAACCCTGAATGGGAACACTCTTTGTAGGAGGGAGGATGTGTTGAGACATTTTGTTGTGGGTCCCACTGGTCCTTGATGGGTAGATGACATAATTGACATATGGAGTTTATGGTAAGCTGACAAGGTGAAGTTATCTGCTTCTTGACAAATGCATATGTCTCTAGGTCAGGGCTCTCCAACCTTGGGTCCCCAGATGTTGCTGGACTACAGCTCCCAGAGTCACTTGCCATTAGCCATGCTGGCTGGGTATGCTGGGAGCTGTAGGCCAGCAACATCTGGGGACCCAAGGTTGGAGAGCCCTGTTTTTGGATCTTTCAGTCTCTTTCCACATTTTTGTGGCTTTTTGTACAACCTAGCCTGATGAAGAGTACTGGAGAACTTGAAAACTTGCACATTTGTGTGGAATTTTAGTTGGCCCTAATGCAGGTTTTGCTCAACTGTGGATAAGAGGCAGTATCATTATGTGCTTGTGCACCAGTGGGAGTGACTGTTTACACAGTGTGGATTTAGCGCTTCATAAAGCAAGCCGAAATGAGCAAAAATGCCCATTTCCAGAAAATGGCAGGTCAGGATAGCTCACAGAAGGGAGCTCTGCTGACCTGTCCCAGTTTGGAAATGAGCATTTCTACTTGTTTCAGGGCTTGCTTTATGAAGCACTAAATTCCTATTATGCAAGCGGTCGCTTCTGCTGGAGCAACACAATCAGCAGGAGTGCAGCGGTCCCATTGGATACTAACCTTAGTATTTATTAGGCATGATGCTAGCACTAAATGCAATGGTATCTAGTCTGGAGTCTTAGAGTCTTGTAATTCTGATGCCCCCTCCCCATTTCTAGGTATCTTTTGTTTGCTTCACTGTTCCTTCCCCCTCCCCCACTCTCTCTCCATCCATATTTTTCTCCTCTATGTTTGCTGGATTCCATTCATGGGAGGGGGATATCCAGGGAGAGTATGCATTGTTATAAGGCAGGGGTGGGGAAGCTTTTTCAGCTTGAGGGCCGAATTTCAACTTTGAAGAAGCTCTTGGGGGCCACATTCCAGTGGTGGGCAGGACCAAAGGCAAAGGGGGGCGCGCTTACTGCCAGTAACTAATCCTTCGGAGAGGCAATTCAACCATTTAGAATGGGGGAAAACTGCACAAAAGGCAGGAAATCACCAAACGATGGGTGGTTGCAGTCCCAGGAAGGGGGCGTGGCCATCTGGGGAACCTCAGAAGACTGAAGTGGGACCTTGGGGGGGACAGATTTGACACTCAGACCTGAGGTTCCCCTCCTCAACTGTAAGGCTTGTTTTGTAGTGTAATATTAACAAAATATTTCAATAAACTTTAAATTAAGAAAAGGTTATTCTCAAGTATACATCTGATCCTGACTAGATTGAGCCACACAACATGTTTAGAAGGAAAAAGAGCTGTTTATTCAAGAAGAATTATAGAGCAGGTCCAGTGTCTTCGTTATTGATGGTACAGAGTCTTACACAGTAAATTCAGGCAGCAAAATATACCTACTGCATTTCCAATCATACTCTATGATTCTGAGGGGGAAGGTCCCTGTGCCCTGGCAGCCTATGGGCAGGAAGAAGTGGGGGAAAGGCCCCCACGCTGGCAAGGCAAGGAAAGAATCCATAGCTACCTGTCTTGTTGTTGGTCCCACGTTGAAGGGGGTCCTGCATGGCAGAGGGGAGCAAGAGGTGCGTACCGCCCTTCTTGCTAACTTCTGTTTGCTAAGCTTGAGTTCTTATACCCTTTCTCTGAATTCCTTGCTAAGTGGTCAAGAGCAGTCTTTGTTTCCCTGATGTTTGTAATCACTGTTAATCACCCTGTTGAGTGCCAGCCCCCTTAATCTCTTTTGTGTGCCTACTGCTGAGGGTATCTTATCTTTTTTGTGAGGCCGGGGCTTCTGATGGGTGGACAGGTGTTATTGAGAGAGGAAGCCTTTGTAGGTTCCCCTCCTCCCCTGATTAGTGATGGAGCCCTGTCCTGGGTTGGAGGCCATTCTTTTCCCAGGGCTGTTTCAGTTTCTTTTCAGGAGTTTCTCTCCTTTGCCTTAAGGCCAGGCATGTTAATCTGATCATTGCAAGACTTCAGCCGCTGCCCATTCATGCCTTACAGACTCCAATCACTCTCCATTCAAGCCTTCATTTCCATCTTGCCAAACCAGCAAGTGGCTGAGGCTGCTCACTTCCCACAAACCCAAGCTTAACCAAACTGCTGGGGCCTTCCTTGTAGTGATGTAAACTGAGTGGGAGCTTACCTGCTCTCGGGGGTGCTCTGGAACACCCCCGCCCGCTCTCACCGTGCTCTCACCTCTCGCTGCGCCAGGGAACTGGAACTGACGCACCGGGAACTGAAGCTCCTTTCCCAGGCGCAGCATAGATTGAGCGGCAGGAAGGTAAGTCACGAGAGTCTTGGGGGGGCAAGTGGGCCACTTTCGGCCTGCTTTCAGCCCCCTGAGATTCTCGGTTACATCCCTGCGAAGTGCTTGACATAACTATAACTAAATTGTTATTAATTATATCTACTCATAACAGGACCTGGCTTCTCTCCCTCCACCAAGCGTGGTCGCCTGCTATCTGTCAACAGCTGTGAGAAGAGACACAATGTTTAACTAGTAAAATCACTATCCATTTATGTATTTGTAATTAGAATCCTATCAGTGAGAAGTAGAACCTCATTTTCAAAAATCACTAAGTCACAGAGGACTTTGTATCTTTTGCTTTTGATCTTTTGAGCCAGCTGATCTTGACAGATATAGATTCATAGATCATAGAGTTGGAAGGGGCCTACAAGGCCATCGAGTCCAACCCCCTGCTCAAGGCAGGAAACTGATGTAGTTTCCGTGACTAATACTTGGATTGGAACACAGTTATCAATGGGACAGTGCACAAAATTCCCTGAATTTTGTGATGCAATTCTTGTCTCAAAGACTGTACAAAAATGCATATATTAGGGGAAATTGTGTATGAAAATAAATGATTTTTTGTGCATCTTTTACATTTACAGAGTGATGCAGAAATTGGATAAAACAGACTTATGATTGAAAAGATGTGAAACTGACCCAGACCACAAGTAGACTGTGTGAAGGTTCTGGTAGGTTGAGGGGGGGCTTGCCCCCAAACTCTCAACTCCCTACCTTGGTCCAATACCAAAGTGGAATTCTCATTGAGCCTAAGCACCTTTGGAAGGAAGAAAATACAGGAAAAACAAAGAAACAAAAAAACACACAAACCACGAGATTCTCTCCCTCCACTGCCGCCGCCCCCCCCCGCCCCATCCCACCTGGGAACTGGCACCTACGTTTCAAAAACTCAAAGTCATTGGTCTGCACTCTGCCTCTTCCAATCCTCGCATGATGCTAGATCAGAACATTATTGCCCTTTCTCAGGTTTTGATACTCAACACTGAGCTGAAACAGCACTTTTTTTGGTGCCTCAGAAAGGCCACCTTTCCCCCCTCTGGAGTGGATGGTTTCCTGGCAGTAGGCTGGCTCATTCATAGGCCAGAAGGGACTCGTAGCAGGGACTACATGATTCTTGTGCTTTGGCTGTCCTTGCTGTGTCAATGTCACGGATGCTTGGAACTGAATACTGTTGGTGGCGGCGGCGGCTTCTTAAAACAGAGGCTATGCTAGCAAGTGATGCATCTAGTGTATGTGTTTGCATATATGTCAAACCTGTTTCTTCAGGCAAGTTGCACTTTTTTTTTCTAGATTGGGGGAAAGCCTACTACTTTTCCTTTAAGCTATCAAATCCTTTTACATTGGTATCCTAAGCTTACAATAATACATCATTACAATAATAACCCAAACAATTCATTTCACTAATACTAACAGGATAGCATTTCAAATTAATTACAATATACCGGTAGGCAATATCAGCCATTACAACACAATATCCATTATTCTTTATCAGTAAAGTGTAAGCCAGAGCCAAATAAACCAAACCTTTCCAAAGCCTTGAGGCATTAACAGACAACCTGCAAGCAAACAGATACCCCAAAAATATCGGGTGCAGGAAACAGCAACCAGATTTCCTACACAGCTTGCAGCAGCTGATCTCTCCAGTGCTCCACTCTCTAATGCTGGTGCAGTTCTCAAGGCTCCAACAGTGACAAGGGTGGTGGTGGTGGTGGTGGTGAGTCTCTTCCCCTGTGCTCTGGCTATTTCTGCTGCTTCATCAGAGGAAGGAACTATTGGGTGCCATATCTGGAATTCTGGAGATGACTCAGCAGATGCAGATAGTCAGGTGTCTCGTAGGGATTGGGGAGACTTTTATTTGGTCCACATTTTAAGTGAACCATCCTAATTCACACTTCCGTGACTAATACTTGGATTGGAACACAGTTATCAATGGGACTGTGCACAAAATTCCCTGAATTTTGTGATGCAATTCTTGTCTCAAAGACTGTACAAAAATGCATATATTAGGGGAAATTGTGTATGAAAATAAATGATTTTTTGTGCATCTTTTACATTTACAGAGCGATGCAGAAATTGGATAAAACAGACTTATGATTGAAAAGATGTGAAACTGATTCAGACCACAAGTAGACTGTGTGAAGGTTCTGGTAGGTTGAGGGGGGGCTTGCCCCCAAACTCTCAACTCCCTACCTTGTGCCCAGCGGGCAAACAAACCACCCGTTAGACTGCCACCATCCCTTCTCATCCACCCAGTCCAAGCCACAGCATACTTGGACCTTTCCAGATATCCTGGGGGCGCAGAAATAAGGGTTCACCTGATCATCCCCTGTTTCTAGCCCCCCCAGCCTAAAACCCTAAACAGTAGCCCAACCAAAGCAGAAGGCACTGAATTTAGTACCAAGGCCAGATCCAGAACAGAACACACCCAGACTGGAAACAGTGAACTTTATTTACAATACAGAAGGGGGACAAAAAGGTGAAGAAATCCTTTGAAACCCTGCTGCAGGCTAAAACAATAAACCCTATTTAGTCTCTCCCATACGTTACCCGCAGGTAAGGTTCTTCTAATGGGACATGGCTTAATCAAGATTCCAGGCTCACAAATACAATCCAAAGATCAGGACACCTTCCTCCTGAGGACCAGATAAAGAACGCCTAGCAGCCCTAACCCTCCTAAATTTATCCCCCCCCCCCAGGCCCTTGACCAGTATGAGGTGAGCCTCCATAGCCAATCACAGTCAGCTGGATAACTTCCTCGGCTTCCAGGAGGGGAGGAGGGATTGAAAACTCCTTACTGCCACCCAGCTGAAATCAGTCAACCTAATTGTTGGCTGCTGTTCAGCTCTGACCTTGAAGGCCTGGAGACTAGCAAAAAGCCATGATAAGGCATGTAGGTGGTTGCAATAAGTGCATGCCAGCCCCTTCTCATGAAATATAGCCTCTTGTTAGCAGCAAAAATCTCCAAAGAAAAATGATTTTCTTCACAGACTGTTCTGTCCATCCCTAGCTCCGATAATCCATCCCCCTCCCAATATCATTTCATGTTCCTCCTCAGCTTTTGACTCCAAGGAACTTGACTAGATAATCGAAGAGGGTTGGTAACCTGCAGCTTTTGGCCTAATTGCAAAAGCCCTCTGCAAGCAATCAGTTTAGATTTCTACCCCTTCTCTGCTAGCCTGCTGAGTGAAGAAGAAGGGGGAAAGAGAGAGAAAGGAAATGGCAGAAAGAGAGAAAGGTATGCCTTTGCCCACCTTTGACTCTGGCACCCCCCACTGCTGGCATCTGGTCCCCAACAGATTACCCCTGGCGGAATGCAGCCCTCCACAGTGAAAAGGTTTCCCACTCCTGATCTAGAGCTATTCTGCTCAAATCTAGAACTGTGTTCCCTGCTTCCTACTGCAGACACATACTTTCACCTGGCTTTAGATTTAGATAATTGTTTGCTCTTGTGGGACTTATATCTACCTGGTGAGATTCCTGTGGGGAAACATGTTCAAAACATTGGGAGCAAGTAGAAGTGTTCTTGCTAATTGTTCCACCTTTATGGAACACCCTTCTCTTGGACAGGGCCGATGCTACCATTAGGCCAACTAGGCGGCTGCCTAGGGCACCGGGCTAAAGGGGGCGCCAGGAGCATAGGGCTTGAGGGAGGGCTCAAGTGGGAAGGGGGGGCGGGCGCTAAATATCTGATCTTGCCTAGGGCACCAAACTGCCTTGCACTGGCCCTGCTCTTGGATGTCTGCCATCCTCCTTACCTGAAGTCATTTCAGAAGTGCTGCTGTCTGTTGCATTTAAGAACTCATGTGGCCAGTGTATGTCAAGAATTATTTTTGGTATTTTATTTTATGCTATTTTTATTAATACTTTGTTACCTGTACTGAGCCTTTGAGACAGGATGAGGCATAAACCCAAATATTCTTTTTACAACTGTGCAAGTGTGCAAGTACTATCCCAGTCCAGTTGCCAAGACTATATTGTGTGATGAGCAGGCCATCTTTGTGAAAAACTAAGAGGAGGGCATTGAAGAATGGTTCAATATCAATACTGTATTATTATGGTGTGTGTGGGCATAAACTTGCTTTAAAGAAGGCACTGGGCATAGCAGGTTTCTGCTGTCTCTAAAAAAATGTTTGCCAGCCAAAGCAATGATCTGCCAGACATTTTTCCTACACAAAGGAGAAACGGAATTGAAAAAATTATTATTAATGTTGTTCCCTGAGACTCCAAGGCCAGAATGTAAAACATCTCAGATAACCTCAGCAAAAAAAAAAGAAGGGGGGAAAAAAGGTTCCATTCAGGCAGATATCAGCTAACCCCCTTCACTCATTACTTACATTCACTTCTGTAAGTCATATGCAGGAGAATTTTCTAGCAGACTGATATTGGTTACTACTAGTCCCCAGTTCCTTATTTCAAAAGTTCAAAAGAGCTGCATTGGCAGCCAGGATAGGAGAACCTCCTTCTTTAAAATTCTTTGCATGTCCTTCACACATTGGACTGTTTCCTAAGACCCACTATTGCACTGTGGGCCACAGTGATTGACATGCACATGCACTCCTCAGGATAAGATTCTGACTGAAGGGATGTAGACTCCAAGCCAAAAAACAACAAAAAAACAACTCTGAAACCTCTTTAAAGTGAAGCTGATTCTTACTAGTTTTCCCCTTGTTGTTAGCACTGGCAGTGCTGGGAACTGGGTTGCCAACTAACCAGGAAAAAGAACTGGCCTGCTCTTGTGCCTTTAACAGCAGTTTGACATACAGAAATCAGCAGGTGAATTTTTTCATAGTGTAGGGATAATTATCACACAGACACACATATATACCACTGATAAATAAGAGGGAGGTGTCAGCATCCAAGATTTGCAAAAGTAGAAAAACTCTTGGGGGGATAAGGGAGCAAGATTTGCAAAAGTAGAAAAACTCTTGAGGGGATAAGGGAGCAACCCACCCACCCCCAAACAGCCACATGAGGACTGGGCATGCTTAATGGTCACAGAACTCTGAAGGGAACAATCCTATGCATTTTTAGACAGAAAAAAGTCCTACAACTCCCAGCATTCCCCAGTCAGCCAGGATGGGAAATAGAGTGGAGTCACTTGGAAGGAGGCATGGCTGGGTGGCTAGAACCCTTGACTGGAGCACTCCATCCTCCAACATACTCCAAACAACTGCCTCACTTGTTTATATATCTACACAAAGCTGCTGTTAAAGGCACAGATGTAATTATCAATATAAAAGTTGGCTACCCTATCTGGGTAATGAAAAAGAAAGTGGGGGATGGGAGAACAAGGGTGATTCATCCCTAGAGGCTACAATTCTTTCTCCCTCATACACCACTTATTTCCAGTAACAAATCAACTACAGTGAGCAGAGTTCAGTAAATATGAGACAGCTGAGAATCCCCTTGAACTCAGAGACCATGCGCTACATGGAAAGTTGCTGTACACCAGCTCAGAGGATAGGATCCATTTTGCCCAGTCTTGTCTTCCATTCTACACTGAGTGGCAGCAGCTTTCCTTTGAACCCAAGATCTTTTGCATGCCCAGCAAATTCTCTGCCCTTCCTCAGACTTTTGTTGTTGTTGCTGAATATCAAATTGAGGTTTTGGTTATATGCATGTTTATATCATGCATATAACCAGGGCTTTTTTTCTGGTGGAACTCACCGGAACTGAGTTCCAGCACCTTTTCTTCTATTAATTGCATTACAATTTAATCGCCATCTACTCCCGAGGAAATGTAATCCAAGAGTTCCGGTACCTTTTTCTCCAGAAAAAAAGTACTGCATATAACCAAACCTCCCCCCCAGAGACACACATTTACACAGATATCTCTGTCTCTGGCAAACTTGCCCCCAACACCACCTCCCTCTTCCTTCTGAACTTGCCAAAGAAAAAAGCCTGCTCTGATGAGAGAATGGAGAAGCCCCACAGCCAGGTGCCAGAGAATGATCTGCCCTTGCACAGGAGTAACACCCATAGAGAGAACAGAGACTTACATCAGAGTAGCCCCCATGAAAAACACAGCTCCCATCCATTAAGCACTCTGCCAACTCTCTCTCTCTCTCTCTCTCTCTCTCTCTCTCTCTCTCTCTCTCTCTCTCACACACACACACACACACACACACACACACAGAAATATATATGGTCTGCGGGAAAAATGCAACCTATCAAAATGTTGTGATATAACTGCTCTGAAAAAATCCAGGATATAGTAGCAGAAATAGTATGAAGAGGTCAGTTTGGGGTGTTGGTAAAAATCTGGAGGGTAGATCTTCCCCAGCTTGAAAAGTTAAATTAGCATAACATTAAGAGTTGAACAGCAGCACAGGTTCCCTAATGGCTCATCAGAAAGCCTTTACAGATGCAAAAGAGTTATCAGCTTCCAATGTGGGAGAAGAAGAACGTGACTCGCCTGTAGGGCTTCCTAACACTTTGCCTCACAGCTTCCCGGATGCGCAAGGGCACTTTGAAGGGGAGGTAAAGGAGGTTTAAAAAATGCACAAATGTCGGCTCAATGGCCTCCGAGCACGTTCGTGCCCACTCGGCTCGGCAAATTCGAGTTGAGACCAAGGCGCACAGGGCGAGATGAGGCTCAGGAGCTGAGCCTGAGAAATTCAACAAGTTCTCACCCCCCCTACCGAATTTCGCACACATCCCCATTTAATGGAACTAATAGAGTTAGCAAAACTGATGATGCCTCAGCAACCTTCATGGAAGAGAGTTGAACTTTGTGGAAACAGATTAGTCATTGTCAGCATATCATGCACATTTCTTTCAGTTCCTAAAATTAATTAGTGTGTCAACAGATATCAGTACCTTTGTTTTTTCTCCCTTAAATTTAAACCATGTAAGGGAAGTACATGCTATTGTCTTTAAATTTTTACAAGTATTTCAATAAATATTTCTGTATAATACAGTCATGCCTTGGATTGAGAGCATAATTTGTTCCGGAAACGTGCTTGTAATCCAAAACACTCTTATATCAAAACGAAATCCCCCCCAAAAAATTTGTACAGAGATTTTTAATTTAAGCCGTACTACAGTCCTTGTATTGCAAGATGTCGCTTGTATATCAAGTAAAAAATAATAATAATAAATATTTAAAAATTTGCTTGTCTTGCAAAATGCTCTCAAACCAAGTTACTTGCAATCCAAGGTATTACTGTATAACATTTAAACCACATTAAGGGAGCAATGCAATCAAGATGATCAGGATCCTCTGAACTCAGAGGCTCCCACTCATCCAGTGCAGAGTGGGAGGAGGAGCAGCAAAGGCAATCTTCACTTCCCTGCTCCTCCTGCTCTGCATTTTCGCTAGATGGCTGGTTTTGGCTGCCTAGCAGCACCATTTCAAAAAAGGAGGGAAGGAGGCTGGAGCAGTCACAGCATGCCTCATATCCTGGTCGCCCCAATCCCCTCCCCTCCCCGCCCTCTGAAATACCCCCTTTACCCCCTCTCCAGGGTTGCTTTCCTGACCTTGTAGAGCAGCCAGGGGTGGGGAGGCTGGTTGGAGCTCCAAGGTCAGAGCGCTGTCTCCAACTTTGGAGCTGGGAATCTGAACTATCCTATGGCCCCCAAGATGCTGTCCAAGGGCCATAGGATTGTTCCCTCAGTATGGTTTAATTTCCCCCCTCAAATATTTCAGGTCAAATCCTTGTGGTGTATAGGGACAAAAAATTAACACAGGATACTTTTTTTTACGGATTGTTTACTAAATTCAAGTAAAATAAACATGTGAAATTCGATCTCTAGGGCATCAGAACATTTTCCAAAGCAAACTGAAAATCTTCATATGCAAACAATCCTAATTCACATTGGAAAAATTTCTGATACAAACTGAACATTTTCCTATGCAAATGACCCTATGCAAATGAATCCAATTTGCATTGGAAAAAATTTCGATTAAACATTTTCTGGAAAACCCACATCACTGGGTGAAGAGAGCACCACAGCAGGAGAAAAGAAGACCAAAAAATGAACTTGTAAAGCTTACCTCAGCCAATACTCTCTTGATAGATAAGGAAAACCTATAAAGCAATGGCATTGGAAGGCTTCAAAGGGCAACCAAGCCCACATCCTTGTGCACACACCAACCCAATACAAAGCAAGTTGCACAAATCCAGACTACGGCCTGCCACAGGTGCAAGTGAAATGCATTATGGGGCCTGTAAAGCAGCAAGCTTCAGATGCCTCAGTCAGATAGGCCCAGCTATATACTATGAATAAGGCCAAAACAGAGAGAGAGAGATGGATTACTTCAGTATCCTAATCTGGATATTTAAATTGACAAGCTTTTCAAATTGGAAGATATTTTAAGGGAACTGAGGATTACCTGGACTTTACCACTTCAGGTTGCTCGTGGGGTCTGAAGTGGTACCCTACAATCTGCTTTTCCAGAGGAGAGTGGGGGGACTTCCTGCATATAACAAAACAAAGCCCTAGGCTATCATGGAGACAGGTTCAGCCTAGCAATTTCTCTGAAATGCTAGTTTTGTATATATAGGGATTTCTTTTTAAGATGGGAAACATTCAGACATGTGGCGCTGGCCTACCTCCATCCCCACCCCGCTGCAGCCAATGGTAGTGTAGAGGAAGCGTAACCATTTGATTCTATTGAAAGTGTGAACTGGTTCTTATGGTGATCATGTCCGTCTGTTTGGAATGTGTGTTCTGTGCATTAGTGTATATCTTTAGCAGTCTATATTCGTACAGTTTTTATAAACATATCTTAATTTAATAATTTAACAGCAAAAATAATGTTTTTTTGTTTGCACTATTATTGGATGAAAATGAATTCATTGGGTGTAAATGAATGAATGAATAATAATAATAATAATTTAATTATTACAGTCAACTGACCCGCACAAAATGAATGAATTGGATTGTAAGCATGTGGGCAGGAATTGTTGTGAATTGTTATTTATGGTAAAGCTTGCAAAGACATAATACCTGATGGTGATGGTGGAAGGCTTGGTTAAAATGCAGAGCTTGTCAAGAACAGTTGCTTTTTCATTTCCCCTTTGCTTTTCGTGCCTCTATCTGTAGTGCCGCCTGCATTTCTGTCTCAGAATCAGCCTGTCCCAACGTAAACAGATGCAAGCTCAGCATATGCTCCTCCTCCTCCCTACTCCCTTGTCGCCTTTGCCACGTTTACCTGTCAGAAGCAGTTGTGTGTGCCTTCCCCATCTGTAGCCCTGCAGGTGCTATTTAGCTTAGCAATACGAATCTTTGTCTTTTTATCTGCCTCTTGCATCCTGTGCACCAAGAGCTGGAGTGACGCCACTGGCTTCCCTGGATTACTCACAGCAGTGGGAGGTCAAGGAAAGTGGGTCATGGTGGCAGCCTAGATGGTGGAGGTGGGGCAGGGGAGAGGAGAGAAGAGAGGATGTGTAGTATCTCAGCAGGAAAGATGAGGAGATGTTTTTCCCATCTGTCCATCTAATAAATATGCCACTGCAGGCACAGGTACAGAATGGCCTCCCAGGTGAGTGGAGTATGACATCTTGGTGTTTTTTCCCCCTTTTCTTTCCAGGTCTAGTGAGTCCCCTGGAGGTGTTCATGAACTCAAAGAGTGTTGAAGTGGCTCGGGGCCAGACAGCAGTCCTGCCCTGTGGCTTCACCACCAATGCTGCGCTCACAAAACTTAATGTCATCTGGATGGTCACTCCACTTTCCAATGCCAACCAGCCTGAACAGGTACCAACATCTTTGTGGAAACGCAGATCAGCCTGCTTCTGTTTCTTCTTGGTTTCTGTGCTTGGTTTAGGGCTGCTTCCATTGTTGTGTTTTTCCCATTTATGTGTTATGAAAAGTTGAAAACAGCCAGACAGTAGCCCAGTAGCTTAAAATGCTTGCCTTTGTAATGTGTGAATGGTCAAATATAAATCCTCTACATTGTGTTTCTCAGCCTCACATGTGACCATTCATGTTCAGCAAACATTCATATCTTTGCATAACTTCTGCCTGCTTTCTTCTGGACATTTTGAGAACAAAAGAGGGAGGGAAGCAGAAGTGGCCCTTAACAGGTGTTTGGGTCCAAAACATTGGCAAGTACTTGGTGTAGCCAGGCAGGCAGACATGGAAGCATAGAAGGATAGTCTCAACAATGATTTCTATAGATTGAGGAAGTGCAGCAGACAAGGGAACTTTATGGTAATTAAGCAATGACATGGGATCAGGGCCTGACCGATGGGGCTTCTGGTTTCAGCTCTGTGGTGCCTGACAGGCCCTTGGTTATTGCTAAGGAGAGAGACCATGTGCATTGACTTATTACTCCCTTGAGACAGTAACCAAATCATTGCATATATTACAGTGCTGATTGGTGTACCTCTGGAATAGGATGTGCAAGTGGGAAAATCAGTTATTCCATTTGTTTTGTGGTTAAAAGTTTCATTTGACTCATTATCCATTTATTTGCTTCACATTCTATTTCATATCCGATGTGGAGCTAGCTTCTTCATTTTCACTATTTCCATTTGTTTCCAATTTCCATTACTTTCTAATATGGGAGACCCAGCCAGTTTTCTGGTTCCTGTAACTTCGATGTTTTCCATCCACATGGTATCATACACTCTACTTCTGGAAAATCAAATTAATGAATTCCAAATGAAAATCAATTTGTTTCTCATTTCTTTCTGTTGGAGCCCTGGTGGAACAGCTTGTACAGGTCAAAGAAAGGTTACAGGGAGGGAGGGGGAGAGAGAGAGAGAGAGAGAGAGAGAGAGAGAGAGAGAGCAGGCTGGATCCGTGGTTTTTTTTTTAAATTGCAGCAGACTTGTCCAATTTCAGATAGATAGGAAAAAGGGCCCCCATTTTATAGGCAATTAATTTGTTTCCTTTTTATTATTTTAAAAACAAATGTATGCTGCTACTCTGGAAAAGTCATTATATGTGGGTATGGATTGTGCTTCTTCCTTTTTGCACCATTTTCCCCAAAGACTTTTGTTCTGTGGTATCTAGTCTTGACAACTTGCTTGGGTAAGACGATCTAGATTCAAATGCCCACCCAAGACTGAGCTCCTCTGCCTCAGGCAGAACTTATGCAGGTGACTGGGGGGGACGAACAAGGTCGAAGTGTGTGTCCTGTCCTGTCAGGCTTTCTCTCCACAGTACATCTCCTACACTGCAATATCATATTGGATGACTAATGAGCAATCAATAGCTAAAAAATCCAATTTGAGTAGACTTGAATGGTTGTGTATTTTGCAGAAGTTGTAGGTGAAAGTTTCTGGTTTTTTGTTTTTGTGGTGTTTTATCAAAACTTATAATGATAGGCATGACCAATCTGTTAATTTCAGTTTCTCTCAGTTTCTCATTTTTCCAGTCTCAAGTTTGGTTCATCACAAACATAGATTTTTTTAAAAAAAATAATGCATGAAAATGTATATGCATTTTTGTATGCATTTCTCGTAATACATGCATTTTTGTATGAAATTTTGCCTAATGTACATGTGAAGGACCACCGCCGGTCCTTTTCCGTGAGTCCAGGAGTTAAGTGGTTACCGGTAATCAGAAAGCTCAAAAACTCCCTTTCGTGCTCCCTGGGTTAAATCAGGTCAAACACACTGGATTAAGCACTAAGGTAGAACGTAGTAGAGTGAAACTGACAATGTTTACAGAAGTTTAATGGACCGTATCAGATCAGGGAGATAAGGAGAGTTTACAGTCAATAAATCAATCAAGGTGAGAAATACAATCCACAATGAAGGAAATGGGGCTTGCAAAAGCAGACAGAATCTATTAAACAAAAAAGAACCTACACCTAGTCTTCTCTAACATAGGAGAATCTACTCTAGCCTATCTCTAGTAATTCAGCTGGACTTACAGCAAAGTACCCAAGCGGTCTGCTTGGGGGTTGAGCTTCTTGGGTTGGCCTGAGCTGAACACCTGTTCCATGCAGCCTCACACCTTGTTCCCAACAACCTCAACAGAGCCTGGGTTGATCTTTTACACCCTCCCTTGCCCCCTCCTCTCACTCCACCCCCTCCCTTTAGTGGCAGGACAAACCGGTCCTGGCTCAGCAGTGGGTGCGGAGGTTCTTAGGTGCCACTTGGCTCATCGCGCCTCACGGGTGCTTGGAGGGTGCTTGAGGGTATTTTGGCAGCTCTTTGCTTGGGGGAAGACCATTGAGGCAAAAAATGCAACTGTGTCCCGGACTTGACAACTTGCTTGGGTAAGACGATCTAGATGCAAATGCCCACCCAGGACTGAGCTCCTCTGCCTCGGGCAGAGCTTATGCAGGTGACTGTGGGGGACGAACAAGGTCGAAGTGTGTGTCCTGTCCTGTCAGGCTTTCTCTCCACAGTACAGATTATGGCCATAGGAGTTTTCGGATTCCCAGCTACGAGGTCAGAAAATCACTCCGACCTCACAGCTGGGGATCCATTCTCGGATCCCCCCCCCACAGCTGGTGCAGAAAGAACCACGCCGTCTGCTTCTCTGAGGACCTAAGCATGACCTCGGAGAAGGGCTTTTGGGGGGCGGGGAGGGGAGGAGACTGGTGCTGCCAAGGTACAACATATCCTGGTGGAGCCTCAGCCTCCTTCCCTCCTGCTCCAAAGCGCCGCACTTAGATGGCCGAAATCAGCTGTTGTCTAAGTGCTTTGCAGAGTGAGAGGAGCGTGGAGGAGCCTCCACACTCTTCCCGCCCTCTATAGGATGCCCATAATCCTCCAAGTTTGGAGGTTACAGCCAGGCATCCCCATAGGACTGCACCCTAAGCAGCTAGTGACTGCAACGAACTGCCAATGTGCAATGCTTTGTACGAAATTTGAAAATAAAAAAGTGGAACAGTGGAGGGTTCATAATTCATTGGATCTACTTTGGGAACAAAACCAGGTAATGTAAAACTCCAAAATCCAGAGAGCGATTCATTTGCGGCCAGGGGCAGGAGGGGATTTAGAAGCATCTCTGCTTATAAGCCTCTTTGTATTCTGCTTCTAAGAAGAAAGAAAGAAAGAAAGAAAGAAAGTTAGTTTGCGTCTGCCCTTTAGGGGGTACTTCATTGTAGTTTTCCCTATATCATTTAAATCTACTGTGTATTTCTCCATGGTAGCAAAAGTAGAAATGGAGTGCATAGTAAGGATCTAGGCACTCCATATGGTTTATCCTAGGTTCTGCAAGCAATTGTTGTTTTTTTAATCGCACTAAAACCACAGGGCATTGAAACTTGCACATAATGAGTGAACAAGCCCATATTGTAACCTTTACTTTGCTTGAGGCAGTGTCATGTCTTTGTTTTCCAGGTTATTTTTTACCAGGGTGGTCAGATTTTTGGTGGTGCACCCCGGTTTTATGGACGAGTGGGGTTTGAAAATACGATGCCAACCACCAGTGCCTCCATCTTCATCAACAACACCCAGCTTTCAGACACTGGGACTTACCAATGTTTGGTCAACAACCTACCAGACCGAGGAGGGCGGAATATTGGTGTCATTGGGCTCAACGTCTTGGGTACGTGCTTTGGAGGGGCGGCCTATGGCAGATCATTAAAATAGGGATGAGGTATTCTTGTTTTTAGATGGGAATGAATAGGTCTGCCCTATTAGGTTGTTGGAACAATACAGTTATATCTTATTGTATTTATTTACTAACTTTATGTACATCTTCTTAACTTTGATTTTCAAAGCAGTTTACAACATAAAACATCTAATATAACAAGAACAACACAATTAACACAGTTAAAAACCACGCAATAAGATCTTAACAGAACAGACTGTACACCAGTAATATACAACTCAAACCACAGTCTCAAGAATGTTCCACAATGTCGAGGTACCGGTAACTACTGAAAAGGTCCTGCTTGTGGTAGACACTACTGTTGCATCCACAACTGGTGATACTGTGCACAGTGCCTCTTCAAGAGTCAAAAAACACTTAAGAAGAGGTGATGGGGCGGTTTGCACATAACAGCAGCATTTGGTAGCAAATTGTTAGTTAATTAACCCACCATTTGTGGGGACATGCACTGTGTGAGCAACTTCCAGTTTGCAGCAACAATCTACGAATGCCCCAGTTGTAGATTGTTAGCATGACATCCGAACCTGGACATATTGGGTTATTCAACCCAAAGTTAATCTAAGAACAAACCACGATTTGCCACTGAATGCTGCCATTACATGCAAACCAGCTCTATATGTGAGAAGATGATCCCTGAAATTGCCAGGGATGAGGAACAAGAGAGGAGATGCTACACCTTCACTGCTAACTCTCCACCATCCCTTTCTCAGTTCTTATTTGCCAATCTCTGGCCACTCCACAACCCTTGAGTGGAAATAGGGCCAACCTAGACATGATGTGCCATGTTAATATTGCTAATAGGCCATAATGTGTCAAATCTGTGGCATATGGAAAGTTAACCCTTTCCTCCACACCACATCTCTGCCAAAAATCCCCCTGTCCATGGCAGTCCTTAATACTAGCTTCTATAGCAACTTTAGGAGCTTGCTTTTGGGACCTTATAGCTGCCATGAAGGAGTGTGTGTGTGGGTGTTTTCACTGGGATTGTAGCAGGGAGGAAATTATTAAGTGCCCCCCTCCCTGTGTGCTGTAATCTCAACAAAAATCCACCCCCACAGCAAGTATTATTAACAATAGAATAAAAAATGGCACATGACTTAAATATCATGTCTAGTTACTCAGCATGTAGAAACATAGCATATCTGTAGCCCAACCCCTTTAATCCTAGAAAACCCTGAAATGCGGGACGAGTATCCCTCTCTCCCTTGAAACGGGAAGTCTGCCTCAAAAGAGCATCCAGCACGGAACAAGCCAAGGCACAGATGGGACAGAATGCTGGGCTATGGGAGTTCCAAGATAGCATCAGATTGTGTAAACTGGGATTGGCAACAGAGGCCAGTGGTCTACGCTTGAAAACAAGATGAGCCACATCTGTAGGGAACTCCCAGGAGGAGGAGACAGGGCATGGTCCAAAACAGGCAAGGTGGAGTTCCAGGGAAGGCAGATCAGCATTTGAGGGAAAGAGGCAAAAAAATCTAGTTACATAGGGGTCATGATCCAAGGCAGTAATCAGGAGAAAAGGACAAATGGCTAGGCAGAGACTTCGCAGCACAGGAAAATTGCGCAGAGACTTGGGTTTCAAATAGCTTGATGTGTTGCATTTGGCCTTTGGGGATCAGCTGCCTGATACTACAGCCTAGATGGCACCCTTGAAACCCAGAGCTCAGTTTACTAGGCTTGCATTCAGAACAGAGTGCTAGTGACTCAGGAGGTAAGGCTCTGGAATCCCAGTTCGAGACACACACCCTGACACTTTACAACTCACTTCCTTCCAGCATCTCATGACCCCTCATTTTCTTAGGCATAAAATGAGGGTTTTTCTCAGCCATACTTTCTTCTTGGGAGCTCCTTTTTACCTCCATACTTCCACCACCAATTTCTTCCTGAAGTCTTCCTTTATTCCTAAAGTATGTTCCTCCATTTTTCCTTCTCTTGGTTAGTTGTCAAGTTCTACCCCTTTCTTTCAGCAGTCCTGCCTCTGAGTTCTCTGTCCCTCAGCTTCTCTATCTCTGGCAACCTCTTTTCACTCAGCTTTCTGGTCCTCAGTTTCTCTATCTGTTCACACAGCTCCCCCTGTGTTTTTCCCCCTCAACCAACATTCACTCACCTCACAGAAGCTGGTGTGTTTACAAACTTCCTTTGCTGTGGATTTCATTTCTCCAAACATTGAAAATAATTGAAATCACTGACCACAAAATCCTCTCATGCATGAGTAAAAATGTCCTAAAATGCATGGGGCTCACAATTCCCCTCCCCGCAGAATGCATCTCAGAACGAAGCTACATTGTGATGTAGCTTTCTGGGGGCTGGGGCATTATGGGGAATTAAATGTGGTGGCTGGGAACAGTGAGGAGCCAGGGAGAACACCAGTGAGTTTCCTCCTGATCATCAGTACTTCCCTCTCCCTGAAAATGTGAAAAGGGGCAAAGTAGTTTTATCTCACTCTTTCTCCACCCCACCATCAAATTCAAGCTGAACTTTCAGAATTTTGAAAGATCAGCCTAGCACTAATTGCAATACAGATCACAGCACTAGTACTTATGGAATTATACACAAGTGAGGGAAAGGGGTATGAAAAGGGAACGTATGTCTATGGTCCATTTTTATCACTTTCCTAACAATTTTTATATTTGGTGCTTCCAAGGATATAGTACCTACTTTACCCGCTAGTAGTGCTATCATTCTGCCTAGGGAATAATGTTACACCTTCCATCCTCATCCAAATAACAGAATTTGGCTGAAAGCAAAGAGTTTTAATGATATCTTTATTGTGTTAGCTGGTGGGGAGCTGCAGATGTTGTTCTTCCCCGTAGAGAACACTAATAGAAAATGGCCACAATTAAGTCAGTGGTTATGACTGAGCTAACTCGCTAGCTACAAAAGCCTTCGCAGCCTGTTGCTTACCTATTAGTCTTAAGCCATCTGTATCTTTTGTCTTCTCAGCCTGTCTTTTCACTTTTTTTAAAAAACTGTCCATATTCTGTGGCCTACAGTCCATACAGGACGCAAGAGTGTAGAAAGAAAGAAAAACTGCTCCATCACTGAACACAGCTCCTGATCTGTCTGTCACTTTGCTGTCTTCTCTCATTGTAGTTCCTCCCTCTGCCCCGGTCTGCAGAATTCAGGGCTCTTTGAACATTGGCAGTGATATCACACTGACCTGCAATGCAGAAGAAGGCATCCCTCGGCCAACCTACCATTGGGAAAGACTGGACAGTGCTCCCAAGCTGCCTCCAACAGCCACACAAGGTGATCATTGCGTCCCCCACCCCATTTCCCCGGTCGGTGGTTTAAATTTTACATTGCTTGTTCTGCTGGCACTGAGGCTACAACAACCTGCACAGTTTGCCCCAATCTGCTGCCCAGTTACTCATGTCTGACAAAAAACACCTGATGGTGCAAGAAGGTCTAGGGATGTGTGAATCAGCCAAATTCGAACTCACTGAAGTTCTTTGAATTCCATCTCAAAGCTTGTTCTGACTTGAGTCCATATCAGATTGTGAACTTCATTTTTTTTCTTTTTGCATGAAAATCCATGTGTATTTTTGTGCATATTTTTCCAAATGTACACATCAATTGTACGCATCTTTGAAATGTATGCATCCTTCTCCCATTGATTAAATCTTATTGGGCACATTTTTCAAAAGTACACATTTTTAATGTGCATTTTTCAAATGTACGCATGTTCTCAAACACACTTTTTAGGTCCGCATTGCAAGCTCGGAAATGTATGGAGTTTGACTGCAGATTGCATCTGAGTCTGTGTTCGGTCTGGAAGGTGCAAACAGGGTAAATCCTGATCAAAAACAAACAAATAAATTGTTCATACATCCCTAGGATATACATGCAAAAACTCAATGAAAATGAGTAGGGGGAAATGCCACATTCAGTACAATGAATGCAACTGAGCCTGTAGAGCACTGGGTGCCCTCTAGTGGAATTTCTAATTATGGTATTAGTAGTATTTTTTTTATAAAAGTAGTGGTGGCCAACCTTTTGGGCAAATTTACCAGCAGTCAAGTCAAAAGCATGAGATACTGCCACTGTAGTGTACACTACAGTGCAGTACAGGAGGTCCCCATGCCATAGTGTCCTTTTGTTTCTAGCGTACTGAACTTGGGAGCAAGCAGTAGTGCAGGAGAGGCAGACACAAGTGCAGGTCTGATGCTGTGCCTTAATTGGCTTGCATGACTGTGTGCAGCTTAGCCATCCTTTCCTTAGAGATGCATGTTGCATGTCCATCAGAGATCGGAATTAATGGGCCATTCATCTCTTGCATTGCTGCTGCTGCTAGCAGAATGACTAGTCACTGAATAAAGGCTGGTTCACAGACTCTGAAAATGGTTTGCAAAGTGTGTAGGGTGAATTTGAGCATATGGATGAAGTTGTGATGTGATCAATGCACAAGCAACAATGTCCTGATTTCTCAGTGTTGGCTTAGATTTTACTATGTGGAGATTTCTGACCATTGGTCATTGGTGATGCGGTGAAATGTCCACTTGCACTGAAAAATCAGGACCTGAAAAATCATGTGGCAAAGCAATCATCTGATCAATCTGATGCTCAAATTCAACCTTCATTCATTCATGCACTCTTCAGATACAGTATATATTTTAGGGCTGCACTGAATGTTTACACAGGCAAACATTTTTGGTGCAAAAGGAATGCATTACCCAAACATTTCCTTCTTTCATGTCTGCTGCTGTTCACTGCCTCTCTTGATAGCTGCTGTGCAGCATCCTTTTCTTTCCAAGAATAGTGATCCCAGGCAATCAGAGTTCAGATAGGCAGAGTGTCGGAGGCTGGTGTGGTGACTCCTATTTCGGTTGGGCTACTAATCTATTGGAGGTTTTATTTGGAACTTTATAGGAGCTATCCATGGTGCTCCATGGTGAACCTATTTTGGGGATGGAGCTCAGCACCATCGATAGCTGAGTACATGATGTAGTCAATAAGATTTGGCTATATGATGATCTCACAAAGCCAATTCAGACTGAGGGCAATTCTTCCTGTCCTCACTCTGAATGGATAAATACTTTGACCCCTTGTTTGTACCCTCCCCCTACAATCGTCAAAAGCAGGGAGATTTTTCAGTGGCAAAAGTCTTCATGAATACAGACACACCACCTAGGCTCTGCCTTAGTATATTACATATCTTTTCCAACAAGGAGAATCATAGTCACTGCAGTCATGTAAGGACATTTTAATTTAATTTATTTATTTTAAAAATAAATAACCAATCTTTCTTTTAAATGAAAATTTAAAGCTGCTAACAAGCAATTGGAACAATCCCCAAACCTTAAAAATGTAACAAAAGCAAAAAAAATTCATAAAGGCACACAAGTACAATACAAATTCCTAAGCAGCAGGCAGTTTACACTGTCACCAAAAGTCTTCTTGGGAAAAAAAATCTTCAAGTGAAGAAAAGTGAACAATGATGTGGTCAAGTGGGCTTCCTTGGGGAGGGCATTTCCCACAAAAAGGCTGCCATGGCCAAAAATGCCTGGCCTCTCTGGGCACCACAGAGTTGTTCTGCTTTCTAGGAAGGAAATAGTTGTATTGACTATACTAAACAGACACCTACTTCACCTTCACCACTTCCCAGGGTGCCCCTGTTTAGTATAATCAATACTATGACTTCCCCCCTAGGAAGCAAAACAGCTCTGGGATGTCTGCCCACTCTCTGAGGTTCAGCGGGTGGGTACAGCTAATGTTCACATGGACAGATAGTTCAGAAGTAGGGGCTCAAGCTTCTTTAAGCACAGGTCCATAATCTTTCCTCACCAGCTCCTCTCTCAGGGCCCATTTTCATGACCAACTTGGGTGTGCTAATCGTTGCTAGCACTGGTTGCAAGCCACTGGTATTACGAGTAGAGACAGTCATGGCTAGTCAGCACTCTACATGCATTGAACTTAAATATGACTTTTTATCTGTGCTATTTCATGTTATTTTTTTCTATTCTGAGTTTAATTTTGTTTTACTATTTATGTGGTATTTCATTCATTTCCATCTTTGTGAGCTGCCTTGTAAGGAGTTATCCTAAAATGCACAGTATAAATATATGTTAAATAAATAAAATAAACTTCCGCACACTGCTTCAAGCAGGGCTCTCCAGGCATTCACAAACATATACTAAAACCCTTAGGGGCTCAAGGTCAGATTGGACAGTGGCTACCACACCAAAACTAGTTATGAACATGGGCTTTTGGTGAGTACTATATAGGAGTTAAAGCATTTGGGATCATTCAGAATGTGTGCCTTGTATCATGAGGGAAGGTAAAGGATTAGCAAAGGAATGGTGAGACAGAAGTGCTTTTGGATGACATGTGATATCACCCTTCTCCAGCACAATCCATTTAATACACTCAATGTCAATGAGTCCATTTCTTGCTTTTCCTTTGACTCCCCTTATTTTCAAATGAACTCCCATTTCACTTGATCTTTGCCTCTCTCCTCTCCTGGTTATTTTCTTAGCCTAGTCTTCTGTCTTCTGACCCTACTACTTTCTCTGTATAAAAAGTAAGAATCTCTAATCTCCCTTGGAGCCTATTCTAGCATTCAAAAGTGTGGTGTGGCTGTTCCAATGGTGATGGTAGTGGTGTGTGTGTGTGTGTGTGTGTGTAGGGGAATACACATGTTCGAATGTTTTCATGTGTTAATAGGGATGGACAGACAGACTAAGTTCATTCCCTCCTGTGGTTGCGTGCTGCCCCAAATGAAATTCCATCCTGTTCCACCCCTTAAAAATCTGCATGGTTTAACCAAACTCTGAAACTTAATTAAAAACAAGATGATACATATGAGGTGGCTGAGGGCTCTGGTCCCCCCACCGCCCCTACTTTCTTTAACACTGTAAAGCTACTTTCAGAAGCTACAAAGCACACCAGCTGCTGCATGTAAGAAAAATTCTTTATAAAAATGTCCAGGAAAAGGCAGCATGTCCTGACGATTTCACTTTCTGGATAATTGTACGGAAAAAGCTATGACTTCCATCATGCACCTATGCAGGCAGCCATTCCCCCCCCCCCCTACAATGTTCCTGGTAGCCTCAGAGATCCATTGCAAGGGGGGAAAGATGGCTGCCCCATGGATACATGGTGGAAGCCATTGCTTTTTCCATACAATTACTTAGGAAGTGACAGCACGTCATTTTTAGAAATAATTTTTTATCCCACATGACAGCTGTGAGTGCTTTATAACTGCTGCAAACAGCTTTAAATGGTTTTTTTTTAAAAAGACACGGAAAAAGAGAAAATGGGGGGGGGAAACATAGAGCCCTCCAGTTACCTCTTAAACTCTGATGTGAGTACTGCAGGGGTGGTGCAAAACAGTTCTTAGAAATGTGGAGTAATCTGCATATCCTTCCTTCCATGCTGAGGACAGGTTCGTATGGGAGAATTTAAATATTTGTATCAAAAGATGAAATGAATGAAATTCTCCCCCATCCTGGGCCAATAACTCTTAGCAGATGGGGAGCTATCACATCAGGGAGGAGAGGTCTAGCCTAGGATTCTGGTTTGTCTTTAAAATAAATTGCTGGATACGCATGTATTTTTATATTTGCAAAACTCCATCAGCTTCTGTGAGCCACAGGTAGAAGGAAAAGGAACTGTGTAGAACACTGAGCACCTCCATCTTGTTTAGACCTCCTAAATTTAGGGATGGTTCTTGATTTAGGGCCTGAAAATGTTTTCTCTTCTGGAATGATTAAAAAAAAAAAAGCCGAGTGGTTGGCGAGCGTGATCGAGTTACTTGTTAGAGCAAAAGTTAGATTGTTGATGGCTCTTGCTAGTTGCCTTGCCTTGTTCACTTGGTCCTAAGCTTTCACATACATAAAAAATAATAATCTTTAAGAAGAAAATGTCCAATGTAATCTCCTTAAACCCTAAGCTTATCTGTGTCTGATGCTTTCATCTGTAGGTTATTTTCTAATTTATCTCTTAAGAGTCTTGCAAGAATTTACAATTTAGTGGATTTGCCTTTTCAAGGTTGTGGTGGAATGGTTGTCTCCCCTCACACACACCCTAATTTAATTTAGATCTTTTTCCTCCCCTCTCATCTAGATCAAGTTCAGGGTACAGTCATTCTGCGCAATATTAGCACTGCGTCATCAGGACAGTATCAGTGCGTGGCTACTAATGCCATTGGAAGCAGCTCCTGTTCTCTTGAAGTTCAAGTGATTGCACGTAAGTCAGTTATTGCGAAGGACTCGGAGCTGGTTGACGGGTGTGATCAAATCTAATTTTCCATTGGAAAAAAGTGGGGGGACTCACTTTTACACTTTCCCCAGCCTCTAAGGGGTCGGGGGAAAGTGCAAAAGTGGCTCTCCGATGTGGACTAAAGGGGGGGATGGGAAAAGTTGAGGATCTTGCAGAGAAGAGGGGGTGAAATCACCCAAAACACCCCCTTCTCAGCTGAAGATCCCTTGTGGCCTGGGTTACTCACTTTCCGCGATCTGTCAAGAGTGACTGGGGGTGGGGGTGGGTTTCAAGCATCTGCTGTGTAATATACAGGATGTATCCACCGCCCCTTGGCAGTGGGCCCCGCTCCACAGGTTGCCCCAGTCAAGGCTTGAAATCCTCACAACAGCACTTCTGCAAATGAGCATCTGTGCTAATGGGACTAAAATTTATTTTAAAAATTGTGCCAATTTGTGGGCACAAATTCTTTTTTAAAAAAATACTAGGCAGCCACAGGGAGCCCCTCCCAAGGTGCCACCGGGGCATTTTGAAGGGGCAGCTAGTGGCTGCCCAGAAAGGGATCAGGAAAGCTGGCTATCAAGGGTTTTTTGTTGTTTTTAAGTGTTAAAAAAGCTGCGGCGAACTGAAATCAGTTCAGCATTGCGGCGTGGAGGTAGAGGGGACTTGTTCCTCCTGCGGTGTCCCCTGGGATGCTGCCTGGAGGAATGAGGGGGAGGGAGGGACTGAAATACCCACGATGAGTCCGAGGGTCTGTTGCCACAATGAGCAAATTGCCACGATGGGTTGGCATGATGTGTGAACCCACCCACCCAGCGTCACCAAAGATTTGTATAAGGGAATAATGATATTGACAGTTTCGTTTTTTATTCCTTTCCTAATTATGCTCAACATGGAATTTGCCTTTTCCATAGCAGCCACATATTGGGTCAACATTTTCATCAAGCTATCCACCACAAAACCAAGATCTCCTTCTTGGTCAGTCACTGCTTGCTTGGATCCCATCAGTGTATATGTGAAATTATGATTTTTCACCCCAGTGTGTATCACTTCACACTTACATACATTTGAACTGCATTTACCGTTTTAATGCCCATTCCCTCACTATGGAGAGAATCCTTTTGTAGCCCTTTTTGCTTTAACCACCCTAAATAATTTGGTGTCATCCGCAAACTTGACCACCTCACCCCTAATTTCTAGATAATTTATGGACAAATTAAAAAAAACACTGGTCTCGATACAGATCCTTGGGGGACCGAGTTGTCTCCTGTGGTCCCAGACTAGATGATAGATTACGTGGTTTGATGGAGTGATCATTATAGGTAATATGGATCAAGCTAGGAAATACTACTGATCTCTCCTGATACTGAAAACCTGCTGTGGTTCTGTGAACTTGCCCCACACTGTCTCCCTGCTCAGACTTCTCATGTATTGCATATTCCCCACAGCTCACCCTCGGAGCATTGGCCTGATTGCTGGAGCTGCCGCTGCAGGAGCAGTTGTGCTCATTGTCTGCATTGTCTTGGTGGCTGTGACACTCTTTTACTGGAAAAACAAACACAAGGAGGAAGAGGAGGAGGAGATTCCCAATGAGATAAGGTATGGCCTAGGAGAAGTCACTTATCTGCCCTTCCTTCCGTCTTTCTTTCCATCCTAGCAGGTGCGTCACACTTCAGACTACAGAAGGAGGGTGGTGGATCCCATATTCGTTTCCTAGGTGAGCCCTAACCATACCTGAATTAGAATTAGGTTTTAGCATACAGGAATCTCATAGCTGATTCTTACATGACTGGCTGTGGTGTGGCCACCCAAGGCCAGGGGAGGTTGATATGGGGCATAAGAACAATGCCAGTCCCACCGATAGTCTCTTTCTTCAGAGGTTACTAAGAGTGGCATCTGAACATATACACCACTCCTAGTAATCTAAGAATTGACTCTTGGTCAAGAATGGGAATCAAAGGCTAGTGTTGGCCTGATTGGGAAGAAAGAACCCCCTGCTTCCATCCCCATTTAAGCTGGGAATTAAGATCAAACAGAATCCCTGACCACCATTGCTGATTTCTACTGTCCTGTGTTGGTCATTATTCTGTTCTCTCTGATGTCAGCTTTGGCAGAAGCTGGGATAGGATGCTGGAATATAGTTGCCAAAAATGGGGATGTAAGACTTAAGGTAGTGATGTCAAAGTGGTGACATCATTGTGCAAATGTGGCATCATGTCGTAGGTTATCATAACTCTCCCCCACCCCTGTACTTCACCAGTGAAAGGAAAGGGAGTATTTTTGTTCATTCTAGGGATGGGTGTGTTGAGAGAGGGTTGCAGATACAATCCTAACAATGTCCTCCCGTTTCTCTAGGGAGGATGACCTGCCACCCAAATGCTCTTCATCCACAAAAGCATTCCATTGTGATGCTTCCTCATCAGAGAATGACACTCTCACCTCATCCAACACTTACAACAGCCGGTATTGGAATGACCCCAAAGCCAACCATGCCACAGACTCCTTCACCCGCCTCAACAATGATGCACGCCAGCCCTTCTCCCGCTCTGGAAGCACCAATGCCCGTCCCGTCTACGCCAATGGAGGCCACCCAGCCCCCCCTCCACCCAAGACATTGGTGGTGACAACCAATACAGCCCCCTCTCCACAGGAGATGGCCAGGAGCAATGGCTCAGTGAGCCGGAAGCCAAGGCCACAGCATACACGCTCCTATGCAGTGAGTCAGGCAACACTGGAGAGGATAGGTGCTGTGCCTGTCATGGTGCCGGCGCAGAGCCGAGCCGGCTCTTTGGTGTAGGAAATGGCCGTGGTTCTAAGGAAAATGAGGACCTGTTGCACTGTGTGGGGGTGAAGACCTGGCCAAAACAAGAGACCCTCCTCTTCCTCCCCAAAATGAGTTGAAGGGGAAGATCGAACCTCTCCTCTGTGCTCTTCCCCAGCCCAGTCAACTCAGTCCCACTGGTGTGATGGTCCCTCCTTTGCAACCCCACCCTCATGATCTCAGGGGGCTCCTCAGCTGTAGCTGGATGTGCCAAGGCCAAAGGGAGGGCCACACACAAGGCGTCACAGTGGGGACGATGCCACGCTTGGTTCTGAGCTCTACCTAATGTGAAATTGGGGTTGTTACCATGAGGATGGTGAGCGAGGTCGGGTTTGGAGAGCCCAAAGGTCGGGCCATTAGAGGGGAGACCTCAACAGCCTTAAAGATGGCACATTGGCTGCTTGGCTCAAAACGGGTAGTGATTTGGAGGAAAGTGGTGAGAGGCTGGCCAAGTCCAGCTGACCTCAGAGGGACAAGGCAGAGAGAGAATTGTGAGCCAGGTCGAGGAAGGGGAGGGGTGGGTAGGGAATTGGCTTCAGGATTATATTTTCTTCTTTAGTTCTTCCTTTCCATACCTCTCCCCTCTCTTTGCTTTCCCCTTTCCCCAAACTGGATGCCCCCCTTTCCACTAGTCTTTTGGATGCTTCGAGCACCCCATTGTCACCTCCATGGAAACTGTTGTCACTCTGGCATTGCTCCCTGGCAAGCTGCTTGGCACCAGAACATGCTGCTGCTGTTTGCTGCTGTTGAGAAGTGGAGTTTGGGGAGGGCATGGCATGGGTTGGAAAGCTGAAGCCTTCATTGCTTACAAGAGCTGCTGTGCTTTTCTGGGCGTGTGTGGCTGGCATTTTTCAAAGAGCGGTGCTTCAAAGCTTTGACGTTTGCATGGCAGGTTCCCCCTACAGGGCTGTTTGGGGCTGACGGTTGAACATTCGCACATTTGAGGCATCACATGTAACCTTCCCTCATTGGATGCTTGGGGCTTATTATAGTACCGGGGGAGGGAAAGAGAGAGAACAAGCGAGCATGGAGCAGCAGAAGGATGGCTCATGGCTGCACTGGTGCCCTTTCCCCTCTCCTTGCAGCATTGGCCAGCTCTGAGTGGCCCTGTGGGCCTCCCCATCTCGCCTGCTTGCACGGCTTGACAGGTATCACTCTTGCAACTTCTATAGCCTTAACTCAACCCCCCCCCCAACAAAACAAAAACAACCCCTGAGGATTTAGAGAAACGAACAAGGGTCTTTTGTGCCCCAGAGGGGACTTAGAGCTGGGGGGCCATTTCCTAATACCTCGAGGAGGCAGAGCCAAGGGACACCTCACTGAGTCCCGCTGTCCACACCTGCCTCATTTCTAATGCTGACACACTGATCTCCTTACTGGGAAACACTCCCCTTGGAAGCTCTGAACAGGATTTCCTTCTCTGCACTGATGAAAAAGACATCCTTCCGATCTAACCCTGGTGGCGCTAGCGAAGCGTGGGCGACTTGTTTCAAAGGCTCCCCTCCACGTTCCAACAGGCATTGGAAGTGGGGTTCCTAGGGCTCGATCTCTACTGCTCTTCCGCTTCCACTCTGCCTCACCCTGACTTTACTTTTCTTCCAAACGGGCACAGAGACCATTAGGAGGGCTCCCTGCCTGGGCTACACAACTTCCATGCCCGCACCATCCCTGCAGAGAGAGCCCTTCAGGTTGCACTGGGTTTGAAGCTTAGCTAAGATTCTGTGCCTTCTTTGCTTTACAACGACAACGACAACGACAACCCACTCTCCTTCCTTCCCCCCAGCCCCCCTCGAGCTCCCCCACCCCCATACCACATATATGACTTGCTTCATCAACTTCCGAGCACATCAGGCAGACAGATGGCTGCCGTATTTATATACAAGCTTCCCAGGGAGCAAGTCTCCTCATGTGCTCACTGCCGGTTTTTCCTTTTGGTACTTGCAGGTTGGGGGTGTATGGGGGTGGGGTGGGGGAAAGAGTGGCTTTTAAACAAAAAGGTAATGCAAAAATAGAGGGGGAAAATAACCCACACACACTCTGCTTTTATAACAACGAGGAACGTAAGAGAGGTTTTCAAGGGATGCTGCTCACGGCAGCCCACACTCCAGTGCTCGGGAAGCTCTTTCTGGTTCTACCATTCATGAGACTGTTCGCTCTCCTCTTTCTTTGTTCTTTCTAATTGTCTAAAAAAAAAAAAAATTCAATAAAACTTTTATTCATATAAAAGGGGAAATGGTTGTGTATCGTTTTGTGTTACTTGATTTATTTCTATCCCACACTTCCTCCAAGGAGCTCAGGGAAATTTATATTTAGCGGAGAGACCCTGGCTCAGTAATAGAGCACATGCTGTGCATCAGGCAGAAGGTCCAAGGTTCAATCCCTGGAATGCTATTTTATACTGGAAAGGCAGGAGATAAACTAACCCAGTCAAATAATAACCCCCTGGCATCGCCAGGTAAAAGGATTGCGTATCGGGTATCTCTGCCTGCCCCGAGACCCTTGAAGGCACTGCCAGTCAGAGTAGACCATACAAGGCAGCTTTCTCCTGTTCCTGAAATAAGGGCTGTCTGGAGTAATCCTTAATATACTGTCAGGACTTCTTCTAGAGCAGGAGTGGGGAATATTTTTTGGCCCACAGGCTGAATTGGTTCTGGACAAACATGACAGGGGCTGCATGCCAGCAGTGGTTAGGGCCGCACCCTAAAGTGGGCATGGACACCCTGCTGCTGGCATCCAGCCCCTATGTGATTGCCCAGACCCCATTCACACTCACAGACACAACAGTCTCATACACGTACACACACATAGCACCCCTCCCCCACTGTAGTGAGGCTCCCCAAAGGGGGAGGGATGTGTTTTCAGGGGGGTCACAGTGTTGGGGAGGGGATAGCTAGTCTTTTCCTCCCCAGCAGCAACCCCCCCCCAATGCTCCCTGCTGCAATTAAGATTTTAAGAGCCTCCATTAGCACCAGTGAAGGCTTTTTAAAAGCCTCACTGCAACAGAGGAAAGGTGATTTGGAGGGAGGGGGGCAAGCTTAGTCCTTCCCTCCCCAGTAGTGACCACCCCTGAAAATGCCCCCCCATGCTGCAATTAGGCTTTTAAAAATCTCCATTGACACTTTTTTTGGAGACTTTTTTTAAAGCTTCACTGTAGTGTGGAAGGGAAGAGGGGAAATTCCTTATCACGGATCACAGACATGAGAAAATTCAAGGTTTGCACACCTGACCTCTTCCAAGTTAAGAGGGTCCACTGAAGGTGCCTTACCACCACCACCACCCAAATTCTGGAGCTGTCAGTGCACGTAGTTTCCCATCAAGGCATTTCTGAGGACCAGGCAACCCCCAGCCTTTAACTTTCATTTATTTACTTATTTTTTTTCAAGATTTATAACCTGACTTTTGATCAAATGATCTTCAGCCAGATTAAAACAATGCACCAAAAGTAATAATACATAGCAATTAACAGTGCAATCCTATGCATGGTTACTTTGAAGTAAGTCCCACTGTTCAATAGGGCTTCTAAGTAAGTCTGCATAGGATTACAACCGAAGACAACTCAAATTGGTAGCAGAATGGCATCCACGTAGCAACCAACACAATTACATTCTGTTAAACCCCTGAACAAACAAAAACACCTGGTGCCTAACAGAAAGGGATGTGCTTACCAGGTGAACATGTGTTGAGATGAAATGTGGATCATTAAACTCACAAACTTCTAATAAGCAGTTGAGCCAGATCGTATATTATCAGACCATTCCTGGAGCGAACTCTGAATTATTTAGGGGTATTCCACCTGTTAGATGTTAAAATGCAGTTGTCAATTACTGAGCTGCCAACTTTCAGAACAATAGACATTTGTTGTTTATATTATGTCCCAAAGATAACTTTTGGAACCTAAAAGTTATTGTTGCCCCTTAGCAATTGCTTCTTCACTTTGCTGTTAATTGCCAATCCTGATGTCAAAAACCATATATAATATTATCTGATGAAATAACAACACTGCAGAATAAGCCCACTGTGCTTCTTGACATCCAAATATGGTGGTAATATTCATATTTCTTGTTACTTCATCAAAGTACTCAAAGGAATACACCACAAAAGGCAACAAAATTGCAATGACATCTGACAAATCTAGCAATTAAAACAGCCAATGCCAGATTAAAACTCGAACCAGCCTGAAAGGAGCAGGTTTTTTAGGAACTTTGGTTCAGTTCCATCCACTGCACACCCCTAGCAGATGCTGACATAGACACCATAGGAGAGTATCTGGACCAAATGGTTTATAATAGGATGTTCTATGTCTTTGTGAGCTTCCTAAAAATTCCTAGCTCTGTAGTATCATTGTGCATTTAAAAACCCAGGCAACAAGGAACATTTCTCTACATTTTTCTTCTTCCCACAGTTAATTAGATGACTAGGGGATTGATGATTGAAGAATGAATTTGATGACAAATTCATATGTAATAATGGTCATCCTTTGTTCTACATGTAGTTAACGAAACTGATATATTCTCCAATCCAGGGGTAGAGGAGCTTTGGCTCTCCAGATGTTAAAACTACAACCCCCTTTATCCCTGACCATTAGCCATGCTAACTGGGGCTGATGGAGTCCAACAACATCTGGAGGACCACACATTTCCCACCCCTGGTCTAGTCCTATTTAGTGATGGGTGAATTTACCCCAAGTGAATTCATTATTTACTTGGAAAATAACAAAGCAAACTCCCGCAAAGCAAACTCTTGTTCCATGTAAACAAGCTTTTGCACATGCATGTTAGCAAAGTGCATCTTGGGAGCTGTAGTTTGGAATTGTGTAGTGCTTCCTCAGAGCCAGAGCTGTGGTGCCAGCAGCAACAACAAGGGAAGCTGCTAAGGAGATTGTAAGCCGACTAAAAATTTAGGGAGTGGGTGTTGCTGCTGAGTCCTCCTTTTTGCGGAGCCAGAGTGGCAGCGGTGAGGAGGGAAGCAGCACTAAATCAGGCAAGGAAAGGGTTAATTCAAGCAATGTAGCATCATGTGCAGAAATTGCATTGCTTAGAAATTGCACTGTATACTCAGAAACTTGCAATCAATTCTGAACTTAATGGCAAATTTGTAAACTGCCAGTCAGTCCAGGCTTGTTAAAAAATGAACAAGTGAACTTTGACCAATGAATGGACTAATTATGACATTTGGCAGCATCACTAGTCCTATTTTATCTCTCAAACCAATAGGAAGCTGAGAACTTCAAGAATCCATGCCAGTAGGTGACCATCTCCCCAACAGGGAACCTCTGGTTGGTTAATAACCTATCCCACAGATGATATGATACATGGTGGAGGCAGTTTCCACCAGAAGAGGCAGTTCCTGGCCCCTGATTATGTATGTTCTCAGTTGCCCTGGTTGGGGTGGGGGAGCAAATTCAAATAGCTGAGCAACCATTCATGTCCAGAGTAGAAGGTGGAGGGGAGCAAACTTTCCTCCAAGCTGTCTCTGTGTCTATATTTGTGGTGGCCAGCACATTTGTGGTGGCCAGCAGGGTGGCCGGGTGACCGGCCAGATGGGCGATTGATAAATGTAATAAATAAATAAATAAATAAATATAGGAGTAAAGAGTTTGGGGATTTTGTAAACCATTTTGTGATTTTTTAAATGAAAAGTGGTATAGAAGTTCTCTGAAATAAATAGATGAGAGGAAACTTGCAAGTTAGGTGTGTGTTTTTGCTAATGCAAGGAAGGCTCAACTATTACCCATGCAAGAGGTAAGGAAACGGGAATGTCAGTGCACAGAGTCAGAAAAACTACTTTTAAAATGGGAATGTGTTCCATTAGGAGGGCACATTCAAAATCCAACACCAGTGTAACCCAAATTATGTGCCCAAGAAAAACTGTATTCTGGGGCTTTTATAAATTATACAAATTTGCATGACTCTTTATTTTGCATAATTTAGGCTGAAGTCATAGGAAAAGGTGAGCATCTTTGTAGAGTGCCAAAGCTCTGCCTCTGTCCACTGGAAATCTCAGTTCAGCAACTCCTCTGACGTCTGAGATGTAATCAGGCATTGCTCACACATTTCCAAGCATTTCTTCACAACCATAGCCAGGGCTAGAAACTTGATTTGTTTCCCCTCCCCCACTGACATAAAACGAAAGCTAAGATTTTCAGAAAGCTGAATTCTGTTCTCAGCAATACTGTATGCCACCTTCTCCTGGGCAGGCTGACTGGGGGATTATTGGAAGGCTTGGGGAAGGCTGCTATATGCTTTGTGGTACTGGAATCTCTACAGAGCCCTGAAAGTGAGAAAAATAACTTTGCATTATTCTATGACTTCATATTGTCATAAGGATGGAGGTTGAGGGTGGCTGGGGTTCCTTGGTATCTTGGCATCTTTGTTGTGCATTTGATAACTTTAAAAAAATGTATTTACTTATTTATTTATCTTTACAGACTACATGCTATGCAGCTGCATGAAACCCAAAAGAATGAGGTTACACCTATGAGTGAAAACACAAGCCCATACTGAATTTCTAGTCACGATCATGACTTTTTCCTCTGCTACAGCCAGCTTGACTTTAGAGGGAGGGAGGGAGGGAGGGAATGTGTTGGCCAGATTTTAATCTATCCTTGCGGGGGGGGGGGGTTACAAATAGCATCAAGGAGAGGAGATTAGATGTGGTTTGTTCAGAGGGCTCATAGAGGCTTCTTCTAGCACTCTACACTCTTAGGGTCATCTTGTGGATTTGGACTTATTAAATCGTGCTTAAGAAGGAGCATGAGTGATGTCTGCATACAACCAGCTTCCTGCTGCTAATGGTATTGTGGAACAGCTGATGGGGCACAGTCTAGAGAAGACAAGCTGAAAAGCTAATTTGGCAGAGAGGAACCAGAATTTTGAGCTTTTATTGTGCTTCAGTAATAGCTGGACAAGAGCTATAACATGTAGAATGAGACATTTCCCTACCCTAATGTATAAATAAATGTTCTCTATATTGTGATGGGAAAAGAACAAAAAAAATCCAGGTCACAAAAAAGTGTATTTTTCAGCATCTTACATATTGGGAAACTGAGACGAGATTGGATTGGTCCTACCTGGGCAGGTACCCAGACCCCGTCTTCTTCTTGACATTTATGAACAGGCCCTGTCATAGAATCAGAGAGAAGGAAGGGATCTGGAGGTTTCATAGATTTCATAGATCATAGAGTTGGAAGGAGCCTACAAGGCTATCGAGTCCAACCCCCTGCTCAATGCAGGAAACTAGAGGAGGGGTCTCCCATCCAAGTAACAACCAGGGTTGACCCTGCTTAGCTCATGTAGTCTAGCCCCCTGCTCAATGCAGGGTCTTCAGTGCAGGGTGCAAATACAGCATTCCCGAGAGAGAGCTGTCTGGCCTCTGCTTAAATACCTCCAGTGAAGCAGAGCCCACCACCTTCCAAGGCAATCTTTTCTACTGCTGAATAGATCTGTTAGGAAGTTTCTCCTAATGTTTGGCTGAAATCTGCTTCCCTGGAATTTCCATCCATTGGTTCTAGTTCTGCCATCTGGAGCAACAGAGAACAAGTCAGGGCCCCGGATGCTGGGTGGTGTGATGCTGCACCCACAAATTCCACAGGGACGACTCAGCAAATTGTTTTGCTCAAGCCAAAGGGTGGACTTCACTGTCTCAGAGGTCAGATTGGACAGTGACTCCTTTTTTGTCTTCTTCTCTAGTTTGCCACTTGACATCTTTGTCCAAGTCCTATAAACCTGATTGCTCTTTTTGGTGTTGTTGCAAATCTAACTGGATGCATTCCAGTTCCATTTTAATGTTCCCAGCCCCAAGCAAAGGATTGTCACAGAAAATCCATTGTCTGAATTGAAATTTGCTCACTAGTTCTCTGCTCCCATAGCCCACTGCTTTCTCAATTGTTCAATGCAATTTAGGCCCGTGGGTGTTGCATCATCTGCAATTTTTGTTTGTTTTTGTTCTCAGGCACACACTACAGTATAGGTTTGTAGTCATAAGGTGGAACAAACGGTGCAATCCTATGCCTGTTTAGACAGAAAAAAAGTCCTACAATTCCCAACATTCCCAAGCCAGCCATGCTGACTGGGGGATGCTGGGAATTGTAGGACTTAATTCCGTCTAAACAGGCATAGAATTGTGCACTTACTCATCCCTGTGCATGGGGACTTCACTTGACATGCTGCTGCATCATAGGATTGGTAGCCTACACATCTGCTCAAGAACACACACAATGCTTCTTGAAAACATCCACATTGAGGGAGTGGTCAGTCACTGGAAACCAGGCTGATTTCTTCATGGCTGCCAGAATGTTCTAAGCAGGATCCTAGTTTACTGGAATCAAAATGTTCCACATAAAATCTGCTTCCTATATACATTAAATTGACATGTAGGAAGCATAAGGGTAGATGGACTTACTGTACTATAGGGTGGGGTGTTTGGGGGGAAGTGGGGGGAATCATATTTATTTATTTATGAAATTTATTACTTGCTTTTCAGTATCAAATAATCCCAAAGTGGAGTACAACCAATAAAACACAATAAAATTATACAGCAGTGACCAAAAAAGAGAAGGGGAAAAAATCCAATGGGGAAAACAGTAACAAAGATAAACAACAGTTTACACAATGCAGCAAAACAAATTCAGTCAAAAACCTGAGTGAACAAATAGGTCTTCAGTTGGTGCTGAAAGCTTGTAGACTCAGCTCTGACTGTATATAAGGGGAGAGTGAGTTGTATTACAACTACTACTACTACTACTACTACTACTACCACCATTGAAATTTATCTACCGCCCAATAGCCAAAGCTCTCTGGGCAGTTTACAGAAGATAAAATCCTTAAAAATGCGTGTAGTGTAGTGGTGAGAGTGTTGGACTGGGACTCGGGAGATCCGGGTTCTAGTCCCCACTCGGCCGTGAAACTCACTGGGTGACTTTGGGCCAGTCACTGACTCTCAGCCTCACCTACCTCACAGGGTTGTTGTGAGGATAAAATGGAGGAGGAGCAGGAGGATTATGTAAGCCACCTTGGGTTCCTTTCAGGAAAAAAAAGGTGGGGTATAAATATAATAAAATAAAATAAATAAAAACCATCTACATATAATTTAAAACAATCAACAATAAAAATCCCAGGATTGGTAAAACTTTCTCATATGTTGTCAAATGCCTGGGAGTAGAGTTCCACAGTCTGTATGACTGTGCTTGTATAAGGAACGCCCTGCCAGGCTGCCACGTATCAAACTGAAGGCAAATGTGGAACTGTCCAAAGGGCATCTTTTGCTCAATATTAACATCCGGGCAGGCATTTAAGAAAAAGGTACTCAATCAGGTATCCAGGTCCTGAGCTATATATCAGCACAAGCACCTTGAATTAGGCTCAGTAACTACCGTAATTGGCAGCCAGCACAACAGGACTGGTGGAATATGTTCCTGGTAGGAGGTCCCACTCAGCAACCCAGCCACAGCATTTTGTACTAGCTGCAGTTTCCAGGCCAACCTCACAGGCCCACCCCACATAAAGTACATTGCAATAGTCAGACCTTGAAGTTAGTGTCCTCATGGATCACTGTGTCCTTATGAACTTGTGTTGAATATTTAAACACTTGCTTGGACACATCTAGCATTTATTTTCAGCCAGACATGGGCAAACTCTCCAGGATTTAGAGCATTTACTGGCCTAAAGACAAGACTAAAAACTGACTTAAAGCTCAATGCAAACACTCCATTGCTGGGATAAGGTTTGGATAGGTGTATTTGCAAGGACATGCCCAAGGATTTCACGTGCAGCCAGAAAGATGCAGCACAACTTACAGCTAATGCAAGCTTAAGAGGCATTTGGTAGAGTTAATAATCTATAACCTGCAAGCAGGCACCATTTGTTTATCTCAGTTACTTGTTGCAATTCTGTAGTCATGATGAATGTTCCTCTTCTTCTGTGCAAATTGCCCATATTCAGCAGGTCTGTGTATGTTGTCTGAGGCAGGTGGGCTCTCTTTGATTAATAGGATGTGTTGTGTGTGTTGCTGCCATTAGAAGCGCATAGTGTCACTGAGGTTTATGTGCTCTCTCTCTCTCTCTCTCTCTCTCTCTCTCTCTCTCTCTCTCTTTCTGGGTCACAAGTTCAGTTTCTTCAACAGCTCTGGTCTGACATCTGCTGGAAATATCAGGAAATGCGCCAGCTGCAGAGTCATGTGCTGCCAGCCTGTTCCTGGTTGATTTGCCAGCATTGCTGTTAGCAGAACCTGAGTTTGCTAAAGTTCTCCAAATTCCATCTCAAAGCTTATTCAGGCTCAAATCTGTATCATTTTACGAGCTTTTCTTTTCTTTTTCTTTTCGCATGAAAATCCATGCATATTTTCATGCGTATTTTTCCAAATGTATGCATCAATTGTGCGCATCTTTGAAATGTATGCATTATTCTCCCATTCACTACACTGTATTTGAGCACATTTTTCAAAACTACGCATTTTTTCATGCATAATTTTCAAACATATGCATGCTGTGGAACACATTTTTTTGGTGGGGGGGTCTGTGAATCCCATTGCAAGCTCGGAAATGTACGGACTTCAAGTGCAGGTTGCGTCTCTGTCCATGTTGGTTCTGGAAGGTGCCAACTGGATAAATCCTTATACAGTACGAAATGAACTGAAGCAAATTTCTCATATAACCCTAACTGCTGCTGTCTTTGCTTGTTGTAAAAGATGATGTTGTAAACTGCACAGACTGATGCGATGAGATGAAGCAGAGTGTGTCCCAAAACAAGATGGGTAGTTTTTAACATCAGTGTATGCACTAGCAGTGTCGTGTCCACAACCATGATAGAATAGAAGCACACTGTTTTCACCCAGCTACAATTTATTTATTTATTTATTTATTTCATTTATATACCGCCCCACAGCCGAAGCTCTCTGGGCGGTTCACAATACTTTATGCATAAAAACAATAAAAACATACAACATAGTTTAAGAATTAAAACACCAAATTTAAAAACACAGTTTAAAATAACAGTACAAAAACCAATAAAACTGAGCTTACAGGTGACAATCCCCCCCGTGCTATTCCAAGTCCTAACTAAATGCCTTGGCATAGAGGGAGGTCTTAACCTGGCGCCAAAAAGATAGTAAGGTTGGCGCCAGGCGGGTCTCAGTGGGGAGCTGATTCCATAATTGGGGGGCTACCACCGAGAAGGCCCTCCTCCTTGTTGCCACCAACCGAGCCTCTCTTGGAGGTGGCAATCGGAGGAGGGCCCCAGATGTTGAGTGTAGTGTCCGGGTAGATTGCGGTTGGGAGAGATGTTCCGTCAGGTATTGTGGTCCTAAGCCGGGTAGGGCTTTATAGGTTAAAACCAGCACCTTGAATTCGGCTTGGAAGCATATTGGCAGCCAGTGCAAATGGGCCAGAACTGGTGTAATGTGCTCGGACCTTCTGGTCCCAGCAATAAGCCTGGCTTATTGTGGATTGTTCACCAAGTGGTAGCCTTACCTTTACAAACAGACCCGTGATCTACTATTGGGTTAGATCCAATTTATGCCAGTGGAAATCCGCTAGTGCAAGGAGACTTACTTGCACTCTCCTCCCCCTTCCAGCCCTCTGTGGCACCCTTCTCAACCCTACAGAGCAGATTTTGAAGCCGCAGAGGGTGGGGGAAGGAAGAATCACCCCACTCCTGCTTCCACTGATGGAAGCAGTTCCATCAGCAGAATCTCACCATTGGATGCAACCCAATGGTTTGAATGAAGCTTTTCTTTTTGATAATGCTTACAGCCTGATAAGGATGTGGTTTATTTATTTATTTTTAATAGTAAAGTGCTTCTTGCTTGAGTACCTGCGGGGGGTGGGGGTGGGATTTCACATGAAAAGTGACATGAGGTTTAGCACATAGACCTTATGTGCAGCCACATGGCTCGATAGTGCACGATTATGCTGTTTTGCATATTATGTGTTTTCTAGATATGTGCAAATACAAATGCATCTTGCATTAGGGTAATGTGAAATTTGTCTGCTAGTATCCCCTAGAAACCTGGATGGTAGCTTCAATTGTGAGTTGTTCATGTATTGTCTTAAATATGCATTGTCTTAATCACTATGTCCCATAACGGAACTTCAGGACTTGTCAGGAAGGTTTAGGCAGTTTCCCCTTTATAATATAAAGGATTAGGACCCTGCTGTGGGAGGTGGGGGCTTTACTCCTTTGCCCTCCCACTGTGGTCCCAATTGGGCTCCCTGCATGCAATTTGCATGGGGAAAACAACAACTCCCATTCACTGGAATGGGAGGTGTGTGCTTTGTTTCCCCCTGATGCAAATTGCACACACAGGGGCTCCAGTCCAGATCAACCCTTCCCCCCTGCTGTAGTCTTGATTTGGATTGGGGGTGAGGTGGGCTGGGCTTGCCTGCAATTTGCTTCAGACCCCCCCCCATTGGAGCAAATGGGGGGGGTTCTTTAAAAAAAATGCAAATTGCAGGCAGAGAGGATGGTAAAGCCCACCCCGACTCCAAAGTCCTGATTCAGGTCGGTCCTCTGTACCTGAAATTTACAGGATGATCTGGTTACTCCTCTGCAATTTTCAGAGCAATCTAGGGAGGAAGAGGGATCAGGGGGAAGGACCAAGGATGAGAAGCCCACAGCTGGATGGGAAAACTCCACGGCGTGTTGCTGGCTTGTAGCTGGTGGTTCCCCATCCCTGCTTTAGATGCTCTGTGTAAGTCCTCCAGCTCCCAGCCTATGTGACTGTTAGCAGGTCCATTCCACACAACCCTCCTAGGGCCACATTTACACAAGGGGGAAGGAGTGCACACATCATACATCAAAGGAACTCTGTCTACGCTTTAGCTCAGTGGGGCCTCCAGAGAGCTTGGTGATGTAACCTCAGGGATTGTCCTGCAAAATTGCTCTCAAAGCTCAAGGGCTTTCCAGCCCAGGAACAGAAAGCCTTTTTAAAAACAAACAAACAAACAGCTGTTGGAGGCTTTTGCACAGCCATCTCTAGTATTGAAGACTTGGGTGAAAAGCAGAGCCAATGTTCAGGGAGCACCTGAAAACGCAGGACAAACAGAGGATATGTGAAACAGAATCTGAATAGACTGGGCTGATCATTTTACTCCTGTTTTATACTGCAGTTTTAAATTTTAAAAAATATATACGGTACTGCATTTTATGTTGTATTTTGTGGTTTTAATGGTTGTGAACTGCCCAGAGAGCTTTGGATATTGGGTGGTATAGAAATATAATAAATAAATAAATTTGAAGCTTTTCAAGAGCTGAAACGAACAAGGTGGCAGTACAAGCTAACTGGTGCATATTTTGCTCATAATCCAGAACCAACAGTCCTAAAACACAGAAGTGATGTTAATGAGGGGGGGGGGATGCTAGTTGTGTCAATAATTAACTTCGCTTTTCATGAGACAACTAGGAAATGTTTACTAGGAAGACAGCATAGCAGTGCAATTCTATATGTATGTACTCAGAGCTAAGCCCCATGGAATTCAGTGGGGCTTGCTTGCTCCCAGGCAAGTGAATGTAGGGTTGCAGTCTAGGACTGTTAGCATTGTCTCCCAGGTATCCTATCTCTTTCACCAATTTACCATCAGTTTAATGCTAGGTGTTCAGCACCATGGAAAGCTCCCTGAAACCACATCGGATCAAAGCAGGTCAAATCTGCTACAATATGTTGAAGAGCTCATGTGCTGACTGCCCCCCCGCCCCAGCCCCATCACCTTCTAATTGAGTTTGGGAAAGGGGAATCTATCTAGCTGCATAATCTGCAGATAGCATTTTGGCTATACCACTGTGGATCACTCATCTGAGCACCCATCAAGGTAAGTGGCTAGGAAACGTTGGAGAACTGAAGCCAGGATTTTACCTCTGTGATCCAACCACACTATTTCTGCCACAGCATTTGAGCAAATACTCCCTCCCTATCGGAATGAAACTACAGCCACCTTCACAAGACAATCTTACTCGGTCACGAGTGATCGCCTGATGATGATGACAAACATAACCTCTATTTTAAAAATAAAATAAAATATAATCCAGCCATATTGTTGGGCCAAAGATTATATTTAAAAAGTATGCTTGAAGCTTCTGATAGATATGAGAAATTTAGAGGATCTTGAATTTTGGATGACTGAATTAATTAATTAACGGGGAATAAATTCCTGCCCCTTAGTTCAGTTCTTATACTTACTAATATGGTTTATAATATGCACAGGACACTTCAGGGCATAGTCTAATAAACTGGGGAATGTGGATTAGTTAAACCTTGGCTCTTGGCTATGATCCTTCTATCCTCATAATCTGAATGGTTAGGGAATGATTTGAAATGGACTCTTTAAAGCTCTTTCAATAATGCATAGGGAAGCATTCTATTTTATTCAGGCTATTTTAATCAATCTGGAATATTCTGAGACTCTCTTAACATTTATTAGAGTCACTGGGCCTCCCTTAATTTTTTTTTGGCGAGTCCAGGAAAAGTCTGGTGGTTTGGTGTTTGGTGGTTTGAAAAAAGTAGGGCTGATCACCCGATTAAAGAAACATTCGTTGATTAATTGCACAAGGTTTAATCAATTAAGCAATCAGGTTTAAATGAATTGGCATATATGTTAAAACAGGAGTTGGTGGACTAAAAAAACCAAAGATGTTGCATGATATTTCATAGCAGGCATCATCTCAGAAGAGGTATACCCTCTTAGCAGGAAGGGGAAATGCCTCTTTTAATTTCCTGCTTGTCATCTGTAGGTTTTGTTGTTGTTGTTGTTGTTGTTGTTGTTGTCAGCACTTGTATTCAAAATAATTTTAAAAATAAATCAGGGAACCTTTTGGTAAATCAAACCTTTAAATAAATTATAACTAACAGATGAATCAGTTAAAGCAAGGGTGCAGGGCTGGGGTTCCAATCCAGCACTCCAGAGTTCCTCAGATGGTCACGCCACCTTCCCTTGAAGCCACCCTCCCCCCCTGGCCACCAACATTTGCTGGGTTCCTGGCTTTTGTGCAGTTTTTCAAAAGGTTGAAAAGCCTCTCCTAAGGCTTGGTTAGAGGTTTAAGCTAAACTATGCTGGAATTCCAGAGATCTTTGGCCCCATCTCTTTTTGCCTTCATAGAATCATAGAATCATAGAAAAGTAGAGTTGGAAGGGACCTACAAGGCCATCGAGTCCAACCCCCTGCTCAATGCAGGAATCCAGGTCAAAGCATCCCTGACAGATGGCTGTCCAGCTGCACCTTGAATGCCTCCAGAGTGAGAGAGCCCACCACCTCCCTAGGTAGTTGGTTCCATTGTCTTATTGCTCTAACAGTCAGGAAATTTTCCCTGATGTTTAGGTGGAATCTGGGTTCCTGTAACTTGAGCCCATTATTCCATGTCCTGCAAACTGGGATGATCGAGAAGAGATCCTGGCCCTCCTCTGTGTGACATCCCTTCAAGTACTGGAAGAGTACGATCATATCTCCACTCAGTCTCCTCTTCTGAAGGCTAAACATGCCCAGTTCTTTCAGTCTCTCCTCATAGGGCCTTGTTTCCAGTCCCTTTATCATCCTTGTTGCCCTCCTCTGAACCCTCTCCAGTTTGTCTACGTCCTTCTTACAGTGTGGTGCCCAGAACTGGACGCAGTACTCAAGATGAGGCCTAACCAGTGCTGAGTAGAGGGGAATTATCACTTCATGCAATTTGGAAGCTATACTTCTATTAATGCAGCCCAAAATAGCATTTGCCTTCTTTGCAGCCACATTGCATTGTTGGCTCATATTCAGTTTGTGATCTACAACAATTTCAAGATCCTTCTCACTTGTAGTATTGTTGAGCCAAGTGTTCCCCATTCTGTAACTCTGCATTTGGTTTCCTTTCCCTAGGTGCAGCACCCACCCACCACTGGAATGCAGTCCCTGAGAGCTTCTCCAAAATTGCATTTGGCCCTTGGGCTGAAAGAGGTTCAACACCCCTGAGTTAAAGGCCGCAAGTGTAAAAAGGGGGTGATTAAAACACGGTATGACATTGGGTAGGTTCCCCATTGGAATGAGAAAACGGGATATCACGAACATCTGATCAGGGGAGGCTCACAAAGGTGGGCGCCCCTGATTGAATGCTTGTGAGTGAGATCACAGCAAATGCAGACTTGCCCCAAGGCTTCTCACAAACTGACCTTGAAGCATCTTCAGGGGAAGACAGAAGAAGGGGAAGAGCATCCCAGCTTCTGGTGCAGCATCTTTCCTGCCCTCGGGAATTGGACTGGGTCTACAAGTCCCAACATTCCCAGCAGGAAAATTATCCTCTCTATTCATGCCACTGTACTCTACACATACCATTTCTGCTTCTCAAGTGGGGAATGGACGAATCTGACAGTTTCATTTTCTCCCACATTTGCATTTTTAAAAATCTCAAGTATGTTTGTTTATTATGTTTCTATACCATCCAATAGCCTAAGATCTCTGGGTGGTTCACAAAAATTAAAATTCTAAAATAAAACATGATAAATCATAAACACCTTTAAAAGTTTTAAAATTCTTTAAAAGAAATAACATTCTGACCCATCCCTGTTCTCCAGCACTCTCTAGGATTTTGTACATGTTCAATTCAAGTACAGGCAAATACTGGACCCCTTTGGGATTGGGAGTGAATTCAGGGCTTATATAAGGAGGGGGTCTCCTTTCTCTTAATTTTGGGATTCACCTGATTTTTTAGGGGGCAGGGGAATCCTGAAATAGAGACAAGGGGTCAGCAGCATGAAGTGATTTGTGCCAAATCAGAGAAGGACAAGAGGGGACTTACATTGTTGGTGGGGGAGGGCTTCTCACCTTTCCCCATTCTTTTTTAATTTCAAAGGACATGCTAGCCTCCTTCCCAGAGTCAGGGGAAACTGTGTGTGTGTGTGTGTGTGCATGCGCGTGTGCGTGCGTGTATGCGCGCGCGTGAATGGTATCCTCACCACCATTATAAGCTCCCTCCCTTTATTATCACATTTATATTCCACCTTTTTCCTCTTGCAAGGAACCCTAGGTGGCATACATGGTCCTCCTCCCCATTTTATCCTCACAACAATCTTGTGAGGTAGGTTAGGCTGAGAGTCAGTGACTGACCCAATGTCACCCAGTGAGCTTCATGGCCAAGTGGGGGCTAGAACCTGGATCTCCCAAGTCCTGGTCCAACATTGTAACTGCTACGCCACACTGGTTCCCTTCCCTCTAGAAAAAGTGTTTTTCTTAGGGCCAGAAAATTGGTCCACCTCACATGTCATTGTAAACCTCTCCTTTTCCCTCCCAAATCTCTTTGGAGGTCACATTGGGAACTGAAATGCAAAGCAAATTGGGGGTGGCTATTTTGTCTATCTATATCTCAGGGATGGGCAACCTTTTCAGCCCTGAAGGCTGCATGCAGTTCCAGGTGTGTGTGTGTGTGTGTGTGTGTGTGTGTGTGTGTGTGTGTGGTAGGGACCACATGTACATACATGCACACATGAATTCACCGCCCTCCACCTTATAAAGTTTAAAGCTTCTCCCGTCCCAGTGGAGAAAACAGAGATCTACCTCTATGCCCCGTTGAGAGCACATATGCAGGCCACATGCTGAAGCTAAGCAGGTATGAGCCATGTCAGTGCTTGGATAGGTGACTGCCTGGGCTGCCCCCATCTGTTCTACTGCATTGAGCAAGGGGTTGGACTTGATGGCCTTATAGGCCCCTTCCAACTCTACTATTCTATGATTCTGTGATAGGATTGCTGGGGGGGGGAACGTTAAAGCTTCTCCCCTGTCCAGTGATCCTGACCCAGATAGCTGCCCGCCCCAGTGCTACCTTGGTGCTCTTTTCCCTGCTGTCTGATCAGCTGGGCCAGGGGAAACAGTGGGTGGGACTCCTGAAGCAGGGGAGGCAGGTGACTCCTGTGTCAGTGGGGCTCCTTATCCATTGTAGTTTTTATTCTGAGCTTTATAGGGGCTATCCATTGTGCTCCATGGTGGTGAACCTATTTGGGGGGTGGAGTACAGTAGCATGGATAGCTTCTATACAGCTCAGAATAAAACCTGCAATGGATGAGGAGCCCCACTGACATAGGAGTCACCTGCCTCCCCTGTCCATAAGACTCCAGTGGGTTGGCACTGACTGGCAGCAGCAGCAGCTCTCCAGGGTTTCGGGCACCCTGCCCCACTTGGGAATGCCGCGGATCGAACCTGCCGCTGAGCAACAGCCCCTCCTGCACAAAGACCACCCCTACCTATGTACACCCACTTCACAGACTGAGATGGCTAGAAGGCTTCAGTCTCCCAAAGCTCCTCTGGCTGAAGAATAAATATCTGTGACCAACAGAGGACAACGGTTTGCCATTTAAAAAGACAACTTTCCCTTCCAGACTATAAACTACACTTTAAACTCCAGTCATTGCTGATTTGTTCTATGGTCACTGACCATACTCTTTATCTTAGTTCTCCAACTCCCTGTTGCAAACTTGCTGCTACTTAGCTAGCAGAGTCAGGCTTAAGTTATGTCACATCTGCAGTCGATAAATGACCTCTGGTCCAGGCTGCCCATTTTTCCTGGTCTTTCTGAATTCAAAAGGCAAGTTACTAAGTCTTGCCACTAGGGGTCACCCTCACCATGCAGTGTTCAGACATGCTCCAAGAAGCCGCCAGATGCAACTTCCAACCTGTTCCTGCCTGCCTGACAGCATTTTGCACCTAATCTTTGGGACCCGGCTATGTTCCAAATCCCAGTTGCATCAGACTGTGTGGCGGTGATCCTTTTAACATGCAGCATATGCATCTCATTTCCCTATTCACTGGGCTATTTGTAAACCTAATTTAAGCTAAATCTTTCAACATGCTTATCACTGTAGAAAGCGCCAAAGGATGGGAAATGGTTGACAGCAATAAACCTTTTTCCTTCCACTGTAGAGCAGTAAGTTTTCCAGTCATTGCCTTGCCAGAGCAGAAGCGCGTGACATCTGTCCTTTTCAGCCCCGACCTTGAGTTACTGCAAGGTCAATCTCATGGGCAGCGAGCCCTCAGAGATGACTGTACCAAAGAAAATTAGTCCAGCAGGGGATGCTGTTGCTTCTGAAATGGCACTACAGCCAGAATCTTGGAAGTTTGATGGAGCGGGTTGTGCTTTGGCAAGAATACTCTGTGTTTCTTGGGAAGGTCCCTGCAGGTCAAGGGTGCAGAACTTCTTTCAGCCCGAAGGCCACATTCCATTTCTTGGGGGCCACATTCCAGTGGTGGGTTGGGTCAAAGGCAACTGGTGGGCTAAAATACCAGCACATCTTAGCTGAAAGCTCTTACTGACAGTAACTAAGCCTCAGGAGAGGCATTTTGACCTTTTATGGGGAAGAAACTGCTGGGAAACCAGCACACAATCAATGATTGGGGGAAATGGAGTGGGGGCAGCTGGGGAAGGCTAGATTTGGCCCCGGGCCTGAGGTTGTGCACCCCAGCTCCAGGTTAAGGTTGGTGAGAGCCATGAGCTAGTAACATTTTGGGGAGGGTGGGTTCTACAGTACATACCTTTGCATGACAGACTGCACATAGATTTCATAGATTCATCGAGTTGGAAGGAGCCTACAAGGCTATTGAGTCCAACCCCCTGCTCAATGCAGGAAACTAGAGGAGGGGTCTCCCATCCAAGTAATAACCAGGCCTGACCCTGCTTAGCTTTCCACGCTCAGACAAGCTGAGCCAGCGTAAGCCACAGGCCACTTCACATTTTGGATAGAATTTCACATCTACAATTTCAGTCAAACTGAAGCTATTCTGTAGCTCAAGATGTTAAAAAACAACAACCCTAAGAGCCAAAAGTCCATCAAGTCCAGCATCTGGCTTCCCACAGTGGCCAAAACCTGTGAGCAGGACATGAAGGCCATCGCCCACTTCCATTGTTGTTCCCTGGCAACTGGTATTCAGTGGCTTACTGCTGCTGAACCTAGAGATAGCACATCACCATCATGACCAGTAGCTATTGATAGCCTTCTTCTGCATGAACTTGTCTAATTCCCCTTTAAAGCCAGCGAATGCCCTGTGTGTGCGCACACACAGGAGCTGAAAGTGTGGTGGGGGCAAGGGTGCACATGCAGTCCCTGCCCCCCATCATTATGGGAGAGGGAGGGGTTAAAAGTGTGGTGGGGTAAGGATGCACACACAGGCTCTGGCCCCTACATTATGGGAAGGAGAAAAATGTCTCCCTATTCACATTCTCTATACTGTGCATAATTTTATGCACCTCTGTCATGTCTCCTATTCCCCCGTAACCTAAATGGTCCCAGACATTGTAACCTTCCCACATAGAGTTGCTTCATCCCCTTGGTCATTTTGGTTGCCTTTTTCTGCACCTTTCCCAGCTCTACAATATCCTTTTGGGGGTGCCGTGATCAGAACTGTACGCAGCATTCCATGTGTGGGGTTGCATTTCTTGAGTAGCTTGAACCTGCCTTAAACAGCCCTTTGACACATGGACGTCTAACAGGGGATGCTTATCCTAACATCAGAACTGAAGAAAATATGAGTTGCCTTGCTGAGACAGATCAAGGGCCCATCTAATCCAGCATTCCCTCTCCATCAATGGCCACGCAGAGGCAGGGCATTATGGAACAGCCAGGCCCTGCTGATTGGCTCCCAGTACCAATAATCAAGAGGCCCACTGCCTCTAACCATGCGGGCTCTGTTTGGCTTGGCATGTCTCTTGACTCCGATGGCATGAGATCAGTGGACGTCATACCCCAGCTGGAGGAATCCTTTTCAGAGGAGGGGCTAGAGCTCCTAGAGACAAGCCACGCCCACATCAAGAAGCAGTCCATGCCCAATGACCAGGAGGAGCCTGGGCCCTCGAGGGAGACAGCTGTGGGTCTGTCCCCTCAAGAGGAGGGGAACTCTGCTTCTGAGAAAGAGACTGAGTGACCCCCTTAGCCCCCGAGAGCAGTGTCATCTCAAGAGGCAGGCCAGAGGAACCCTTGTGAAAAGGAGTGCCTGTTTGCAAAGGAAGTCTCCTTATGAGTAAAGGACTACTCATGAGTAGGGTCCTCCTCGTGAGCAGGACCCTCTGATGTGCTGCAGCTCAGTCCTGGGAGGGGCTCTAGAAACTCCAGTTGAGAGCTGCTGCTTACTGGAACAATACCTTTATTTCAGCTCCTGGTACCTTGCATCCTAGCTTACCTGACCTTGCTTCTTTGGATTGATCTCTCATGCCACGCTGATTTCTCATATGACCCTTAAATTGTGCTTGTATTGGACTGTTAAGTCTGTGCTTCTGACCTCTTCCTGTCTTTTGACCTTTGTTTGAGATGGTTTTTCCCCTACAGACTGCCTCAGGACTGAGCCTGAACCAGCCACAGCAGGACAGTGATGGGAAAAACATCACTTGTTAAATTTCTAGGGGCTGGATTTAGAGATCCCACTGGAGGAAAGTGTGTGTGTGTATGTGTGTGTGTGTGAGGCGATCTTTGTCAATTCCTCCTTCCCCCTGCAACCCCCCCTAGAACTGCTCCGGAGGGTTGGGGGCTCTCCAGAACGGTGTGGGGGGTGGTGCAGAGGCTGTGATGGAATCAGTAATAACAGCCTCCTACCCACCCCCGCCCAGGGATGTTGAAGAGTCCTTGGTCTTGAGTCACGAGTCGAGTCACGAGTCTTTGGACCCGAGTCTCGAGTCCGAGTCCGAGTCCTTGCTCCAAAATGGTGACTCACGAGTCACGAGTCCTGAGTCACTCCCAAAACTGACTCCACGAGTCCCTATTAAAATCAATGGGTTTCCCCCCCAACAAAATAAGGCTACTTCAGATGTGTGGCTTAAATAAATTCTAGGCACAAGTGTGCCTTTTTATTTCAAAACTCTGCAACTGATTTTGGCAAGAACAGACCAGGCAGACAAACCCGAAATAACCAGGCAGGCAGAGGAGGCAGGGAACCCCAAAGCAGACAGGCAGAGGCCTTTGTCTTGGACAATTCAACTGTTGAACAGGTCAAGAAGAGACCAGGCAGGCAGAGGAGGCTGGGAACCCCAAACAGGCAGGCAGAGGCAGCCAAACCCAAAATGTCTGACCCTAACCCAAACCCCACACAACAACATATCAATCAAAATAAATCTCAACACATCGTTGGGGCTGCGCTCCTGGTAGCTGTCCATAGTGGCCGAGCAGCGGCGCGCCTCGCTTCCATGAGCTCTTCACCGGTGATCGCGCTCCTTCTGGCACAGCCAGAAGACTCATCAACAGCCCAGGGATGTTGACGAGTCCTTGGTCTCGAGTCCCGAGTCGAGTCTCGAGTCCCATTAAAAATATTGGGACTCGAGTCCGAGTCGAGTCAGAGGAGGGACTCAGTCCGACTCACGAGTCGAGTCTTCGAGTCCGAGTCCCCATCCCTGCCCCCGCCCCACTCCTCCAGCAGAAGCCTCCAGTGGACCTCAGTCCCTACAATATGTGAAGGAGCAATGCTGGCTCTGACCCTTTGTCTTGTGCTGCTTTTTATGGCACAGGAATAATGCAGGACCATGGCTCAGTGGCAGAGCACCTGCTTTGCATGCAGAAGGTCCCAGGGTCGATCCCCAGCATCTCCAGGTAGGGCTGGGAAAACTCCACCCTGGAGAGCTGCTGCCAGTCTGTCAACAATACTGGGCTCAAAGGACCAAAGGTCTGACTCAGTAGAAGGCAGCTTCCTACAGTCCTATGTTCCCATAGGCTACTTCTTAGCAAGCCCTGCCTCACACTTTGAGAACTGGCATCATCATTCCAACAATACATACTGCACCAGTCTCTCCCCCCCCCTTTAATGCCAGGTGGCCTGTTTTTACCTGCACACCCCCTCCCCCGCGCTCACTAGGCTATACAGACCAGACACTGGCTTTTCTAGTTGCCTTGAACAGTTGTTTTCTTCTGATTAAGGCTGGGTCTGAAGCAAATGTAAATGCCAAGAAATTTAGGCTTGGGATAATTACTCGAAACCACGTTTGCCCTCCAGCAAAGTTCACTCAATTGCTTTCCTTTGTTAACATTGCTAATTCAGACATCAAAGCAAGGCACTTCATGATCTCCTTACCTTGCCACTACAGCACTTCCCTTAAGTATTGAGACACAAATACCCACTGCAGAAATAATTAAGCAACAACATTTCTATATTTCTTTAACTGCCCAAAGGATTTAGTGGTACACCTCACCCATTCATCGTTATCAATTGCCCATGAAGAAGGCCACTGTTTTTCCATTGTACTGGTGAGTAATAACGGATGCTAGACAAAGAATTCTCTCAAGGTCACCTTATGCAGCCTACCCCAAGATGGCACCCTACAGATGTGTTGGACTACAAACCCCATCACTGCTGGCTGGGGATGATAAGAGTTGCAGTCCAACACCTCTAGAGGATGCCAGTTTGGGCAAAGCTGAGTCTAGTGAATCCGCGACCAGGGCTGTACCATATGTTACCTTACTATGTTTTAAAAGTAAAAAATAGTGTTTTCAAGGAAGAAGGCAAATCTCCCCTCATAGAAAACCCCACCCTTAAATTGTGAGTTTGTTCACCATTTTCCTCCACATTATTTCCTCTCTCTGCCTTTCCTTCACTGTCATTCCACGCCCCCTTCCCATGACTGCACCTTTTTCTTCCTAGTTTTCTTGCAGGGGATCGCATGGTGAACAGAATGATGTTACAATGCCCCGTAGCCAATCAAATCTGGCACACAGGAAGTTGTATCAAGTTGGACCATTGGTCCACGGAACTCAGTACAGTAATACCTTGGATTGTGAGCATAGTTCGTTCTGGAACCATGCTTGTAATCCAAAACACTCGTATATCAAAGCAAATTTCCCCATAAGAAATAATGGAAACTCAAATGATTCGTTCCACCTCGCCTCCACAGGCTCCCGGCAAAGCGCTGTTTCGCTGTTTTGGCTCAGCAGGACTGTTTTGGCTCCAGTGCTCAGCTCTGCCTGGCGGTTTGTGCCGCCCGCCATCTTCTGCAGCCCGGCTTGTTAGGTGGGGAGCCTTGCTGACTCCCGTGGCGGCTTGTGCTGGCCGGCGTGGTCCCGCCGCTCAGCTGTTTGGCGGCAGCCCCACCTCCAGCCTTTAGAAAGGAGCCTTGCTTCTGGGAGCTGCGGTCCAGCAACATCTGGGGACCCAAGGTGGGAGAGCCCTGACATAGAGGATGTCACAATGCAGTTGAGCCAATCACATTTGTGCTGACATCACTGAGGTCCTAAAATGCCAGTCCCAGAAGCATTCTCTTGTCTCTGAATAGTAAAACACATTTGCCTTCTTTCAACACAGTCACAAGCAAATGGCAGAAAGGAAGGGAGTGAGTGCTTTTTGATGTAGCGCAAGATGTACACACACACACACACACACACACCCTGCCACCTTAGCCCGGTCCAGGACTGGAAAGGAAAGTGAACCTGCATGTGACATTTTTAGCTGGCAAAGATATCTAAGCAGCATGGGGGGGGGGAAGGCAACTTTTCTCAGCAAATAAGCCAGGCAATTTGTGGTACACCTACCATGAGTAGCATTTTCCATTTCGACAGGACTAGAAAAAAAGGAGCAGCTGTCAAGGGCAGGTGGTTTGCTGGCCCTGAGATGGGTTATGAGTAAGGCAAGTGAGAGATTGCAAACTCTTATTAGTGGTTTCCCCTTTAAACAACAAATATGTTTTCTCGTAAGCAAGTCAGGAGGCAGCATCGCTTGGCAAACAAACTCCCATTAAGAGCATTTGCTGGAAATATTTATTCTTTGTTCCTGAAAAAAAAATGCTGAGTGCACGGATCACATTGCACAAAGGCCCACTGATGTAATGTGAAGTTATGGGAACTATACAGTCTCCTTTCCCCTCTAATACACATCACTTGGGATAACATTTTTGGCAGCACAAATCCAGAAGAGATGCTCTTCTAGAGTAAGGCAGGAAGGGCATGTTTGCATGGTAACCTTCAATGCTATATAATATATTAAATCTAGGAATACAGAAAGCAGATAGGGAGTGTGCCTCAATAAAGAAGGTACCTCTCCACTCTTCAGATTTGGAAAACTGGTCAGTGTAGATGGCTGGGACAGATACCAGGGGCTGGAGCAACTCCCCTATTTATTTATTTTTTAAAACCCAGACACCAATATTAATACCGTGATAATCGTGTGGTCAGGGCAGTGGGGGAAGGATCATGGCTTATTGGCAGAGCACGTGCTTTGCATGGAGAAGGTCCCAGGTTCAATCTCTGATTAGGGCTAGAACGTCCTGTCTCTGAAACCCCGGAGAGCTGCTGACAGTCATTGTAGACCAGGGGTTGTGGGCACTGGTGGCTTGCAGGCCGGACGTGGACTGCTGGCTCTCCCCAAGCAGCCTGCCTCCCCTTCGCTCGGCCTGTCAAAGTAGCTAGGCTTGGAAAAAGCCTCCCAAAGGCTTTCTCCAAACCTAATTGCAGTGAGGGATGAAATTCCAGGGAACACAGCTGGAGAGGGAAAGCTAAACCCCTACCCAACTTTTGTGCTGTGGGTCTTCACGCCCCACCACCAAGAGGCCTCCTGCACAGCAATTAGGCTTGGAAACACTTTTCCATTGGAACCAACTGGAGGGATTTTTCCCCAAGGATAATTACAATTTAGGAAGTGATTAGGGGGGGGGGGATTGCAGTTGGGAGGGAAGCGTTAATTCTCCCCTCCCCATGTGCTGTGATCCCCTGAAAATTAACTCCCCCCTGCATGGTAATCAGGCTTAAGGAGGTTTGTTTGAAAGCCTAATTGCTGTGTAGGTCAGGGGGCAGGGAGGACTCTTCATGTGTGTGTGTTTTATGTGTGATTGTATGAGTACGTGTTAATGGGGGGAGAGTGTGGATGGATGTGTGTTGTGAATGGGGTATATATGCGGCTCTGGCCTCACCCACTGGTACCGCCCATCACTGGTGTTGTGGTCCCTGGAAGGTTATCCAGAAGTGCACGTAGCCCTCAGGGTGAAAAAAAGTTTCCTTTTCCCTAGACGCTACTGAGCTGGATGACCGATGGTCTGATTCAGTGTAAGTCAGCTTCCTATGCTGACAGAAGTGAATGGTTTTGGCCGCAAAGGGCTGGATCCAGGACCAATGTGAGACAACGGTCGGATTCGCGTGACACTTGAAGCCCACACAGGCTCTGAAGCCACTGTGGGCTTAAAGTTGCCTGGGGCCCTGGCTGTACTCGACTAGTGATGGGGCACAATGGGGGTCTGACTCTGGAGGCACCGCCTCTCCCCTTTTCCTCCCTCAGTCCTCCTGTCAGTATCCCAGGGGACACCGCGGGAGCACTGAGGGGAGAGGAGTGGGGATGAGAGCCAGTGTGGTGTAGTGGTGAGAGTGTTGGACTGGGACTCAGGAGATCCGGGTTCTAGTTCCCACTCAGCCATGAAACTCACTGGGTGACTTTGGGCCAGTCACTGACTCTCAGCCTAACCTACCTCACAGGGTTGTTGTGAGGATAAAATGGAGAGGAGGAGGAAGAGGAGGAGGAAGAGGAGGAGGAGGAGGCTTATGTAAGCCGCCTTGAGTTCCTTGAAGGAAAAAAGGCAGGGCCAGGGCATAAATATAATAAACAAAATAAATAAATAAATAAATGACAGCTGCCCAAAAGTGCGGTAGCTGTCAGAGGCTTGTTGCCCCTGCTTGATGGGGCCACTGCTAAGCTAAGTTGCAGCCCTCCTGAGCAAGGGCAATGAGCCCCATGGAGCTGTGTTTGATGGCACGTGAGTGACAGCAGAGCCCCGCGTATGCTGGATGGGAGATTTATAATCCTGTCTGTGCATAGAGGCCCATTATTCCACACACAGATCTTCCAGATCTCACCCCCCTTTGCGCAGCATGCAGTGTGTCGGTTTGAAGCTGCCAGCCAGCTTGCCTGTAATCCGACTCCAGCTTCTAGCTTCCCTGGTTTGCAGACTCTGTAAGTGGCAAGGAAACACTCTGTAACACCACAGGTCTATTTCTACCTGTTTATTTACTTAGCAAGTAATATTCTACAGAGTATACATTTCCTAGTTACAGTCCATGTGCAGAGTACAATGCATAGCAAGCATTATTTCCAGTGGAGTAGGTTGAGCTTCACTCCACTTTAGCAAAGACGTTACATTGTTGCAAAGTCCAGCAAGCAATAGCCAGAAGAGAGAAGGAATAGTGAAAGAAGTCCTGCTCTTCTCTAAAATGGCTTCAGACAGAAAAAACAAGTTAGTACGTCATCAGAACATACAAACCATGTGACTAGCTCATAATGTTCCCAGGGCCTAGCTTTCCCATGAGAAAGAACACGGGAAAGTAGAAAGACATAACACACTTGTTTACAGCCATTCTGTTCCTTTCCATGTGTAAACACTGTGCTACAGCTGGTCAATGTGATACATATCACAACAGTGTTTACTCAAGAGGAAATGCAACGCCATGGGGCTCATCCCGAGTCCTTTCTCGGTGTGGCTGCGGCTCAGCTGAACAGTGCCCACGCTGAGAAAGGTTGCTTCCCCTCCCCCCCCCGGCTCGCCTCCCTGCATCCGCTTGTGTGGTGCTTGCAAGCGCCACAACAAGCTGGAGCATGGGGGCGAGCCAGGGTCTGCTGGACGCTCTCTTTCCAGGCCTCCAGCGAGGGGGGGTTGGCTGTGCGGTGTCTTTCCAAGCTATGCTGGCTGGGGCATGTTGGGAGTTGTAGGCCTATTTTCTGTCTAAACATGCATAGGATTGCACCTTTAGACATCTATTCCTGGTTGCCTCGTGCTTTTTTCATTTCAGAAGTTTATTCCCCCACCCCCCGCCGTGAAGGAGACAGTTGCCTCCCATATGGCTTAGGACACTCTGCCAGTTGTTTCCTTTTGCTACCCCTTCCAACCACTACTTTGGTCACAGCGGTCTGTTTAATGGGTTGCCTGTACTGATAAGGGACTTTTAAGATAATAGGATCATTAAAACAACAACAACAACAACAACAACAAAACATTAATGTTAAATCTCTACATTCATAAATTGGGTGATGGGGGGAATCAGGGGCTTAAACAGAAAGCATGTTTGGCTAGGCTGTATGATGTCCTTAACTTCTGCACCATTTAGGATTCAGGATTCTGTATACAGGTTCCTTGAGTCTCCACCCAAGGACAGCAAATTGGAAGATAAGACAAGGACCTAGTTTGAGGGTGACAGATAACTATGAACCGCTCACCCAAGGTACCACTTGTCACTGTTGCTATACTTGTCCCCAGTATAATCCATCACACTCTACACACACACACACACACACACACACACACTGCAACCCATCACACTCTGTATCTTGGGCATACTCGGATGAGTATGAAGCAGTGTGGCCCACTGGGTGGAGATTAGTAGGCTGTGGTTCTTGAAGGCCTAGGTTAGAGTCCTGCCACTTCCACAGACTCGGGTTAGGGCACATGTTGTGGCAAGGTGTTGTCCAAAGAAAGTGCTCTGGGGCTGAAAGGGGACAGGCACAGGTTAGGCATGAGGCCCCTGAACACTCAGGATAAAGATGGAGTAAATGAGGCAAAGAGAAATTGTGACGGCATGGCTAAATGGGTTCAGTGCTAGTCCCTCACTTGGGCAAAGAGGATTTGAGGTGGCATGGATAAATGGAGTGGATTCTAGTCCCGCACTTGGGCCATCCTCAAAACAAGTTAACCCTGTATGAATGCAAATAATCGCCTACTAAAATGACAACATACACCGTGCATATGTAACCCCCTGCCATTGCTGCCATGATGACAAGCGGGGGGGGGGGGAATCCCTGGTCAGCAAGCTGGGGAGTCCTCCAATTTTCGCTAGTGGCCAGGACATGATGAGTAGGCAAGAGGGCATCAGAGGTACGGTACCACTTGGTAAGTGGCCATCTGTGTTCATCGTACATTTATGTAGATTCAAGGCATGCTGCATTCTTCTAACTGATGGGCCCAAGAGCAGGAGAGGGAACAGGATCCATCTTCTAAACGAGGGCTGGACAACTTTTTCAGCCCTGGGGGCTGCATGCATGCAGTGGCTGGCGGTGGGTTGGGGTCCGGATATGTGCCACATACACACAGGATGGGATTATTGCGGGAGGGGAGGCTAAAGTCTTCCCCCACCCTCAAGCAATCCTGATTGGGACTGCTGTTTCCCCATCACTATTAGCAGTGGAGAAAGAGTGATCCCCAGTTGCATCAGGGTCAACTGTGCTGGAGAAGAGTGAGTGCAGGGCAACTCATCCCCATGCACCTCCCCACGTAACTGGTCCCCATCCACCTTCTTCCCCAGCTCTGTTGGGCTCCTGACAGACAGCCCACCAAACAGCTTAAATGATTACAGGGAATGTTTTACTTGGAATACAAGTAAAAAAAGTCCAAATTAGGGACATTTCTGGAAGCAAATATCATGGCAGATGTCAGTATGAATTCAAGCAGAGATGAGATTTGACACCTCATTTGACACCACTTCTTTGACAAGCAGCCACCGCCTTGGCCCTGGCAACATAGGGGTGGGGAATGTGTGGCCCTGCAGAAGTTGTTGGACTACAGCTCCCATCAGTCTTCACCACTGGCCATGCAGTTTGAGCCTAACAACATCTGGAGGTTCCCCTCTGCTACTCTAGGGTCATATCATATGGGGTTGCTCCTGAAGAGTTTTTGGAAGTTACAACTGGTGCAAACTGCAGCAGCCAGGCTGCTGGTGCTAATAACAGGAAACCTATCTTGCCAGTACTTAAAGAACTACACTGGCAATTTCTTTCTGGACACAATGCACAGTACTGTTTTTGACCTTTAAAAGGCTACATGGTTTGGGACAAGGGTGCCTGAAGGACTGCCTGTCCCCAGATGAGCCTGCATAATGTTTAAAACCTCCTTCAGTGGTTCTGCAAAGAGTGAACCCACATTCTCAAGTGAGGTGGGTGGCAATGAGGAACAGGGTCTTCTTGGTCATGGCACTTTACCCGTGGACTTCCCTAGCTGCTAGGCCCCCCGGGTTGATATTTAGAGAGAAATGGAAAAATGTTCTTTTCTTCTGCTTTTAATACAGCTAGGGCACAATCCAATTGGGATTCCCTTAGCCCTCCGAACTCAGAGGATTACGGGTATCCTGTGCAGGGTGAGAGGAGCATGGGGGTGAAGGTCGCCTCTGCGCTCCTCCCACCCTGCAAAGCACTTAGATGGCTGATGTCGGCTGTCTAAGTGCCGCACTCTGAAGGGGGAGGGAAGGAAGGAGGCTGAGGCGCCACCAGGATACCTCATACCTTGGCAGCGCTGGTCTCCTTCTCTCCCCGCCCCCTGGAATGCCCCCAATAGCTCTTCTCTGAGGTCTCTCTTGTGACCGCGGAGAAGCAGCCGGTGCGGTTCTTTCCATGCCAGCTGTGTGTGTGGTGGGGAGGGGGATCTGAGTGTGGATCCCCAGCTATGAGGTCAGAGCGATTTTCTGACCTTGGACCTGGGTCTCCAAATATATATATATATATATATATATATATATATATATCTATCTCCTATGGCTGTCTAGACACTGTCTAGTGGCCATAGGATTGTTCTGTTAGACACTGTCACTAATTTTTTAAAATTGTAATTGGTTGATTGTTTTACTTGTGTTTGATAGTTTCATGAAGATAGCTCTTGCCTCATTTGCTATTTGTTTGCCAGCTTGAACAGTCTCTGTGATTAAGTGGCTGGATATATACATATCTCATGTCAATAAATACAGCCTTGTTCCTGTATCTAAATATCAGCCCCTCCTACCCCACAAAGTTGGCCTTGTTCAAGTGGTTGAAGCTGGACTTGTTCAAGTGGCTGGAGTTATTTACATGGAGATGATGCGTGTGTGTGTGTGTGTGTGTACATGACTCATATTTACACCCACACATAAAGCCCTTCAGGATCCTCAGTAAATAGGCCATTATATTAATTTGTAAATAGGTTAATCATTTCTATGGAGTTCACTTATTCCTGCTGCTTACTTCCTCTTTGAAATCATTCTTTACCCTCTTACAGTAACACTCAGCAATCTGCGGAGTGCTTTCAAACCCAAGGCCATATTCCTCTGCACATCACCCCCCCTCCTCTCCATCTTAGCTCTACTGACTTCATCAAGTGGAGTGTCTGCAGATTAATGCAGGGATGATGGAGAATGTTTCATTTCCAGTATTAAGCGTTCTCGTCCATCCACATAGTTCGAAGAGGAAAAAGGAGGAACACAGGGGAGAATGTGTGATTTGCTAGAGCTGCATCTTCAGTTGAAAGTCTCGGAGCTAGGTGCTCTCCAGCCATCAGCAACTTCTGGACAATCAGTCGCAGGGTCACTTCCCATGTTGCTTGTAGAAGCCTTTCCCCATTCTCTTCTGCAAAGCCAGTCTTAGATTTCATAGATTATAGAATTGGAAGGAGCCTACAAGGCTATCGAGTCCAACCCCCTGCTCAGTGCAGGAAACTACCCGCGTCTCCCATCCAAGTTTCCCCATCACACACACACACACACACACACACACTTCCTGCATTTTTATTGAGCCCTCAGCTGTTGCCCTGGCCCAGTGTTCTCCAACCTTGGGTCCCCAGATGTTTTTGGCCTACAACTCCCAGCATGCCCCAGCCAGCGTAGCTGGCTGAGGCATGCTGAGAGTTGTAGGCCAAAAACATCTGGGGACCCAAGGTTGGAGAACACTGCCCTGACCTTTAACCTTTGCATGCCAGGAATTTAATCAGGCAATAATGGGGGAAACGTTGCCAGTTTCTCACTGTCATGGAGAAGGCACGCAAACCCATTCTGTCTGACGAGATTCTGAAAACACTGTTGATGTGTGTGTGTATCTGACTGTTCTTGGCTAATTTGGACAAAAAATATCTGTTTTATTGGACTTTTTCTGATGTGGAACTAGCTGGTTTCACCCATCCTTGTCTACAGCCCATTTTAAATTGTATGCAGAGGATCATGGCATAAATTGTTCCTCAGTCTCTGCACATGGCACTTTGTCCTTTCCTCTTTACACTTCTTCTCTCTCCCTTGGCTTCATTTGCAACCACAATCCAGTTACTTGCTTACAAAAGATGTTGGGCCAGGAATGGGATTCAGGACTCTTTAGGACACCCCCTCCCCATCTCTCTGCCCACGTTTCTGCTTACTTATGTCACTCACTCCCTTCCTGGATTAAACAACTGGGTGGGAAATTACGGTGGCCATATGTTCTAGTTTACAGAGGACAATCTTTTAATTGAAGGGCTATCAGAGGACAGTCCTCTATTTGAAGATGTCCTCTATTTGATGGGCTGAGCACTCCAAGTCCAGATAAAGATAACTTACCTTAAGAAGGGAGAGGCCGGGGCCTTAAAGTTGTTCATCAATGGTTAGTACCTGGACAGCAGACTGAGCAGGCGCACAGGTCAGGGTCTTCCACTCTGGTGAGATGTATTTTATCTATTTAAATAATAGCGACTATTTCTAAATCTGCATCCATACATATAAATTAGCAAAGGTACATCTTATGCATATATGTGCTCTCTTATCTCTTCTTCTTTGACGGTGCGCAAATGGCCATCCTAGTGGGGATATTTTTTAAAAAACTACCCCATGTTATGTCTGGAAGAAACTAACAGAACTTGGAAAAATGTGTCACTATCACTTGTCAAAATGAAGGTGTGCAATCACTGAAGAGGAGACCTTGCAGCAGGAGTGGGAAAAGATCTCTCATTCCTGGCAGAAAGGAAAACCAAAGGACAGATTTTTACACACAACCCCAAATGTAAGAATCTGTCTCTAACAGCTTTCGAGAGGCATGATTAATATTGCTTCCCCCCTCTTTTTTTTTGTCCCCCCCCCTTTGTCCATTACTGTTTGTATTGGGCTCACATTGCACAGCATGTCTCAAAAGGGATATGAAGAAGGAAAGTAGAAGTTGCCCTGAAAGTGTCACCCCTAATTAATATCCTCCGAGGCAGCTCCCTAATTAGCATGCGGATCTGATTTCAGCTCAGCTTGTTAATGGGCTCACTCCGCTGAGAATGGTAATTAGGTATGGCACTGATGTACTGTGCCATTGTGGGGACCTGTCACCATACTGGACCCATTGGCCAGGTAAGTGACAACAATGTAATATACCACACTTGGAGAAGGGCACACTGAAGGAGATCATAGATGCAGGCCGAAGGAGCCATATACACCCTGTGGCTCACGCTGGCTCAGCTTGTCTGAGCGTGGAAAGCTAAGCAGGGTCAGGCCTGGTTATTACTTGGATGGGAGACCCCTCCTCTAGTTTCCTGCATTGAGCAGGGGGTTGGACTCGATGGCCTTGTAGGCTCCTTCCAACTCTATGATCTATGAAATCTATGAAACCTGTATCAAGTGCTAGCCTTGGATGATTAACCGTTCATCTTGCTCTGCATCACAGGTCCAATAAACAAAATTGGGGATGACCCTCAGCTGGACCTGGTGCGTCAGCGGTGCTCATGGGATGCCCTTCTGAAGTTATACGTGCATAGATGTGGAAGAATTGCTTCAAAAACTTAATGTTTCTATGAGCATGGTGCAACAGAAATAGATCCTGGAAGAATTACATAGGGAATCCACTCTTAGCTAAGCTTCCCAGATGTAAACATGAACCTGGTTACTTTTTTTAAAACACACACACACACGCACACACCTTGTAAGCTCTGGTGTTTATTTTAGAAACTCACTTGACTCTTAGCCATAATCGTATCCAAAGGCATGAGCAAGACAAAAGTTGTGTGCAGAGTTTACTGTGCTATCTCTTCTTTGCCTCTGTTAATGCCTCTCAGCCCTACTTTGTCATCACTGAAATCCTAGTCTTCCCGGTTTGGCAATATTTTCAAGCCGAAGCTCAACTGTACAAGTTGGGATGGATGAATCTGTCTATTTCAGTTTTTCAATTTTTTCCAGTCCTCAGTTCATTCTGTCCCATTTCTGCATCAGATTGTGCCTTTAAAATATTAGAACTCTGCACAAAAATTCATACACATTTCTATTGAAAATTTCTCCTAATATATGTATTTCTGTATGCATTTTGGCCTAATATACACATATTTTTCAAGTTGTTTTTCCTTATATAATGCTTTTTGTATGCTTTTTTTTTTGGAGGGGCTAATATTTTTGTGTTTCCTTTCCCATTCCAGCAGGCTGAGAGGAGGGAGATGAGAGGGAGCGCAGGGCCATTCCACCAGCCCTGCTGAAAGGCCTCCCTCCTGAAGGCTCCTCCTCCCTCTACTGTCACCACCACCAGCCATTCCAGCAGGCTGAGAGGGAGAAGAGGGAGTGCAGGGCCATTCCACCAGCCCTGCCAGGAGTATGAATATTCCCCCTTCTTCCCTCCCCATTCCCTTTTCCTTGTGTGTCGTGTCTTTTTAGAATGTAAGCCTGCGGGCAGGGACTGTCTTGTTAATTCCTGTGAACCGCCCAGAGAGCTTCAGCTATTGGGCAGTATAAAAATGAAATAAATAAATAAATAATAATGTATTATTGCATGCATGTTTTCAGAGCACTGCATCGCAAAATTTGAATAATGGTTAACTCTTACAGTTTGCATATCGATTCAGGAAGTGCAAATTTGGTAAGTTCTTATCAAAATGACACTTCTGCATATCTACTCAGAAGTAAGCAGGACTGAATCCCTCAGAAGCAATTTCAAATAGCGTCCAAAATACCAAACCTATGCAGGTCGACTCAAATGTAAGTGTGAGCAGGAGGTTTACATGCAAGTATGCAGGGCAAGATTCTGTATGTCTCCTTACAAGTCAGACAGAAGGGCAAGCCTCTGCCAAACAAGCCTCAGAAGTAAGCAGGACTGAATCATTTTGATGATTCAAGCAATTTTGAATCAAGAGTCTTTTTCTGTGGTGTCCTGCCAGTGCACTGAAGCACATGTGCACATCAGGGAAACATAGCAGAAAAAGGGTTGTGTAACTTGTGCTGCAATCATACATATGATCACATCAATAGCATTCCCTCCCCACCCCCACCCCCGGTAATGTTGGATCATTCAGTGCATATGTGAGCATCCATAATGCAGAGGTGGGGGGAAAGATGCAAATGAATGGAAAGGACTGAAAACTGTGGCAAACTGTGCATGTTCCAATTCTCGTAGTTAATCTAGTGGAGTGCAGGGCAAAGGAAACACATGACATGGAGGAATGCTGCTCAGCCTTAAGGTATATGGCTTGAATTCAGTTAGTCATGGTTTAGCCCCATTGAAATTACTGTGCCTGTGGTTGGTTAGTCCCACTGATTTTAATGGGAATTAAGAAAACCTGACAATTTAATCCTATACATATCTACTCAGAAGTAAGTTCCACTGATTTCAGTGGGGCTTACTTCCAGGTCAGTGAGTTACAGCCTAAGTTTGTCTTCGGCGCCTCCATTTGGAATATGAAGAATCTTTCCTTTCTGTAGAAAACAAGTCCAACATCCTTCAATCTTCAAACAGCCTCTGCTGGGACAATCCTGCACATACTCTACATAGGGTAAAGCAGGGATGGGCAGAAGATAGATCTCCAGATGTTCTGGACATTAACTCCCAGTCCCAGAAGCCCTTGCCAGTACTTGGGAATGCTGGGAGTTGAATTTCAAAACACTTGGAAATCTTTTTCTGCCCCTCTCTGGGCTAATACTATTGTATTGCTGGAAGGACCAGCCTACTTACTGTTGGCATATGGATTGGCCATGGATGACTATTTCCTATTTTGAATGCATTAGCCAATGATTGGCAAAGTTTTGTCAGAAATTCAGAATACTGTGAAATTACTTCTGCAAGTCTCTGTGTTGTCTTATATAATACTTCTGTATTGTCACAGGAATTTCAAGCACCAGTCTGACCTCTTGTCCCTTGACATGTGGTCCAGAGATAATTCAGAATGGATGACATTTTCATTGCCCTGAGATATTTCATATTTTTAAATATTTTATAGCAAATTAAATGTTAATTGTGATCTGTCTTGGGGAGGAAACCATTGTGCTGCTCAATTAGCATTTAACTTATGAGCCATCAAATATTAAAAGAGGTCCCAATTTAGGGACGTTGGAGAAATCCACAATGGATTCAAATGAGTTCAGAATTCTACGAATCTAACCCATGGATCCTGCAGTGGACCAGCTTTTCCCAAGTCACATGAATTCCATGGACTTTGGGACTGGTATTTTTTACTTTCCATAATTTTACACGAGTGTAGAAATAGAAAAATACGAAAAATAAAAAACCACTGACCAAAAAAATGCTCATTTCCCCGATAGACTAAAGTATTAAAATGCATATGGGGGGGGGGATTTGCGTATTTTCAGAAGTGTGAATTTGCCAAGTGCAAATTTGTGCAAATGTGTACGAATGCATTTGCACAAAGCCCAATTCTGTCAACGAGCGCAAAGCGGAATGAAAGATGCCTGACAATCCGTGAAATGCAGAAAGAACTGATGTACCCCATCTGGACTTTTCTCCCCTTTGTCTGCTGTGGAATTTGGATGCTACACAGTAGAATGCTTGAAATCATCCATTTCACCAAATATCATGCATTTCCCCTCCTCCTTCTGCTGGTTTTGCTACTCTCCAGTTACATATGTGTTCAGGTACACACAAACTCATAAACAAGCCATACATAGTAGAATAACTACACCAGGGGTGGACAACTTTGGGAGACTCAGATGTAAAATTTGAATAATGGTTAACTCTTACACCACCCCCATGGGCCACACCCCTGCCACCTCTTCTACCTTGTGGAATTTTGTGGGGTGGCAGCAGCAGCAGCAGCAGCAAAAAAATAATAATAATAATCCACTGATTTTTGCTGCCTACTTTTGGCAATAAACTGCTATAAAACTGCACAATTGCCAAATTTAGCTTGAAGCTAAACATGGCAATTGTTTAACATGTTAAGCTAAACATGGCATTCTGTAGTGTGTCACTGATTTTTGGCAGAACATTGGTGGCGGCAGTGCTTTTTTTCTGGAGAAAAGGGTACCGAAACTCTTGCATTACCGTACATTTCCTCGGGAGTAGATGGCGATTAAATTGTAATGCAGTTAATAGAAGAAAAGGTGCTGGAACTCAGTTCTGGTGAGTTCCACCAGAAAAAAAGCCCTGGGTGGCGGGTTTTGCCACCATGACTTTTAGTGGAGCGACAACAGTGGCGGGAGGCTGCAGAGGCTGCACTGGGGGGCAGCAGGGGCTGCCTGCTGCCTGTGGACCACTTGTGGCCCTCCCCTAAACCAAGCCTTTCAGATAATCAAGTGTAAAAAGGGCTACCAGTTTGGTCATCAGCTCCCATCCCCAGTCTGAAGGAATAACACTTTATAATTAAAGACCTCTGATAGATGCTTTTTCAAAGCAAAGTGATGCCAAATTGCGTGCACAAATTCAGGAAACAGACAATGTGCAATTCAGCAGGCATTGAGAGAGATGTGAATGGTCCTTGTAATTGGCTGCTTTTTTGGGGGGGGTGTCTTTGTGGAAGGATTGTAACCTAATATTTATTGTGTACTTCGTGAGGATGGGTTAATCTTTATGTTATATATGCTTGAGAGTAGACAGTCCCGTACCTATCATGTTGCTTAGTATGGGTGCTTATTGAAGAGATCATATCTGTAGAGAATGTACCTATCCTATGCTAATAAGATGTTCCTACTTAGCTACTCTGTTTGGAGCTAAGTATATTGTAACTGTGCAGCAAAACATGCTGTCAAGTTACTTTCAACTACGTGCTTTTTTCTCCCCACTGATCATGCCCCTTTCTCCTTGCATCATATTCAGAGGTTAGGCCAGGGATAGGGAACACGTGCCCCTCCAGATCTTGTTGGACCGCAACTCCCATCATTCCTCACTATTGGCCATGTTAGCTAGTGCTGATGGGAGCTGCAGTCCAACACCATCTGGAGGGCTACAAGTTGCCCACCTCTGGGTTAGGCAGATGGGGAGCCATAACAGGGCCTTTTTGGTAGTGAGGCCCAGGCTCTTGAACACTTTCTCTTGCTTGAGGTCTTTTTGGCACCTGGTAAAAACCTTTTCATTTGCCCAGACCTTTTTAGATGTTGCAGTTTGATGCTTTGTTTTAAGCTGGCTTTTCATCATCTGTCTAACATTCCTTTTTCTATTGCATTGTTATGCATCATGTTATTGCTACTTTAAAAAAAATATATATCTATATTAGCTACTCTGAGAAGCTGATGCCTGAGGAGTGGGTTAGGCAATTTCTAAATAAGGAATTGTTTCTCCCATCACCACCACCGCCGTCCTTTTCTTTTGCTTCTTCTCAGTCCTTTGCTTTCCCCATTTCCATGTGTGACAAATGTTGAACTCATTGAGATGAAGTGACATGTCTGGTCTTGCAAAAACACTGTTTTGTAACACAGGCAACCTGGAAGATGGGAAAACAACGTCCATTTCATTATCACACAGAAGCACTAGCTATGTTCTCTGAAATGTAAATACACTGCATAATATTCATTTTATTATTACATTTATATCCCACCTTTCTCCTCTTGCAAGGAATGCAAGGCGGCTTACCTCCTCCTCCTCCTCCTCCTCCTCCTCTCCATTTTATCCTCAGAACTACCCTGTGAGGTAGGCTAGGCTGAGAGTCAGTGACTGGCCCAAAATGAGCTTCATGGCCAAGTGGATGAACAACACACACTAACCACAGCATCACAGCGACCCTAATATCAGGAGGAGAGTTACAATATCCCTTATAATGGGACAAATTTCAAGCAGACATAGTGGGGATGGAAGCCTGACCGTGCTTCTGAATAGACTTAGGGAGCAATCCTATGCAAGTTTAGACAGAAAAAAGGCCTACAACTCCCAGCATGCCCCAGCCAGCATAGCTGGCTGGGGCATGCTGGGAGTTGTAGGCCTTTTTTTCTGTCTAAACTTGCATAAGATTGCACCCTCAGCTTACAAAACCCACAGAGCTACTTCCAGTTAGTGTCTCTAGCACAGCCTCCCCAACCTGGTGCCCTTCAGATGTGCTGGACTGTAACTCCCATCATTCCCAGCCAGCATGCCCAACACATCAGGTGACAGGGCCGGCCCTGCCATTAGACAGAGTAAGGTGGCTGCCTCAGGCAGCAGATGCTAGGAGGTGGCAGCAAGGTGCTGGAGGAGAGAGCGCGATGAACCACGCAGCCTGCCCTGCAGCCGCTAAGCTGGCCTGCTGCCTTCCGATGCAGCGGTGGACACTGTCCCCTTGCCAGTGTTGGAAGAAATATTCAGCTGCCAGTCCATTTGGCTTCTGTACGTGGAACTGGAGGGCCACCATCTTGTTCTTTGACTCAGGCAGCAAAATGTCTTGGGCCGTACCCGTCTGGTGGACACCAGCTCGGGGAAGGCTTGTTCAGTATATAAGAGATGCGCCTCCCTAAGGGCTGATGTTATTTGGATAATACTGTTTTTGGAGTAATATTTAGACCTATTCTAGACCATGAAAGCAACACAGCATATAATAACAGGGGGATTTTAGCAGTAGATAATTTAGGGGCATGATATTTGGATAATATGCTATACATACTGTTAAGAGAAATCATGTAGGTGGAAGCGTTTCCACAGCCTCCACAGTGTGAGAAGCAGCCGTGAGGGTTGCAACAGCAACCACACGACTCAGGTTTTGTGCAAAGTGGAAATGGGGGAACCCAAGAACATGAAAGTTGCCTTGTTGGATCAGAGTAAGGTCCATTGGCAGCCTCTAGAATAGGGGTGGGAACCTGTGCCTTTTTGGATGGTTCTGGACTACAGCTCCCATCATCCCTGAACATTGCCCCATGCTGGCTAGGGCTGGTGGAAGTTTTAGTCCATGAACATCTGGAGGGCCACAGGTTGCTCATCCCTCTCCTAGAAGCTCACAAGCAGGACATGAAGGTGATGGTTGATCCCAGTAGCTTGTGCCAGACATCTAGTATTCTGAATTATACTGCCTCTGAACACGAACCCTTTTGAGTGTATGGCAGCAGACACAAGGAGCCCTGGAACATTCTTCAGCATGGTGCCTTTTAATAATGTGTATATAGTTGTCCGATTGAACCATGTATGATCTGTCTCTTTTACAACTCTAAAGAGCTTGTCTAGACTCTTTACATCATCCTTTTAGCTCTGAAGCTCAGTTCAGTCTCCAGCAATCAGGAAGGTGGCAGCCCTCACCCACAACATGTTATTAAATGGCTCTGGACTGAATATGCACAGCATACTTCAAGTGAGACAAATGGCAGGCATTGCATGTACTTTGCATCTGAAGTCTGCAATAGCATAGTTCACTTCTTCAATATCCCTAAACCCATTGCGGACTCTTCTGTACTTAGTATATATTTGGGTTTGTGGGGAAATGTAGTCATGAGGTCTTAGAAGACAAATGTAGGCTTATTTTATTTATTTATTATATTTATATCCTGCTGTTTTTCCTGCAAGGAACCCAAGGCGGCTTACATAATCCTCCTGCTCCTCTCCATTTTATCCTCATAACAACCCTGTGAGGTAGATTAGCTTGAGAGTCAGTGACTGGCCCAAAGTTACCCAGTGAGCTTCATGGCCAAGTGGGGGCTAGAACCCAGATCTCCCAAGTCCCAGTCCAACACTGGCCCCACACTGTTTGCTAGGTGGTAGGAGGTTGAAAGCCAGGACCTCCAAAGAGGCTTTCCCTGAATTGCTACCTGTTCCATGCACAGGGCCAACTTGACAGGCAAAGCTGAGGGGTCCCAATACATGGATGAGACAGTGGTAAAGAGAAATGGGGTTTGGACTGGTTAGGTTCTAGGGAACATTTTGGGACAAGCTGAGCCTGTACAAAAGGGATGAGATCCACTTGAACCAAGATTGAACTAGACTGCTTTTGTTTAACATTAAAAAGGTGGCAGGGCAGCTTTTTAACTGAACCCTGGGGGAAAGCTAACAATAAGGGATGCAAAAAGGGATTTTGAGGAGCATATCACCAATATTTATCATATCATTTACATTCGTTTTAGATTTTTTTTCCCAGGACATTCAGTTTGCAGTTAAGGATAAGAAGCAGCACCAGAAAGTTAGAAACAACAAGAAAGAAGGCTCACTTTGATACCTCCAAATATTCATAATCCAAGCAATAAAATACAGAGAGATTAGTCCTCAGAGAAAGGATATGGAAAAAGAATACTTAGGGGGTGGTCCTAGAGTTGGTAGATGCCATAGGAAAAGTTGGAGACCCAGCTCTGACCTTGGAAAAGCGCTGCAAGGTCACAGCTGGGACTCCGGCTTTGGAGCCTCCTCCCACCACCCTCATAGCTGGCGTGGTTCTTTCTGCACCAGCTGCAGCTCTGAAGACTGACTTTGGAGCTGGTGCTGGGGGGGGGGCATTCTGGGGGATGGGGAGGGTGCGAGCAAGGTTTCTAGTGGTAAAACACTTCATGAGCAGGGGTTAAACACTTAGATGGCTGAAATTGTATAAGTGTTTTGGAGGGTAAGGGAAGCGCGGAGGCAAAGTGTTCCGCCTGCCTTCCATTGAATGCCTGTAATCATCTGAGTTTGGAGGGTTAAGGGCAGCCACATCGGATGACGCACCACAGGAAATAAGAATTTTAATCCCAGAGTGTCACTAAAATGAGCTGTTTTGGTGTCCCACACTAAGAGACATGGAGACTACAGCTCAACTATCACCCATGAAAATTGTGAAGGGGTGCAAAATGCCCCTGAGACCACTGAACATAGCCTCCTCCTCCTCCTCCTCCTCCTCCTCCTCCTCCTCCTCCTCCTCCTCCTCCTCCTCCTCAATTTGTAGTGGCTCCCCTCTCTGTTCTCCCCTCATCTTCTCCCACACTGAGTGATCCTAGCCAATCAGGGATCAGGTCATCAGCCACTATGCAGCCTTTCATACTAGTCTTCAGAGAGGGAGCATTGCGTAGTTGCCTAGGCAACTACTGCTGTTTCATTGCATGCCCTCACATTGCAGCAGCAGAAAAGAGAGTGGGGTTTGCCTGGTTTATTTTATTTTATTTTATGTATGTATGTGTTGCCTTTTTTCCTCTTACAAGGATCCCAAGGTGGCTTACATGGCCCACCTGCTCTCCGTTTTATCCTCACAACAACCCTGTGAGGTAGGTTATATTGAGAGTCAGTGTCTGGCCCAAAGTCACTCAGTGAGCTTCATGGTTGAGTGGGGACTAGAACCCGGATCTCTCGTGTCCCAGTCCAACACTCTCACCACTACACTACACTGGTTGCCCATGTAATGTGGGGATGTACTCCCTTCCTCCAATGAATGGACAAACACTTTGCTCCAATCACACATACCCCAGCCCAATTGTTGCTGAAAGGGTGGACTTTCTGTAGCCTGCAGACAGGACTGTGGAAGTCAAGGGGAGAATAAATTTTGGCTTAGCCCTAAGAAAGACCCTTTGCCCCTGAGCAAGAAAGAGCGCTATGAAATACTTCGTGCAATTACATGAACTTATAAATTAGTACATTTGAGAGGCCGTGTGAGGTTCCACCTCTTCCTCTCCCCCCCCCCCCCAACTGCCCAAATTCCTCCAGCAAAAGGATCTACCAGATTCTTGGCTAAAAGCAGGCAAAGATTAGGAGAGACCAGGAAAGTTTTTTTAAAATTTTATTTTATTAAGCTACAGGAGCTTGAGTTCAGCAAGAGGGCAGGGGCAAAATATTAGCTCTCTCAATTCTCAGGTGATAGAAAAGCTGAGCTACAACTTGTGTGCAAAAATTATCATCTCTACCACCTGCTGAAGTCCACTGTGCTGATACAGCAAATCTGAAATGGTCCGTCCCCCGCCCGCCTCCCCGCTCCAAATGTGTAAGAATCAAGCCACAAGTGACCTGGAGAGATCAGAGTACTGGACAGCTGCCTGTAAAGAGATAATGAATATAAACCCCTCCATCCAAGAAGAAAAAAGAATGTATAAAGCATGAGTCGAAGGACGAGGGGGATTAAGCAGTTAACTGCATAACTTTGGTTCAAAGAGAATTTCATTTTGTGTCTTTTAAATCTTGTTCTGTTCCCTTTTTTTTTCACACAATCAAATCAAACGCTATAGTTGCCACAGGGAAGCGGTGGAACTGGGAAAAGGCGAGAGCCATAAAACAGCCTTTAATTTTGCAAATGCATACAAGATCCAAGGGCCAGAGGCAGAAGTTGGGTGGGGTGCGGGATAAAACTGGCAATGAGGCAAATTTATATGAATGATGAAGCGACCGCTGCATAAGGTTATCCAAAAGTGTGTCTAATGAAATATCATTTGGAGACTAAACAGAGACTTTGGGATGGTTCATTTGCTACCCAAGTTTCCGCACGATTGTCTTCTTCTCATGCAGGGCCCTCCTCAGTGTCTTGGGTGGGGAGAAGGGTGCACAACCATGAGGATAAAGTGATTGTGTGAACTGAGGCATCCTACAGCATCTGAAATGGCCATGCATGCAGGTTTGCTGCCTTAAATACTTTTGCAAGTCATTTTCTGAAAGATAAAAAAAGAGAGAGGGAGAGGCTTATCTGGGTATTAAAACTCATATAATCATACTGCTTAAGACAGTAAATCTACTGCTCTTTATTTATTTATTATATTTATACCCCACCTTTTTTCCTTCAAGGAACCCAAGGTGGCTTACATAATCCTCTTCCTCCTCCTCTCCATTTTATCCTCACAACAACCCTGTGAGGTAGGTTAGGCTGAGAGTCAGTGACTGGCCCAAAGTCACCCAGTGAGTTTCATGGCTGAGCGGGGACTAGAACCCGGATCTCCCGAGTCCCAGCCCAACACTCTCAGCACTACGCCACACTGGATCTCAGTATGAAGTGTGGCTATAAATTTGGGTTGTAGACAAGGGAGCAAACATGTAGATGAGTGGGCAAACATTTCAGTATTGTTCCAGGCCTGCTTTTAGGACAATGAAAAGTGGCTTGGGCATGCTTCTATATGATCTTTGTAGAGAGATAGACAGGGTGAATGTATCCCCTGTTGATTCCCCTGGGCCTCTCTGCAGCTCTTCATAACAAAAACAGAAGGCAGAAGCACAATTCAAGGTGTTGGTTTTGACTTTTAAAGTCCCACATGGTCTAGGTTCACCTTTCCCAACATGGTGCCCTTCAGATGTGTTGAACGACAACCCCCACCATCACTATGCTGGCTGGGGATAATGGGTGATGTAGTCCAACACATCTGGAGGGCACCATGTTGAGAAAGGCTGATCTATGCTTTGCTTATCAGAAGAATTATGAACTTATTTTTTTTAAAAAACAATAACATAGCATATCAGAAGAATTATGCACTGTCTCATACACACATGCACTGGGATTTTCCAATGAGGCTCTTTTGGGAGATTCTTGCAATGGGCCCTGTCTGAGAGATAGGGCAGGTTGCAGGAAGGGTTTGAGCCTTCCTGGTGGTGAGGTCTCAACTGTGGAACACCCTGCCAAGGCCGTCTAACCTGTTTTACCACCCTGCTGGCTTTTAGCAAGTAGCCCTGAAGACAGTTTTCTCTCAGAGAGTGTTCATGTGACTGAGTTGCCTTTTTAATCTCAACAATTATTGGTTTAATCTTTGCCTCATTTGATGCTTTACTGATGTCATTTTTATAAATATGCCTGTTTTGTGTGGAATTTATCATGTATTGTCATTTTATTGTTCAATAAACTGCTTGGAGAGCTTTATTATGGGGAGGTATAAAGATTAAATACATAGAAATGTTGGTTGATGGTAACCTCTTTCTGCTCACATTCTCTCCTGGCCCTTTGCTTTCAGGCCTGCTGTTACGCATAGCAATCTTCCCACATTTTCTTGGGGCTGGTTCGTACGTCCCAGGTGGTGAGCGGGGAAGGCACCAGGGGGCTGTCCGCGGGGTCCAGTGGGGCGCTGCAGATGACCTGTGCCCCGCATGCGTGGGCGGACCCCGGTGGAGCCGGCAGTCCCCGCACCGCAGTGCGGGCCTCCCGGCGCTAGCGGGCGGTGGCTCGGGATGCCCAGAGGGGCAGTTTGCCCCTACAGGCTGGAGCGGCCGCAGCTCCAGCTGCTCTGGGCTGCCGCCTCTGTGCGGCCCCTGTGGGATGGCCGCCGGCTGTTCGCACAGCAGGGTGGCCACGCGCGGTAGGGGCTTACCACTCTACCGCCCATGCTCACTTTGCATGCGTCCCCGCGCGGCCGTCCCACGGGGGCGCCCCCGGTCGGCGTTCACACGACACGGGAACCACGGGGGACTTCTGCTCCCCCGTGGTTCCAGTGTCGTGCTAACATGCCCTTGGTGTGGGTTATGTTGGTTTTAGGTGTGCAAATAGTTCTGAGATGTGGGTGGTGATTGGAGCAATGGTTTCATCTTTATGGCTCCCTGAAGCAGGGAAGGCAAAAATGCTGATATTCTTTTCTGTAATCCCTATGGATGAGGGGCAGTTGGGGGGGGTCTCTTTCCCAGGTTTCCCAAAACACAATCTATAAATCTCCCTTCCCTCAGCTCTTCCCTTTCCAAAGTTACCTCTCCCAGCCATGCCATAAAAGCTGTTCAAGAGGACAGGCAGATAGCTCACAGATAAGTGGATCATATTACAGATAATTTCTATAGTACTTTGCTGAATCCAAAGAGCTTTAGAGGTATTTCTTTAAATTAATTTATCCCCATAAAAATTCCATAGCGTAAGAGGGTGGCAGTGCAATCATATGTATGCCTGCTCAGAAGTAAGCCACTTTGAGTTTAATAAGACTTACTCCCTGTAAGTGTGTATATGATGGCAGACCACATTTCCTTGCATTGCACAACCACATCTATGAACAACATTATACCCACTGGTGTCTCCATCGTAGAAGAATATTGCAGAAATTTTGTGTCTTAAATAGAAAGACAAATATTACATCATGCTGATTTACCAGCCCACATCCTGGGAACTGAAAGAGAAGCTAGAAAAAGCTGGGTAGGCTGAATGAACAAGAGCTTCCTGGGTCCTCCAACCACACATTAGGTGCTGAGTCAAGGCCATCCCTTGGCACTACTTCACCCAGACTCCTGCAATGCCCCAGGATACTGGCCAGTGGATCAGCAGCCCTCAGTAAAGAGTGGACTAGGGGTGGCCATGTGTCCTACTTTATAAAGAGGACAGTCCTCAATTTGAAGATAAAGAGCCATAGGAAGGGCAAGCCTGGATGTCCTTCATCAACAGCTAGCACCTGGACAGAAGACTGAGCAGCCACACAGACAGGGGGTCACCTGGTAACAGTCTTTCCCACTATAGTAAGTTGGACTGCATTTTAATTTAAGGGTGCAATCCTATTGATTGCTCCCTCCATGCTTGTAAGCCTCGAAACTTGAAGGTTTACGAGCATCCAGTACAGAGCGGGAGGAGCAGTGGAGGTGATCTCTCCACCTCCCTGTGCCTCCTGCTCTGCAATTCAGCTAGACCGACGGCCATTTTGGTTTTGGCCGTCTAGCTGAAGCACTTTGGAGGGGGAGGGAAGGAGGCTGGAGTGCCACCAGGATAGCTTGTATCCAGGTGATCTCAGCCTCCTCCATGTCCCCTCCCCTCCCCATCCCCTTTACCCCCTCTCCAAGGTTGATTTTCCAACATCGGAGAAGCAGCCGGCACAGTTCTTTCTGCACCGGCTGCAAAGAGCGGGGAGGCAGATTGGAGCATGAATCCCCAGCTCCAAGGTCAGAGCTCTGTCTCTGACCTCAGTTCTGAGAATCTGAACTATCCTATGGCTCCCTGGGATCGCTTTCCCCATTATATGGTAATTATTTCTAAATTATCATCTATACATGTTTATTAGCACATGCAAATTGTTTGGAAATTAGTGTCCCTGTTTGTCTTCTTTTTTTGGTGATGCATCATGCATGGCCTCTTTTTTAGGTAGGGATAAGAGAACCAAGGATGTTTGAGGTCATTGAAATTTGCTGAACTTCACTGCAAAGCTCAGTTTAACTCACTCCAGTTTTCATTTGTGGTCTCTTTTTCTGTTTGTTTGAATGGGAAAATTGCACATTTTGAACAGGAAAAGTGTGCATTTCTCTACGCATTTTTCATAAGTACACACTTTACCCCCCATTGACTGAAGTATGAAAAGAGTAAAAGGTCTCCAAAGTGTGCATATATATATATATATATATATATATATATATATATATTGCAATCCTAAATTTGGGAATGTGTGAACATTTTTCAAAAAAATACACTCCTGTGCACGCTCAGGCTTGCAAATGGAGCAAGTTCAGATGATTTGCAAAGAAAACAGATAAGTTACTTAAATTAAGCAGTGAAGTGGATTGTGGACTGTGTTGAAATTTGGAAGCACGGTATTTACAAGAAAGACTTATAAAGATTTGGGACTCATCCCTTGCCCACAGAATCGTTCTCCAGAGCCGCGAAAGAGACAAATTAAAATTACTCAGTTTTTTAAGCAAGAGGAAGAAGGGGGGAAGAAGAGCAAACAATGTAAGTCCGTACAGGATGATTCCTTGCCTGAATTCACTATGCTGGACTGGTCAGTTGATTTGAAAGGTGCCATACAAGAGCCCAGATCTATGATGTCCTCACTAGATCTGGCATCAGAGCTGGCCCTGGCTGAGATCCACGCCTCCATACTGGGAGCACAGCGGGAAGATGAGGCGGAGCAAGTAATTAACGTAGATGTTGTGGATGAATCTTCGCAGAATCAACCTTTTAAGGGCGCAGCCAACAAGAAGAACTACAACTCAATCTCCATGCAAACAGAGGTTGTAGGGAACGAATATCTTCAGATAGAAGGACGGTTTCTCATGATATCTAAAGAACTAGTCCTCATTAAAAACTTTTTGGCAGAAAGCAATAGGTTGTTAACTACTCTGACTGAATATTTTAAATTACTGGAGAGGAATCAGCAGGCAAAAGGAAGTGATGATAGTAAAGCCCAAACACAGTCATTAAATGAGAAGATAAGTAAATCTCCAAAGAATCATTTTAAAGGAGATAATAAAGAGGTGCAAAATGGGGATCATAAGAAACAGAAGAAAAGCAAAAACATAAAAAATATTACAAAACGGGAGAAAAAAGTTCGGTGCTGTCGGAGAAAGGATTTCCAGAGGTTGTTTGACTTGCTGGACGTATCTGCAAAAGCTAACCCTATTAAGTCATCACAGAAGGAGCATGGGAAAAAGAAAAAAAGGAAAAAGAGTAAAAGGTCGATCAAAGACTATTCTCAACAGTGTGGCGTGGAAGCAGAGCTTGTCTCAAGCAATGTGTCCAGTGAGCAGGATTTGGACCTGTTGCAAGATCCATGATGTTCTTTGTAAGGCTCAGATAAAGTTGGAGGTCAACGAGCTGTGTATTAAGCTGGGCGATGCTCTTCACTCTTCAGAATCAGTGCTGGATTTAGCGTTAAGAACTAACTGGAACTTGGTGATGATTCCGTATAAACTGGTGTTTGTGAACTATCCCAAACCCTGGGGCTTTCTCGCCCAGTCAGTTCATGTCTCACATTTTTTGCATATTGTCAACAGAGTTTTGCCAGGAGCACTGCAGTCTAATAATATTGCGAATATAGAATATTTGTATTATGATGGCATAAGAGCACGTGCTGTTGTTACATTTAGAGACCTGGGCATAGCTAGCTTTATTTATAGAGCAAAGGAGGCGTTTTTAGCAAGTAGTTTAGTTTTAGCAAGATTTTTTGAAAATCAGGCCCCCTTGGCTCCTTTATTTGATACGCCAGTCAGGAAATACAGTGATAACAAGATGGTAAATGGGAATCTCACTGAAAATCTTATTGATTTAAATTGGTCTCATGACCACAACCAAGCCCCTATCCAGTTAGAGAATCAGGGCAAAATGAGGATTAAAGTAAATCCAACACTAGAAGAGCAACAAACTGATCATGAAAGTCATGGTTTTTTCATCTCAGAGGAGAAAGCTCTCCTGAACTCCTTTCAGGCCTTGCCAGATTTTGCACAGGCAGAGATTTTGGAAAGGCTAGATTTATTGAAAGACCATCTAAGGGAAATAAAGTCTTGTGATGGAGGTGGAAATCAAAAAAAGGAGTTGTTGTCACCAGTGGTGGCTGCAGGTGATGGGAGACAGGCTCAGGTCCCAATAAGTAAGAGAAGGAGTATAGATAATTGCCCGGGCTTGAACCAAATTAAAAGTGACTGCACTGTACCTAAGCTTAAGAACTGTGTTGATTCAAGTGGTATAAACTGGCAAGCTATGAGGTACCTGGACGATGGGGAGCTGGGATGTAGTAAGCCGTTCAGTGTGCCCATACATCCTAAGATAGACATCATTCATCCTATAAGATCAAATGTAAGTGTATTAAGTTCCTTTATGGATGAACTGATGTGTCTTGACATGGAACACATTCAACATCTTAATCAATCGGAAAAGGTAGATAAAATGAGTTGATACAGTGAGTTAGTTGATACAGGGTTGGGGGATTTGATGCTAGCCTGCACTTCACCACAAGTGCATTATCGCCCATAATCATACTTGTGTTAGCTGGCCAGGTAAATTCCTTTCATGGAATGTAGCCGGCTGGGGGGTTGTCAGCAGGGAGTCGATTTGAAGGAATTCCTTTTTAATTTTGATGTTATTGCCCTTCAAGAAACTTGGCTCATAAATAATGAGAATATTCTTCCGGGTTATAAAATATGGACTGAATCAGCTCGGAAAATTAAAGATAAGGGTAGAGCAGTCGGAGGCCTAGCAATTCTTGTTAAAGAAGATTTAGGCTGGGTAGGTGAGCTGTTGTTGAATATTTTTGCTCCCCAAAATTGTGTAGTAGTCAGGCTAGAAACCCCAAGCCTAACATTATTAATAGTAAATATTTATATACCACCAGTCAACTCGCAGTATTATGCTCATGATGTCTGGTTTCTTTTGGAATACTTGGTGGAGGACTTAGGTACGAGATACCCGAATGACTTAATTATTATGCTGGGTGATTATGCCAGAATTGGCTCTAATCCAGCACAATCAGTTGAGTGGTGGGGTCTTCATGAAGACCTCCAGGAGATCTATTGTTGGTCCTCCAGAGACAAGAAAGTAAATAAAGCGGGTCGAAACCTGCTGGAGTTGACATATAAATTAGGGCGTCAAATTTTAGGGCCTAGTGACTCTATGCTTCCCTATCCATACACTTATTTTACACATTCTGCTGGTAGTGTTATTGATTATATTTGTGTCTCTAGACAAAAGGTTCACCTGTTCCCAGGAATTACAGTACATATTAGAGAAGAGAGTGATCATCAGGCCATATCAACACATTTAATTTTAGAATCTGATCGGAGACCACTGTCTCAGTTAGACAAGTATGTGACAAGTGGGTCAGACATAGTAAATGAGAAAAGATTAAGATGGGAGCAAGTGAATACCCTGAATCTTAAGTCTTGCCTGAGCTCAAATGAGGGAATAGCTCTGGGAAATCTGATATGTGCCTGTGAGACAAATATTGAATCTGTCTTGTCTGCATACCAGGTAATTTGCTCAAGAATTAAACCCTGGTTATTAACCAGGGTCAACAGAAAGGGTCCAAGGAATATAAAATGGACCTGGTTTGATGCAGAATGTAGAGAATCAAGGAAAGGAGTGAGAAAACAAATGAGAATTGCCTGTGATTCTTCCGATAGTGGAGCTCATGCACTTATGCTCAAGCTTAGGCGAAATTATAAAAAATTAATTATAGATAAGAAAGCTAACTATTATGCAAACAGCTGGATAGATCTGGAACAGGCGGCTAGAAACAGAAACTCAGCAAGTTTTTGGCATAAAGTTTCGGCCAGACTTAGTATAGATAACCACTGTGCAGAGATTCCTGTCTCCGCTAAAGCATGGGAAGATTTCTATTTTGAATTATTTAAGGATAAGGTAAATGGGGAAAGAACAAACCTCACTGAAGATAATCTTAGGAATATTGATGACCTCCCTAAATGGCCCCCAATCTTAAAACAGGAAATGAAGCCCCTTATTTTATCACTAAAGAACAATAAAGCCCCAGGTGAAGATCTTTTGCCTCCAGAACTCTTCAAAGACAATGTTGACTGGTGGGCTACTGTTCTTGCAGGCCTCTTCACCCACATAAGCAATACTGGTCGTATACCTAATGGATGGAAACTTAGCATAATAATCCCTTTATTTAAAAAAGGTGATCGCAGAGACCCTAGAAATTATAGACCCATCAGTTTAATTGATATCCCTGCAAAAATCTATGCTAGGTTTCTATACCAAAAATTAGAGGAGTGGGCTGAAGAAAATGCTATTTTAGCAGAAGAGCAGGCTGGCTTTAGGAGAGGAAGGTCTGTCATTGATAATTGTTTCACCTTATCCCATTTGATATCTAAATACACTACAAAGGGTGGACAGCTTTTTACCGCATTCATTGATTTAAGTGCCGCCTTTGATTCAATTAATAGAAATCTTCTCTGGGAAAAACTGACTAAAACAAACATTGATCAGAGACTCCTTTTTCTTATAAAAATCCTCTATACAGACACTAGTCTAAAGGTTAGAACTGGGGTAAACCAAGCTTTAACAAATGAGATCCCCACAAGCAAAGGAGTTCGTCAGGGTTGTATTCTTGCGCCATTCCTTTTTAATTTCTATAGCAACGATGTAGTTTCCACACTTCACAGCCAAGAGCTTCATATGCCAAAGGTTATGGATAAATCGGTGAATACCCTCTTATATGCAGATGATATGATTTTGGTATCCACCACACAGGTTGGTTTGCGGAGGCTACTGAGACAATTTAGTTCTTACTGTAGGGAAAATGACCTAGTGATTAATAGCAAAAAATCAAAAGTACTAATTTTTGGTAAGAAAAAGAAGAGATATAAGTGGTTCTTGGACTCAAATGAAATTGAACAGGTGGAATCATATATTTACCTTGGCTTAGCTTTTACTTCCACAGGATCCTGGGCAATGCAGCTAAAGAGAAATATGCTAAAGGCAACTGCTTGCGCTCAATCTTTAAACAGGCTCCTGAATTATAGACAACCTGGTTCTCTCTTGCCAGTTATTAATGTGTACAAGGCCAAAGTGTTGCCAGTACAAATTTATGGTGCTGAAATCTGGGGTTTTTCCAATAGTAAGGAAATAGAAAGGGTCCAAAATCGCTTTTTACGTATAATTTTAGGGATGGCACCAACCTGTCCAGCATATATGCTCAGATCTGAAATTGGAATCATGGCGGTTTCAGATCAAATACATGGTAGGCTATTTAATTATTGGTTCAAGCTAGTTCTGATGAGTGAAGCTAGGTTTCCAAAGAAGTATCTTCTTGAGCAGATGGCTAAAACCTTGGAAACTTCCTGGCTCTATAAATTTATAAAGGTGTTACCAAGCTATGGTTTTAGTCTGGAGGCAATAAACATTTCTTGCATCAATATAAGAAATTCTGTTAAATTAAGGATTTCAGATATTAGGTCAGACTGATATAGCTGCACTGTCGAATTCTAGGGCCATGAAATGGCTAGCTAGTACTAAATTTCAATTCAAGGAAGAGAAATATTTGTTTTTTTATATGAAACGGGACCAACGTGTGGCCTTTACTTGGCTCCGATTTGAGTTGATGGACACAATGATGCTACAGGGTAGATTCCAAGGTATTCCAATGAAAGATAGATTATGTATATGCGGCAACTCTGCAATAGAAGATTTGGCACACTATTTACTTGAATGTCATTTATATTCAAAATGTAGAGAATATTATCTATCTTTATTTTTGATACGCATGAATAACTGGACAGTGAAGGACAAACTGTTATTTCTCTTACATGGTTCGAACTACTTTGTGTCCCAGAGAGTTGCCCTCTTTGCTCTCAGAGCAGCCAACACAAGGAAAAAAGAATTGGAAAAACAGATCGGCTAATAGATTTTATTAAACGTTTTAATATGCAATGCAAGGGGTTTTATATTGTTGGTTTTATCAAGTATTCGTTTCAAACTATATTGTATGTATGTATTGTATATCATTTGTCAATTTTAAAGCAAAGCAAAGTTTTAAATTTTAATATGATATTTCTAATTATAATATATGACTTAATTCTAATGTAAAGTTTCCTTTCCAATGTTTGCTTGTTTTAATGTTTATTTGTTTTTGAAATGGTCAGAAGACTTATTCAATAAAGTTATTCATTCATTCATTCAGATGATTTGCAAAGTGCAACAAAAATCTTGTACATCCATTTTTAGCAATGCGTAAGTGGCCAGCCTAAAGTGGACTATCACATGCCAACCTGGCCTGTGCTATCCTCCATGGGCTCAACAGGCTACACACCTGCACTCCTGGCTCACAGGCAGAAAGTCTATGCCAGCCTTCTCCATCCTGGTACCCTCCAGATGCTTTGGACTACAGCTCCCAGCATTCCCAATCATCATTGGCAGTGCTGGCTGGGGCTGATGGGAGTTGTCCAAAACATCTGGAGAGCACCAGGTTGGGGGAAGCCTGGTCTAATCTGCACTCATTCTTTTCCCGCTTCCTTTCTCTCGGAGAACAAGCTCACACATAGCCATTTAGCCTCATGTCCTTAGAATAACCTTCAAACTAAAATTGTATTACACCACTATATCTTTCCAACAATTTAAAACGATGTTAGTTGCAGAAATTAACAGAGTCCCTGCTGCTGTCCTTGCCCTTGGCTCTTGCTGGATTTTTATCATTTAATGAAGTTTGATACTTTTTTTTTAAAAAAGTTTTCATTTATTTTTTATTTGAAAACTTTTAAAAAAACAATGAAGTTGCATGTTTTTAATAAGCCAATGCTGCCTTTACAAATCTACCAAGACTTTGAAAACAACAAATAAGCTATAAATTGTTACACTACTAAATCCTTTCGCTTTTGATGGATTAAGAAGTCACAATAATAAAGAGAAGGTCAGAACACAGTTCCTATGATATAATTACTGCTGTCACTACAGCTTGTTGTTATATATCCCCTTCCTTTGCTACATCTGATTCTCAGTAGAATAATTACCTGTCCCACATTTCTAGGGAGAGTACCACAAAGAAATATAATATTCTTCTGTCCTACATTACCCCTCAGATGTTGTGCAGCAGCCCGCTATTCTGCCTTAAAAGGCACTGAAGAAATTCGAGATGGAATACACTGATGAAATACACCGTTTGTCTTTCCCCTTCCAAAGTCTGTTCAGGTCCAGAAGTGTGACCACCTTTTGAAACAGGTTTGCCCTAAATGGATAATAATTACTAATGGAGTTGCTGCTGCTGCTGCTGATGATGATTATGATGACAATTATAATGATTAATCTACCATCCCCTTTATGGGATAGAGATAAGGCTGAGAGAGAAGCACTATTCAGGTGTTCTCAAAGGAGATGAGTGCACTAGCTCCGCCCCTCCTCCATCATAGTTCTCTTTGTCCTTTATGGATGGGTGCATGGAGAGACTGTGTGCAGGTGACAGTAGGGATGTGTGAGGAATCCGATAGGGGGGGTGAAAATCTGATGGATTTTCTTGAGTCTTGACTTGGCCCCACAGATTCCATTCCGCCAACCCTGACATGAGTTGAGCATGCATACTTGCATTTTTAAAGCAGGCCTCGATTTGTGTGTGTGTGTGTGTGTATAAATCCAGGGAAATTTGCACAAAATTTGGGCCTCTGCTCTGCAAATTTGCGCAAAGTGTGTAGATTCGTGCAAGTTGCATACATTTGCATAAATTGTGGAGTGGAGGCCTGAATTTTGCACAAATCTGAAATTAAGTGTCAGAAAATTCAAGGTGGCCAAGGTGGAGTGTGCGCAGATGCAGTGAGAGGAGCATGCTTCCATACTTCTCGTGTTAAATGCTACAAGAGCAACAACAACAACAACAATCTAATGAGTCGGCCCTGATTTGCACAAATTGCAATTTGCACAAATTGCGCTGGAGATATGCAGTTCTCAGCTCCACATTTGCATAAATATTTTGAGCAATTTTGTGGACGCTGGACCCCGCCGACTCAGCCCAGTTTTGGCCAGCAGGCCAGAAATGTGTCGAAAAGTCCACCAAGCTCAAACGGAATGAGTTTTCCAGCGTCACACATCCTTAGGTGAGAGCCTCCTCTATCTGTGGAGGCTCTGCAGAATTTAGAACCCTGGATAATCAGGGTTTTAAATCGCATGGAGCGCCTCCAAAGATGGAGGAGGCACTCCCCTGCACATATTCTCCCTCCCTCTGTAGAAGGTGACAGGAATGGTGATGGAGGGCGTGGAGCTAGTGCATTCATCACTGTACCCGCACCCTCTCACATGTACAGCTGAAAAGCAATTAGAACACCTCACCCAAACAGGGTGGAAACATATACTGAAAGCTAGTCAGGAGCCAGACCTTGTTTGCTATCTCCAATGTAAGGCACATGCATGTCTAAAGTCTGACCCTACTGCCTCCCCAATGTCCCAGACAAATCAGGACATTTGATTGACTTACATACTTGTCCTTACACCCTTCCATCTCCAGCCAAGACTTTCCTCATACCTCCCACCCCCTTGTTGCTTTAAAAGTCCTCCTTCTCTACTGTAAGGTTCCATGTTCCCAAAAACATCCTTTAGAGCCCTGGTGAGATTATGTTTCTTGCCCTGATCATGAATGGCAGCAGTCATCAGTATTAATTCTTAGAGAACTATGGCATTTCCCCCTATAGGGCTGGCCAGAAAAATTGTCTGATGGGCTTGACCAAGGAAAATAAGCCTTCTGAGAAAAGTAGGCAGATTTCTCATTTGTTGTGTTGGTATTTGCTTTGTGGTGAGCTGCTGCTTCCTCCTGGCCTCACTTTGGCATGATTCTTTGGATGATCTACACTGCCAGTTTGGTCATTAACAGCCTCCTGTTAAGGAAATAATTACAGTTTCTCTGAATCACTGAAGCCCTACTGAGTCTGTACAGCTGTTGATTTCTTTACTCATGTCCTGTCTGCCATTGGCCCAGTTCAGTTGTAGCAGGAAACCATGATCTCCCACTATGTGAATGTGTAAGCTTCAGGCTCACACACTTCCCCTCTTCTCTCTTCCTTCTGATGCTTCAGATCATCTGCTTCTGCTTTTAAATAAACCACACTCCCCCTGTGATGTCTGAACTTGGGGGCTATAGTTTGTTTTGTTTCAACTATAGTTAGTGAGAACAAGTCAGGATCAAGAAGACATGGTTTTAGGCACTGTCGTGCCCTGAAAGCATAGTTTAAACAAACAACAGTTCCCTGAAGTTGGATATCATAGGGAACTGTGGTTAGTTTAAAAGTTAAAGCTTTTGATCTCATCCTTGTAGGAGAGGAAAAGGAATGCATGAAACTGAGGCTCACCATAGCAAGTTGTCATAGTGGGAAACCATTGTTTCCCACTATGTCTGAACTGGATCTCTTAAATGTTAAGCTTGGGCCATATCAAGGGTTGCACACAATATGCACAAGTGGTAGTGTTGAATATTCTTGTCCAAATGCTAATTTCAAAAACTCCAATGGCTCAATGATCACTGCTTTGAAGTGCAATGATACTCAGTTTTCTTCATTTTTGACCTGACTTTGTCTTCAATGGGTTGAAACAGGTTATAAACCCTCATCCTGCTAACCAAAGTGTTTTCCTTCCCCAGGCTCACATTTTGTTGTGTAGTTTACACATAAGAAGACCTACCAGCAAGTGCTTTTAAGACATTGTCTAAAACTGTCTAGTAAATTTTTTTTACCAGATTTCAGCCACCTGCTTTTTACGGTTTTCTTTCTATAAACCAAACATGCCCGGGGTACAAAATTCCCCAGAAATCTGCATAAGAATACATTTTAGGGGATTTTTTGGACCCCGAACAACTGAAGCAATTAGGACAAAAGAAAACTATCCACAGGTCATCTTAGTTTCTTTTGAGAGCCAAGAACAATAGCAAACACCTTCTTGAACAGAAAAGAAATCCATTGTGGAAAAGCTTTGTTATGCTGATTTAAAGTTTACAGGCCTCAGGCATTTTTCAGTCCATTCAAATGCAAATTGACAGCCATTAAGGCTTTCTTTTGTTATGGAGATTTCCTGGATTTAAATTGCTTCAAGAAAGATTAAGTCTTTACTTACCTTAAGTACCTGAAACCCGAAATACATTCTAATTCTGATCCTAACAGCCTGGGAGGAACATTTAGTAAGACAAAAGCCTTTCGAATGCAAAATTTGCCTTGCCCAAGGCACTTCTTTTTAGAGTTTTTTAGGACCCCAGTATGCAACATATGCTACGTTTCATGAAAAAGCAGGATGAGGGTTTTAAGGTGAGTTTATCATAGGGTGGTCATATATGTCCTAGCTTTCAGAGGACAGTCATCTATTTGATGGGCTACAGCAGGACTGTGCTCTATTTGAAGGACTGTCCTGTCCAAGTCTGGTTTAAAGATAAAGAACACTAAAACCGGAGAGCAGCTGAGCAGGGGCCTTGAAGTAGCCCTTCAGTGGTCAGTACCTGGATGGCAGACTGTGCAGGCACACATGTGACACTCTTCCTCACTATGTGAGATGTATTGTATTTCTGTTTAAATTATAGTGACTGTTTCTAAATTTGCGTCTATCCATGTAAATTAGCATGGGCACATTTAATGCAAATAGCTGTCCTCTTATGGCCTCCTTTTTGGTGATGCATTTCCCCTTTTTTGATGGTGTGCAAGTGGCCACCTTACTGTATTGTAGTTTTCCTACATTATCTTATATGGAAAGTACCAGCTGGCAATTGAGGTGCAGGTTGTGCTATATAACTAAAGAACAGACTTCATGGTGGTTTCATAAGCTATGGTCTCAACTCATTTTAGAGTGGTGCCAGGTCTTTCCTTTTAAAAGTCCACATTGTTTCTCCAGACAAGATCTGTGCTGCAACTGGAAATCAATCCCAATTAATGAATTAATGATTCATTAATTTAAAAATTTGTCTGCCGAAGCGAATATTATGAAAGAACTGGCTCATGCATCTTTACTTGGAATTAAGTTCAATTGTGTTCAGTGGAGCTTCTAGTTTCCCCAGGAAAGAGGCCACGGACGGAACTATGCTGGACACACAAAGACAGCTCCTGATCCAAGTCTTGTGCACACTCTGATGTGCACAAACACGGTTCTTGTGAAAGTAGGTTTCACCATTGACTTCAGTTATGGAAGCTATCCAAAATTCAGTAATTACTGAAGCTCCAAGTAATTTATTTATTTATTATATTTATACCCCGCCTTTTTTCCTGAAAGGAACCCAAGGCGGCTTACATAATCCTCCTCCTCCTCTCCATTTTATCCTCACAACTCTGTGAGGTAGCTTAGGCTGAGAGTTAGGCTGACTGGCCCAAAGTCACCCAGTGAGTTTCATGGCTGAGCAGGGAGTAGAACCCGGATCTCCCGAGTCCTAGTCCAACACTCTAACCACTATGCCACACTGGCTCTCAGTAATTAGTGAAGTGGAGTAATTTGTCAGGCCCATTATAAACCAAAAGCATGATCCAACAAAAGTTAAGCACTATTAAATGCCCTCAATTACACTATGCTTGCACTGGACCAGATTGTGCCCGGGTATATCATATCTTGCTTAGTAATTGGTTGTACACAGGCTAGATACATATTTTCTAGCCATAGAATGACATTTATGTCCATGTTTCATACCACGTACCCCACCAGTAGCTTTGGCATTTAGCTTAGGAAGAAGTTCTGTGCCACATCCATAAGACCACCTCCTTCATGTGAATCGATCCGGAATATGTGCTATCCTGTGACTCCACACTCTCAAACCACCAACAGTAACCAGAACCCTAGTTTGTCTAGGAATATTTTATGATGGCAAGTGTTTCATCTAGCAAGCCTTTCTAATGTTGGAGTTGCTCAAAAATGCCATCTTGCTCTCTGTAGTTTGCAGATTTGGGATCCTGTACATGGGCTTCATGTCAGATGACATTTCCAATCACTAGTAGGAGCACCAATGGCTCTGTTACTTAACATCTGTGCTGTGCTTAGAAAGAAGAATCACCCCCCCCCCATGAATGATGGCAGCACAAAAGGGCTTATGGAATCAGATTGGAAATGAGGAGGTCTTTTGAGGCTACTCCTGAGGGATTTAAGGGCAGAAGAATTGGGAAGATAGAGCTATAGATTTAATTGCTGTTAACTGATGTGGTTATGTGGCATTTATTGATGTGTTTTATTGCTAACTAGTGCATTCTTTCCATGTCCCATCCCCCTTGAGAGTGTTCACAGCAAACTCAGAATTGCTGTTCAGCAGATATGTATGTGTTAACATTATTCTACTTCACTCACCATCTAAGGAAAAAGCTCTCTCACAGAAGAACTTGTGGAGGCTGATAAAACAATCATGTTATCATGAAGAGCAAGATTCTGTAATATGAAAATACTGAGAACAGTAATCTGAGATTCTGACATTGTCATGAGAAATGGAAATATGATTTGTTTTGCTTTGCATTCTTGTGTGTGTGTTTGGCTATTAACTGTGTACATTTAAAATTAAATCAATATTAAAAAGAGAGAATGAAGAAAGCACAATGAAACTATTTCAGTTATGACTAGTGATTCTGCCAAATTTTGTAATTAGTAGGTTCGTTGGTGGAAACTCACCCGTTCGTAATGCTCACCTTTGTAGTGAGCCATTTCTGTACATGAACTGAGTTGGTTTAACCCTTGAATGATCTGGTGCATCCTTGCAGCTTCCTTTGTCATTGCTGTCACAGCTCTGGCTTCATGAGGAGGAGGACTCTGTGGTCCCATCTTCTTTCCTCCATATACTGCTGATCAGCAAGTAAACATCATATGACATCATCATGCAGGCAGGCCATATGAAAACAACAAATCAGGAAGGGGTCACCTAAGGTTGTGATGCATAATGGCATGCCATGTAATTCCAAACTACAGCTCTCAAGATGCACTTTGATATTGTGCATGTGCAAAAACTCATATACACAGAATGAGATCTCATTAAAGGAGAACTCTTGTTCAAACCCATGAGGATGAATTCACATTACTTTCTGAGTAAATAACGAATTCACTTGGGGTAAATTCGCCCATCACTAGATGACTGCTGAATGCAAGGTCCATGCCCAATTTAGTGGCTCCTTGGAAGTATGAGAGATTGAATGTGTATATGGAGTTTTAGTTTCCCCTCCATCAAGGGCTATTTCATTCATTTTAATTCTGTGGCTTCCTCCATGCATGCAAAGGGACGTGCACATCTTCCATTGAAGTAAATGCAACAATTCTCATGGAATGGAGGTCTTCTTTTTAGTGCACCTTGAGTTCTGGATGGGGTGCTCAGAGGTTAATCATCCACCCGGGAATCTACTTTTCAACAACATAGCAACAAGGTAATGTTTCCAGGCAGTTCCAATTGACTTTAGATTCATTTGCCTTCAAAACGATAATATCATACAGACCATTTAATATGGTAGCAACTTCTAATGGTTAACACCTGTTATCACTCTGCAAAATCTCACTGTATGTGGTGGCTGAACACTAAAATATTGTGACTAAGTTGGACTAGATAATAGGTTTTTTGTTTTGTTTTGTTTTGGTAAAGGTGACTCTGCTTCCCTGTAGTTTATGTCACAAACAGAGCTACAACCTTTTTCTCCCCTGAAGTACTTAGATGGAAGACATTCACCCTGCTGGACTTTTCCCTTTGTCCATATAACTACAAAAGTTACACAAGTTCCATCTCATATAAGATCTGGCAATTCTGCTTCCATATATCATCCAAAATGTATCATTCATTATTTATCTTTCATTACTAGCCATGCTGTGGTTATAGCAGAGAATTAATGCTCGACCAACTCACAGCCAACATGCTCCCTTGGGCATTTTAAATTTGTAAAATGGTTAAGAAGCCAAATCCAAATGGACAGGAACAAAAAGAAGTTTGGGGCTATTAGTGGGTGAATATAGCAATTAGTTTAACTTGTGATCAGTGCACCATAAATCACTTGTAGAGTCTGGCCACCTCAGATTTTGTATATGCATGAGTCCCTGGTAAATATATACTCTATGAGATTTTATCTAAAGATATCAACCTCAAGATGTTTGGTGATTGGTGGGCTATGAACAAAGAGGTCCACATAGTTAACTAAATATTTGCACTTCTTTTTCAGCATACATAATGAACCATGGAGAGAGGGCATATCACAGATACAAAACAATCAGCTTATTATATGGTTTTCTGGGTGCAAATGTTCATCTAATAAACAAGTGAAATATGTTTATGTAAAATGGCATGTATGAGATAAAGATACAGTTAGCAATGCATAAATATGCATCCCATTGACACAGTCAGAAATAGATCATAAGAGAGCCAGAAAATGTATCAAAAGGTAACAGAACAATAGGGAAAATGCTAATGGCAAAAATGAAACATCTGAACATGTCCTCTATCTCTCGTCACTGTACGCACTGAGGGTTGAAAAATGCAAAGTGATGTTCCAAAATGATAACATTTTTAGTGGGAAAATAAACAGGTCGGGTTCTTTCTATGTGTGTGTCTGCTTCGATTGTTTTTTCTACTTACCTTCCTTCCTTCCTGTTTGTTTGTGAATTTATTTAGAGGAAGCCACTTACATATGTAGTAAATGTTTGATGTCATATCTTATTTCTACAAAGCAAATTTTACATTTCCACAGGGGTGGCCTTCCTGTGACCCTCCGGATGTTGTTGGACTACAACTCCTGCCATCCCTGATCATGGGCCATGCTGGCTGGGGCTGATTGGAACTGAAGTCTGACAACATCTGGAGGGTCACAGGTTCTTCACCGTTCTGCTTCCATCCATGGCACGCCAGATGCTGTAATCCACTCAGGGCTCTCCATGGTGGGGTTCCTGGCAGAAGCGGGGCGGCTCTGTTGTCTGCCCCCTGGTTACATCCACTCACATTTTTGCCAAACTAATTCTGCACAAATATCTATATAAGACTAGCAAGCTGTTCACTCAGGAAAAAAAAATATATTCCCTTCCTGCCATACAAACATGGTACAATTGCAAAGCAAATATTTCAGATTTTCTCTAGGTCATATTCAGAAAATATCTCCTTGGAAAAACATTTATTTACATCTCTAATCATGGCACAGTCTGCAATCCATCTGCTTTTCCATTTGGTATGCTAAATTACAGGTAGGATTGCTCATATAATGTATGTGAAGTAATGCTTTGCCAAATATATTCTCCTGTTCAGATTTTCATGCCAAAAATAGTCAGGGGGTAGAAATACTTCCTGAAAAACACTTGGAATGTGAAAATATTAATCTTTCCCCAATCACATTTCATGCCGTTGTTGCCCCTATAGGCCGCTGCTGCAGTGCCATTGTGGCTATCCTTTTTCTTTTGGATTAGTCACATGGGCAAGCCTGTCCAATTAGGGATCATGCAGTGAATGAGATGACTTCATGATGCCATGTAGCCAATCAGCTTTATCTGCTTAATGGTGAAGGCAAGCAAGAGAGGGTGATGCATCCTAAATAAGTCAAATGGGTGATCTCAGACAACAGAAGTCACTATATTGTATGGCAAAACAGATTTTGCTGTCTGATTTCTCATTTGCAAATGAAGCAAAGGCAACTGAGAGAAAAAACAAGAGAGAGCAATGAGCAAGCAACATTTTCACAGGCATTGCTGAAGAACTGTCAAAATGGGGGACGGGACATTTGTCAACACAGCTGAAAATGTTCTCCCAAAACATGGAATAGTGTAGCAGTATATCCAGATTGCTCAACACCTGGTAATAGCCTATTACAGCATCCAAAGCGTTGGGATTGGTTATGAAGAGTCACATTCATTATCTTCAGGGGCAAATACTGCTCCAGTTTTAGCATTCTGTTTTTGTGAAATTGTTTGCTATTATTGCTGGGTTTTAGTATCTTAAGTTTATTGCTATTTGTATTTTACTTCTGAAGCTGCCTTCAAAGGTTTTTTTTACTGGAGTTGTGTAGCAGGCTTGGACAAATCCCAAATCAGGCTGATTCAGTAAGATGCGGGAGATGTCTGAACTGAATCGAAGTGTGTGTGTGTGTGTGTGTGTGTGTGTCATGTTCTCCAAAGCAGACTGAATTGAATTTGAACCCTCCCAGTGGAGGCTGGTGACTCCTGTGGCAATGGGGCCCCTTGTCCATTGCATCTTTTTTTGTTTGAGCTTTATAGGAGCTGTCCATGGTTCTCCATGGTGGTGGTGAACCTATTTTGGGGATGGAGTTCAGTACCATGGTCCATGGATCACTCCTATAAAGCTCAAACAAAAAGATGCAATGTATAAGGAGCCCAACTGACATAAGAGTCACTAGCCTCCCCTGAACCCTCCTAAATCTTTGTTAGCAATTCAGAGATTCAAAAAGACACAGAATAATAGAATCATGGAATACTAGAGTTGGAAGGGGCCTATAAGGCCATCGAGTCCAACCCCCTGCTCAATGCAGGAATCCAAGTCAAAGCATCCCTGACAGATGGCTGTCCAGCTGCACCTTGAATGCTTCCACTGTGGGAGAGCCCACCACCTCCCTAGGTAGTTGGTTCCATTGGCGTATTGCTCTAACAGTCAGGAGGTTTTCCTAATTTCCAGGCGGAATCTGGCTTCCTGTAATTTGAGCCCATTATTCTGTGACCTGCAATCTGGGATGATCAAGAAGAGAACCTGGCCCTCCTCTGTGTAACAACCTTTCAAGTACTTGAAGAGTGCTATTGTATCTCCCCTCAGTCTCCTCTTCTGAAGGCTAAACATGCCCAGTTCCTTCAGTCTCTCCTGGTAGGGCTTTGTTTCCAGTCCCTTGATCATCTTTGTTGCTGTCCTCTGAACCCTCTCCAGTTTGTCTACATCGTTTGTCACGTGTGATGCCCAGAGAGACAGTGTGTCTGCAAAAATGGATAAGCTCTCCATATAAGGAAAATGCCAGGGCAGGGAGAGGGGGGAGGGGGTGTGGTTTTGCGAATTGCAGGTCTAACTTTCAACCAGGTAATAACTTTACCAGGGCTTTCCTTTTTCTTCTAGTCACAGTGCTTTGGGGAGGGATGTAGAAGAAACATAGATTTCATAGATCATAGAGTTGGAAGGAGCCTACAAGGCTATCGAGTCCAACCCCCTGCTCAATGCAGGAAACTAGAGGAGGGGTCTCCCATCCAAGTAATAACCAGGCCTGACCCTGCTTAGCTTTCCACGCATATTGGAGGCTGCTCCTGCATTTGTGCTGCATTTTGTATCTGTGTGTGTCTGTGGCAGGAGAAGCTGCAGTAGCAGTCGTGCACAGGGATTCCAGTAATGACTTGGGAGTCAGCAGCACTAGCTGGGACATACCTGGACCACTCCCTGCCTTCTGTTTCATGGGTGGTGGCTGCTTACACCAACTTCCCCAAGTAAGGTGGTAGAGTTCACCCAAGTCCCCGCAACTTGATTTATGCTCTCCTAGTACTCTCACTCTGGCTCCTGGTACAAGGAGGGCAGGCACCCCTTCCTGCTAAAGCTAGTGCCTGCCAGCAACTTACATCTGTCTTAGGTATTTAAGTAATTTTAGAAGTGTTTTTTAAATGTTTCTGTAATTTTTTTTGATGTTTTTATTGTTTGTATTTATTTTATTTTTTATACTGCATTTTTATTGTAAAACTGTATTTTATTATGTAATTTTTATAATTGTTGTAAACCGCCCAGAGAGCTTCGGCTATTGGATGGTATAGAAATGGAAATAATAATAATAATAATAATAATAATAATAATAATAATAATAATAATAGGCACCAACAATGCCTACAAATTCCATACAACTCTGTTGAGAAAAACAAAACAGTTATAGTTATTGGTTGATTTCCAGTGATAGTCAAAGTAAGGCACAAAGCTTTAGATTTCCCAATTGAGATTTGGATTTTGGCCCCAAGTCAAATAGGGCAGCCTGTGAATCAGGCTGAGCTGAATCAGGCTGTTTCCCAAATCACCGCAGGTCTGAAATAGATCTTCTGGTTGCTGCACACCACTAGCATTTTACCCTTAAAGGTGGCATATACATATTTTTAATCTACTATATAAATGTGAAAGTTTGTCCATCCATACGTATGTGAGTGTGTCCACACGGGCATTTGCGTGCGTCGCATTGGCTCCTACGTGGTACTGATCCGCCCCAAACTTGGCACGCATACTCTCCATCACCCAAGGACAAAGACTCAAGACTGGCAGGTTAAAATCTCCGAAAAACCTCGCCGCGCCTATGCGGCCCAAAATAGATGAGAGCCAATGGCGTCACTTGGAATGTTCGCAGGGGCCATTCAGGAGCGGTTATGCAAATCGCTCCAACGGCATTTAGAATGTGGGTATGCACTGCCACAAGGGCCCCAATCAGCAACGGATATGCAAATCTCTCCTACGTCCAAACGGAATGTTCGCATGAACCGCAGCCGTGGCCTACATGGGGAGGGGGGAATTTCGAACAAATAGTGCCTATAGGAAAATGACAACCCGTGCAATGCCATTGTGTAGTCCCGGGGGGGCGCAGGGAATTCATTGTTGTGTGGTCCCGGGGGGGGAGCAGGGACCATTGTGTGGTCCCGGGGGGGGGGGGCAGCAGGGATTTGATTGCGTAGTTCCGGGGGGGGGGCAGCAGGGATTTCATTGTGTGGTCTGGGGACACACACAGGGAATTCATTGTTGCATAGTCCTGGGGGGAGGGAAGCAGGGATTTCATTGTGTAGTACTGGGGGGAGGGGGAGAGAACAGGGAATTCATTGTTGTGCAGTCCCGGGGGGGGGGAGCAGGGATTTCATTGTGTAGTCCCGGGGGAGCTGGTAGTCCCGGGGGAGCTGGGATTTCATTGTGTAATCCTGGGGGAGTTGGGATTCCCAGGGGAGCTGGGATTCCAAGGGATTCCAAACAGCAAACAGCTACCTTAAGGAATTTCGAACAAATAGTGCCTATAGGAAAATGACGACCTGTGCAACGCCCGGTAAAAAAAGCTAGTAAATAAATAAAATTAGTGAAGCCATTTATCTTTAGTGGCTCTGGACACGCAGTGTTTATAACAGTACATTGGTAACTTAAGGAGCCATGCTGAAGCTCATATGGTTGGTCTGTACGTTTCTGAGGTCAAAGATCTTGGTGATTCACTCTTCCCTGATGGCATCTCACACCCATCCATGTGGTAGCCTCCAAGATAAATGCATACTGCCTTGATCACTGTGTAATTTCCATATCATGTTTATTCAGAATATGTTGTTTTTGCTTCTCTCAACCCTGTGGGGTTAACCCGGTTTATGAAATTCTAATGTCTACCATTCATATTCTTTCCTGAAGCAGTTCTACCTCCTCCCAGCATCAGTTGCCTTTGCATGCATCACAGCTTCTAGCAAAGGAAGCTGAAAGGAATAGAAGAGGGGGAAAACAAACAAGCACACACACAATCTTTACGGCCTGGCCCACAAAACGGCTCCCTCTTTTTATATGGGATATGTTTCAATGTATCACACAATACTTCAGAATAAAAATACACTGATACCATATGTTCTTATCACAAGCCCTTTTTAAAATTCCACTCACAAGAATACAAGTATACCACTGGGCCAAAGTTTTAATGTGGAATATATTCAGATATGAATTCTTGCAATTAGATCAGTGCCTTATTAAGGGACCATCCCTGTTTTAAAGCATATTTTATCTTTTGGTTATCGGCTTATATTCTGCATTCTTGTACAGAATTTGCTGTCACAAAATGAGATAGCAATGGAAATGTTGTGCATGTGTTGTCAGGCTTCTGCTATATCGCTCCTATTATGTATGGATCTATACACCATAGATGGGATTCTATATCACAGACCCCATTAGGTTCTTTTAATCTGCAAATCCTGCTAACACATACCACTCTCAGCATTTCCCAAACTTCTGCAGAGAGAATCAATCTACAAAGTCTTGTCTTTGTTCAGCCTTCACTTAACTGTTCTAGCCTTGGACCTGCAAGTAAAATCATCTCAACTCCCTGCATATTCCCCATCACTTATCAACGGCTGCAAATTTACAAGGCTTAATGTGTTCTGAACAACCATGTAAAACACACACACACACCTTTGCATTGCAATATCATCAGATTTTCTATATGTCTGGTATATATTTTTACATTTCATCGCCAACACCACCATTTACCACTATGTAAATAGTAATACTATTTGCACGTGTAAAGGGGGAAATAAAGAGTCGAGACACAAGATATGGTGTAAAATTAGGGCCACATTTATTGAATAATCAAAGATCTGCAAAGGGAAGAAGTGTGGGTACTAACTAAACCGGCCATTGGAGGTATTTAAGGGCCAAAGGCAAAAGAGGGCAGAGCCAAAGACATAAGGGCGGGACCAAAATACCAGTATATTGTAGCTTAAAGCTCTTACTGCCAGTAACTAAGCCTTATTAGGTGAGGCTCTTCAACCTTTTAGAATGAGGGGAAAACTGCACAAAAGCTGGGAAAGAACCAATCAGCATCCAGGTGAAAGATGGTGGGACAAGAGGAAGGGGTATTGGCCATTGGACGAACTCTGGAGGGCCCGATTTAGACCCCAGGAGGGCTGGATCTGGATCATGGGCCTGAGATTTCCCACCCCTGATCTACCACCATCTGCCTTGTGGGAAGGAGCACAGAAGAGAGAGGCAGGTAGGTGCTGAGTCTCCAACAGAGGCATCTATCACCATCTGCTCAGTGGGAAAACATGTTACCATATGTTTTTCTTTTTAAATATATATTTATTGTGATTATGATTGTTGATGTCACTAAGCTGATTACTTCTAATCCCAAGTAAGGAGGATGAAGCATGCCTTGGCATTCAGGGAGGGGAAGTTATGTATGGTTAAATCTGGATCCAACCTATTTTTTTTATTAACCATTTTGTCTGTATGAGATAATAAGGGGTATTTAAGACAGAGAAATGATGGCACTGGATTGTTTATAAACTGATTTACAAAAGGGAATCAATGGTGTATTTGTATCCTCTTCCCCCTTTAAATTCTGTGTCCCATGGCCAGGATCCAAAAAAGTGAACCACTATTTCAGGCCAGGGCACTCAAGGGGGTTCTGCTCAGTGGTCTTGATACAGAAGCTCCACAAGCCAAATGGCACACTACTTTAAAAGTTAAGCAGAATTTCAAAAGTGACATGGCATAGTGGTAAGCTGTGAAAAGAAAAGAAAAAAGGAGGGGGAAGTTAAAATATCCCACTAGGTTTGCACCAGGCTTTGGGTGCTCATAAAGTAGCTCTTTGATCCTGACCCGATTTCCATATAATGGCAGCTTTTATTTCAACACTGTTTAAACATCTCCTCCTCCTCCTCCTCCTCCTCCGCACCTCCAGAAGGAGAGAAGTGTATGAAGGGAGGAGCAGTGCAGTGGTAAAATACATTTTCCTAAAAAGCTGCTAGTGTGCCACTAACAGTTACCAGTGCAAGAAAGAATCAAGGCACATGTACAAGAATCAGAATTCCTTCCTGGTGATCCACACCCTGTTGTTCATTCTTAGCTTCTACAGAAAAAAGGTTAGATACACCCAGAGGCGTAGCGTGGGGGGTGCAGGGGGGGCCGGCTGCACCGGGCGCAACATCTGGGGGGGCGCGCTCGCACTCGCAGGTCTCTGCCCCTGCCTGGCTCACTCACTCTCTCTGCAGTGCTGGCTGTGCGCCCAGCGCTAATTCCCGTCCTAATTCCTCTATAGGGGTTGTAGTTCCGTTCCTTGTCTCTTCCCCTCTACTTCCATCGAGCTTTGGAGAACCAACAAACTACAGTCCCCAGAGTGCACCGCGCGAGCCGCCGCATGACGGGAGTCGTAGTCCTTTATTTAAATAACGTTGCTCTAGCACGCAGGAAGCCTCTTGTGCAAGCGTGGGAAGAAGAGAGAAGAGGTGTCCTTTCGGAGCAGTGCACTCTGGGAACGGCCTTGAATGGTCATCAGAAGGAAGGGGCGGGGGAGACGAAACAGATTCCCGCATTGCATGAGGGGAATTGCAGTTCTCCACCAGTCTTCCTTGGACTACAGGTGTTCAATTAACATAGCAAAACAAGGAAAGTGGGGTTTTCCCCAGTTACTGCTGTTGCAAATGGTAACTCTGCTGTACTGATCTTTTATACATATCAACTTTGCATAATAATCCCACAGATTTATGCTTCTTGTACGTTATGGCCAGGGCTTTTTTTCTGGTGGAACTCACCGGAACTGAGTTCCAGCACCTTTTCTTCTATTAATTGCATTACAATTTAATCGCCATCTACTCCCGAGGAAATGTAATCCAAGAGTTCCGGTACCCTTTTCTCCAGAAAAAAAGCACTGGTTATGGCCATTTGGGTCCACTGTTTACACACATACACACCCTACATCTATGTTATCTGTCAACTGCAGATAATTTTATTTATTTATGTCCCACCTTTTTCCTGCAAGGAACCCAAGGTTGCTTACATAATCTTCCTCCTCCTCCTCCTCTCCATTTTGTCCTCACAACAACCCTGTGAGGTAGGTTAGACTGAGAGTCAGGTACTGGCCCAAAGTCACCCAGTGAGCTTCATAGAATCCAGATCTCCCGAGTCCCGGTCTGACACTGTAACCAATAAGCCACACTGGCTCTCAATCTTTCAATGAAGCTGGCTCTTTTCCATTAAAGCTTATGATCCAATAAGGCAGCAATTCTGTACCCATTCTGTACCAGGGAGTAAATCCCATTGAACTCAATGGGACCTACTTCAGAGTACACATATATAGGATTTTCCAGATGGATAGCTGTGGTATTTTGTTGCAGCAAAACCAGCGAGGAGTCTTGTGGCAACTACAAGGCTAACACATTTATTCTGGCATTATTTATACCAGAATTTATTCCAGAATAAATTCAAATTATTATATTATTAATATTAGAAGTATTATTTAATAATTTTTATTACAATAAATTAGCAAATTTATGCAGGAATAAATTTGTTAATGTATAGGATTGTAAATGTACAAAGATAGGATTGCACTGTAAATCTGTGAGTCTTCAGAATGTCAGTTATGTGATTATATACCGTAGAAATCATATACTGAAATTATATTTTACCACACATTCATGCCAAAGATGGATTGATTATTCTTCTTGATACTAAATTGGAGCAGACCTTGTGGTATAATAAAACGTGTCTATGAGTTTCCCAGTATGAGTGAGTATTGCCTTTCAGTGCAATGTTTACTCGGAAGTAAATTTCACAGAGCCCAAGGGTTTCCTTCCTACCTAGTAAGGGCGCAATCCTATGCAAGTTTAGAACAGGTAAGGGTTTCTTTAACTAATCTAGTTAAACCCATCCAGAACAGGTAAGGGTTTCTTTAACTAATCTAGTGGAAGAGACTCGAGTGCTAAAATCCACGGGTTAGGGGGCGCAAATTACTTGCCTTGCCCCGGGTGCTGACAACCCACGCTACGCCACTGGATACACCTTGAGAATGCTGATTCAAGCACTGATCATCTTGTCTAGAAATCAAAGATGGGTTTATCCTTCAGGAATTTGTCTGATCCTTTCAGTTACTCTGTTGGCCTTCACAACTTCCCCTGGCAATGCATTCCATTAGGTTAATTGTGTGATCTGTGTTGAAAGTGCTTCCTTGTGTTTCTCTTTGAAACTGACAACCCCTGTTCATTTTATCAGGAGCCCATAGGTTTTGTATGTCAAGGAAGTGTGAATAATGATTTCCTACTATTCATGATCCCAACAGCCCCAGGCCATTTGTGGTTTCATGCAGTCCAATCCATATCATTCATCTACTTCCATTTTTCATGAGTTTGTAATTATTTTTCCACCCTTCTCTTAACCAGTTCTTCTGTATGACACTAACAACATTTTGCACTGTATTCAAGGAGAGACGTGTGCATCACAGATGTACATTTTGTGTGATTTCAGTAAGTTTTCTCATAGTTTCTAAAGTTGGTAACAAGTCAACCCACCAGGAGATTCTCTTGCACTGCTGTGCTCCTACAGGTAGGATTTGTGCAGAACACCCTCTTGGTGGATGGTGCCCACTCTGTTTACCTTTATGATTATTGCTGTTGATGTTAAAGGACAGCATCCTTCCCCCTTCCTTCCTTCCTTCCTTCCTTTGTTTTAATCTTCCAGGAACCTTTTCCACTTGTCTGCTGAGGAACCCCTGTGCCTTGCAGGGGATTCTGGGACATAAGGCATACACTCAGTTCCTATAGGACACTGAGCCATGCTGTTTGGCCTCACTGTCACCATAATCTACTGAGAGTTCACTTTAGAATGCACAAGATATGCCCCTGCAACTCTGGATTGCAGAGGGAAGAGCAGCAGTAGTGCCGAGCTCATTTATTAAGGGTCTCATTTATTAAGGGTTGAATCTAGATTTAGTCATACTTCATGTAGACCCATTGGAATCCATGGGGCTGAAATTAGTCATGGCTAATTGATTTCAATAGTCTACTTTAAGTATGACTAAATTGGGATCCAATCCTAAATAAATAAATGTCAGGGTCTGAGTCTGTTCTGTTTTCCATCTGAACAAGCAACTCCCACATCCAAATAAGAATGCTGTGATTCTCCAAACGCCTATTAAATATTATGAAGACCATATATTTTAAAGGCTATGTCTTTAAAAATATATCAGTTAAGAAGGGAAAGTGGGGAATAGGTTTCACTCTGGAGTGAAAGTAAAGTAGTTTACTTCCACTGTGCTAAAGTAGTTTCAGTGCCTAGTTTGAGGCATCAAAATTTAACATGGGAATGGCATATCTTGGATTTCTAATTTTGTGCTTACCGTGAATGTTCTTGAAAAGTAATATGCACTCAAACATTGACATATGTCTATAACCTTAACTTCACCTTACCAAATTATTTTTATCAGGTTTATTTATAACTTATGCAACACACTCTGGGGATTTCTGTAACATGGTTGTGTGTGATTACATTCTATAATAATAAAATAATGAATAGAAATGTCATTATGCTTTTAAAAAATACATTGACTATTACTGCAAATTATTTCCAGTACAGACTGAATTATTTCGCTGCTGTTTACATTTCAACTCTTAGCTTTGTGCAGGTGTTAGCAAGTACCTTCAAAAGAACTTGGGTTCATTAGCTGATGGATGGAGGTTTGAACGGAGTGTATATGATTGCCAATCTAGGGTCAAAATGATGAAATGGGATGCAGGTAAATGTGGAGAAGAGGAGACTAGATATCAATATGGTGACCTTATGGATGACCTGTAAAGATGGCAGAGTTTAAGATGTGACCAGTGACTGCCACTTCACAACCAAAGACCATTGAGATAACAAAGTGTGATATGCTCCTTCCAATATTAAAGAAGCTGTGACATGAAATATGGAACATGAAAGCAGTCAAAAAAGAACTTATCCATGGTTGCCCATGTTAGAATCATCAAGAAGTTGTAAATAATTTAAGGGGCCTTGGGTCTGGAAGGAAGCTGAAGCACAGGACAGTGAAGGAAAGAAGATCAAACAGATGATGATGAGAAAGTGTAGCTTGGCTGACAGCAGACTGAAGGTTATTGCTAGGGATGCAATGCCACAAATTAGATTCCTGGCATCTAGAGACAATTTGTATCCTTCAAATACTTCCCCGCTAAACCGGCAACATTTTCACGCTCTTTCTTCAAAGACAAATATAAATTGTACCCAAGATGATGCTCTCTTTCCCACTTACATGGGGAAGGAGCTTGTCTTCTTACAGCCATACCCCTACATTACACCACTGTGGTTTGCCAAAAGCTGCCATATATTGAGTCACACCAATTGTCCATCGAGCTCAGGGCTGCCTCCATTCAATTGTCACTCATGTTTTCAGGCACTGAACATCTCTGGAGGAGAGTGAAGTGCTTGGTGATTTTGTGCACTATATGTTGACGCTCTCCTCCTGCTGCCATTTACCTGAGCAAGCAGCACTAATACACCTCTTTGACCTGCACCATTCTAGGAACCCTTAGCACCTCTTCTCTGATGTTCTGCCATGGCCTGCCCCACTGCCTCTCCCCTTCTTACTCTCTGCCCCGTGGGCTGAATGTGGTCTCCAGAGGTTCGCTAACTAGCCTGCGGAGCTTTCCCTCCCAAGCCCCTCTCTAGGCCCCTCTCCCTGCCCAAAAGGAAAGGAATCCCCATGGTTCTCTCTGATCACTGACGAGATAACACAACAGGGATTCCCCTTCACATGCTGCCCCAGTTGGGATGGCAAGTGATGTACAAAGGAAGGACCTGATTTGGGCAGTGCCTAGAGAAGCTGCTCCTCCAGGTGCCAGCCAAGTTACCCTTCATGTGCTGCATGCCACCCCAACTGGGGTGAAGGAGTGCTGTATGAAGGAGGTGCCCAACTTGGCCTCTGGGTGCTAGTCCCTTTCTCCATGCAGAGAGGGGCACGAAGCTCCATGCCTCTGCACAGAGAAAGGAAAAATGGGCAAAGTGGGGCAGATGACATCATTGGAGGGGATGGGGTTTCAGGGCAGGGTCCACCCCTGATATTATCCAACCTGCCCCAATGGCCCCTTTTTCTTCTTTGTTCCCCAAATTCAGTCTGTAACCAAGTCATGTTGCTTCTCCCATTAAAACATTGCAAAAATACAGCCCTTGCTCTCTGTCCCCTCAGCAAAAATTCTGGACCGTGCCCTGGTCCTCTTATCACCTAGACTACTGCAATTGCCTCCTCTCTGGTTGTCTGCTGCTCACCTCTCTCCTCCCACAGATCTCCATCACTCTGCTTCCAAAACTAATAACCTCTGTCATTGCTTTGATCTTGTGAAACCCCTCCTTAAATCCCTACACTGCCTTCCTGTTTGCTCTCAGATCATGTTCTTACCTTCAAACTTTTCAAAGCCCTCTATAGCCTTGTCCCTACCCTTATCTCTCCACTCTTACATTGCAATGCATCCCTGCATATGGCCATTGCTTCTCCAACTCCAACACCTGCAGCCATTTGAGGGTTCATTCCACCCTTTCTCTCTTGCTGCCCCATATGCTTGGAACTGCCTCCCAGAACACCTGCATCGTGCTGCCTCTTTTGCTTCCCTAATCTGTCCTTCAAACCCACCTTTTCTGTGAAGTCTTGGCACAACCTCCTACTTACCAAACCCCACTGTTAGTAAGCCAGAACACATATCACTGCAACAACTGTGTATTGCTTCCCTGTTTATTCCTCCCTCCACGTCCATCCCCTTCCTCTGTTGTTTCCTCTGTACTGAGTTTTAGATTTAGATTGTAAGCTCCTTGGGACAGGTACATGTCCTCTTATGCTGTGTAAAAATGCCATGCATACTGATAGCACTAAAGAAATACAGGAGTGAATAACAGACCTGTGTGAAAATGGCCTCTGAAAATTCTCTGCTCTATTTGTGGGCAGAGAAATTGGGGAAACACAATTTCACCAAATTTTCTCCAGGAGGAGGAGAAATTCTTAACAGTTTCTCACAGGTAGGGCTCACCATCATCAGGGGTTGTAGCACTGCTTCTTTATTTTTTTCGTATGGCTGTGTGTGTGTGTGTGTGTGTGTGTGTTGCTAATGCAAGTGGCAATGGCATCAACTGTGTAGGCAGGTTGGCCACCATTTTGCATCCCCCACAATGCAACTGTGAGGGGGGCAGTGTTGTGTAAAGCTCCAGGGAAGAGGTGGAGCTAATACTGTGCCTAAATCTGTCTTCCAATTTCCTGAAAGTTTTCTTTCCCCATGGAAGAGGCTTCCATTGTTCTGCCTCATTCTCAGGATGCTTTACAATTTATTTTTGTGATGTTTTTGAGCTTACCTATTCACTGTGAGGTGGCCAAGGGTGCTGTGTATGTATTTCCTTTCTGCTACACATCTCTCCATTGCTCTGCAGCCTCCGAGGCTTCCTGGGCTTCCTGTGGGAGGAATTACCGCATGATGGCTTCCCCTGGGCTGTAATGAAGTGTGGGAAGCCAGGGAGGCTGCAGGCTGCTGGACAGAGGATTGTACAGTGAAAGACAGGACACTCTCACTCACATTCCTCAGCCACCTCCTAGGTAACCAAAACAAGAAACCCAAACCAAACCCATGAAAATTTCTCTGAAATATTCTTCACCACTGAAATTCTTTTTGGAAGTAATTTATTTTCTATCAAATTAAATGAGAATAGTAAAAAAAAAAAAGAGAGAGAAAGTGTGTGTGGGGAAAATTCACCACAGCACTGGTATATAATACTCTCAACTCTAGCTGGCACTGGCAGCTGTTCTTCAAGGGCTCAGGCAGGGGGTTTTCTCAGCCTTTCTACTTGAGATGCTTTCTCTGGAGATGCCAGAAACTGAACCTAGGACGTATGTATGCAAATTATGTGTTCCCCTAATGACAGTCCCTATCTTTGTTGATGGAGGCTTTCATTGACCCCATGAAATATTGGGACATCCCTCATTTTCTCAGAAATATGGGTCTCAAATGGACATGTCTGGGCTTTCTAAGACATCTAGAGCCCACCTTCTTCTGATGATCAATAAATATTGGTGACTGTCAGTCCTAAAATGTAGCTCTCTAAGTGCAATTTACCTACCTAATGAGAACCCATTTTATGGTTCATGGAAGCATGCTGGATCTACAGTTCCCAAATTATGAAATTAATGGGGTAGGTCACACCTCTTTGCACCATTACATTAGACTGCCAACCCTTTAGAGGGTGAAGCTCCTGATCTTATTTTTGCAATGAGGTTGCATTTTTCAACATTATTTCAGTAATCAGAAAGGCCAGAAGCATGAGGTCTATAAAAAGCAAAGATATTAATTAATAATGAAAAAGAAATGCAACCAAACTGAAAAATATATTTGAGACCTTTTGTGTATGCCATATCAACAGCCAATTTGTTGTATTAAATAGTTATCTGTAGCATTTACCAGGCTGGCCAACCACAAGAAGTCTTTATGCAGGATTCTGAAGAAGGCGATTGAATGAATCAAATTATGTTTATAATAGGAAAATGCAAAAGAATACTGCATCTAAAAGTGAAATGACATGAAAGCATGAGAGAAGCTGGGTTAAAAATATTGCCTAGATATCTCAGCAAAAGAAGTTGGGAAAATAACTGAGTAGGAAGAACTAGACGTTCTCATGCATGAAAACAATGATGATTTAGTTGGCTTTGCAGAGACCTGGTGGGATAAAACCTGTGACAAGAATACCAATTCAGAAGGGCATGTTCAACAGTGCAGAAGAAACTGGGACAGGAGAAAATGAGATAGATTAATGCTGGATCAAGGAGCTGATCCAAAAATATTTGGGGCCAAACACAACTGTGGTCCAATTCCATTGAGCGAGAATACCAAGAAGGCATTTGGTCCCTTGCAAAACCAATTGGGGGTGGGGAGAGAACAAGACAGGTTTTACTGAAGACAGTGCCACTGGGGGCCACGTTCCCACCATACTACTGTAAAATTACATTAGTACAGAATGGTCAAATGTCCAGCTGTAGGTCTGTGATGCTTTACAGCTGCTGGCCATGCTGGCTCGGAATTATGGGAGCTGCAGTCCAGCCCATCTAGACGGTACCAGGTTGGGGAAGGCTGGTTTAAAAGAAAGCAAGGAAGCAATCTGAAAATTTAGAAGGTGCTGGAATATGCCTGCGGTGACCAGACACCTCCCCCAACAAGCCCTCCTGTTTCCCTGTGACAACAGCTCATAACTTGTTGCTTGTAAGTCCTTGTGTGTTTCATCTAAGTTATTACTAATTAATTATGATGCTAAGCAGGAGGCCAAATGTGAAGGCAATAATGCTGGAGTTTTAGCGAGCAATAAAATGTTAGCATCTATATCGTCAGCATTCACGTGAAGTATACGAAGGACATGAGAAATATTAAAAACACAGGCTTAGAGCCTGAAGCCTAACAAATAGCAAGACATCTTAAAAATACAAGGTAGATTAGAAGAAGAGGGAAAAAATCATTTGGCTGAAGGGAGGGTGTGCGAGGAGAATTGTGTAGAAAATGAACAGGCAGGGAGATTGAATTGAACAGATAGAAGTCAACCCTGAATGCCCACCTCAAACCAGGGAGGGAGCGAGGAACGGAAAGGGAGAAAAAAAAAGAATCAAATCATGTTCGCTCGGGGGTGAAAAGAAACAAGAAAGGGCCTTATCAAAACATCCAAAAAGAATGTTGAATTCTCTGTGCGTGGTGGGGGTGTATGAAAGAATGGGGTGGGGGGAAAGCATGCTAGACTAAAACAGATTTCCAATTGCTATTTTTTTCTTGGTTCCAAAGCAATTAATTCTCCTTCAGGGTTATTCCTCCTCCTGTATTACTATATGCTTAAAGCTTTTGTTTCATTTTCCAGCTATGGAGGAGGAGTGTGATAGAAGTCAGGGGGCTAGTGTTTCAGAGATTGTTCTAGCCCAGGTCAGAGGCTAGCTCTGCATGTATGCTTTTGGTATATCCCCACCACCATTCAAAGTGCCAGCAAAATCCAGCCACAGAGTTTGGCAGAGGTATGCAGAGATGGGATATTAAATATAGATAGAATATCCCCTGCTTGTACAATTCCTTCTCTGTATAGTGGGTAGATGGCATAGAGAGAAAACCCAAAACAGCAAGTGTAAAGCTGCCCAGAGCCTATCTTTGATTATATGAGAGAGAAAGTGTTTCATGCAGCATTTTTTTAATGGGGGAAAATAAATAAAAGGACACTTTCCAAGTGAAATGCATGGTGTACCCATTGACAGGACTAGACTGCATGTGGAACTCCAGACTGTGAAGCAAGCACAAATATCTGCAGGAAAAGTAGCCATATAAACCCACCCAAGGGCAGCTGCTGTTAGGGCCAAACTATACATTTATGTGGAAGGTTTCTGATTGGATCTCACAGTGTTATTGCTTTTGATTTTAGTGCAGCTTCCATGGGTCGACAATTTGATGGAAGCAACGGTGTTGGGGAGAGGGTTATCTCTTTTCCCAGTGCCATTTTCCCAACTTAAAATTGTCCCCCTTTCCATCAAATTGGCAGCTCTCAGTGGTGGCATTAAAGTAAAAACAGAGGCATTGGGCAATCCAATCATGGATCTCCCACATTACATGTAATTTGGCCTTTAGGGACAACTGTAAATTCCAGAGATGCCTGTAACCACAAGGATCTAGGCTGTATTAAAATGCTTTCTTCTTGATTCTGGTGTTGGCGTTTCTATTTCTCCTGCATTTCCAGTGCAGAATTCCAAAGAATCTATGTAATGAATCTCTTCAATCACTGTCGTCCTCTATGTGTGGACTGATTTGGGGAGGAAATGGTACCCACTGAAATGAAAACTCATTAAATGGATGTACGTGAATGGCCAATATTGAAAACATGTTCCTAGAAATAACGGTCTTGCTAGTACTTAGCACTTTAGAGCAGGGTTGGGGAACCTGGTGCCCTCCGGATGTTATTGGATCTCAGCTCCCATCAGCCCCAGCCAGCATGGTCAATGGTCAGGGATGATGGGAATTGTCATCCAATCATTCCTGAATGAGATGAAGGGCTGATGGAGCAGGAGCCCCAGCCCAGTGGTAGAGCATCTGCTTTGCATGCAGAAGGTTCCCGGTTCAATCCTTGACATCTCCAGTAGGGCTGGAAAATTCCTGCTTTGAAACCCTGGGGAGCCACTGCCGGTCAGTGTCAACAATACTGGGCTAGCTGGACCAATAGTCTGACTCAGTATAAGGCAACTTCCTATTTTCCTAGGTCATCCAACCATATCTCTAGGGCCACTTGTTCCCCACTTCTGCTTTAGAGTATTTCACAAATGTTGCCTTAAAGCCAGGCTACACATTAGGCTAGCTACATGGATAATGCCGAACATGGGAACCCTGTATCAAGTTCTCTTCCCATTCCCTGCAGTAATGTCTATGACTATTTATCATATGAGTTTCCACATCTCCTGCTCCACATCATTGGCTGCTGCTGGCAGGGGGGCAGGGAAACCCACGAGCTATTTTTAAGATCACCAGGATTCTCTGAACATCATCTCACTGCTTGTCTCATGCCCAACTCCTATTTGTGATCGCTGCTTGCTCTGCATGAACAGGAAACTTGTGCAAATTGAGCAGCGATTAAATGGGAGATTTGTGCATGTTTCCCTAAATTTGTGCAAATTTCCTCCATAGACTAAAGTGGGGCTGATTCAGTCTACAGAGGAAATTTGTGCAAATTAGGACATTTGTGCAAATTGAACTGGGAATTTGGAACAAGATGGATGTGAGCATATGCTCAACCATTTACAAATATTTTCGGTGGACATGTGCTCATGCTCGTGCTTGTGTTTGGAGCTTCGAATGGGGCATGCTCACATATTTTGCAAGCAAAAATGAAATTTGTATACATCCCTGTTAAACTAGACGTTACCGCAGGGAGGGAGAAGGCCAGGGTATCATGTCACCCAGCTCCTAGCAATCCTCACAGCCATATAACCATAGGTCAGTTTGATTATCCATATTTTGTAGAAGGAGGGCTGAGAATAAGAGATAGCAGCCACTTAGTGAATTCATAGTGGTGCTACAATATGAACTGGGGACTGTTTAGTTTATAGCTCAGTCGTTAGCCACTAGACTACACTGGCAGAGAGACTCCTTCCGTCACATCTGTACTGATGACAGTTTCCAATCCCACATTTTTTTTGGCTGCATAGCAATTCAGTCTTGTGCAAAAAAAAACAACGTATGTATGCCAGCCATCCCCAACCTAGTGCCCTAGTTTGGCTGGGGATAATGGGAGATGTAGTCCAACACGCCTGAAGGGCACTGGGATGGAGAAGGCTGATGTATACTGTAATGGGCAAATGGCCATTCAAGTCCATAGTTTTGTCCTGATGCACATGGCAGCAAATCAGTAGCAACTCTGAATCACTCAGGCTAAACTCCCTCATGCTTTCTCCATAATGCTCAACAACATCAGTTCTCTATGGTGATCTGGCATGTCTTTCCTGGGATGTCATTCCTGGGATCTCTCTCCCTGTAATTTCAGAAGGGAAAATGTGGTGTTCAAGTGGCGGTTGCCTGATTCTAAGAACTCGGGCAGGTTTGCACGATGTACATATGGCACTCGAGTCTGGATAGTAACAACATTAGGGGAACGAATACATGTTCACATTAAAAATAGCCAAGCACTCCTTCTTCCTTGCTCTGCTCGGACAGGAATGCATTTCAGCTGAAATTGTCCTCATAAATAATGCACACTTAAACACACCAAGTTCTGTCCATCATTTATGTTTTCCTCTCTCTTGCTGACTTTCTATAACACATCCATTGCTTTATCATTCCCACTCGTCTTACCTCTTTATTTCTTTTTGTAACTATGGACTGCTTGTTCCTCAGAATACTGCATTGGAGGAATTCTATCTTCAACCTTGGTTGGTGCTTAAAAGATCATAATCAGAATCACCTACCTTGAGCTAACTGGGTTTAACTGTTTGAAGATGGCTGTCAGATTGTTCACATACTTAGTCTGTGACTCTTTAATCAAGGTTAAATCTCTCCATATGTCACAGCAAATATGACTTGCTGTCCAATAGTGCCAAGTTACCTGCTATGGTACCAACCGCATTTATTGATTTTTATGTCAAGGCATTCTTGTCCCAGTATCCCTTGGGACATCCAAGGAGATGGTGTGGTTGATCCTTCCCCACAGATTGCATTTATTTCTCTCTGTGTAGATTTTTAATTGATTTTTCATGGAAAGTAATGCACAAAACAAAAAAGTACCAGGTAACAACTGTTATTACGTATATATACTGCCTTTCTTCCATGATGGAATTCAAGGTGACATACATAGAATTCCCAGCCGGTTTCCTATCCAGGCACTGACTATCCCCAGTCCTGCTTCGCTTGACTCATATGCTTTAAAACTAAGTTGATGCATGATGTTGAATGCTGCTGCAACCAATGCAAGGGGGGAAATCACATGTTCTGAGAAGTAAGCCCAGCATAATCTCTGACATTGCTGGGACACACCTCCTGGATTGCATGCTGATGCACCAAAGTGAAGGGCTGAGCTCCGGGGTCCCCTGCAACAAGGGGAGCTGGAAAAATGCTTTGATCCAATCCTGCCTTATCTCTGCCCAGCCCCCTCCTCAACCACTGGGGATCATTCTCCAGGCTGTCCATATCATAATATAAACTATCAATGTCTTATGGGGCTGAAACTAAACACTCCTTCAAATGACAAATTAAAACTGAACAACAACAAAACCCTAATTGCTAAAAGCAATTACTCCTACTGAAACCTTTTGAACTTCCTTGACTCATCCAGTGAGGTGCACGTTACTACCAGGAACCATTGTGCCAATACCACCTATAATTGATCAAAACCAGTAGCCATTGTGCCAATACCTATAATTGATCCAAACCAGTAGCCATTGTGCCAATACCTATAATTGATCCAAACCAGTAGCCATTTTTGAATGTTTGGTTTAACTTTGACTAAAAAGGAAACCATGAGGTAAATGTAGGGCTAGCAGTGACTTTTGTTTAGGTGGGTGTGGGGTAGGGATGGGTGAGAAATTGGCTTAATTGAGTCCCTGTCCCCCCCCCCCCCAATGGATTTACCCAGTCCTCACCTCCTGGAACCAAATGTGGAAATGGATGCAATTTGTAGTCAGAAATCTACATTTTCCAGGCTTGAGATGTGTTCCGTGAAAGAAAAAAATTGTGTTGGACAACATGTGGCACGTGCACATTTTTTACGGAAATGGACTTGACAAATCTGCCCGTTCCTAGCATGGGGTGCTGAGGACTGGAGCAGGGCACTGAGAAGTCAACTGAATCACATTGAGATGTGATTGTCAGTCTGTGCTTGGACTGCTACTGCTGGGAAAACAGTGTTTGCAAAACCCTGCGCAAGACAACAGGGAACTTGACTGATTTTCATATATTTCTCCAGAGCAGGCTAAACTAACTGGAACTGGGAAGTAAGAGCACCGAACAGGGACACAAAAGCAGCATTCCTCAGGTCAGTTGATTCCTTACTGGAGCTCTCATGCAAAGTCTGCATCTGAAGGATTTCAACGTGTCTATGATGAAGCCCAGCCAAAGGTTGCTAGGCAACAGTGTCCTGCCCTCAGGGTACCATCAGCCAATGAGAGGGTTTTCTTTGATGCAGTTCTTCTATCTCTTATTCCACAAGCTGTACATATCTTGCTGAGAATGTGGCATGCTGGAGGCTCAAATCATTTGAGCCTCCAGCATAACTCAGTGGCCAGGTTGGCAAAACAGCTGAGCAGCAACAAGCAGTCCCCCAAAGCCTCTTCATACATTATGAAGCAAGCAATATAAGTAGGACAAACAATACATTTAGCTACCTAAGCAAACAGCACTGGTTGAACTTCAGTTTAGAAACTGACCATTGCAACTGAATTAATGAAACTGTCCTTGTATGGACATGCTAGTGCCGCCGCCATCATCATCATCATCATCATCATCATCATCATCATCATCATCATCATCATCTATTCCATTTCTATACCGCCCAATAGCCGAAGCTCTCTGGGCGGTTTACAACAATTATAAAATTACATAATAAAATACAATTATACAATAAAAAATACAATTTTACAATAAAATACAGTATAAAAAAATACAGACAACAAAAACATCAAAAAATTTACACAAACATTTTAAAAACACTTTTAAAATTACTTAAATGGCTAAGACAGATGTAAAAAATAGACTGGATAAAAAGATGACATAGCCACTACCCCATGTGTTATTTGCAGCTATTAAATGCCTCAGCATAGAGGGCAGTTTTAACCTGGCACCGAAAAAGGATAGTAAAATTGGCGCCAGGTGGGCACCATGTTAAGATAAATCAGCCTTCCTCAGTCTGGTGTCCTCCAGATATTTCGGACTACAAAGGGTATTGGACAGGGACTTGGGAGACCCAGGTTCTAGTCCACACTCAGCCATGAAGCTCACTCACTGGGTGACTTTGGGCCAATCACTGACTCTGAGCCTAACCTACCTCATAGGGTTGTTGTGAGGATAAAGTGGAGAGGAGGAGGCTCATGTACACTGTCTTGTGCTCCTTGGAGGAAAGGTGGGATATAAATCTATCAAATAAATAAATAAATAGACTCCCAGCAGTCTTGCCCATTGACTAAGCTGGCTGGGATTGATGGGAGATGGTCCAAAACATCTGGAAGGCACCAGTTGGGGAAAGGCTGATATGGAATGAATCCAGATTCAGCCAGCGGGAGATCTTCACTAGAGTCCTTTCCATCTATCAGGGAGCACTGTCACGGTATGTATGCAAAACTCTCATTCACTACTTTTGGGGCACATGCTAATGAATACAGCACGGTTTCCACTGTGTTGAAAACGTGAACTTGTGTCACACACCAACGCAATTGCAGGAGAAGTAGGAGAAGTTGGAAAGGTGATGTGTGCAGAGGAAATGGCCCTTTTAAGTTTCATTTTTTGTTTTTTTAGATCCACTAAGCTTATGCGCACGTTCCCTGGTGTGAAGGAGTGGAGATTTAAAGAAAAAGTAATTCACAGCTCCTTCCCCAAAGCCAAAGCAAAGCCCCCTCTCCTGTGCTGACTTTTGCAGGAGTAAGCACCACTGAAGACAATGTGATTTACTTCTGAGTAGACATGTATATTGGGTGTGTTTTCAGCTAGTTGTTCCTTGAGGCAAGAAAATAAAAAAGACAAAGAAGACAATTGGGAAGGCTTGAAAAGATATTCCTTTCCAAACTGTTTTTTTTTTCTCTCCAAAGGACAGGGATGGGGAGGGGAGAGGGAAGCAGCATTGCATATACTCTCCCTTTCTCTGGGCAAGGAGACAAACCATTGGAGGGAGGCGGGAAAGCAGTTGAAGGCTGATCAGGCTTATCTTCTCCACAGAGTTGCAGCTGTCAAGGTTGCCCATGAGCACAGCCATGAGCAGCCTTCTTCTTCACCCAGCACTTGAAGTAGTGTGAGAGGTCTGTGTTATTCACATATTCACACCTCCGCATGTGCACATTAGTAAATAATGTTTTAAAAAAAGCACGCCAGGGCACTTCTTCATTGCAGCAGTGCCACTCTCCCCAGACAGACCTCCACACTGCTGAAGCCACTCCGCCTCCCCCAAGAACATATATCGCAGAAAGACCTCAACATATAAAAAAAGTCATGCTATAACTGAAGGAAAGCGGGATATAACACCAGAAAGAGCGTAAGGAGGTCGTTTTGGGGTGTGCATGGTGTGACATGCTAGCGAGCCAGGCATTGCAATGACAGTAAAAAAATCCCTAGTGTAGATCCACCCAGGATGACTGGTAAACTGGATGGAGTACAACTGGATGGAGTACAACTAAGTCACCAGGGTACAGGGATGGCACAGGCATTGGGGCATTTGCAAAAGTGAGTGCTCACATTGGAATGCTTATGAGTAAGGTCAAGGCTTGCTTCAATCCTGTGAACAGGGCTGCTGCCCTTTCTCCTGCACGCCCTGCCGCGTGTCCAGTAACTTTTTTGGCATCAGTCAGGGGAAGGTGATGAGATCCCAGGTCCTACAGTAGAGCCTTTTCCCACCATGTGTGTACTGCGAGTACTATTCTAGAATCCCCAGTGGGAAACTGATGGGAGGGCCTTCTCTCCAGTCGAAATGATGCAAATAGTATCCACTTCCTGCCAGGAATTCTGGGACTGGTAATCCCACTCATCATCCGAGTGGGAAAAGGTGCTCCAGCCTGGGGAGCACCTGCTTCCACCAACTTCCCCTGCCTGCCCTAGGTATGTTACTGGGCCTTTATGGGGGAGCAGGAGGTGGCAAATAGGAATGAGAGAACCAGTGATTTTTGAGCCTGCCCAAATTGTCCAAAAATCATTTTGAAGCTCATTTCAGCTTGCTCCCATTTTTGTTTTGACCTGTTTTCCAGCTCATTTCAAGGGGACAAATGCACATTCTGTGCATATTTTTCAAAAGTGCACACTTCCCTCCATTGACTAAAGGCTGAAAATTCATATTTTTGGGAAATGCATTTAAAAAAAAGAAAGAAAATAAAAATAAAAATGTGGATTTCAGTGTGTGCATTTAAACAAATAATGCATTTTTTTGAATGTGTTCACATGTTCGGGAATTTGCAAACATTTTTTTAAAAAAGCAAAAAAAAGCTCCCCCACTTGCATTCACATTTGAGATTGCAAACGGGGCATGTTTGCATGTTTTCTGAACAGAAATGAAATTCTTGTATATTCCTAATCCCTACTAGGATGAGGCGGTATCAGTCGGTGTCACTTTTCTCTCCCTGCATGACAAGCTGCGCCTGTCAAAGTCCCTGTTGTATTCAACTACTAAGGGCCAAGATGGAGAAGTTGGAGGTCCACAGTGGGTTCTTCCTTCTCTTTGAATGCATTTTAAAAGTGGGAATGGGGAAACCCCTGGAGAGTTACTGCCAGTTGGGAGAAGACTAGACTAGCACTGGGCTGGATAGGCCATTAATCTGCCTCATCATAAGGCAGCTGCATGTGTGCACATCTGACACACATGTTATACAAGCATCATCGCATGATACTGGATGCAGTGTGTGATCACGTAATATGCAGAAAGAGGGGAAAAATGCAGATTTGGCATGCTAATGGTTCATGAACAAAGAACATATGAAGAGCCATGCTGAATGAGACCAAGGGTCCATCCAGTCCAGCATTCTGTTCACACAGTGGCCAACCAGCTGCACACGGGGAAACCCACAAGCAGGACATGCATGCACCCTCCTGCCCATGTTCCCCAGCAACTGGTATACATAGGCATACTGCCTCTGATACTGAAGGTAGCATATAGTCATCAAGACTAGTAGCCATTGATAGCCTTCTCCTCCCTCAATTTGTCCAGTCCCCTTTTAAAGCCATCCAAATGCGAATCCAGCATGATAAATATCAACTCACTCAAGACCAGCCATAGAGTCCGGGCTGGGCTGGGAATTTCATGGTAGAGCTCCTGCTTTGCATGCAGAAAGTTCTAGGTTCAATCCCCAACATTTCAGGCTAGGAAAGACTCCTGCCTGAAACCCTGGACATCTGCCACAGTAGACAATCTTGGGCTGGGTGGACTAATGGTCTGACTCAGCATGAGACAGCTCCCTGTGTTCTAGTTCTTTGCCCAGAAATTTGTTTACATATCCACAGGCTCATCGTTATTTTCGTATGTTTATTTTAATCAGTAAATTTATTAATTAGCCAGTTTATATTATAGCCTCACAGTTAAGTGAATAATAATAATAATAATAATAATAATAATAATAATAATAATAATAATAATAATAATACCCTTCAATTCAGTACACAGGGGAGTTCCTTGCATCAGTCTCTAATTAATTAAATCAACAGCATTTGTGTCCTCTAAATTAGGTTTAACTGGGCTCTGCACTGTTAAATATAATTGTTCTATATGCGATAATGGTGCAGGAAGAGTTGGGAGAAGGTTAATTATAGACTAATACCTCCCTGACACCAACTGCCTACCACCAGCTGACATGGATCTTTAGGAGACGGCAATGAAAAGGATTGCAGAGTGCAGCGGCATTGAGCCATTTATTTATTTTAAATAGAAAATGGAAATTGCCTACTATGGTTTTGTTTCAGGGAAGATGCTGCTGCTGTGAGGAAGATTTTCTTCCCATGGAGCTATCTAAACATCACTGTTAGAGCCTCTGCATCTCTGCAGGGAAAGGTTCCTCCCCCCCTTTCCCTCCTTCCCTCCTCTTTGCATTGTCTCTGGAGATTCATCAGATAGACACAATGGATTTGCTTACAACCACTTGAAATAATTTCCAGGGCTTTAAACCACAGAGGGAGTCCAATTCCAAGCAGAGAAAGCTCAATGACTAAGGTTAGACCCCCGAAGGCAGGGGATCAGATGAAAAGGTCAGCAGGGGAATCCTTAAGCCCCCTAGGGTTGTGCTGCTGGCATTCATAAATATATTATCATCATAATTTTGCTTCTTCATTCTTCTGCTATTATCTGAATCTTAGCCAATGCTAGCGAACCTTAGCCAAGGCTATGAGATTCAGAGGACACCCAGCAGTCCGATATGATAAGGAAGATTGCAGACATGGGCTAAGAGGCTTTGAGAATCATGCCAACAAAGGGAATTTCTTGTAGACGGGAATACCTAGAATCATATGCTTTGGGCTGAAACACAAAATTGACATAGCTCCTACAGCTCCCAAATGAGCGCAGGTGGGAATAAGAACCTGGGTTGGTCAACCCAGGGAATGGGTTGGGTTGGTCAACAAAGGGAATGTAATCCAGTATACTTCAAGTTGCCCACACCACAAACACTGCAAACCCATGGTTGGTTGCCAGTAAAATAATCTCCACAAAATGTCTAAATGGATTAGATATATAAATGCAACAGTGGGGTGTCTTGACCACTCCTCTAGGAATGGTAAAGCAATTATGTATAGTCATTTCATAGGCATCTCTGGATGTAGAACTGTCTTTAGTTCTCCACATGCAAGCCATCTGGCATTCCATTTGCAGACCAGGCGGGTGATCCACAAGGCACATTTCCCGTGCAAGAATCAATGCCCTTGTACATTTCTATTCATTTTAGAGAGTCTTGGGCAAGAATTGTTTCTAATTTATAGTGTGTCCAAAAAGCCTGGTTAGCTTCTCATCGTAAGGGTGTAATCTTCTGCAGGCTTAGACAGAAAAAAAAGTCCTACAACTCCCAGCATTCCCCAGCCAGGTTTTTTCTGTCTAAACCTGCATAGGATTGCTCCCTAAATTGGCTAGGGAAGAAAACCCAGTGTGACACTGGAACTTATTTACATTTCCTGAAAGCCAAAAGAAGGGATCCTATCCTCCCATCTCCTTTTCTTCTGGCCTATATGAAATGTATCTCTGTTGCATAGGCAAATCTACAGCAGCACATGTACACTGGCATGCTTTTGGGATTTCTGATAAATTCTCCTCAGTGTGGGTCATATTTGAGGTTCTGCCGTCAGCGGAATCAGGGTCCAGCTCTAGACTTAACCAACAGTGGTCTGGTTTCCATAGAGCCCTGCTCTTGCAGAGGCCTTTAGTTACTGAAGTGAGCTGACAGCACTGACCTATGTATCCAAGCACATTGTGGCTACTGCTGCATGGATTAGGTCCTCCATTGTCTTCTGCTGATGAGTCATCTGACTACAGCAAAGAAGCCCTGAACCTATGCCATGTAGTTTACAGTTTGGATGCTCCCGCTATGATAGGAAGAAACAGGAAAATATATTAGGTGAGCATGAGTCTGTTTCCCGGATTACATGAAGCCCAAAGGGATGTAACAAGCCTTTTTATTATTATGTAGTTTGAAGCTAGTTCTGAAACCCAATGTTGAAAGATCCAAGGCACGCATGAACACATGCTGAAAAATTTTCTGATCTTGTTCAGTGCTGAGGCACCCTCCATCCTCCTGCAGTACTTTGAAAACACATCAGCCAGTACATTGTTGCTTGAAAGTCACCCAGATTAGCAAGGGACTCCAACAGACGTGAAAATCCCACCCCCCTGTAGAGACTACCTTTCCAACACCACCATCCTAGGAAGTGGGATTCTACAGAACTGTCTATTTCTTTAGGCCACCAGAGCCACAAAGCAGGAGCAGACCATGTATATTATGCCTCCATCTGGTAAGTCAGTCAAACACGCACAGTACTACTACCAACTTATCATAAAGGCTGGGCCGCATATCCCAGAATATCTAAGAATTGTTGGGTGGTTTTGTCTTACCTTTAAAGATGAGGTGGCCTATCCTATCTTTTCCTTCTTATAAAAAAAGAAGTAGGTCTTTCTGCTTTTGCCAAGGAGATAAATCCTGTCCTCCATGTTTAAGTTTCTTCCCAGCACCTTAGCTTCAACATCTCAATTTTGCTTGAAAAGGTGAGCTAGTGCGGGACTGGTCACACAGGACAAAATAGTTTGCAAGTGTGTGTATTCTTCTTTCCTCTGACAGTATGGACAAATGAATTGACCCCACCCTCAAGCAGGCATGGGATCTCCAAAATATGCAAAGACATTACTTTCTGTTTTGTTCCTAGTGCAAATTAAGTTTCACAGTTCAACTACTGATTGGCTATTCAAACCCTTCAAGAGGAAAAGCACCATGCAGGAAGTATTGGAAAACCCACTGGAAAACAATAGGTTGGATCCAGAATCAGTCATACTTAGAGTAGACACATTGAACTCATGGGACTTAAGTTAGTCATGACTAGGACTAACTGTTCGAATCCAACTCAATATCAGAAATACTCAGCCCAATAAGATGCTAAGGTGAGAGCCAGTGTGGTGTAGTGGTTAGAGTGTTGGTCTAGGACTTGGGAGACCCAGGTTCAAGTCACTTAGCCATGAAGCCCATTGGGTGGACTTTGGGCCAGTCACTCACTCTCAGCCTAACCTACCTCACAGGGTTGTTGTGTGGATAAAACAGGGAGAAGGAGGATCATGTATGCCACCTTTGACTCTTAGCGGAAAGGTGGGATATAAATGTAACAAATAAATAATACATATAAATTAATAAAGGTTAGGAATCCACACTCAGAATATACACATGACTTCCACTTCCACCCTGCACCTTTTTGCACTAATCAGCAATGGTGGGAAAGCCAAATCCCATCAGGGCTTATGCTGGCTCAGCTTGTCTGACCGTGGAAAGCTAAGCAGGGTCAAGCCTGGTTATTACTTGGATGGGAGACCCCTCCTCTAGTTTCCTGCATTGAGCAGGGGGTTGGACTCGATAGCCTTGTAGGCTCCTTCCAACTCTATTATCTATGAAATCTATGAAATCAGTGTCATCATCCACATCCCTTTGATATTATGGAAAATCCCTCCCCTAAACCAAGCTTTGGAGAAGGAATTCTTTACAGTCACAGAGAACTTGTCCCTTGCACTGGAGGAGAGTTTCTTCTGGTCATCAAGAAAGTTTTTTCCCCTTCCTATTTCTGCCACCACACTCTGTTTTTGTTATAGGCTTGGAAGGTTCAAGCAGAAGCCAGGTATTTGTTTTGTTTATGTGCCATGTCACAGGGCTCAAGGGAGCCTACAAGGCTCAGCTACTTTTGTTTTCATCACAGCCTTTTTCCTGGATTTTTTTCCACAACACTTTGCTGCCTAAGACAGGGCTCTCCAACCTTGGGTCCCCAGATGTTGCTGGCCTACAGCTCCCAGCATACCCAGCCAGCATGGCTAATGGCAAGGGATTCTGGGAGCTGTAGTCCAGCAACATCTGGGGACCCAAGGTTGGAGAGCCCTGGCCTAAGAGGTAGGGTGTCTAGCTCATTGAACTGAGCTAGACACATGAGAAACAGTCCACACAGCCCTGGTGGTTTGGTCCAAAAGATGAACTCTGGATTCATGGAAAACACCCGAGGAAGTGCTCCTTCCTACTCCCTTTGCTTTGGAATAAATAATATCTGTACTCTTAACTCCTTTTTCTTTTCTAACTCTGCTTCCTCTTTTGCTTCTATGAGCTTTTCTACATGAGGTTGTTAATTGCTGTATCTACTTTCAGGTTCACTGTAGAAATGAGATCCAAGCTCTATATAAAGAGCTTTTCCTTTCCTGCTTTCCTGCTACATAACCTCTAGGTAGTGCTGTGATATAGCAGAATATTAGAATTACACAAGTAGGAAGATACCTTTTCTTTTGCTTTCAGAAATAATACTCAATTTTCCCTTTTCTAAAAAACAACAACACCCTTGTGCTCTGAAAAAACAGAAGCGAAACTGGAGGATCACGACATCATCTAAAGAACCTGTTCACAACCATGAATAAGGAATCACGGGCATACAAAAAAGGCCTTGTGTATAAAAGCTCTCTATTTCTCAGATATTTACCCACACTACCTTGGATCAAGGGGTTACTTACATTTTGGTCCCTTTCTCCAACCTGATTAGGTTCATTGTGCTTCTACCTGACTCTTATTACTGTCCTGTTCCCTCACTTCACATTCTTTCCCCTTCCTCTGCCTTCCTATATCCCTCATACTCTGCCCAGTCCTTCCCTCATCTCTCACCCTCTCTATAGATTTAACCAGGGAATTTCCAATTCCATCTGAATATAGGAAGCTGCCTTATACTGAGTCAGACCATTGGTCCATCTAGCCCAGTATTGTCGACACTGACTGACAGCGGCTCTCTGGGGTTTCATTCTTTCCAAGCCCTACCTGGAGGCCAGGGATTGAACCTGGGACCTTCTGGATGCAAGGCATGTGCTCTATCATGTTGAGCTATGGTTCTTCCCTAAAGCACCTGGTATTCAGGCGGTCACCCATCCAACTACTAACCAGGCCCGACTCTGCTTAGCTTCCAAGATCAGACGAGATCGGGCTGTCCTGAATTTTGCTCATGTGCTTATTCTGCCTACTTTTGTAATAAACTACACAACTGAGTACTCTAATCCTTGGCTCGCTGCTTCTTTACTCAATGCCCCACCTGGCTCACTTAATTCCTGTTGTGGCACACCATGACTTTTGGTTAAAGATCCTAACCCAACACATCTTGTTTGGGTATATGTGTGTATTGTCATACGTGTGTAGATAAGGACATGTGGCAACATCATGCCACTCTAATGGAGCGTAGCTGCCCATGACATGGGGCCATTCCCACTGTGGAATTGTTTCCCAGGAATGCTGCCAGTCTGCTGAGGCTACCCAAGCCCAACTGCGGGAGTGGCTTTTTGAAAAAAAGAAAGACTTTCAGCCGCCACCTATTTAAATGTAAGACCATCCGTGAAAGTTCTTATGAATTTATCCCCTAAATTATTTCTGGGAAATCCCCCCCTCATTTTTTTTTATGGACTGAGCCTGAATACTTCAGCCCAGCAGTAGCTATAGTGCTGCCCATCCATTCAGCAGCAGCTACTGTACTGCCTATCTATCAGGGATAAGAGGCCTATGAGAGGAAACCAATATGTGATGTGTTGTAGAAGTCTAAACAGACAAATTCTAGGTCTTGGCTCAAGAAACGTCTGTGGTGCTTCACTGTCTGAGTGCTCTTGAATTAGATTTGTTCTACCTGAATGAGTTCAACATTTTTCAGCTAGTTTCACCATTATCTTCCACTTGATAATCCACTAGTTGCTTTCTCTATTCTGTTCTCTCACTTCCCACCCATGTTCCTGCATTCTGTCACAGTTCTCATGTGCCTTGTCTTGTTGCTATGGCATATCCCCTTTATCAGAGAGTGACCATAAAGAGTGATCTGAGGCTCCCATGCATTACTGTCAGATTCACCCTCTCACTTCCCCTCCATGAACTCCATTGTTCAGGCTACCAAAATCCTCATCCTTCATCAGTCCTTCTATCATCATCATCATCATAATCATCATCATCATCATCGTCGTCGTCGTCACCATCTTTGTCACCACAACATTAATAACAACAATGATCATTTATATAGTGGTTGTGTGGTGTTGTTTTTTTTACAGAGTTTAAAGTACTTCACATAATCTTCCATGGTCGCTTAAACACATCAGGTTATCACATTTATATTTATATCACACCCTTCTTCCAAAGAGGTCAGTGCAATCACATTGAGACTACAGCAAGGAAAACTATGACTTACCACATGGTGGTGCTGCAGGACACTAGATTCTGTCACTTTTTAGAACATCTAATATAATCTCTCCCAGTTTTCTAAATTTACTACTACCATGGATGATTCCATAGTATTGCTAAGCCTAGCTTGGGTTTCATTCAGGGTTTTGAACTTGCTGCCCCAAAGGGAATCAGCTACCCCCACCAAAAAGAGAAGCTGTTTTCCCTATTATTTTAGACAAGTATTCTAAACTCTCCTTTGCTTGGGGGTATTGGAATTGTTTTGATTTTTTTAAAACCTTCTTGCTGAAAATTACGGCATGTATTTCTTCTCTCTAGCTTTTCTTATTTCTCATTCCTCCATTTTCTATTGTTTGTCCCCCATTATTTTCTCTCCATCCACATTATATCTACCTTGTTCATGTCCTCTTTCCTTAAATGTATTTCTTCCTATATACACCTTCTTGTTATATCTTTCTTTTTCCAATATCCTCTTTCCCTCTTTCTCTGATTAGTTTATTTTATTTATTGATTTCAATTCTCTGATTTCTTATTTCAATTCTCTGGACTCAGTTCCTTCTCTTCATTTCTCCCTTTTCTTGCAAGAGAAGGTAAGAAGATACTTATGGGTCACATGTGACTCTCAAGGGTCACTTAGGGTGCATTAGTCTCCGAATCCTATGCAAGTTGGGAGGAGTGCAGAGGCATCTCTTCTGCCAAACAGGTTTTTGCTCTATTGTCTTTCTTCTTCCCTTGTCTTTTCTTCCACTATACCACAATTACACAGTATGGTTACGTCCCTGAAAAATAAGAATCATTTTCACAGGCCTTAGATCTTACTATCCACAAAATCACCCTCATTGTCATATTGCAAAACCCTGTTTCCATATCGACACAGACATAGGACAACCTTCTTCTACTCCATCAACATCTAATTCTGTGCAAGGAAAAATCTGTGGCCCTTACCAACAGCTCTCAGTTTATAAAAGGCCCCACTGGGAATACAAACCACCATGCATATATGAGGTGTGTCGTCTAGCAGTTAGAATCTAATGAAGCTTTGGCTAACCTTGATTAGAATGAAAAATTAATAATGAAAATCTCTGCCATTTATAAGGAAAGGTTTAAAGCAATTACTCTAATTTTAAAGGAGAGAAAATTACAGCTCAGAGTGGGGGGAAGGGGGCGTTCAATATATCACTACTGCAAAAATCACAGAATGTATCATTCCTATCTGGGGTCGGAAGACTAACTCTTGTGTCCTTGCTCTGAATGCTTAGCTCTACTTCCTGTTATTACTGGTAATACTATCACATATATTCAATGAATGACATGTATCTAGTGGGCAGATCATGCCTCAAGTGCCAGAGCACAGGTTCATTTTTCATCTCTGGCTGTCACTCACTGTAAAGCTACAGGCAATTCCCTTCAGAGGACTTCATGACTAAATCTTCCCTGTGTACACTAGACAAGGACTACACCATTGTAAAACGCAGGGAAATCTATGTTCTATTCAGGTGACAGAAAGCCAGGAATACTAGGGTATCCTGGATCCTAAAGACTCTAGAGGCAGGGCTTGGTGATGTCACAGGCTCTTGAAAATCAAAAACCTGACAGGTGGGTTGGGCCTGAGAGAATGGCCAGAGGCAGAGATAAAGCTCCGTGCTTACCTGGGAGCCATGTTGTGGGGGAGTGCATTCCTGTCGGGAAGGAAGGCAGCAACGTAGAGCCCGTGGACTGGAGGGAAGCCTATCTCCCTCCAGCCCACCCATGGCTTCTAAAAGCCAGGGCTCCTGCATGGCTTCAGCAGTGTCATTGTTGACTTCCCAACCCACCCACTCCAAGGTAGGACAGCTCTTGCTATGGACTGTGGTCAGTCACCAGTTAACAAGACTGGGAAGGAATTTTACCTGCCTATGATTTGGCACTGTGGTGCAGGCAGACCATACAGCTCTCTCTTCCACCTTGCTGCCACCTCCTAGCATCCATCAGCTGAGGCCTGCTTGTGGGATCCTGTGGGCAGCTGGTTGGCCACTTTGTGATTGTGAACAGAATGCTGTACCAGATGGACCGTTGGTCTGATTCAGCATGGCTCTTATGAGGCAACTACCTCACTTTGCCTAATGGTAGGCCAGCCATGGTCAAGAGGAATTAATGGTTACCTGAACCCACTGGGACTTTTGGCTCACCATGAGGGCCTTTGAAACATAAGGCCTCATCCTATCGACCAAGGAAAACAGCAACAAAGGATAATCAATATATTTATTCAGATTGTAAAGTTGCATATCGGGGTGAAGTTCATCTTCCTCATTGTTTCCTACTAAAAAGGAGCTTCAGTGTGCAGTGAGAAAGTGATGTCTATTCAGGATGAGTCCAGTTTCGATTTCTGAGGTAAATTAGACAGGTTTGTAAAATTCACCTCAGGAGTCAAGATCTGCAAAATTACTCCTTGAGCTGAGTGTTTTAGCTAGTTAGCCCCTCAGTCAAGTGATTATACCATTATTGATCTCACAGGATGTTGTGAGGATTTAAGAGTATTTTCAATGTTCTTTTGGTTATACTTGTTTATAAAAGGGGTCAGAGCATGTTATTCCAATACACCCCCTTCCTATCCCCCTCCCTGGGACTTGGTGATGTCATGATGACCTCTCCTCATGCACATTCAACGATATTTGGTTGCAATACACAAATCCTTTGAGTTAGTTACAAGGCTGCATTCCTTCCTCTTAAAGTCCTGCTAACCGTGTAGCATTTCCTTTCTGTATTCGGCTGGAGCAGAGCAGTGTGAGGCAGCTGGTTCAGGCAGCAGATGCTGAGGGATGGAGAGTGGTGGCAAGGTGTTGGAGGACAAAGCTGTGTGTGCCACACAGGCTACCCCATGCCCCGTAACCTACCCTGCTGCTTACAGGTACAGTGGAGGAGGCTGTCCCATGGTGAGTGTTGAAACAAGATGTAACTGCCATTCCAGTTGGCTTCAGTACATGTGGGGGAAGGAAATATCTTGTCCTTCACCTCAGGTAGCAAAATGGTTTGGGCTGGGATTCAAGGAAAGCATCTAGCAATCTCAACTTTCCTCCCTAAGTCAAGGGGAAAGCTTTTCATCCATTTCTGCCTTCCCAAATACAGTCCAAGTAATTCGTGGAAGGTGGTGACTTCAAAATATTAAAATGTTGTATTCATGGAATTTTTCAGTACTAACCCATAATATTCCTTTCATTATAGGACGAATACTACAGCCTAACTCTTAACTGTATTGCATTCTCAACAGCTTGCTTTCAAATAAGCAACTTGGGAGTAAAAATGGAATATAATAGAGATTGGTTGAGGTAATCTAGAGAACATTAAAAAAAACCTGAGTGGATCATTTTAGCCCAATTTTATCAGACTCCCAATTAACATGCAATTACATGTTTTAACTAGCCCTTTCTTATTTTGCTCCAGATTTTTTTTATTCAATCAAGAAAAAGGATTAAATTGTTCATTTTCCAATAGCTGTTTAGTAGTCAAAAATTCCACAGTATATCCTATCATTCCATATAATTGGTTTATGAGCCATGCTTAGCTTAGCCTTCATTTGGAGGACTTGGGATATAAAAAAGGATGTATGTTATCTCTAGATCCAACCAATTTCTCGATCTGTGTCACTATAATAAGTACTAGTCAATTCTCCCAGGAAAACAAAGTGAGTAGCTTTTTGTACAAGTTACAATGGAAAGGAAAACACAATTTTCTCCGTTCATCTATTATTAAGTTAAAAACAAGGGGAAGGGGTAATTTCCATTAAACAGCTTGAGTAGGCATAGTTGCAGTATATTATTATAGATTTAAACTTAGCAATAAAAACCCTGCATACTGCAAAGGTGTGTGTGTGTGTGTGTGTGTGTACACTGTACGTACATATATACATAAATACATATATCTATATATATAAAAGAAGTCCTGACTGACTGACTGATTGACCGACTCATCAATGCCCAGCTCAAACCATTTAATCTAGGAATGTGAAATTTTGAAGGAACATTGCTTTTATGACATAGACACCCACTAAGGAAGGATTTTTGGAATTTCCGTCCCTAAGGGGGTGAAAAAAGGGGGGGAAATCGCCCCACTCTCATATCTCCTATGGGCAAAACAACAGGGGAGCAGTTATGCAAGTCGGCCTCACCTCATAATTGCTGCAGGAGCCAATAGCAGTTATGCAAATAGCCCATAGGACACTTAGAATGTTCGTATGAATTCCTACAGGGGCCAATAGGGGTGGGTATGCAAATCTCCCCTAGGCCATTTAGAATGTTCTCTGAGGGGGTGAAAAGGGAGGGAAACTTTTTAAATGACTGACTGACTGTTATGTGTGCGGTGTCGTCGCATAAGCTCCATCATGTTTTGACGGATCTACCCCAAACTTGGCACGGTCACTCTTCATCACCTGTAGACTCTCAGGATTAACCTGATTTTTCTTTAAGATCAGATATTTCTGTCAGAAAAGTTTTCTGCTACCAGCACCCAGCCTAAATGTTACACTTTCAGTCAGAGAATGAACAGCCCTGTTGCCCTGGTTTCCCTGCCAAAAACATAGCGCGGGGGTCCAGCGCGCCGGAGCAGGAAGCGACGCGACGGGACCAGCACAGCCGGCGCCGGCAGCTCGAGCTGCACGGAGAACGCTCCACACCGCTCAGAAGAATGAGGCGGGGGGGCACCACCGCGGAGAGGCGAGGTGGCGGAGAGGCGAGCCCCCCCAAAGGTTTGTGAACACCTCTGGTCCCAAACCCTGTGTGTCTGTGTGTACGGGCATTTACGTGTGTAGCATAGGCTCCTACACGGTTGGACGGATCCGCCCCAAACCTGGCACGCATACTCTCCATCACCCAAGGACAAAGACTGGTGGGTGCAAATCTCCGAAAAAGCCATCACTGCTCCTGTACGGCCCAAAATAGATGAGAGCCAATGGCATCACTTGGAATGTTTGCAGGGGCCATTCAGGAGCGGTTATGCAAATCACTCCAACGACATTTAGAATGTTCGTATGAACTGCCACCACAGGGGCCCAATCAGGAGCGGATATGCAAATCTCTCCTGAGTCAAAACAGAATGTTCATATGTACTACAGCTGGGGCCTACACGGCAGGGGGGGAGCTGGGATTTCATTGTTGTGTAGTCCCGGGGGGGGCAAGCTAGGATTTCATTGTTGCGTAGTCCCGGGGGCGAGAGCAGGGATTTAATTGTGTAGTCCCGGGGGGGAGCAGGGATTTCATTGTGTGGTCCCAGGGGCGAAAGCAGGGATTTAATTGTGTAGTCACGGGAGGGAGCAGGGGTTTCATTGTGTGGTCCCAGGGGAGCAGGGATTTCACTGTTGTGTAGTCCCGGGTGGGGGGGAGCTGGGATTACATTGTGTGGTCCCAGGTGGGGGAAGCAGGGATTTCATTGTGAAGTCCTGGGGGGGGAGAGCAGGGATTTGATTGTTGCGTAGTCCTGGGGGGGGAACAGGGAATTCATTGTTGCGTAGTCCTGGGGGGGGGAGCTGGGATTTCATTGTGCAGTCCCGGGCCTGGGGGGGCGGACAGAGATTTGATTGTGTAGTACCGGGGGGGGGGGAGGAAAGCTGGGATTTCATTGTACAGTCCCGGAGGGGGGAGCAGGGAATTCATTGTTGTGTAGTCCCGAGGGGGGAGCTGGGATGTGTGGTCCCGGGGGGGGGGGAAGCAGGGATTTTATGTGAAGTCCTGGGGGGGAAGCAGGGATTTGATTGTTGTGTAGTCCTGGAGGGGGCAGGGAATTCATTGTTGCGTAGTTCTGGGGGGGGAGCTGGGATTTCATTGTGTAGTCCTGAGGGGGAGCAGGGATTTCATTGTGCAGTCCCGGGGGGCGGACAGAGATTTGATTGTTGTGTAGTCCTGGAGGGGGCAGGGAATTCATTGTTGCGTAGTTCTGGGGGCGGGGAGCTGGGATTTCATTGTGTAGTCCCGGGGGGGAGCAGGGATTTCATTGTGCAGTCCTGGGGGGCAAACAGAGATTTGATTGTGTAGTCCCGGGGGGGGGGGAGGAAAGCTGGGATTTCATTGTACAGTCCCGGAGGGGGGAGCAGGGAATTCATTGTTGTGTACTCCTGGAGGGGAGCTGGGATTTCGTTCTTGTGTGGACCCGAGGGAGCTGGGATTTCACTGTTGTGTAGTCCCGGTGGGGGAAGCAGGGTTTTAATTTTGTAGTCCCGGGGAGGGGGGGAGCTGGGATTTCACTGTTGTGTAGTCCCGGTGTGTGTGTGTGCAGGGATTTCATTGTTGTGCAGTCCCGGTTGGGGGAGCAGGGATTTCACTGTGCAGTCCCAGGGGAACAGGGATTTCATTGTGCAGTCCCGGGGGAAAGGGAACAGGGATTTTATTGTGTAGTCCTGGGGGGGGGGGAGCTGGGATTCCATCCTGTTTCTTTTAAAAACAATTGTACCAAATCCTAAAAGCCACGCAAGTGAAGCTGCGGGCAACAGCTAGTGTATATATATATATATATATATATATATATAGAGAGAGAGAGAGAGAGAGAGAGAGATTGCCATAAAACCTTAGATTTTTTCCTCCCTATCATGCCTTACAGTTGACCTTTAGAAACTAGTTTTCAGAAAGTATATTGGAGTTGTCCCAGGTGAACTCCAAATAATATTAATATAACACACATTTATTTATCATGTTAACCTTATTCCATAATTACAAGGGGAGAGGGAGACCTCTATTCAGATCTGTCTTTAGAGCTGAGTAATTGAAGGAACCACACTTACTTTATCTGCATTTTTAACTTGTTTAGGAAATAAATACACAGATAATGAAAGGCAGTCATCTACCACTGAAATAGTTATCAAATACATTTCTGCCTTGAACTGCAGAGAAGGAAAAGCTGTTCCATATTTAGTCTAATTTATCTTACAGCCTGAAATAGTTACCAACGGTGTTTACTGTAACACATTCGGAATAAAATGGAAATGTTCAGAAGCAAATATAAGATGCCATTCACAAGCTAATGGTTCAAGAGAAAGATTTGGCAATAATGGGGAAAGTAGACAACATTTTCTTTTTATTTATGCAAATTAAATTATGGTAAAGCATAACTTGAAACTAAATGTTTTCCCCCCAATTTTCTACAACATTAGAAATGTTCTGAGACAGAGATAGGATATGTGCAGAGCAATCCTATTCATGTTTACTTGGAAGTCAATCTCAGTGAACTGGTTCGCATGACGATGGGTTGCGTTCAAGAGAAAGATTTGGCAATAATGGGGAAAGTAGACAACATTTTCTTTTTATTCATGCAAATTAAATGATGGTAAAAGCATAACTTGAAACTAAATGTTTTGTTGTGTCATCTGAAGCCAACAGGGCAATTTTATTGCGGGTTTCTGGGAATGGGTAGAGAGCCGCCCGGCCAGAGCAACAAAAAGCCCTGTCATTCCTCGCGATCTCACTTGGCTAAATGTCAGAGAAGTGGAGTTCGCTCTTGCACAACAGAAAAGTCCATTATTATTAATTTTTTTAAAAAAACTTTCATAAGGGCTTAGAAAATTAATTCCATTTGACGAGCTGATCCAGGTGGTGGTAGGAGTGTCCCTCAGTAGCCAACAACCCCAGCAGACCAATTGCAGAAAGGGTGCTGACGTAGGAACTGAGGCAACAAAGAGTTCTGCTGCAAAGGTGCCTGTTGGGATACATTTATTTATTTATTATATTTATTCCCCGCCTTTCTTCCTGCAAGGAACCCAAGGCGGCTTACATAATCTTTCTCCTCCACTCCTCCATTTTATCTTCACAACAACCCTGTGAGGTAGGTTAGGCTGCATGAGAGAGCTGGCGGGAGGTCTGAGAGGGAATGAGGGGGAGAACAAGCCATGGCAAGCTCAATCATCTGTCAGGAGTACCATGGGTTGTTCAGCAAACAACCGACCCACCGTGGCTTATTCTGTGGGTGGCTTAACGTGAAGTGCGAACACACCCATTGTGTTCAACAAGACTTCCTCCCTGGTAAGGGTGTTTAGGACTGCAGTCTAGATGCAGCAGGATAGTGCTAAAAATATTCTCCTGGGTTGCTTATTGGACTCAAATTACTTTAATGCATGAACAGAGGACTTTCAGAATTAACGTGTCTGATCCTCTGGGGTTCAGAATTCTATATCAAATCACAACATTGTACGAATAGGTGATTTAAGATCCCTTGGGTTCACACAATCGGGGAAGGAAAGAAGCCACGGTGGCTTCATTTCCCCGCCCTGCACATGCCGGTCGCACACCACCTCATTTCCATAATTACCTGCGCTGTGCACAGGTTGCCATGTCATCCAAACCTGGCAGGTGGGTGGTTGACAGGGGTGGCTTCCAAACCATGGCTTGTTCTAGGGTTCCAAGGTAGTTTGGAAACCACCCCCGCCATCTACCCTCACCAGGTTCGGATGATATGGCAGCCTGCGCATGGCATGGGTAATTATGGAAATGAGGCGGCGTGTGACCGGCATGTACAGGGCGGGGAAATGAAGCCACCAATAGCTTCTTTTCTTTCCTGGATCATGGGAACCCGGCCAAAGAGTCCCAGAAAGCTGTGCAAAATAAAAACAAATTCACTGCTTGCAGAAACGAACGGGATGCATTCCCTGTCCAGTTCCCAGTTCTATTGTCCAGTGTGACGCCTCACCCCTCACCCCCACCTTGTGATTCAAACTCTCAGCTTTATTATGGTCAAATCCCACCTCCCCACTCTCTTATTCTCCTCTGCTGCCACCAACCCCCTCCAGGGTAACCAACTCAGACCACTCCTTTTAAATTTTTAAAAAGGAAACAAGTTTATTTATTTATAATCAAGGGTAGGGAAATAGATATGGTTAAAGGATTCCAAACTTTGTAAACTCCCTCTCTCCCTCTCTTACCCACTCTGTCTCTCTCAGACAGCACTACCCAATACTCCCCCTCTCTCCCCTGACTCCACTCAGACTTCTCTCCTTCTCTCTCTCTCTCTCTCTCCCTCTCCAGACTCCACACACCACTCCCTCTTCTCCCTCTCAGACTCCTCTCTGCGAACCCGCTCAACTCCCCCTTGAACAGCACCGCCCACTGTTTCTATAGCACAGGCTTCGCCCCTCCTTCTCACTCTCTCAGCCAATCAGCAGACATCCAACATTCCACACTCCTCTCACACTCCCCCTCCCCTCACATACTAACAGCTATAACGCTTTGCCCATGGGCAGGGGCATGACGCCCAGCTTCGGCCAGTGTGCCAGCTGCACCATTTTCTGGAGGAGGAGGATCTGGCCACAGTGACAGATGCCTTACTCACTCCCTGATTAGACTACTGCAATGTGTTCTCTATGTCGGTCTGCACTTGAAGAATGTTTGGAAACAGTTTTGTACTTCTGCAAACCTTGTGCTTTCCCCGTGCCTAATAATACCTCCCTTTGGTGTACGGATGGTGCCATTTGGGCTACAGGAGGACGTGCACTCAGTATTTGTATATAGAATTAAAGGAATGAAGACGTGGAACTAGGAACGCTTAAGTCAAAGCCTTCACGGAACATTATTATTAAATGAGATTCTACAAAACCTCTTGAACTAAGCTGTCTTGTCAGCCTGAATATTTTCCTTATACATTTGAAGAGGAAATGACTGCATGTGTTCTAGCTTTGGTCAAAATCGATAGTTTTAAGAAGCCACTGGGGTATCTGAACGAGTTAAAATGGATTGGGGGGAAATGTCTTTGAGACTTCCGGATAATGAGTGTTTCCCATGTTGTACTATTTTGGATCTAGATGAGAAACTCTTCAGTTGCTGCAGTTCTGTCAGGCATGCACCCTCTCTCTGCCTTGAAAGTGAACTCTTAGGGTCAGGCATTTGCAAGGAGAGGAAGGAAGTTCTTTGGAAGTACATGAAGCAAATGAATCATAGGCAGGCTATTTTAATTACTTTTACTCTAAGCTGTAGAAATCAACTCTTGCTCTACTCATTAAAAGCCCCTCTTTGATTTTTTTTACCGAGTGCAGGTGCCATCTTTTCCTATTAGGCCACTTGAATTCATCCTCAAGTGTTTCATCACTGCATATCTATGAAAAAAAGTTATTACAATAAATAACTTTTCCTTTTATTTTAGAATTTTATTTTATCATGATCCAACTTGGAGGCCGGTTGTCAGGCTGAATGCTGGCATAGAAGTATGACCAATAAAACAAAGTAAACAATAATTGTTTGTATGTAAGGCAAAACACATGCTGGGATGTTCATGCAATGGGAATTCTCGCCTCCTTCCCCCACAGTCCACTTTACTCTGTGAAAAACCTCTCCTGAAGGTCAAGGCACCCAAGGTCAGCCCTACCATTACGCAGACTGAAGCGCCCTCATCCAGCAGTGGAGCAGGAAGAGTGGCAAATTGCACTGCTCCCTCCCACCAGGAGGGCCCGCCACTGCCTTCCTACCACTTCCAGCAGGTGCTCTGGAGAGCTCCACCAGCTGCAATCCTGCTGCAGCATTTGCTGCAGGAAGAGAGCAGCTGGCAGAGTTCTCTGTAGCAACCTGTTCTTGTGTGCCACCACTTGTTTATTTATTTCATTTATTTAATATATTTATTCACCGCCCACCAGCCCAAAGGCTCCCTGGGCAGTTTACGAAACAGAGCAACAAATGAAAGCAATAAGCCTAAAACAAAAGCATCAACAATAATAACATACAAATACGGACATATTAAAATATAACATGATAAAACCAAGCAGCCAAAGTAAATTCAACTCAGAGGTACAGTGGCAATAATAAAATGGAGAAAATCAGCCATTAAAATGTTTGGGCAAATCACCACTTTACCTTACTGTGGCTGTGTGGGAATCGTGAGAGCTCAGTCGACCTCTTGCGACCTCTTGTGAGACTTTGGCTGAGCTCTCGTGAGAGTTTTTTTTTGCCGAGTTCTTGTGGGAGCCTCACGACTGGAAAGGGGCAGAAGGCGTGGACAGGAGGGAGCAACTGGAGGGAGCAAGGAAGCACGAGGGTGAGGTAGGCAGGCAGGCAGGAGTGAGAGAGCAAATGGGTGGGTGCCACGACTGCCAGCACCGCCCTCGCTTCAGGTTGCAAGATATTTTGGGCCGGGCCTGGGGGACACTAGGAAGGCCCTGGGAGATTGCGTGAGGGGCTGCAGTAGCAGTAGGAAATTGGGGGAAATCGTCAAGACACAAGTGCGTGAGTGGAGCTCTGGCTCAAGTAGGCTAGAGTCCCCCTTCTGACGGGGGTCTCCGAAGAATCCTATGGTCCCTGGGACACTCTCTGGGCACCATAGGATTGCTCTCCCCATAACACAGGAACACAAAAAACCTCATAGCAGCACTTTTCCTTTCCAGTCCACTCCACTGTTCCTTTCTACTCTGCCTCCAGCAGTCCCTTCCTATAGTGTCTCTCTATTTTAACTAATTATTCTGTCTTGACTGGCCCAAAGCACATAATCACAGAACTACAACAATCATGTCAGCCTGTATCTTTGCACATGTGACTTTTAGTCAGAGAAATGGAAACTGAAAGCCCAGAACCTTCAAGAAGGAAGAGCTGGTAGTTAGGCTGGGTGGAGTTATTTTCATGAGATGAAGAACTGAAATGATTGCCCACATTTGATTGGTTGGTAACTTCATTTTTATGAGACTGTAAATGTAGATTTAGGACACAATCCTATGTGGGTTTAGACAGAACAAAGGCCTACACCTCCCAGCATGCCTGGCTGGGACATGCTGGGAAGTACAGTCATGCCTTGGATTGAGAGCATAATTCGTTCCAGAAACGTGCTTCTAATCCAAAACACTCTTTTTTTTTTTTTTTAAATTAATTTTTATTTATTTTTAAAGAACACACATACACAAAAAAAACCCCATAAACCTACAAATCATACATTACAAGTGCACCCGTCACCCCGGGGCCAAAACCAATTCTATCCACATGATCCATTATTAATCTATATTCCAAAAATACATCATATCATGACATGGCTTACTCCCTTTCCCCTTTACTAAAACATAATCTAAAAATGACCCCCATATTTCCTTAAAATTATTTTTCTTTAATTGTCCCCTTTTACATTTAATACTACATGTTAGTTTATCATTTAAAGCAATATCCCAAACCTCTTTATACCAGTCTATTATTAAATACTGATGTTGAACTTTCCAATTCCTTGCAATCAATAATCTCCCTGCCGCTAATAAACTTACAATTAGTTCCTTTTTCTCTTGTGAGCACAAAAGTTTCTCCGTTATTGATAACAATGCTAATTTTGGACAGACCTCCACATTAATGCCAATAATTAGTGAAATTTCTCCAAAAATTTTATTCCAAAAATCCAATACACTTTTACAGCTCCACCACATATGAGCATAAGTACTAAGTTCCTGACATCCTCTCCAACACAATGGAGCACAATTACTATCTATTTTATTTAATCTTACTGGAGTCAAATACCATCTCCAAACAGTTTTTAAAAAATTCTCTTTTATCCTTACCGACATATTTCTTAATATACGTCTGCCCCAAATATTTCTCCACCCCGCATTTGATATCTCCTCCTCAAACTCCATTTCCCACATCATCTTAAGGTTGTCTTTTTTCGCTTCAATCCTCTGCATCATTTTATATATCTCCTTAGTTAACCCTCTAGAAGAAACATTCCCTTCTATAAGTTCTCTAGACAACACTTTCTTTTCAAATCCAGTAAACTCCCTCTCATACTCGTTTTTCTTTTTCCATTTCTTAGTCCACTGATCTAATTGCATTAAATTTAACCACGAAATTCTATCTGGCCCAATCATTTCCAATATTTGTTGTCTAGTCTCAATTTTTCCCATCCAATCCATTAATTTGATAACCTTATTTTCCCTAAATATTGCCTCCCAATGCTGTGCATTTACTGGAAAGTCCTCCATTGCTACAACTGGAATTAACGGTGATATCCCTGGTATAAAGATCTGTCTGTTACTGTTCCAAATCCCTACCATATTTTTCAGGAAGGGATTTTCTATTCTTTTTACACTAGTAATACTTTTTTTTGAAAATAAAATTTTTTCCATCCCCATTTCTATTTCCTGCGTTTCTATTTCTACCCACAAAATATTCTTCCTAACTAAAATATCCATAATAAACCTTAACTGATTAGCTATATAATACCACTTGATATTAGGAAGGCCAAGCCCCCCTTCTTTTTGGGATTTATACCATTTACTCTTAGTAATCCTCGCCTTTTTCCCCCCATTACAAAAATTATTAATTATTGCTTGCCATTCCCTAATTTCCTTCTCTGATAAACTACTTGGTATCATTCTAAATAAAAAATTTATCTTTGGTAATATCTTCATTTTTATCAATGCTATTCTACCAAACCATGAAAGTCCAATTTTCTTATATTCCTCTATCTTTTTTTTTACCTCATTCTTTAACTTTCTAAAATTTTGTTCTACTATTTTTTCTAACTCTTTTAAAATATCTATACCTAAATATTTAATCATACTTTTTACCTTAATATTTGATCTCTTTTTAATCCCTTCTAATTCCTCTATTTTACTATAATTAAACAACATAATCTCAGATTTATCCCAGTTTACTTGCAACCCGGTAACTTCCCTAAACTCCTTTAAATGATTCTCTAACCTATCTATCATTTCCATGGGATTTTCAATTGTTAACAAAGTATCATCTGCAAAAAGATTAATTTTTATCTTATCCTTTATCCCTATCCCTTTTAAATCACTATCCTCTCTAACTACATTTGCCAAAACCTCCATAACTAACACAAATAAGATTGGTGAAAGGGGACAGCTAATCCAAAACACTCTTATATCAAAATGAAATCCCCCCCAAAAAAATTTGTACAGAGATTTTTAATTTAAGCCGTACTACAGTACTTGATATACAAGCTATGTCTTGCAATACAAGTCAATTTTTAAAAAGAAAATATTTAAAAATTTGCTTGTCTTGCAAAACGCTCTCAAACCAAGTTACTTGCAATCCAAGGTATTACTGTATAGGCCTTTTTTCTGTCTAAACTCGCATAGGATTGCACCTTTAGCATATTTGTGATGAGACTTAATTGTAGCTATGCTATTTCTTAAACGAGAGAAAAATTGAGTATTTTATTGATGTTTTATTTAAAAATAAAGAATCCAATTTTAATTAGAACACAGCAGGGAGCAAAAAGTTAAAGCCCCCTGACAGCCCCACACCTGGGCCTTGGTTCAGATCAGGCCCTTGATGCCTACAATTTAATTTTCAAAAAGCCATGCACGCAATGATGCCATGTCTTGTTTAGCCCTGATGCTCCAGCACTTATTTGTGAAGTTGTGGACACTGTGCAAATTCTGCCAGAGATCTGTGCAAATTCTGCAAATTCTGTGCAAATTCTGCTAGAGATCTTGGGTGCAAACACATTTCTCAGATGGCACACTAGTTCATTGGTAAGCCTAATAGTATTGCCGCAAAAAAATATTGGGTTGCTTTGTCAGTGGGGTCACCTTTGGAGGTACTAGACTAGGGCATGTATTCAAATAAATTAGAGCAGGAGATCTAAATGTTTCAGTACAGCATTTGAGAACTTCCTAAATTGAGGTATCTCAAAGCACTTTGCAAATTTGGAGTTTTAAAAACCAACCTGTGACATCATGGAAGGGAGCTGTCCAATCCTATTTGTATGTTTGCAATCCCTTGCATGTGTATAAAGGGATTCACTGCATCAGAACCTAAGGGGAATATTTCTTCACTCTAATCTCAGAATTGTGTCCCATCACACACTCTGCACCAGAAGGACTGGCTAAACATCTCTCTCATTTTTGCAAACAGTGGATCAAAGAAGAACTTTAGATTCCCCCCCCCCCCCATTGCCCCGGTACTGCTAGAATACTGTTGAGAGCGCAAGGACTACATCTATTTCTGTCAAAGCAGTCATGTCATTTAAAATAAAATAAAATATCTATTCACAAAGTTGCAAACCCCTGATATTAGCTTGCCTTTTAATCATCTTTAGTAGATGTATGAAAATGGCTTGTTGTTGCATTCAGCAGCAATTTAAAGTTGTGGTTATAGGGGAATAATTACAGATGGTTTTATGCAACAGAAGGATAATTTGATCTAAAAATCTGATCTAATGCTCGTGTGTAGAGACATACTCCACTGAGAAGGGAAGAGGGAATATATTAAAACAAAAGAGACAAATGGCATGAACATGAGCAGAGAAAGAGCTATTATTATTTCCTCTTTATCAAGAGACAGATTGAGCTGGGCTCCTGCACAATTCTAAAAAGCAGGGAGGGCATCCCTTCTGCATGCACATCTAAAAAGAGACAACTTGTGATTTTTATTTTTTGGTGGCACCTGGACCAATGGAATAGAGAAATTGAGAGTGCATCTATACAGTGTCCTGGTAACCTGTTTGACCAATAAGAATAACCTGGGCTAGCCAGAACAATAACAATAATAGGGGTGATAATAATGAAGTACTATTTCACATTCCTCTATGGAAAATGCACACCCTAAAGAAGTGGAGCTGAGATAAATACTACCTACCACCTACTACAATTCAGAAATGATGATGATGATGATGATGATGATGTACAGCATCAAATGGTAAAATTAGTGATGGGGTGAAGTCAAAATTAGAAAGGTTTGAAAAAACCCTCATCCCAATATGAGTCAGGTCCAGATACCTAAGAATTTGGGATCTGGACCAAATCAGGGTTTTCCCCAACCCTACCAGTGCAAACCAGCCCTCCCTGCCAGTCTTATTCCCAAGCAAAAATACAATACCTTTGAGAAGGGAGAGGCAGTAACTGGCAGCAGGGAAATCTTATGAGGGACAGGAGAAATCATCCTTATGTATCAGTGAGGTTCCTGAGAATGGTCAGGAGCATCATTTCCTGCCAGGGAGCATGGGGCCGCGGGGTATTTTGTGGTGGTGGGGTTGCCTCTTGATTCAGTTTGGGAGGTAGAGGAAGCTACAGTATCATGCTCCATTGCAGAAAATTACCCTTCTAAGTATGTTGAAGTGATTCATTTCCAGCTATGAATTTGGCCTCTTGCCTCTAGTAATGCTCCTCACAGCTAGTTACCAACTCTTCCTGCTCAGGGAAGTAAGGTTTTGTGAGGATAAAATAGAAAGAACCCTGTATGCCACCCTAAACTCCAAGGAAAAAAGGGTGAGCTACAAAATGTGATGGGGGAAAAAACAAAACAAAAACAGGCAGGGTTCCTTCAGTGTTTACTGAGCATCTTTGGAAATGCTGGACTTTGGATTTTTTATTTTTGCCAGTTAGAAAATGTCATCTGGGCTGGAGAATCTGCATGAATCGCTGTATTATAGCACATGAAATAATACCGCTTTTAGAAATGTTGCCTGACCATGCCACAATTTCCCCTCAAAACGGAGGTTGACACATAAACATACGGCTTGCAGAATGAAATGCAGTGTTTCGAGGATTATGTAATTCCTAGCATCTGCTTATCTTACACATTCGTGACCTCCACCGAGCTTGGCTCCCTGCACCTGTCTCAAGCACATCCAGGCTGTTTAAGCAGCCAGAGAAAGGCACACTCTCAGCAGGCACTCAGCAGGTTAATGGTAAGGCACTGCACAACCTCCCAGCTAATAAGCTTTAAATACAGGCTAATGACTGCATGTTTTCACTTTAATCAACACGCAAATCGCCCTTTTATTATTATGGTTTATTTTCCCCCAATTTAATTTCTAATTGAATTATGCTTCAGCCCGTTAATTGTTGATATAAGCCATATCTCAAATTTCTAGCTTGGTTTATACATCCCCAATCCCTCCCTAAGCCCCAACCTTGCTCTATTAATCTTATAAGTGAGGAGAAATTGGTGGCGCAGTGAGCCCTACTAAAATGTGGGTCTAATCACAAGAGAAATGAGTCTGATTAACTGACTAGGAGAGGAAGATTTTTAAATGTAAGTTAGGCCTTCAGTGCTCTACAACAAGCCACCACATTATGGTAAACACACTTTAACATGTATTGGGTTGATGAACAGAATTCCATCTAATATTCATAATAGTGAGCTCATACCAATCTTTTTTTAATCAAGGGGGCACCATCCATCTTCACACACAAGAGAGCTACCAGTAGCCCTGGGTGACTCCAGAGTTTGCAGAAGTCTCAAAAAAGCTTAGGGAAAGCAAACAAAACTAAGGGTAAAGGGGGACCCCCCAAAAAACAATCCAATAAGAATAGATAATGTTCAGTGGTCATGGAATGTTGGCTGTCTGTTAGCAGGTGATGGAAAACCAGGAGTAGAAAGGGGGTGTGGTATGTGTGTGGATAACACTGGCCACTGTGTCTTTCCCCTGCAAAGCCTGAAAGTATTTCTATTCTGCCTGATCCTATTGGAAAGGAGACCTCCTAAGGATATGGGAGATCATAGGAGCATAACGTGGAGGTGGAGGAGGGCATCAAAGGTCATCTACCAACCCCTGTGCTAAAGACATGTCCATCTGCAACTCTGCACAGTGCCATCTACAGACTACAGCATGCCACAAGAAGCAACAAGCATACTGGTTCTTTGGGGGTGGGGAATGCCCAATGGGTCTCTAACTCATTTGACCTGGAGGAAATGTCTTCCTGGCCCCAAGAATGGTTGCAGCAGCTACTTATTCTGTGCCACTAGATTATCCCCTGGCCTATTTCATCTTGCGGGTGCTGGGCCTAAGAGCAGCAAGGTTGCCTGCCGTACCCCCCACCCCCGATATTTCACAGATGAATATAGAGGCATACTCATAAACACCCCACCCCTCTTACCAAGGATTACTGCCTGAGCCCCTCTGCTCCTGAAGGCTCTACTCTGCCTGCACTAGCCTGCCCTGCACTGATCAAATCAAAGTTGATATTGGTTCTTTTGGTTAAAGATACACTTAAAAGTTCAAAACATACCTTACCAAATGCAGTATATGAAATGGCGTCTCTGCACTGGGGACAAGATGTGTCCACTCCCAACCCTGAGAATTAAGTTCCAGAGAATATGGAAAAGAAGCTGAACCTGAAAGTACAGCAATTCAAGCAACTCACGCTAAAAACTTGTCCAAAATTAAGGACAAGACAGGGAAAGGGATTTGCCAGGATCAGGGGACAGAAAACAGGAATTTTCTCTAATATATAGGGAGAGTTGTATACAGTTGTTTGCGTGGTAATTCTAGGGTAGCCAGGTGCAGAAGAGAACAGAGCTCTTGCATGTTGAAGAGTGTTGTAGAAGAGGGAATTTCCCCAGGTGCTGCTTGTCATGGAAGCTACACCGCTGAAATGCCCTCTTCCACGTAGGGATGTCGACTGGAAAACTCGTTCCGTTTGAGCTCGACAGACTTTCGACACATTTCCGACCTGACGGCCCAAAGTGGGCTGAGTCATGGGGGAGGGGGTTGGCTTCCGCAAAATTAGTCAAAATATTTGCACAGATTTGGAGCTGAGAACTGCATATCTCTAGCACAATTTGAGATTCGTGCAAATTGGGGCTGACTTGTTAGATTTGAATCGTTGTTGTTGTTGTAGCATTTAACATGAGAAGTATGGAAGCCTCCTCCTCTCACTGCATGTGCACACACTCCATCTACCTTGGCCGCCTTGAATACAGGCCTGTGGCTTACGCTGGCTCAGCTTGTCTGAGTGTGGAAAGCTAAGCAGGGTCAGGCCTGGTTATTACTTGGATGGTATAGTTTCCTGCATTGAGCAGGGGGTTGGACTCGATAGCCTTGTAGGCTCCTTCCAACTCTATGATCTATGAATTTTCTGACACTTAATTTCAAATTTGTGCAAAATTCAGGCCTCCGCTCTGCCATTTGTGCAAATTTGCAGAGTGGAGGCCCAAATTCTGCGTGAATTTCCCAAGCTTAAAAAATATATTATGCAAATCATGGCCCTTTTTAAAAACGGAAGTCCGCATGCTGGTTCAACTCATGTCAGATTGAGTTGGCACCAGTGCAGGGCTGTTGGAACAGAATCCGCAGGGCCAAGTCAAGAAAAATTCATTGGATTTTCACACACACCCTATCGGATTCCTCACACATCCCTACTTTTACACAACTAGGAAAGGTGCAGGAGGCTTGTCCTCTCTTGTATCTGACCACTGTAGGTGATTCCTACAGCAGCAGCTCCTTTCCTACACTGCAAAGCCTGCAGCGGGTTTTGAATTATGCTGGGAAATCCTCAAGAAGAAAGTTTCTGCATGAAAACAAAGCCTCATTATTTCATTTTCTCTGGAAAGCAAGTTAATTTCTGGTGCAGGTCACACAGTGAAGGCTCGGGTTCAGTGAGCTCGCTCCAAGAGGGCAAGTCCTGCCAGCCCTGATGCCTCTTCAGCAGGCTTCGCTCCAGCTATCATTATGAATATTATCTTTAAAAATCTATTAGCTTTACTAGTTCCATTAAATGGCCATTAGACTGCCCATTAGCAGCTGCTTTGGACGGTTTCATGTACAGGCCACAGCATGGGGCTCACTCTCTGTGCATATGGAGCAGGGTGAGGAGTTTGGGCTACTTGCTGAGCCGTGGAGCGAAGCAGCAGCAGGGGCCAGAGGGGGAGCACAACTTCCCATGCTTTTTTCTGTCCTCCAGAAATGCCATTTCATTGACATCCCAGGCCTCAAAGAATTTGAGAAGGATTTGGCAATTCCGAATCCAACTTCTTAACAGAGTCAGGCAAGCAATAGTTAAAACTATCTGGTTATGTTGTGATGCAGCCAAAGAATGGCCAAGATAGGTGACAGTCAGATAGATGATAGATAGATGCTTTTGCAAAAACACTCACAGCAGGGGCCTCCAACATGTCACCTGCGGGTGTGGGAGGCCACTGACTCCTATGTCGGTGGGGCTGCTTATCCATTGCAGCTTTTATTCTGAGCTTTAAAGGAGCTATCCATGAGCTCCATCCTCAAAATAGGTTCACCAACATGAATAGCTACTATAAAGCTCAGAATAAAAGCTGCAATGGATAAGGAGCCCCACCGACAGAGGAGTCACCAGCCTCCCCTTGCCTCTGAGCCTCCAACATGTCACCTCCAACATGTCATCCTTGAAGCAGTGGCCTTCAACATGTCACCCTTTCTTGGCACCCACCAAGCTCCCTGCCCCTCCTAATTTTTATGTTATATCTTAAGGCTTTTTTTAAAAAAACATTAAAAATATTTTTTTAAACCGGAAAGCTGGCACGCTGCTTTATTTGGGTTCAAAAGGGTGTTGTTGTTTTTTTAAATTTATTTTGGATGTCAGCAGGTGTGTGTGTGTGTGTGTGTGTGTGTGAAGCTAGCAATTTGGAATGTGAACAAGGCCCATCGAGCTTTGAGGTGGAACTTGGAGAGCCTCAACAAGCTCGACCGAGCGTCACTAATTCTCCCTTCCCTATGTACAGGTCTGGGGCTGTTTTATGGACTTTCTCACCTCACACATGATGGGATATATTTGGCCTTGTGGTCACCTTTTTAATTTTTATCTCACTGGCCTTATGGCCAGGTCAAAAGGGAAAGAGATCTCTTTATTGACAGTTTTTATTTTGCTTCTTCAACACAATCCTTCCAACCCTGGTCTTCCCTTGAGGAGGCTGAGTACTTTTGAGAACCCTCCTTTCTATGAATTGTCCAACGGAGTTTGCCAATCAAGAAATGCATGCAAACATGCGTATACTAGGGAAATGTGTATACAAAAATGCATATATTAGTGAAATTAGAGATCAAAATGCACATTATGAAAATTGCTTGCAAAAATGCATATATTAGTAAAAAATGCGTGGATTAGGAGAAATGTACACAAGAATGGGTATGAATTTTCAAGGAAACTTAAAAAATCTCAAAGTTCAGGATAACCTGACTTTAAGCTTGGAAAGATGAGAAACTGAGAGAAACTGAAAATTAACATATTTGTGTCCATCCCTACAAGAAACATGCCCAACCTTTCTCCCTCTCCCTCTCCCTCTCCCCCTTTTTTCTCACACACACCATTAATGAATATTTGAATATTTATTACGGTCATTGACCAGAACCAACAATAACATTAAAAACAGGGAAACAATCAATCAATAAAACATGAATTACTACTATGCATCATTACACCAGCATACATATCAAGTACACAGCAAAGTTTTATATCAAAATTATAACAGTCAAGCAAGGCCAGAGTCAGAGGTTAAAAAGGTGTGGCATGTTATGGCAGTCGCACAAAATTTAGCCACACTATTAGTGATATGAGGGACCGTATCTGCGAGTAGCAGGGAAATATAGAAATTTTCAGTTCTACCTGGGCAATTACATAGTATAGGAAGAATAAGCTCTTCACGAAGATCCCAGTAGAAGGGCACACCATTAATGTAAATGGGTTATATGTGGACAATATCTATGGCCTAGTTTTCAGAAACTGTAGATGAAGCTGTAAGCTTGTATCACTAGACTGTCCATAATGTGTTAAATTGGACTCTGCCTTGGCAAGTATATTAGAGAGAGGTTGCAAGAACATCCGCCTGTTGAATACTGGAATACCAGGAGCCTTAGAAGGGATTGACACAGAGGCTATATGCTCAAAAGGCCAAGAGAGACAGACAATATTAATCTTGCCACTCACAGTACAAACACAGCACAGCTAACTGCTAAGGGCTATATCCGAGAGTGTTCCTTATCCCCACGTACAATATAAGGCATGGGATAGGCTATTCTAGAACTGTTAGGATTATGGACTAAATCTTTCATAAAAACTCTGCATCACCTATGCCCATGGGCAGGCCAAAGAACAAATGTAAACTCTTATGATGATTGTATAGCAATACCGAAGCAGCAGCTCACAGATGGTTAGGGCTGCTTCCTATGTTCGTTTTCCTTTCCTGAAAGACATGCAGGGGTTAAGCAGCTGTAAAATGGCTGAACAGGCCAAACTTAGTGAATGTGGCTTATTGTTATGGCCTATGGCTAAAATGAATAAACAAGAAATAACTAACAAAAAAGAAAAAAATGAAAACGACAAATGTGTGCCAAACAACCAGTCTGAGGCCCATCTGGCAAATCTAACTGAAACTGTTCCCACAAACATATGTCTCAGATTTGTTGTTTGGCCATTGAAACAATCCAGACTTGGGATGTGTACAGAATTTTCCCCATCTGAAATTCTCCCTGGATTTTGAGGCTCCAAATTACCTGATCTTGTTTGCGGAGTGGCCCCGGTGTCTTAGAAATCCACCCTCCTCCTCCTCCTCCTCCTCCTCCTCCTCCTCCTCTCATTTCCATACTTTTTTGACAGACTTGTTTGAGGCTGTTTACTCCTCATGCCCATCCTTACAGTTTAGAAAAAGTGTGAGTAAGGGTGAGCATGAGAAGTAAAGTGTGGAGAAAGTGGAGAGGCCTCTTTCATATTACTAGAACTGCATGCATCCCATGAAGCTGTATGGTGGACACTTCAGGAGAGAAAAAGGAAGTACTTCTTCACACAGCACATAGCTGAAGTATGGAATCTGCTACCACAAAATGTGGTGATGACCACCAACTTGGATAGCTTTACAAAGGGGATTAAACAAATCCATGGAGGAGAAGGCTATCAATGGCTACTAGTTCTGATTGCTATGTATTACCTCCTGTATCAGAGGCTGTATGCCACTTGCCTGGGAACACTGAGAGGGTGCTATTGTGGGCTTCCGATGGGTATCAGGTTGGCCACTGTGAGAACAGAATGCCGGACCAGAGAGGCCTTTGGTCTGATCCAGCAGAGATCCTCTTATGTTCTTACTACTGAACTTGGAAAATTTGCTACATTTTTCTCTTCACATCTCTGCCCCCCCCCCAACACACAGAAATGTATTTCCAGGTTACCAATTCACATCAGAGCAAACGTGCATTATCGAAAATTGTGCCAACAACGATCACATAGAGGTTTCTTTTCATACTGTTGTTCATTTGTTTGTTTGCCAGATCCATAATCTTCTTTAGCTATTGCTTCCAAAATGGTGCACAAAACAATTAACACAGACTCTTAAGATCAGAATTTAAGGTTAATATAAAAATTAACAAAACAATCAGTACAACAGAATGAAACCAAAGAGAGTTCTCCTGCTTCCAGAACATGATGAGAAGGAGCAAAATGAGCAGGTCTAAACCAGGGTGGGTGGGCTGGCTCCCGCCAGATTTTGTTTGACTGCAAGTCCCATCATCTTTGACTATTGGTCATGCTTTCTGGAGATGATGGGGGTTGTAGTCCAACATCTGGAGGGCCACAGGTTCCTAACCCCTGCCCTAAATGCTAATATATGGGACCAGGATAGCTCAGGAAGTTTGTGATGTGTTGATAAAGCTGTGTGGTGACTTGCATCTTATGTGTAGGCTAGGTTGGTCTCCACAAGAAGGACAGCTTTCTTGGTTGCCGCTCTGGAGCATTGGAACGATCTACTACAGCCTGTTCATTTGGCTCCCTCCCTCGTGGTGTTCTGCAAGCAGGTAAACAATATTTTGTTTCATTCTGCTTTTGGAAGTTAGTCTCTGGTGCTTCAGTTGCTTCAGTATAGGTGTAATGTGCACAGCAAAGAAAAATAAATAAAACAGAACTGAAAACTTCAGCCAACTGCGCATATGCCAACTCCAAAATTCAATTTTACATGTTTTAGAAATTCTCCAAGTTAAACCAGAAAGCAGGTGGAGTGGTACACAGGGCAAAGCCAACCCACAGAACAATAATAAAACTGATAGTGGGACATCTGCTCATTCCTAATATGGACAGTATCTGCAATGATTTCCCAGCCACTTTTATGCATACATTTTAGGATGAGAAGCAGAGAAAAGTGCTATGAGAGGCAGTCTTGTGAGAGCTAAATATGAACTCCATACAAGGAGGCCCCTGGTTCAAATCCTGCCTTGGCTATGAAGTTACTGGATGAACACTGACCAAATTTACAGGGCTGTTTTAACGACAACACTGAGCACTGTGGGGGAGTGCTATAAATGCTAAGTGAGCCAGCGTGGCATAGTGGTGAGAGTGTTGGACTAGGACATGGGAGATCCATGTTCTAGTCCCCACTCAGCCATGAAGCTCACTGGGTGACTTTGGGCCAGTCACTGACTCTCAGCCTAACCTACCTCACAGGGTTGTTGAGAGGATAAAATGGAGAGGAAGAGGAGGATTATGTAAGCCACCTTGGGTTCCTTGCAGGAAAAAAGATGGGATATAAATATAATGAATAAATAAATAAGTGTTATAATTATTTATTACACGTGTACCCCAGCCTTGCTACAGAGAACTCAGGGAAGCTTAGATATGGTCCCCAAGCAATCTATCCAGGCAGTCTACAGGGCCAAGCCTGTTCAGATTATGAAATATGTGTAGCGAGCAATCCTATAGTCCCTAGACAGCATCTGAGGGGCCATAGGATGAGGATCCCCCCAGGCCAAAGACCAAGGTTAAGCAATGCGGTGCCAATGCACCTTGGACTCATGCCTCCCCCTTTAAAAAAACACATTTTCTTACCAGCAGCTGGGATTGCTGGGAATCAGATTTCTAATGTTGCTGAAAACTGAGGGTTCAAAGGAGTTGTTTAGTGTTAGGGCTCAGGCCCTACCTCTGCCCTGTACTCAGTCTACTGGGCAGGTTACTTGTCCTTTGCCATGCCTCCCATGGCAGACATTTTGTGCTGCTGCCCAGGATAGTTTGCCCACAGCCCCAAGAGGTTGCCTACCCCTGCCGTAGACAGAGCTATGACATTGGAGGTGGAGATCTGACTGAGTGGGGATTCCCCCCCGCCCCCCACACACCCAGTGACTCCCAGCCACAGTGGAAAGCTCTGCAGCAGCATTGTTCTGACATTGGGAAGAGGAAGAAATGGGAGGGAAGGGGTAGAGGGGAGATCCAAAGGCCTCTCAGCCACCATCTCCGGCAAGGTGGCTGCGTTAGATGGGCTCAGAGGCCCGCCTAGTGCAAAAAGGGGTTTCAGAGGACAGAGAGGCTAAAAGAGCCTCTGCTGTTCCTCCCACCCTGCTGGGGCTCTTGCCAGCAGGGCACTGGATACTCAGAGTGCTCTGACATTGGATTGGTCTCTTAACAGTTAAATGTCAGGTGGTACTGAGTGTAGCCCTTTACACTTGACTCCAAGCAGAATATTTAATGCAAAATAAGCAAGACATTTGTGTAAATATTCTTGATTTGCATAATGCCTAGTGGTTGGAGAACTCATCTTTTGGTTATATAGAACTGGGTTGATTTAAGCACAGATATATTTTTTTTTAATTTTTAGAACAGCATACACACCACCCTGGGTTTGCTAAAAAAAAAAAAAAAAAGCATGATGTCTTTGAGAACACTGCATTTGATCTTAGCATTATTGTTGCAGCTGTGCCTGATCTTGCTCTAGAATGACATGACTCCCAGTCTGATGCACCTATTAAGAACACACCAGCAGCCCAATTCCAAACTAGAAAGAGAAGAAGCAGAAACGGCATCACAGGAATAACTGAAGGAGAAGGAATCAGTAAGACTGCTACACTCAGGCATTTAGCAATATTGTCTGCTTTTAGCCTTACAGGCTTTGATACCCCTTGTTTTCGTTTCATAGCATCTTTTTTAAAGGTACGAATTGCTTTACAGTCTCCATTCCATTCACCTACACAACTCCTTGAAGTTGATTTTATCGAACAGAAGATTCACTTCAGTATAGGAAGGATTTCCTCAATGTCACCAAGTAAGTTCTGGGCCAAATGGAAAGCTGAGAAGACATTTTTGAAAGAGCATTTGTGGTGGTACCACCACAGAAATATGATTGCTCAGTGCAATCCAATATAATATCTGTTCACATGGTCTTGTTGTGCTTCCAACCCCTACAAAATCTGTTTGGTAAGAAAGTGATACTGGGACAAAAGAAATGAGTGTGTGCACCATGGGAAATGATACCTCTTATCACAATGTCTTCAACTCTCCTTCGAAAACAATTGTCTGTCTCCATCTGAGTGCAAGATTGCAAGATCTTTCTAATTTTCTAGTAATCCCTGATCCAAACTAGTTCAGATGGTGATTGCCGTGCAGTGACAACTCCAGGTTTTTGAGAGCCTTGGGCAAGAACCCCTCAATGCCCCCCACTGCCTCAGTGGTCTACCTGCTCACTGCCATTGTCACCAGCTGCTATTGCTCCTCATTCATTCTCTTTCTTTCTCATCATCATTGCTACCTTGTTTGGTTGGCAGGCAGAGAGCCAGTGAGCAAGTAGGCAGTGTCTTCTACTGCTCCACTTTCTCAGTACCACCATTGTCTGTCTGTACCAGAGTGAGAGGCAGGCGAACAAGCAGGTGTTCAGGGGGCTCCGGTCGGGGGGGGGCTGCTTGGTTGTGGACCCTCAGCAGTTGCCCAACCATGCTTACCGTTCATGCTGGCCCAGTTGCTTATGCTGAAGACAAAGGAAAGCTCTGGTCACATCTCTCTGTTCTGTTGTTTACTGAAATTAGCATGCCCCTTAATCATGGCAGCCCAGTGGGCTGCATAGATAGAGATGGACTTCTGAATTAGATCATGGATCACATCAGCAGTGGAGGGGGATGCTGCTATTCCATGAACGGTTTGTCTCCTGGGAAGCTCAGAAAGCCCTGCTGCCCAGGGCTGTCAATCCAGCATTCCTTGCTGGCGTTAAAATCACTTAGATGGATTAAAAATTCAAAGGGTAACTAAAGCATCAGGGAAATACTCGGGGGGGGGGGGAATAATAACATCAGATGCATTTTAAAGCTGTTGCTCAGGATTGTAGGCATCCTCATAGGATGCCAGGCTACTGGCTGAACAGCTGCCACAATGTGCAAGGCTCTTCAGAGTGTTGGGGCCATTCCAAGCTACTGTTGCTTTAGCAAGTTTAGCCGTTGTCAGATTGGCTTTCATCATGAGCATAAATCATGCAATTATTCAGGCCTCGGCCTGCTCCATGAAAGTGCCGCTTTGCATTTCAGATCACCTGAACGAAACCATGTCCCTCCCTCTGCTGTAATTCCAGAAGAAAGCAGTATGGCTGAGGAACAAGCAGCTACCAGTGGAACCATAAGGCTGACTCTGATAGATTGCAATGGAGGCTCTGAGCCAGTGACAAGGGCAAAAAAGAAGATCATATTTTAAAATCATTTTCAGAGGAATGATTTTACTAGGTAAATGTTTGGCACTTCTAAGACTGAATGGTCGATGGAAAGAGATCAATGTGGTGCCAACAAATTCTAAGGCTGCGCCTGCATCAGCACAGTAGCTCACATTTCCTCTGCTGCTCTGTGCAGATTTGCATTCCACACCTATGTGTGTGTATATATATATATATATATATATTTAAAAAAACAGTACTAGAGGAATTCAATTTGAAGTGTTTCAGCCCCAGTGACAGAGTGTCAGCACTCAAGTGAATTAAGCACCTGTGAGAGTTTAGCAAGTGGGAGAGGAGGCCAGGGCAGTCGACTTTTCCCTGCCTTCTCATAGTAACTATAAATAACCATAAATATAAATAAATAACTATGAATAAATTCCCCACCTTCTCCTAGTAAATAACTTAGATTTCCAGGTAAACAAAATCAGTAATAGAAATTAAAAAAAACAAAAAACCCAGTTATGAAGGTAGAAAGCCAGCAGGGCTGTGCGGGCTATCCAGTGTATTGAACTGAGCACAAGAATAGGAGCTCAGCTAGAATGTATACCATAATTTAGGAAAGGTAGCGAGGTCACCAGCATAGTTAATGAACAGTGTCAAAGAAAATATTAGAGAAAAAGAAGGCTTCCTTCAGAAAATGGAAGTCTTGCCCAAATGAGGAGATTGAAAGGGTACACAAACTTGCATGAAACAGATGCAAGTGGACAATTAGTGATGCCAAAAAGCAGTTTGAGGAGCATATCACTAACGATATCAAGGCCAGCAATAAAGAATTATTTAAATACTTTATTAAATTTAAATATAAATTCTTTATATCCTTAAATATATCAGAAGCAGGGAGGCAGTTGAACTGTTGGATGACAACAGAGTTAAAGGAGTACTAAAGGAGGATAAGGAGATTGCAGAGATTGCAGAGAAGCTGAAGGAATTCTTTTCCTCTGTCTTCACTGCAGAAGATGTAGGAAAGATATCAGTGCCTGAACTGACATTTTCAAGAAGGGAGTCTGAGGAACTGAGGCAAATACTGGTGCCAAAAGATGAAGTTCTCAATGTTACTGAAAGTTGATAAATCACCCGGCCCTGATGGTATCCTTCCTAGAAATCTTAAATGACTCAAATATGAAATTGTTGATCTTTTAACAAAAATATGCATCATGTCCTTAGGGGACATGTACCAGAGGACTGTACCAGAGGACTGGAGAATGGTCAATGTAACATCATTTAAAAAAAAAAAAAAAGCAATCCAGGGATCCAGGAAATTACAGGCTGGTTAGCTCAACCTCTGTTCTGGGTAAATTGGTTGAAAGCATCATTAAAGATAAAATTAGTAAGCATATGGAAGGACAAGCCCTGCTGAAAAAGAATCAACATGAGTTCCACAAAGGTAAGACATGTCTCACTAACCTTTTAGATTTCTTTGAGAGTGTCAATAAACATATTGCAGGGGTGATCTTGTTTACTTGAACTTCCAAAAGGCTTTTGATAAAGTCCCTCACCAAAAACTCCTGAGCAAACTTAGCAATCATGGAATAAGGGAAGAGACAACTGGTTAAAGAACAGAAAGAAGAGAGTATGAATAGTAAATGGTAAATTCTCCCCGTGGAGGAATGTAAACAGTGGGGTTCCACAGGGAACTGTATTGGGACACATGCTTTTCAACTTGTTCATAAATGATCTGGCATTAGGAGTGAGCAGTGAAGTGGCCAAGTTTGCTAATTACACCAAATTATCCAGGGTGGTTAAAACAAAAAAGGATTGTAAGGGGTTCCAAAAGGATCTCTCCAAATTGGGAGACTGGGCAGGAAAACTGCAAATGTGGTTCAGTGTAAGCAAGTATAAAGTGATGCATGTTGGGGCAAACTCCCCCAACTTCAAACATAAGCTGATGAGATCTGAGCTAGTGGTGACTGACCAAGAAAGAGATCTTGGGGTTGTGGTGGACAGCTTGATGAAAATGTCGACCCAGTGTGCAGCTACTGTGAAAAAGGCAAACTCCATGTTAGGCATAATTAGGAAAGAAATTGAAAATAAAACTGCCAAGATCATACTCCTGTTATACAAATCTATGGTGCAACTACACTTAGAATACTGTGTACAGTTCTGATCACTGCACCTAAAAAAAATATTGTGGAGTTGGAAAAGTGCAGAAAAGGGCAACTAAAATGATCAAGGGGCTGAAGCAACTTCCCATGAGGAAAGGTTACAACATCTGGGACTGTTTAGTCTAGTAAAAAAAGGTGAGTAAGGGGAGACATGATAGAGGTGTACAAAATTATGCATGGTGTGGAGAAAGTGGATAGCGATATATTTTTCTCCCTCTCTCATAATACTAGAACCCAGTGGCGTCATCCCGTGGAGCTGATTGGTGGGAGATTCAGGACAGATAAAAGGAAGTAGTTCTTCAGACAGCACATACTTAAACTACGGAATTTCACAGATTTCATAGATCACAGAGTTGGAAGGACCCTACAAGGCTATCGAGTCCAACCCCCTGCTCAATGCAGGAAACTAGAGGAGGGGTCTCCCATCCAAGTAATAACCAGGCCTGACCCTGCTTAGCTTTCCACGCTCAGACAAGCTGAGCCAGCGTAAGACACAATTCATTTCCACAATATGTGTACTGTGACTAGTATACATTTATAAAAGTAAGCAGTTGCCTAGAGCGCTTACTAGTGAGTGTCTCAGTCTGTGGCTTGGCACAGCCAAGTGTCCAGCATCTGCTGGCTGGGGCTGATGGGAGTTGAAATCTTAGACATCTGGAGGAAACTGGGTCAGAGAAGTCTGAGTTAGTGGATGGATCCAAGTTTCCATTTCAATTTTTAGGCCTAAATTGTATTGCTAGCAACAAATGGATCTATTCTCAGTGCTGAAGGTGGGAGGAGTAACAGTGGGAAAAGAGGTTCTTACATTGTGGACTGTGGAGCATCTTAGGGCCAAGTCAAACATTGCAACCACACATGGACATCACCAAAACTGCTTTAACTTGACAGTACTCCACTTGCTGGTGATAATGCCTGAAAGCTACTTACTCTGTGCGCCAACTCAATCAGATGTGGAATCCATAACCCAGCACTGCATATTTAATTATTCCTGCAATGACATGGATGACAGGCCTGCCACATGTGGCAAATAGCTACCACCCCTACCATGTGGAATGTCATCATGCTGAATCATTTATCTTGAATTGTGTTCTATTTTTATGGGTTGTTAGCTGCAATTAGTATTATATTACATTTACATTATTAACTGAAGAACATTATTCAATTTTATTCCCTGGGCTGGATGTTTATTATTTCCTGGTGTGTACTAATATTAATGTTTTGTTGTTGTTGTTCTGTTATTGTCATGTGTTTTTTAATGTGCAAACTGCCTTGAGAGGGTTGTACCCTTAAAATATTTTTGAGTAAAATGAATGAATGAATGAATGAATACCCTTTTCTTGGCCTCCACCTTGTGGCTGAACTGTTTTAATTGGTCATTCAGGGAAGAACAATAAAGTGAGAGGACTGAGGTAGCTGTCCAGAGACCTTGCCTATGCAGATGCCCCCCCCCCCCACAATTGTTGTCAAGCATAGTACCAGTATAACTGGTCCCTCTCCCATAATGCTAGAAGCTAATGGGTTCATCCCTTGAAGTTGATTGGTGGGAGATTCAGGACAGATAAAAGGAAGTACCGTACTTCTTCACACAGAGCATAGTTAAACTGTGGAATTCACTTCCACAAGATGTAGTGATGGCCACCAATTTAGATGGCTCTAAAAGGGGATTGGGCAAATTCATGGAGGAGAAGGCTATAATTGGCTACCAGTCCTGATGGCTCTATGCTACTTCCAGTATCAGAGGCAGTGTGCCTAGGTACACCAGCTGCTGCAGAACATGACCAGGAGGGTGCTATTGCACTCATGTGGGTTCCCCACAGGCAGCTGGTTGGCCACTGTGTGCACAGAATGGTGGATGAGATGGACCCTTGGTCTGATCCAGCATGACTCTTCTTATCTTTTTATGTTTAACATATATACACACCGGGCAGGTGTTCTCCCCGCACCCCTTTTTAAAGGGTTTATTCAGAATCCCTCTCCCTGTTCTATCTGAAACCCAGATGAGTTGCACTTCCAGAGCATGTGCCTACTGGTGCTGTCGTGCCAGCCTGCCTTCTGCTGACATTTGCTGTGGCAGTTCCTTTCCTTTGTCGGCAGCACAAGTAGTCAATCACATGGAGAACCTAATTAGGTAGTAACGAACCCAGGTGTCCTACTTTCCTCCACATAATATGACATCTGCCTCTCCTCCAAGAGCACTTTACATTGACTAACAATGGCAGTAATGTACAGCCATCAAGAGAGAACAGCTTCTCCCTGCCCCGGCACTCAGAACAAAGTCATAAAGTCAGAACTCTCTGCTGCGCAGCATGACTCTGAGACAATATCAGCCTGAGTGCCTCATCAAAAGTCTCTGCCTCTTGCCTTGGCCTGCTACTTCATAGAGGCATCCTTTGTATCCACTTCCATAAAGCAGGAGAGATTTCTTAGAACTCTGGGGCTTCGTTCCTGAGACTGCAGGGCATATCTAAAGAGTTTTGCTGTGCAAATCAGATGGTGTGGATCATACTTCTTGGTCTTCTTGGCTAAAATATCAGTAGAGTTGCCCCTGTTGTTCATTAAGAATAAGGGACACTCTGAAGGGGTGGTGGCTTTTCTATAGCATTATAGACAGAGGCAGTATTCTAAAGCCCAGTTCTCTTTCAGGAGGTAAAACAATGTTCTAGGATCTCTGACAGACAAGCAGCAATTTCACATCCGGTACAAAGATGGCCACAGACAAATGCTGACTCATACAAGCTGGGAGTATGGCTACCTCTCCACTCTTTTTTGGTAAGAAAACGTTCATGTGGCAGACTTGGATGGATACACTGATTTGTACCTTAGATCAATTAGTGAGTGCTGATGATGAATTTTTGTCATTTTCAACTTTGTGTGCCAGACACAATTTGCCTGCTACAGATGAATGGCAATACCTGCAATTGCAATATTTGTTAGAATCTAGGTTTGGCCTTACCACTTTTACAGCTTCAGAGTCTCCTTCGCTATTGGAAGCACTTATGGGGGTTGATCAGTTATATGATCCATGCTTACAAATACTTATAATCAGTGAATAAATATGATACATGGGGTCTTAAACAGGAATGGGACAGGGAACTGGACGGTCTTATTTTGCCTAATAAGTGAATTGTTGTTTTTGCGTCTCTGACAGAAGCATAAATGGATCTTAGGTTATGTCTTATTCAGCAAAAACTTTTGTTTCGTGTTTATTGGACTTCACAGTGTCTTTTTAAATAAGGGTTTGTTTAAGTCGGCTAGGTGCTGTAGGTGTAATACTGCTAATGCTTCTCTTACCTGTATGTTTTGGCAATGTCCAATAGTTGTGTCTTTTTGGGAGCAGCTCATAATATGTACAAACTTTGTATTGGAAAGTTTAATATTTACTGATGCACATGTTCTCGTAAATTATTTACCTGTTGCTTGGAAGTTAATGCAAGGTCAACACAAATGCATTTTCCACACACTTTTGACAGCTAAATGATTTATTTCAATTTATGTAAGAAAACTGTATATTATTTTTCCTTACGGTTTTGATTTGTTTGATGACAATTGCAATAAAATTAATCATAATTGTAATGCTCTCTACTCTTTTGTCAAGGGAATGCAATTCTTCAGCTTTTAAAGAAACCTTCACCTTTTGTGGTACTATTTAAATTAAGGGGGCAGGGGGTCTTGCACCTCTTACCTTTTGTGCCAGCCCCCTTAGCTGTTTCTAGAAGATCGCAGGGGGCATGATTTGGCTAAATTGGGAGTGGAGTTGTAGGGGGATTGTGAATTTGATTAAGGATCCCCTACCTTTCCCCTCCTAATTCAAGCACTGTTCTACAGGGAGGAAGATGGATATATTTGTGACACCGGAAAACTATTAAGCCACAGCAAGAGTCCCAATTTGTCAGGCATCCTACTCTTCAGTGTACTTAACATAATAGTTAATCCAGCCCTGTGCCTCTGTGCCTGCCTCACATTTCCGTTTCCCAGTTTGAAACCTGAACATAAGGTTGCCTTTCTTGCTCACCATGTAAGACTTCAATGAGATCAAACTTTTCACCTGCAGCCAATTGGTTAGAGCTTAAGGTATTTGACGTCTCTGCAAAGAGATCCACACAGAGCCTCAAGCTAGACGTCGACAATTAGCAGTCACTTTTCTGAAAGTCATCTTTAATTCATCCATGTTTGTTAAGCACTTTGATGGAAAGTAATAAAGAAGTGTAGAGTGTTATTACAAGCGCCAAGTGTTGGTATCACAGCACTGTTTTATGAACATGCATTGCCCCCTTCTGAGAAATTGCAGTGCTTCTCTGAGGAATCATGGGCGCCTCCAGTTAGGGTACTTACACATTCACACCAAAGAAATAAGAAGTGCTAATTCTGAAATTAAAAACAATGTAGGCCATGATTCCAGAACTGCTTTTCATACTGCCTCGATTTTAAAATGAGTTTAGAACTTGGGGCAGCTGCAAAAAGCCACCTATGACATTTTGGTTTATGAAAAAGGAGGAACTCCACCATTTGTTGCTTTTGCATCCCTTCCAAAAAACAAAAACAAAACAGATTGGCTAATGATAAGCATTTGTTGCTATCTTTGTGAACGTGATATATGCTTGCTGCTGTTCTCTCTTTTGGCAGGTTGTGAACTGGAAGAAAACACACGAGACAAGGAGTGAAGAATAGTGGGGCCACCATGAGCTGGATCTAGATTATTATTTTTCTTAACCATAATGTTTATATGTTTATCTCTTATAGCCATATGCCATTACAAAAAGTACAAAAGTTCTATCTATCTATCTATCTATCTATCTATCTATCTATCTATAAACAGGCCTGTGGTTTATGCTGGCTCAGCTTGTCTGAGTGTGGAAAGCTAAGCAGGGTCAGGCCTGGTTGTTACTTGGATGGGAGACCCCTCCTCTAGTTTCCTGCATTGAGCAGGGGGTTGGACTCGATAGCCTTGTAGGCGCCTTCCAACTCTATGATCTATGAAATCTATAACAAAGACATCAAACATGAGTAACTGGGCTTTCTGATTCTCATTTAACATCAGTTTTGGTTTCTTCCACATTCAATGTTTTTCATTTCAAGTTCTTTGTGTGCCAAGTATGGAGGGCTTTGTGAATTTTAGTAAATTCATATTACAAATGAAATGAAATCCTCACCGACCCCTACTTAGCAGTGGATGCTGTGCGCGGCCCTCCTGGCCAGTCAGGAGGCCAGCAAGCTAGCTTTAAAGGGTCACCCCACCAGCCCTTTTCCCACACAGCATGGTAGCTCAACCACCTAATGTCAGTATGGCTTTACTAGTTGCCTTTAGGGGGCTGAGTAGGAATTTTTTTTGTTTTTTTTTAGGTGTCTCCATTTTGGCTCTGGGGCTCACCTTTTTTCTCCTATTCCATACTATCTCTTCTAGGGTTAGGCATAGTTATGATTTGGTCAAATGGCTTATTTCTCTCTTAGTCACAACTGGCATGGACCATGGGCAGGAATGGAGGCACATTTGTCAAAATGGTAAACAACTCGAGGCACTTTGTGTCAGACCTTGTCCCAGTCGGGGTGGTGGTGGGGGAGTGATAGCCTGTGACATTGATTCTGAGTCAGAGGGGACGCTGTGGAGCCAGACTCCTGAGGATTCAGTTCTACCAGGCCTCCCACCTGCTTATGAGCCAGGAGGGGGTGAGACTCAGGATGCTGATACAGCAGCCTATCTTCAACAGCTGGGAGACCTGCCGTTGCTTCTCCATCAGGGACATCTTCCATGGGAACAGGGAAGCGGGGATAGGACTCTGCAGGGGAGGGCGCTTCTACAGTGTGTCCTAGGATGCGACATCGTCAACTCAAGAGGGTGGAACAGAGGCATCTGGTGAGATGTAGCATGCTTTTGCAAGCTTGGCTTCTCTTTGCCAGGGTCAAATAGGCAGGAGAGGTTGCTGGATGCAACATCTTTCTAACCCGAAAAGCTTCCTTGTCTTGTTTCTTTGTTGGAACTATACACTGTTCTGGACATTCTGTATTCTGAACCTGAGTCCATTTGGGTCTGTTGCTGGGAAACCGAGAGGCTGACCCTTGTTAAGGAACTACATTGTAATCTGTTCTCTGCTGATTTATATTGGGGCTGCACAGACTCAAAGCCAATTTTCTGGAATTACTGAATAAAAGCCTTACTGAAACCTGAGCCTCAGTGTCGGGAACTCAGGACTTGACACCTAGAGGGTGGAAGGGCAGTCCTTGGCCTACCTCATCACCAGCCAGCTTGAGTGGGTGGTGGTTTGGGAACTGTTCTTAGGCCCAGGAGGATTACCCCATCGAGTGCTGTCCAGGCCCAGCAGGAGGCAAATGGATGTCCGTCCTTACTGCCCTGTGCCAGTCTGGATGCCTCCACTTTGCCAGAGTTGTGGTTGCAAATCTTGTTGCTTAAATGCTCTGCTGTGTCTTCATTCCAGTGAGGGGAAAGGGCTTCCTTCATTTCAGTAAAGGGGTTCCCTTCATTGATATGAATGTGCATTGGAGGGGTGGGGGAATAACCTGCTGTAGAGCTCCATGTTCGTTCTAGAACGCACACAAGGCTCTGATTCAGGCTGTAAAATTAACATGTTCGTCAGTTCTTCATCTTTAAAGATGCAGAATCTTTAACTTACTGGTTAATTCAGCCCTGACTGGCTCACCTGTTTAATTCTGCCAGCGCCACAACATCTCTCACATTATATCTTATTATATCTTCTAATATGATCCATTTACTTTGCATTCCCGGAGTGAGAATGCCTTGAAGAGAACATGAAAGTAAATATCAGGTATGCAAAGAATGACTTGACCTTTCTATTCTTTTATCAGCTCTAAATTGACGTGATATATATTTTCCTCTCCCACTCCAGTATCCAGTAGGACGTATTACTAGAAAGATTAGAAAGCCTTGGATTCCATTTTTTTTTTTCTTCCAGGCCAGCAACAAAGCAAATGGCAATTTTAAAAAAGGGGGAAATTCCCCTCTGAGAAAAAATGGAGAGAGCTCTTTTAAGCTTCTCCAGTGGCTGCTAGCTCATTTTACAAGCATATACAGTAATTTCCATTCTTTTGTTATCTGCTATTGGCCTGGTTTGCACATAACACTAACCCATTGTTTAAATTATGGTTTGTTGTCTTACACAGGGTTTGTCTGGCAGACAGTCGAACAAACTGTGGTTTGTTTTCCTCAGTACCTGGGTTGGTTGTTTCACTCTTCCTTTGCCTGCTCCTTCCCTGTATCTCAAATGTCTTTGTGGTGCTGTAGTACATACTGGCTAGTTCATTTGTTTTTATTGCTCTTGCCCACTGCCTCCGTAACCTGGCAAACCAACTCATGAACAATCCATGGCTCTGGGTTCGCATGTAATGACAACCCATAGTTTAAACAACCCAGAGTTCATAGGGATGTGTGTGGAGCTCGATTGGGGGGTGGAAGTCCAGCAAGCTCCGTTCACCCTACCTTTTCCCTGGCTCAACTCACGTTCTCGCAAGCCGAGCCAGCCAGGGAAGCGACTTCTGGGTTCCCGGCGCTACGTTGTTTACATAGAAAATGGCCTAATTTGTGCAAATCATGGCCTAATTTGGACAAATTAGGCTGTAATTTGTGCAAATTAGGTCATTTTCTATGTAAACAACATAGCGCCGGGACACAGAAGTCCGGCGAGCACCTCAGCTGGTGCTCACACTCGGCTCGTGCGCCACGAGTCGAGTGCCAGGCAGGTTGCCCATGTCTGGGTTGTTTGTGGTTAATAAACCATGGTTTGTTAGTGTGGTTGTGTTGTACACATCACAACAACCCAGAATTCAACAACCCATACCATGGGTATTATGTGCAAACCATGCCATTGTGTTGAAGGAATTATATTGGGCAGTGTTTATATCTTGCAATTTTAAGAAAACCATAGAATTTTATAAAGAAACCGATAGACTTCAAGGAATCTCAGCTTTCATTTAAAAATGTTCTAGCCCTCAAGTATTTAAAGACATATGCACACAGAAGGTATATTCCAAATGCTTCTGTGAACAGAAACACTCTGGCCCTCATCCAGATAAAATAGTTCTTATGTTATATTGAAATCAATGAGAAAGGTTTGCTGTAATTCTTTGAAGTCTGATTAATTTTGGTGGAACGTAAGCATGAGTCTAAGGTAGGTAACTGCCACTACTGAATGTGCTATTTATTTTACTTCCAAATCATTAGAAGCTTGGATAATTAAATTCAGTAACTACTCTAGAGAAGAAATATATGGTTTAATTATTGAGTTCTAACTCATGGATTTCTGGATCATTTCTGCACTACTCAGTAACAACACCTATAGTCCTTTTTTATTCCAGTAGTTTAGCAAAATATTGGAGGTCAAGTGGTTAGAATCAATCTAGATTAGAAAATAGCTTCTCTTTAACCAGATTGTGTGTTTATTACACACAGAATAATATAGAGATACAATCTAACAAAGCAGTAACATATTGATTTCTAGCTCATTTTAAATCCTGAGATACTAGCAAGTGCAGGATTCATAGGTGTCCCTAACCTTTTTGGGCTGACGGCACATTTGGACATGGGAGAAAGTCCCTCCCCTGGTTTGCTGTGCACATCAATGTCTATAGATTGCACAGATCAGGAGCTTCTCAGTGGTGCCATGGCACAAAGAACATGGTTCCAGAACACCAATCCTCATGGATCTTCATGATTTTTACATGACATGTGTGGCAGCCTGGCAACCATGGGGACCTCGGCTATGGGCACAGATCTGGTGCAGCAGTGCCAACTGGTACCGGCTGTCACCATCGAGAGCAGAACAAACCCAGCCTCTTCAGTCCCTAAGTACTCTCAATCCCTCGGGTATGACTGGCCAAGGATCCCAATGGGGATTCATGCACTGGGGCTTCTTTGCAGCCCTCTTGTGTCCTTAAGGGAGCACAGCTTAAGGTTACAGGCTTTGCTCAGCATGTTGCATGCAGCCTGGTCTTTAAATCAGCATTAGCATGCCCAATAATGTGGCACGCCCTTTGTGAGCCTCCCCCCTTCCCCCCGCCCCAAAGCACACAGTCTGGGCTGTGGGGAAAACAGGGTAAAAGTTTTATTAGGGATTCAGGCAAAAAGTACAGAATGGAAAAAGAGTTAGTCAGTTTCAAAGCACAAAGTAACTAGCAGTTTTATACAGGCAGTCCCCAGGTTACGAACGAGTTCCGTTCTTAAGAATCTTTTTAAGTCGAATTTGTATGTAAGTTGGAACAGCATAGCATTCTATTAGTTAAAATCGGCATTTTCGTAAATTGTGTAAATTACTCAAATTGCATAGTATACTACGCTATGTACTCTACGCAAATGATGTAGTGCCAGGGAACCCAGAAGTCCGTTCTTAAGTATGGGTTGTCTGTAAGTCAGACGTTCTTAACTCAGGGACTGCCTGTAGTTGCACTTCAGTGGCAAATGACAAAGAAACAGAAAAATAGCTATTCACTGCCCTGCAGTAAGCTGCCTGCCTGGGTCCTTGAAGACCCGTGGTCTCTGTAGTGCAATTTCTTCTGGCACCTGTGTCAGGCCCTTCCTCCCTTTCTGGGAGACCTGCACTCTACCATTGGCACCAAAGGAAAAAGACCTCGAACTTACTTTCCCAGGGGAGTATATTTCCTTGGATCTCTCCCCCTTCCTGGGTGGAGATTGCCCAAAACAATCAGGTGTTTGAGTCTGGCTAATTCTACTCATTGCTCATCCTTGGCCCAGAGATGGGTTCTTGAAGATTCCCCATTGTTTGGGCACCTGGGGGATTGACTAGTCAATGGGTTTGAGAGCTCTCTTATTGCATGTGCCAAGTAGGAGTGCTTGACCTTGAGATGACCCCAAAGCTGCAACTGATTGTAAAATGGAGGTTTCTTCCTCTTGGATTTGGGTAAGATGGAGTGGGCCACTCCAGGCTGACCATAACACATAACAGGATGCCAACAAAATCACCATCAAATCACAGAACACGTCTGTGGACACAGAAGTGATCTATGATTTGATGGTGGTTTTGGGGAAATCCTTCTAAAAATCATGATGGTCCATAAGGAATTGTGTCTCAGATGTAATAGTGACCCTGGAATACCAGCTCTTTTCCACCCTTCCCCCTGCAGCTTCGTGTACTCTGAAAAGCCTCTCCTGTTGATTAGGGGCTTTTCAGAGCCAAAAGACACATTACAGTAATCATGTAGTGTAGCTGAGGCTTTTCTGGTTTTTACTCTTTGTGTAAGCAAGTGCGGCTTTCATTCAGTTCAGGAACACAGCAGCACTCTATTCATTTTCCCAGGGGGATTAAAAAAGAAAAATGGGTAGTGGAGGGAAGGTTTAATTCTCCCCTCCCAGAGCGTTATAGTCATGATCTGAATCAGGGCTGCACACACTTACATGAGAATAAAAAAAAATATGCAAAGCATCAGCTACATGCTACATGATTAGCATAACACGTCATTTGGCCAGCAGAATGACATGCAATGTGGTCCAGAGAGATGCTGTTGCAGTGGGGGAAGGAGAGAACAGTTATCCTCCTGTGCACACATGCATAGATCTCATTGAGATCCAGGCCTTGTTTGGGCCTTATGTTTCCAACAGAAATTGACTTTGCAACCTAGACAGTCTGTGTTGGAGCTTGTCTCCATGATTTATTATTTAAGAATGGCTTCAGGATTTATTTCAAATGAGAAGTTGCATATATATATATATATATATATATATATATATATAGCCAGTGCTTTTTTTCTGGAGAAAAAGGTACCGGAACTCTTGGATTACATTTCCTCAGGAGTAGATGGCGATTAAATTGTAATGCAATTAATAGAATAAAAGGTGCTGGAACTCAGTTCCGGTGAGTTCCACCAGAAAAAAAGCCCTGTATATAGCAAATAAATAGATAAATTGTTAATAAATTTAACAAACATATCAATGAATAAGGTAGTTTAATTGGCTTCCTTTCTAAAGATCCCAGTATTAGGAAACAGTTATCAAATACAGAGTATTCTCTGGTCAGCATTTTCTGGACCCATAACATTGTGGGTCTCTGTCAATTGAGTGAATATCAGAACAATCCTATACCCACACCTAGCAGTACACCCAACTGAACTCAATAGGACTTATTTCTGGTGTGGGGGATTGTTCTCTGAGGCTGCAATCCTATAACCACTTACCTGGGAAAGGGCCCCATTGAACTTAATGGGACTTACATTTGAGAAGACATGTATAGAGTTGCACTGTTAGGTACATAAAAAAAAAGCACACTTAATTGGATACGATTCGCATCTACTAATACAGTGAACCATGAACTCTGTATCATAAACACTTAGAGGGTTTTACTTCACTTTTTAAAACAGACCAGGCTCAGAGTAGTTTGATACATCATTAAGATAAAAAATATTGACTGCTTTGATTAAGGTGGTGCCAGAAATTAAGTTATTTTCTGTATGTGAACAGGAAAAGGAGAGCATCACAGTTGGGTCTTGTAAGTATTTACACAAGCTCTTGCACGTCTGGGGAATCTATCTGCAGAAGTGCTGGTATAGTGACTGATTGGATACAGTAGAACTAATATGGTAACAATGCAAGGAAACCCCTTTCTCCGAAACTCTATCCTCTCTTATGCTGTTCATATTCCAATTCCCTTTTCCTCTGGCTTTCTTTAATTCTTTCTCCTACTCCCTTGGGTTTACTGCCCACTTGTTTTTCTCCCTTTTACCAATCTGTCCTGGCCATTTGTTTTCTGGTGTCATCTGGTGGGAGGCTCTTATTTGCTTGATAATTGAAAACATTGTGATGCATTGGGTTGTGCTACCAGTGATCAGCATGGAGACCCAGACATGCTCACTCACACAACAGTAATAAAAAGGCTCAGTACCAATTCTTGGGGAAGAACAACACATTTTGTCAATATTGCTTTTATTCATTGTGTCAACTTGCTTATATTCATTCTATTACTTAAGTATAAATACAATAGAATGAATCTAATCCAACCCAAGTTAGTTGGGATTTCTAAAGAATGGAATCAAAGAAGTATAAGGGTGCAGTTCAGTGGGGATGCCTGTAACCCTCCAAACTCAGATGATTACAGCATCCTATGGAGGGTGGGAGGAGCACAGATATGAAGGTTGCCTCTGTGCTCCTCGCACCCTGCAAAGCACTTTAGACAGCCAATTTCAGCTAAGCATGGCACTTTGGAGCGGGAGGGAAGGAGGCTGAGGCACCACCAGGATACCTCATACTATCTTTGCGGTGGCGGTGTCTCCTCCCCTCCCTGGAACACCCCCAACAGCTCTTCTCCAAGGGCACTCTTACGACCTTGGAGAAGCAGTTGGTGTGGTTCTTTCTGTGCCAGCTGCAGGGGGTCAGGAGGGGATCCAAGTGTAGACTTCCAGCTACGAGGTTGGAGTGATTTTCTGACCTCATAGCTGGGAATCCAAAAAATCCTATGGCCGTCTAGACACTGTCTAGGGGCCATAGGATGGCTCTGTGAGTGAGTTGCATCTAACTTGCTCCATTGATGTAAATCAGGGGTGCACAACTTGTGGCCAAGTCCTTTACTAAGGTCCCCAAGAGAGCCCTGATAACCCCCCACCACTGAATTCCCATTGCTGATTACCCCACTGTCTGTACTCTCCACTCCCTCCCCCAGGTACCTGCATACAGATCACTCTTTCCCCAACACTGCTAGCAGGAAGGAAAGAGCAATCTGTATCAGGATCTCTGGCATGTGTGGGCATGTGCGTGCATGCATGCATATGTATATGTGGGTGTGCATCTATGCATATATGGGTGTGCATGCATGTATCTGTATATGTGTGTGTGTGCACATGTGCCTGTAGCTCCCGACCCCAATCCTTCTGTCCACCCCCTCCTCCAGTGATCCTGATAAAAAAAGCTCAATGCCAAAAAGGTTATGCACTCCTCATCTAAATGGAACTTGATTAACTTCACTGAGAGGAAAACAAAACTAGTCATTTCTCCTTGCAACGAAGGGTGGGATATAAATAAAATCATAACATTAACAACAATAATTTATTCATTTATTTTTGGAAATATGAAATGCTTTTTAAAATTCTGAGAAATATTAAGCAGATAATCTCCTCCTGGACTCTTTGTTACATATGCCAAATACTCAAGGGATCTTGCTGTGCAATGCTCTTATCTCTGTTTACTATTGATTACACGACAAAGAAGATTTCTTCTCAATAGAACTTTTCTCCATATGATTTAAGCATTGCTTCTGTCACAACAGCTACTCATACAACGTTCAGCCTCATTGCTATACCTCATCCAAAGTGCCAGTGAAATCATTTTTATATGCCATAAAATATTGAAAATGATATTAAGAAATATCAAGAATGCTTATGCAACAAGAATGGTTTGATAGATGCCACTATGCAGAGAGTATGAAGATGGAGCCTGAGCCTAGAAAGCTTAGAAAGCAAAGTTGCACCAGCAAGGAATTTAAAGGGGTTAATTTTTACTTACTTATTCATATATTAATTTATAACCTTTCTTTCTTTCAATGATCTTCCCCCCTCCACTTGCTATCTTAACAACTACTTTGTGAGGTAGGTTAGGCTGAGATACAGCAACTGTTCCGATCCGAGGTCTCCATGTGAGTTCTATGGCTTCACAGGGTTTAAACTGCGTCTCCCTAGTCCTAGTCCAACACTCGACCAACACACTGACTAAGTTCACACAACACGATAAGCCATGGCATGGTGGCTTATAAACCATGTTTGTTTCAGAGTGGCTTGTCATGCTGTCTGAACCGAGCAGCATGGTTTGTTAACCACACACAAGCCACTCTAGCCGGTTTCAGACAACACAACAAGTTACTCTGAAATAATCATGGCTTATAAGCCACCATGGCTTGTTGTGTAGTGGGAACCCAGTCACACTGGCTCTTTCACTTACAGTTTTAAATGTTGCAGCACAAGCAAGAGACCTTCTATCATGCTACAACAGAAGTGGCATCTTCTCTTAGACAACTGTGGTTGAAGGTCATCCAGACATCTGCTTTTCAAAGAGTAAAGAAGTACTGTTATGGATACAGTGCTCATTGCCATTAGCTTTTCTGTTTATCTATATTACTTTTCTAAAATTATTTTGCAAAGCATGCATTAGCCAGTCTTCACCCATGGCTCTCACTGTGGCTCCCCCCCCCAAAAAAAAGCCCTGAAACTCTAATACTTAATTCCAATATGAATACAGAAGCACATTTTGATCAAAGAGTGTTGAAATATATCCTCATGTCACCTGCAGCTTGGTCCTCAGAGCTCCATTTACACAAAAATGATCTAAGCTCAGCATTCAGGTTAATTGAATGGAGGATATGAGAACTTGGAGCCTTTCAGGATTTGGCCCTCAATCAGTGAATGCTGTTTGGAGAAAATTCGCATGTCAAAATCAATACATCAGTGTCAAAGAAATCAAAAGAAGTCATGTCAAAAATTAAAAAATGTAAATTATAAATAACTGACACAACACACTAAATATAAACAAGGTGCAGATTAGAATTTTTAAAACAATCCTCCACCTGTGGTGAGCTGGAAATCTCCCATCTTACCAATGGAAGGATTAGCATAGCATGGATACATAAGGCATCCATGTTAGTCTCTCGTTCATTCACTTACCAGTGTGGGGATGCTGTATTGGAACGGCAAGCAGAGAGTATTTACGAAGTGCGCCTTACCAGTCTGTGCATGTAAAGACTATGTGAACTGATCATCTGTACCAGTCTGCCATGCAGTGAAGAGAACATTTATTTTTTATTTATTTTATTTATTATATTTATACCCCGCCTTTTTTCCTGCAGGGAACCCAAGGCGGCTTACATAATCCTTCTTCCTCCACTCCATTTTATCCTCACAACAACCCTGTGAGGTAGGTTAGGCTGAGAGTCAGTGACTGGCCCAAAGTCACCCAGTGAGTTTCATGGCCGAGCGGGGACTAGAACCAGGATCTCCCGAATCCCAGTCCAACACTCTCACCACTACGCCACTACGCCACACTGGCGTATCATCTCACTTTTGTACCTGAACTCTGCAAAAGCAAGGAGATGACAAAGTTATCCTCTGTACTTTGAAGAATCATACAGTTATAGTTACAGACACATTGACTGGATTGAGACAACACAATAACCCAGTCAAAGGTTGAGTATGGGTTGACTGTGGGTTGTCATTGAACCATGGGTTGTTGAACCATGGGTTATCGTATTGAATGAACCCAGCTGCACTAATAAGCCATGCATTCGCAACCAATGGTTTGTTGTTGTGTTGTGAACTGTGGGTTGCTCACCATGGTTTACCTTGGCTGGGTTCAGACATGATAACCCATGTTTCAACAACAACCCACGGTTCAACGACACAACCTATACTCAACCCTTGAATGTGGATTATTGTGTTGTCTGAACTCAGCCATTGCGGTTCGTTACAATTTGGCAAATTGCCATCTGTATTTTTCAAACTTTGCATGGTGGGTAGCAGGAAAGGGAGTCATAAGACAAATAGGGAGGGGAGAATCTGTGAGGCTTGAGCTCATCGAGGTTCTCCAAGTTCCATCTCGAAGCCTGGTCCACCATGTTCCAATATGTGAGCTTTTTCTTCTTTCTTTTCGAACGGGAAAAGTGCACATTTGGTTGTGCATTTTTAAAAGTGCACATTCTAATGCATACCACCCCCTATTGACTAAAGCATGAACATGCTCCCCCCATGCACATTTTGGTTTGTTTTTTTAATTTTTGGTTTTGTTCTGATATAATAAAATTCACAATAAAAATTAATTTTTTTTAAAGTGCACATTTTCCTAATGAATGCATTTTGCAAATGCAATCACATGCTTGGCTCGAAAAATGTGTTCATGTTTTCATTTGGGAGGCTGGTAAAATTCACCCGAGCTGGGCTTGGACATGCAGTTGGGGCCCCTGTAAAGCCTAGCCCACTGAAAAGAGCGGTGAGCTTTACAAGCTCCAAAGTTTGTCTCTGGCTCAGATCAAAATTCCAACTGGAGAAAAAATCCTGACTCTTCCACCATATACCTCTACCAACTTCCCCATCTCCAAAAGCCAGCATCCAGCAAAAGCCACAGATCACATTCCTCCATCCCCACTTTTCTACCTTGAAGATGCTATGGGAGCAGCAACAGAGGCATGTGGGGGGGAAAGAGGAAAGTTTTCTCCCTCCCCAGTGGTGTAATGGTAAAATTTTGAAGTGCAGGTGCTCATCATGTCAGTCCCCATAGCCACGTCCCCAAGGAGAGGCCAAAAATGCAGTCAGCTGTGTTGGTCCGTATCAGCAAACCAGTTCTAGCAGTTTTCATCCCTAGCTGGAGCTATTGGGTATATAAAGTGATTGGGTCTTAATTGCCCATACAGGACCAGGCCACAGCGCAGAATACTTTGCATTACAACTAGGGCTGTACAGGCCCCTCCGATCCAATTCCGATCTGTGTAATCGGGGTCGGGCCCGATTACGATTCCGTCCGATCTGTATCTATCCCAATCCAATTACAAGGAACCGATTGAGGTAACGGAATTGATTCCGTCTAGTTTTTTCCATAGACTTGCATTGGGGGGAAAAATGTATTTCACTTCATTTTAAAATATAGAAACATGAAACCTGGTGACATTGCAGATGTCCTCGAACTGCTTATCCCCCCCCCAATTCAGACACATGGGTCTTGTGGTTCCCCTGCAGCCCTCTCCCCCAAAATAGGAGATCTTTCACAGGGAACTTTTTTGGACTCTCTCTGTCAGCTGCTATACTAAGCCGCTGCACTAATCCTTTCTTTTGGCATGCAAATTTCCCCAGCCACCTGGAGAACACACATCCTTATCAGGCAGTCAGGTTAGCAGCAACAGGGGCACCCCTTATTTTAATAAACCCTAAGCACAGCTTGGAGCCAGGAACAGCAAGGATGCAGGAAAGCTGACAAGCACCATAAAGACAACAAGGTGGGACACAGATTAATTTGGGCAGGCATTCCCCTTCTTCTACCCATTCACCCAAGCCCCCAGCGGGGACTGTGGACCAGCAGACAGGCAGGCTAGACAAATTGGGGGGAATAACCCCTTCTTCAGGGCAGTCACCCTAGCCCCCCAGCGGGGACTACCGAACAGCAGGCAGGCAGGTAGCCTAGACACATTGGGGGGAATACCCCTTCTTCAGGGCAGTCACCCGGCATGCAAGCCAGTGTTTAACCATAGAGCCACAGTCAACTACTTGGGGACACGCCCCTTTCTTTTTTCCTGCCATCATGCCCCCTTTTTAGTAGGCAACTCAATTCCTAAATAATAAAACAAGAAAGGTTAAAGAAAATTATGATAACCAGAAGATCAGCCCACTCCACTCAGTATTACCAACTGGCAATGGCTCTCCATGATTTCAGGCAGGACTCTCTCCCAATCCTCCTGGAGATGCCAAGGATTGAACAAGGGATACTACGCCTGAAATGAAAGGTTGCATTTTAGGAAAATGATTTTAAAAAATAAACTTGCTGTACTTCCTAAAACCTATCCATGTTGCATTTGAGGAACATGATTTTGGAACACGAGTCCTTGGTCTCGAGTCGAGTCTCGAGTCCCATTAAAAATATTGGGACTCGAGTCTGACTCAAGTCAGAGGGGGGACTCAGTCCGACTCACGAGTCGAGTCCTGGAGTCCGAGTCCCCATCCCTGTGGGATATGCCCTATTTCACAACAGGGGGCCAAATAACAGGAGGCCTGGGCAAATCAGGCCCAGGTACAGCACAAATGCCACTCAGAGAAGGCGGGGGTGCAAGGCCCGAGCAGGACACAAGGCCCCAGTAATAACACCAGGCCGCACCTACCAGGAGGAAATGCAGCCCGGCTGGACACAGGCCCAATCCCTGACAGGAGGCCTGGGCTAACTAGGCCCCAGGCACAGAGTAAAAAAGGCTGTGCCTGTTAAGGCAGGCCATGAGGCCCAAACAACATAAATGGGGGGGGGGCATGCAATCAACAGGCAGGAACCAACAAAAATGTATTGGAAAAGGCCTGGTGGATGGTAAGCTTCTTTGTAATATTTTCAAGTGGTGGTGATAATACTAATAACCACCCTTAATAAGTCCCTGGAGCCACAGAGAGACTGATGTCGGGTGGGCAGAGCAGGATGGATCTTTGCCCCCCCCCCCCCTTGAGCCAGGCACAGCACACAGGTGTGTGTGAAACAGGACACAACTCGCTGCTAAGCCTACAGTACTGGCAGGACTTGGTGTCAAATAATAATAATAATAATAATAGAAAATATCTGTTCCTAATATTTCTCAAAGTGGCCAGACCAAAACTTAGACAGCACTGCTTGGGGGCCCCAAAGCCACTGGTACTGAGCTCTGGTGTGTGCAAGAAAAAAGTTTAATTGCTTTTGAACTGAAATGCAACTTCTAAACAAATGATATCTGGCTTGGTTGAGATATTTTAAAATGGAGCTTGTGGAAAAAGGAAATGAGATCCTCCTAATAGATCTTGATATTAATTAAAAATGGAATCTGAAAAAACTGGAAGGAACACCCACACTCCCCAACAGTGGTCTCAGGAGAACCCAGGCAGGAGTCTGGCTTGTGTTGGGATTTGAAAATGGGAGCAAGCTGAAATGAGATCCTAATATTGATCCTAATGATTTAAAATGATATCTGAAAAAACTGGAAGCAAGCACCCCCCAATCCCCAAAAGTGTAGAGTAAAAAACACTCCCTCACTACTACAAACTGTATGAACAGAAAGTACTTTAATTGTTCTAAACCCTAATAAAATATTTTAAAAACTTAGGATATCTTAAAGGAAAGCAATTAGGGGCCCAATGCAACAAACAAACGCTCCTTCAGTCCCCCTTCCCCAAGCTGGGGTCAGAAGAAAAGTAAATGGATTTGTTTGTATTCAAGATGAAGCTACTCCTAAATGAAATAAAATTGAGGAATAAAAAGAAAGAAATCAAAAAAGAGACACCCACCCCCTTCTCTTTCCAATGCCAGGAGGCAAGCAGCAACTGGCAACAAGCAAGCAATCAGGAGCCAACATGCTCAATCCCCTCCCCAGCAAACTGATCCAAAATGTACAAGAGAAATAAAAGCAAACCATGCATCTCCCTGAGCCCTCCCCCAGTCAGCATTGCTATTGGAGGACAGCAACTTCCTCTGAAGCACCATTGGATAATGGTGCTGCCAACAATACTCCCCTCTTCCCCTTCCTCCCCATCCTCATTCCAGTCAGAAAGGAAAAAAGAAAGAAAGGAGCTTCCTGCCTGGCTGCTCACCCAGATCACGTAATCGCCTGTAATCAAACGTAATCAATGACAGGTGATTTCTTTCATCCAATCTGGGTGTGGGTCGATCCGATTCGACCGTAATCGAGCCGCAATTACATGCACAGCCCTAATTACAACAGGGAACAGTATATTGTTGCTGGGAAAATTCATTTCCTCCCAGCTACTGTGAGGATTGCAGCGAAGCTCAGAGAGACCAGGGAATTCTGAAAGGAGATAGCAGATGATACCAATGTCCCTACCCATTAAAAAAAAAAATGCAGATGCTGTATCTAGGAATGTCGAAGAAATCCAAAATAGATTCAAATGACTTTGGATTTCTACGAAACTGACCCATGGATTCTGTAGTGGACCGACATCTTCTGAGTTGCACGTCTTCCACGGACTTGTGGACCTTTTTCTACTTTCTGGAATTGTATGCAAATTTAGTTGTACAAAAGTATGAAAGTTACTGAGAAGTACGCTAATAGATACAGCATTAAACACACACACTATACATCTCTTATCTCTCTTCAACCCTCCGCTGTGTAGCCCTCTTTTTGTGCACTCTGCTCATTTATTGTGTGCCGAGGTAAGAAAAGTATGTTAAATGTTAGTGCCAGTAGTGAAAGCTATGTTAACTGCGGCTGCCTTTTTTGCATACTTTTCCGAAGGGGGAATAAACATCAAATTCTATCAGTGAGTGGACGATGGAACGAAAGATGCCTGACAATCTGTGAAACACGGACAGAATGGATTAAATAAAATCCACACATCCCTAGCTGTGTCTGTGTGAGCGCTGGCTCCACTGTACCACTACCCCACCCTCCTTTCCATCATGCTGGGAAACAGCTTGGATGTGAGAAATGTAGTTCTCCCAAGTTCTTCTCTGGGCTGACAAGAGAGGAGGGAAGGAAGGCGAAAAAACTCCCTCCCCTCTTTTGCCCATGTGCTTTTGCTCCTGCTGCCACAGCTTCAAGGAACAGGAAGGGAGGAATGTATTTGGGTTGTGGGGGGGCTGGCCAGAGCTGACTTTTGGGGATGGAGGAGGGCAGCAGAGATGGGTGGGGCAATTTCTGATTTAATCCCAGAGGCCAACTTTGGATAACTCGCCCATCTCTATTAAGACTTGCAGCTCTCTATTCTAGGAAGGGTCCCACAGTTGTGTGATGGAGAGCCGAGTTGAAAGAAACAAGTTTCACATGTGGCTGAGGAGACCACATTGTGTACAAAATAATATGGCGTACTTCAATGACAACAATTATTCGGTGTCATATATGTTTAAAATGATGGGTTGTCTGACCTGGGCTTGCTAGGAAGCGCTTAAAACTAGATTTCAACCTTTCAAATTATTACGCTAAACATGGCTTGAAAGTGACAAAGGGTCATTTTGACCTGTGAACCCATTATGATTTGACCCTTTCCTTGTAAACACAAGCAAGGTTATGAGCATGGGAAGAGGGCTTGCCTTAACTGGCATTGTTTGGGCTCAAAGTGTTTAAGATGAAAAACACATTTTCTAGGTTCTTGGGGAGGTCACAAATTGCTATGCTAATGATGGGGGAGGAGCGGCTCAGAAACTGAACAATAACTGTATTCATATTCAAAGGCATATTTGACCACACCAATTGAATTTCAGGAGGAACCTGGATTAATACTAGGGATGTTTCATAACAATCCATGTAACATCTGGCCTTAAATCAAACTAGACCAGAAATCCCAGAGAATTGCAGAGGATACCACTGTGTTTGTTCAGTCCTGAACAGTGGCATTATTTCCCCCCAAAATTAAATCAGTAGATTAGCTCAGTTAGCTCCCCTGCAAATTCTGCTACCCATCCTTTGACTATACTGCAGCAGCCTGTTCTTTGTGTATCTAGTCTCATACTCCACTAAAAGTGACAAAGGATGAGTACCTACTTTCCTCAGCATAGTACCTTTCAGATGTGTTGTCCTACTACAACCCCATCATCTCTGACCATTGGCCATGCTGACTTTGTCTTGTATCAGATCCAAAACCTAGGAGTGGAAAGATACCCCAAATCCAGTATCTGACCCTTCTAACCTCAATTTGGAATTTGCAGCTATTATCGAGGCCGATTGAAGGTAAACATGAATGACGACTAAGGGACAGACTGGTTCACACTGTACTCAAATTTATATTTTCTCATATTTTGGCCTTTGGGCAACTTTTCACCCAAACTGTTGGGCACAAAGGTCTGTCTGGACACTTGTCTCTGATGGAGAGGAGAAACATGAGAAAATGAAAGTGATGGACTAAAATCAATTCAGACCGCTCTAAGCTAAAGTCCTCTGGACCCCCTGTTCCATCCAAAGGAGCCCAGATTGACAATGCAAGGAACATTGATATTTGTTTTCAAACAAAAACCCATGTGTTTTCACTTTTTGAAAAAAATCATCTCATGCAAGACTTAGTTTGTAGTTCTGTGCGGTTCGCTGAACTTATGATTTCAACAGAGACCATCGAGCCACTCTGCTAATGTGTTCTTCCATGTATGTGCTAAGTCTAGCCAGCTAGTATAGATCCCTGCAGAAAATCTAGGCATGTAAAGAGCTGGTAAACCACTGTGTGCAGCTCAGGTTTCATGAACACCTGGTTGTTATAGAGAACAGCTCCAGTGGGGGCAATGAATCCTCCAAGTTGCATATCCATGAGGATTTAGAAGACCTCAACCAGTCACAGGGCACCCATGAGGAAGCTCCATGTAACTTCAGGACACCACTTGAATCCATATGCAGCTCCCACAGTAACATTCATAGCTTCTCCCCTGTTGAAACTGTGTGCAAATGGTTTCTCAAAAATTCTCCGTCCTATTTGTGGGCAGAGAAACTGGGGAAACCATTTCACCCATTGTCTCCTGTGGGTGAAGAAATTCTCCAAGTTTCCCATGGTGGGGCTCACCATTAAGCAGTAGGAAAAGCACAGCATCTTCCTTTTTCCCCCTAAGGGTTTTTGTTTTTACTGCTGCTTCTGCAAGTGGCAACAGCAGCATCTATGTTGGCAACCTGGCTACCATTTTGCATCCTCCACAATGCCTTAGACCTAGCAAAATTCAGGGATATTTTGTCTGCGTGTGCGCATGTGTGTTTTTTGGGTGGGGAAAGATGGGTATTAATAAATATTAATACAAAAGTATCTGGGATCCAAAGGTTCTCATGTCTGCAACCAAATGCTTTTGCAAACTCATTGGAGCTTACCTGACTTCAGTATGCAAATGCAGCTCCTCCCCCTTTATCATGCATTTTCTAGAGTAGCTTTCTTTGAGGTGGGGTACAAGGAACTGCAACAGGAAGCGTGAGTGATGAGAAGACTTGGTGCATATGTGGAAGCCCTGTATTCTCATTCCATAGTTATGATGACGGAAATGTTATGTTTCACAGTTCACTTGAAGACACTTTGCACTTAAAATCATTGGGGCACTACAAGAAATTCTACCAAACGCATTTAACTTTTTTCCACCTCCTGTTTGGAGTGTGGTTTGGTCTAAAACAAAAACTAAACAACAACAACAACAAAAACCACTGTAAAAGAAACGAACAAACATCCTTTTCAGCATTAAAATTCAGATTGATTTCACTGAGTAGTATGGGACCGAATTTCCATGGAGTTGAGCCTGAAAGAAACAGTAGTTGTTCCAATGCTATCTTTAAATGAAGGCTTAAAAAAAAAAAAGACTCTCCAAAGTGTTCACATAAACTCTGTTCCTGCATTTGTTCACCTGTTAAGCTTCACCAGCTCAAAGGCAGAATGTGGAAAAGAGATACTGGGTCCAGTGAGAGGCAGCAGTAGATGGAAGAAACACTAGAAATGAGAGTTAATAATGAGCGTCTGGAGAAGCGAGAGTTGTGTGTCGATCCCATTTCCTTTATTTGAATGAATGCAATGCTGAGGTGCAGTGCTCTTTACTGACCTTGACTCTTATTGTCTTGGGGTTAATGTGACCTCCCTTCTTTCTAGACATAATAGCTTTGCATTCTATCAGGCACCATTTTCTTTCTCTTTTATATTATTTTAATGATGAGAGCAATTATGCAAATGGCAAGAGGAAATAATTGCCCTGAATGGGAAAGGAAATGTATAATGTACCTAATGCTATATATATATATGATTCCCTGGACTGGGTTTCCTCCTGCACAGCTTTTTGACGTGAGGGATGCTGCTTTCTTACTTAAAACGAAAGCCTACTGGATATGCAACAGAACATTCTCTGGCCATGGATCACCCCACATTGGATCAGGATAAATCCCTCAGGGGAAAAAAAATGTTCAAAGAGAACTTGATTCTGTGGGATATTTTTTTCTTTAAGTAAGTAGGCATTTCTATCATTCTGTTCTCATGACACAATATTATTTCCCAATGCAAATACATTTCCTTGGCAATTTAAAGTAAAAGGGTTTACTTGTAAAAGTATTTCAGGAAATGCAACAGACTGCACAAATTGGATTCACTTGCAATCTTAAATTTATGTTTTCTTTGTTTTGAATTCCCAATCAAACTTTTCCAATTCAGATAACTCAGTATGTCCTGATTCAACAAATTATGCTTTATCTCAAGCAAGGCTCCTTTTCCATTGCTTTCAAGCTTCCTTTCCTGTCTCTTAGAAAGACGCCTTCCAACATTGCTAAGATGAAAATGCAGATACTGGGGTCCTTTTGTAATGCCATGTTCTCCCTGCAAGGATTGTTGCTAGAAAGCCGCTCACACCTCCCCCACCCTGATGCATTGATGAAAGATCTTCTCAAGCTACTATATATTAATTAAACAGACAAGAATTTACTTTAAAACAACAACAACAACAACAACAACCCTTAAGGACATTGAATAGAATGTTTAATACAGTAATACCTTGGATTGCAAGTAACTTGGTCTGAGAGCGTTTTGCAAGACAAGCAAATTTTTTTTTAAAATTTTTGACTTGATAAACAAGCGACGTCTTGCAAGACAATGTAACCGCTCGCCTCGAGCGGGCGTAGTGGGCTGAAATCGGCCCCGCTCACGCCCGCCAGAGACTCGCTTTGACATAAGAGTGTTTTGGATTACAAACACGTTTCCGGAACGAATTATGCTCTCAATCCAAGGCATTACTGTATCACAAAATGGATCTGCTTGCACTTATTATAGAATAGCCACAATTCAAACACATTCCATTTACGATGCTGATAGGCGGCTGTAGGGGTGGAAGGGAAGCTGTGTGTGGCATTCTGTGTTCATGTGAGAATATTTCCATGCATCTTCTCCACACTATGATATGTTCTAGAGACCAAGCATCTTCCTCAAAGGCAAAGTAGGGGAAAAATAGGGAGAGTGTTTTTCCAAGAAGAGGTGCCAACTAATAGGGACTGTCCATGGTAAATAGTAGGAGCATATAGGGAGAGCAAAAGCTCCCCCCCCCCCAAAATACCCTCTTTTCCCCTTGTAAACAAACATGTAACCCTTACGAAATCAGTTATTGGGATAGCTCTGAATTCAGTTGTATCTCAATTCAGGTAATCCCACATTTAGTGGTTCTGTTTAAGTGGATTGTACTGGACCTGGACCTGGACCTGGACTGAAGATTGTCATTAGCCTTGTTCAGGCATTATGCCTGAACTGGACATCTGTCCTGCTCCCTGTCACTGCCCTCCCTATTCCTACAAAATGGGAAACCCCACAAAAGATGCCAAAAAAGCAAGAAGCAATGTGATAAGCAAAAGAGGTGTTTTATTCTGCAAAACTAAACAGTTCCAAAATAAACTGTGCTACATATATCAGGAGACTAGAGTTTGAAAGCAAGCATTAATTATTAAATCCTGTCCATCTGAATTTCCCTGAAGAGATCTACATGTGGTCCAAAATGCATTGCAACTGCTTATTTTTGTGGAATAAAACACCTCTTTTGATTACTTCTTCCTATTGCTTCTTCCCCTTTGGTCTCCCTATTCCTAATATTGCCACACTGAAAAGCAAGATCTAAAGTAGTCTACTTGTGTTCATTTGAAAGTGAATGTGAATAGAACCTTCCACACAACTGGGAACCCTGAGGAAATAAATATGAGTAGAAACCTCTTTCAGACCTTGCTGTTTAGTTTGGAACAGGGAGGTCAGGGCTCGTGTGTGGTGGGGTGTTGAGGGCAGGGCCGGTGCACTGGACTTGTGTCATCTACACGGGTTCATATTTCCTGTTTTGGCATAATGCTTCAACAGGGTTGTGGTGTGTGTGTGTGTCTGTGTGTACAGGACCGGTGCAGGGCAGTTTGGCGCCCCAGGCGAAATAATATTTAGTGCCCCCCCCCTCTCCAAAGCAGCAAAAAAAAACCCCTGCGCTGCCACCACCAACCTACCTTCCCTCCCGCCCTGGCTGCGGCGGCTGCTGCTGCTGCTGCCTCCTCCTCTGCCTCCTCCGCCTCCTCCTCCTTCTCCTGAAGTGACGCGACGCGACGGGACCCCCGCGCTGTTTTTTGCCAGGGAAACCATGGCAACAGGGCTGTTTAAGCCCTGTTGCCATGGTTCCTCCCGCCAAAACAATGCGGGCGGGGCTCCGGAAGCGACGCAACGCGGAGAAGGTAGGTGACGGGGGGGTTGGGGGGGTGGCGATGGCGGGAGGAGGCGCAGCGGCAGCGACCGGGAGGGACGGGGGGAGGCGCAGCGGCGAGCGAGCGGGCGGGCGGGCGGGGGGAGGCGCGGCGGCGGCGGGAGGGTGGGGAGGCGGAGGCTTGGCGTGGGCGGCGCAGCAGCAGCGAAGAGGAGCACAGCGTTTCCACGCCCTCTTCAGCTGCACGCCCTAGGCAACCGCCTAGTTTGCCTAGCGGTAGCGCCGGCCCTGTGTGTGTATTTGCAACCATGTCCTTATTTTTATTTTGATAAATTAAAAACCAAAACCAAGCAATTACTCCACCGCATTAGTTTTCTGTCATATATCATAGAATCATAGAAAAGTAGAGTTGGAAGTGGCCTACAAGGCCATCGAGTCCAACCCCCTGCTCAATGTAGGAATCCAGGTCAAAGCATCCCTGACAGATGGCTGTCCAGCTTCACCTTGAATGCCTCCAGAGTTCCATATGTTCCATATGTTAGAGTGGAAGTTGTTTTTGCTGTTTTACTGCAGAGCACTATTACATATTTATGGTTAGATCTATCTCTGTCTATCCATCTATCTCTGTTTGTTGGGCACAGTTACTAAGGTGTTACCGTCAAATCTGAACACCTACCTCTACATCCTTATTTAGAAGTGTCAACAGTGATAAAGTATCCTGCCTTTTTCCCAGTACTGGAACTCAAGGCGGCTTTACAACATTAAAACTTGTACAATTAAAACATATAAATAGAAATATACAAAAGTTAAAAATATAATTAAATCATCTATAATATTAAAATTATATAAAATATGAAAATTAAAACAGCAATAACAATATAAACAACAGTGCTAACCCATCACATTCTCACAGGTCTGGACTATTCCCAGGCCTGCCTGCCTGAACAAAAAAGTTTTTGCCTGCCTCCAGAAACATAACAAGGAGGGTGCCACTCTAGCCTCCCTGGGAAGTGTTGGGGCAGCCACCAAGAAAGCCCTCTGCCATGTTCTTGCCAGGCATGCCTGAAATGGTGGCAGAACCAAGAGAAGGGCCTCCCCTGAAGATCTCAGGGTACGGGCAGGCTCATAAGGGAGAATACAGTCTTTCAGATAACCTGGACCCAAGTCATATAGGGCTTTATAAGTTTTAATGATTAACTGAGAGTTGCATATCAGTCATGGGTTACAGGAGACATGTGTGCCTCAAAGCAAAGCCCCTGCCTAAATGATAGAAAATATTAACTTGACAGGACGAGGTTGTGTCAAGTTAGCAGGTGGGCTGCTAGAATCTCGGGAATTGGTGGAAACATTGGGGGCACTGGTACCTATGGGGGGAGACACTCAAAACCCTGACAATCTCACTGTGAAGGGGGGGAAGGCACCTACCCCCCACTCAGGGCCGGCGCTACCGCTAGGCAAACTAGGCGGTTGCCTAGGGCGCGTGGCTGAAGAGGGCGCAGAAACGCTGCGCTCCTCTTCGCTGCCGCCGCGCCGCCCCCGCCAGGCCTCCGCCTCCCCGCCCACCACCGCGCCTCCCCACCCGCCGCCGCCGCTGCTGTGCCTCCCCCCACCGCCGCACCTCCCCTCCCCCTCCCGCCGCCGCGCCTCCCCCCGCCTGCCTCCGCGCCTCCCCCTGCCCACCGCCGCCACCCCCGACCCCCCCACCTACCTTCGTGCCACTTCCGGAGCCCCGCCCGCGTTGATTTGGCAGGAGGAACCAGGGCAACAGGGCTTAAACAGCCCTGTTGCCCTGGTTTCCCCGGCAAAAAACAGAGTGCGGGGGTTCCTCCTCCTCGGAGGAGGCGGCAGCCAGGGCGGGGGGAAGGTAGGTTGGTGGTGGTGGTGGCGGTGCGGGGGGTTTTTGCAGAGCAGGGCTGCTTTGCTCCGGGCCCCCCCCACGGCACGAGAGGGGGGGCGCTAAATATCATTTCGCCTAGGGCGCCAAACTGCCCTGCACCGGTCCTGCCCCCACTCATGAGTAAAGATCACTCACGGCTTTCTTTTCCTTTGACAGCTTTCCTTTTGACAGCTATCAGAGGAAAACAAAGTGAAAAAAAAAAACCTATTTGGAGCTTCTCTGGGTCAATGTCCAGGGTTGGTACCTGCTGCCCTTTGGCAGCAGGTATACCCCAGGACATTGCCCAGGCAAGGCTTCCTGTTTCAGACCCACAGAAGTGCACACCTCTGCACTTGCACAAGTCTAACTAGAAAAAAACAATGAAAAATTATGAAAAAATGCACATATTTGGAGCACAATTTTTTTCTTTTTTAAAAAAAGGGTTGGCCAGCCAGTGACAGCCCCTCCAAAGTGCTGCATGGGCACTTCAGAGGGGCTGTCACTGGCTGTCAGTTTGGAGATCGTTGTTTGCAATTTCCCCGCCACTCCAAGAAAAGGTAAACAGGAAAAAAGCCAGTGAGCCAAAACATGGCTTGTGATTGTGGTGGGGAGAATCCCCTGGGATATCAGTTGGAGGACCAAGGGGAAAGGAGGGGGAGAACAACCCACAGTGAGCCCAATCATCTGTCAGGCGCTCCGTGGGTTGTTCGTGAAACAATCAACCCACTGTGGCTTATTGCCAGGGTGGGTTATCGTGACACGTTCCTGTTCCCAGTAGTCTGCTCCTCACTCCAAAATGCTGTTGAAAATAAAATCAAATAAATGGAAATAAAAACATTTTCCTTAAGGAAGCTGAAAACATGTACACCTTTCTGATTGACTTCCCTCCATTCAACTGAACCAAACTGTTTTCATTCTGATGCAAGCAGGACAGGACCTTGTTTTCTACTGAATGCAAATACTGGAGCCATCGCACAGAGAACATAGATTCCTGACATGATCCATTCCTTTCAAAAGAGTATTGAATGCCTTCTTAGAGAATAACCCTGCTGCTGCTCTCCCTTGCCTTGCTACCGACAATAGACACACCTTAACTTGACCTCTTTTGTGATTCTTTTGCTAAGCTTCGTTATGTTTATTTTCCATGACCTCTTGAACACTCCATTGTCTTTACAGTTCTGTCAGCTGAACAGGTCTGCAATGTAATTTGAAGGAAAATGCATGCATAGCTCTATAAAATACACACTTATGATACTTAGCCTGTGGGTAAAAATAAAAAGAAATGCTATAAACAGAAGGACAATAATCACTTAAGAGAAACAGAGATTGATCTAGGAGAGACAAACCTTAACTGTGCAGCCTGCAGGGAGATCCAGATTACCACAAGGAGGCCAATTCACCAGCGACAGGGAGAGGTAAATGTGTGAGGGAGGGTCTTCAGGGCTGGAAAAGCATCTCCCAAATACTGGCGTCCCTATATTATATTATGTGTGAGACTGTGGTGAAGAGCAGTGTTTCATAGATTTCATAATAGAGTTGGAAGGAGCCTACAAGGCTATCGAGTCCAAACCCTGCTGAATGCAGGAAACTAGAGGAGGGGTCTCCCATCCAAGTAATAACCAGGCCTGACCCTGCTTAGCTTTCCATGCTCAGACAAGCTGAGCCAGCGTAAGCCACAGGCCTGTATATAATGGCAATGCACAGGCCTCTCCCAAGTTGAATCTACCCAGACACTATGATCAACATCTGAGGCCTTCCTCCAAGTGTCACCACTGAGGGAGAATTGGAGGGTGGCAACAAGGGAGAGGGCCTTCTCAGTGGTGGCCCCCCGATTATGGAATGATCTCCCTACTGAGGGCCACCTGGCACCAACGTTGTCATCTTTTCGGCGCCAGGTTAAGACCACCCTCTACTCCCAGGAATTTAATGGCATATGATGGGGCATTTATGTCAGCTGTCTTTTTAGCATGTCAAGTATTTATTTATTTTTATTGAAATGGTTTTTAGCTACTTATGTAGTTTTAAATTTTGTATATTGAAATTTTATGTTATATTTTATTGTCTGTATTTGTGGTTTGTAATTTTATGAATTGTGAATGTGAACCACCCAGAGCGCTTCGCAGCAACAACAATAACAACAACAACAATGCACAAAGCTTCAAATAAGACTCCGTTGCATAGAGTAGGCTCTTTTGGTTCTTAGATTTGAACATTCATAACCATACCTGATCATAAAATAGTTCCGAACAGGGATGGGCAGCCTCAGGCTTGGAGTCCCAATCCAGCCCTCCTGGGCTCCCTTCCCCTGGCCCCGCCCACTTTTCTCCAACCACCAATTATTTGGTGGTTTCCTAGCTTTTGTGCTGCTTCCCCCCCCCCCATACTAAAAGGTTGAAATGCCTCTCCTAAGGCATAGTTACTGAGAGTCAAAATTTTAAAATACAATATGCTGGATTTTTTGGGGGGGCACCCCTTTTGCCTTTTGCCTGGCCCCCTTTGCCTCTGGCCTCACCCACTACTGGAATGTGGCCCCCGAGAGCTTCTCCAGCACTGAATGTGGCCCTACGGCTGAAAGAGGTTCCCCATCCCTGGCTCAGAACCATCTCCCCACCACTGCACACTGCACACTGCCCACCCCCCGCCTTTGCACACAGATGCTTATAGCAAACTACTGTTATCTTGGGGATTGCATCGCTCACAACCTTGATTAAGATGGCTAATGTATATAAGGAGACATGGCAGCACAAGGACAGCAAGGGACAGTGGGCAGAGCCAGGGGGCTACTATTTCGCTCTGTTGTATGAACCCGTGAAAGGGAACAAGTGGTGCATGTGGGACTTGCCCCTTTCATGTGCTTGAGCAATTCTCAGGTTGTGGAGGGAAGCTTTTTCAATGGCAGCCAGGAATGTATATCTAGGCCTCGAGAGTGCAAGCTGTATGTATAATATCACATCCCAAAATTGATTGTGGGGTTAATGGTTCTCTGGTCTTATTTAAACATAAGTAAACCAGGGAGCACAGTGCACTGCTGTATTCTGGGGAACTGGCTTATTTCAGCCTCCATCTATCATGTTTGACATTCACAAACACATTGAATTTTTTTCTGCTTTCATGCTTCTCACACAGATTACATTTAAATAGAATATTTCCTTCATTCTTGCTGGGTAATAGACAGAAGGTACAGCTCTAGGAGCTCACAAAGCACAATTCTATGCATGTTTACTTGGAAGTAAATGCTGTGCTTAATGGGGCTTACTCCACAGTAAATATGTCTAGGATTACAACTCCCGTCTCACAAAAGGAGTCCTTAGTTCAGGGATGTTGAAGAGTCCTTGGTTTTGAGTCACGAGTCAAGTCACGAGTCTTTGGACCCAAGTCTCGAGTCCGAGTCCTTGGTCCAAAATCGTGACTCACGAGTCACTCCCAAAGCTGACTCCACCACGAGTCCCTCTTAAAATCAATGGGTTTTTTTCCCAACAAAATAAGACTATTTCAGATGTGTGGCTTAAATAAACTCTAGGCACAAGTGTGCCTTTTTATTTCAAAACTCTGCAACTGATTTTGGCAAGAACAGACCAGGCAGACAAACCCAAAATAACCAGACAGGCAGAGGAGGCAGGGAACCCCAAAACAGGCAAGCAGAGGTGTTTGTCTTGGACAATTCAAACTGTGGAATTGGTTAAGAAGAGACTAGGCAGGCAGAGGAGGCTGGGAACCCCAAACAGGCAGGCAGAGGCAGCCAAAGCCAAAATGTCTGAAAGGTTGCATTTTAGGGAAAAGATTTTAAAAAATAAACTTGCTGTACTTCCTAAAACCTATCCATGTTGCATTTGAGGAACACGATTTTGGAACATGAGTCCTTGGTCTCGAGTCCCGAGTCGAGTCTCGAGTCCCATTAAAAATATTGGGACTTGAGTCAGAGGGGGGACTCAGTCTGACTCACGAGTCGAGTCCTGGAGTCCGAGTCCCCATCCCTGCCTTAGTTAAACAAGGGAAAGAGTTGTCACCTTACATCATGAACTAAGATAATGGAAAGAACTGTAGACTATACGCACAGAAAGAGCATTCTCTGATTGAAATGTGTGAATATGGTTGGATGACTGTGCTATTGGCCCATATTAGATGGTGTTTATGACATTATGGTGCAAGCAGGACAACATTGCCTCAGGAGCATTGCCTCAGGAGCTTGGTAGATGAAACCAACCTTGAATTGGAGAGATACAGAGCATTAGCTTGTATATTGACCTTAGTGAAAACTACAGGGCCACTGAAGAAGGCCTTTGGGCCGAAACGCGTTTGGCTTCTACACACAAGTAAAGAAAGCTTATATGCTGTGAGGACATTCTCTGGAAGCACCAAACAAAAAAAACTTTGGCACTAACAATATTTCATCTAGAGAGAGAGGTCCTCAAGTCTGAAAGGACATTTGTATCATCTTCAGCCCTTAAGACGTTGTATTTTACAGGTCTACATAATTGTTTCTGTCTTATACATGTTTTATATATATATATTTTTAAAAAACATTTCTGGAAATTTTTATATTACATTATAAAATTTAATCTATTTTACTATATTTTATGGTTATTTTTTATATATACAAATTCTTGACTTTTAAGTTCTATGCTTTGTGTTTGTCAGGATTTTAAACATAGTCCCTTGTTGTATGTTTCTGCAAGCAGGACAACCTCATATAATGGGTAAGGAGCATAGTTCAGTGCTCATGCTTTACATGCAGAACATCCCAGTGTCAGTTGCTGTCATCTTCCAGTTAATAGGGTGGCCAGGTGTCCTGCTTTACAGTCCTCTATTTTGTAGAGCTGGCAGAGGACAGTCCTCTGTTTGAAGAGGTTTCTAGTCCGAGTCTGGTTTACAGTCAAAGAACCCTAAGGAGGGAGAGCAGCAGCAGGGGCCCTGAAGTTGCCCACCAACCATTAGCACCTGGAGAGTAGACTGAGCAATCACACAGGTCACCTAGTCAGTCTTCACCTAGGGATGTATGAGAGATTCATTTCAGTTTATTTTTTTATTAGGATTTACCCAGTTCCCACCTTCTGGACTGAACACGGACTTGGATGCAAAGTGCGATCAAGGTTTGTATATTTTCAAGCTTGCAATGTGATTCGCAAAAAAACCAAGGTGTTTGACAACATCAATACTTTTGAAAAATGCACACAGATATGATTTAATCAATGGGAGAAGAATGTGTACACTTCAAAGATGTATACATTTGGAAAAATGCATGAAAATACACATGGATTTTCATGCAAAAAGAAAGAAACAAAGCTTGCAATCTGATACAGACTCAAGTTGAAACGAGCTTCAGGATGGAATTCAGAGAACTTTGGCAAGCTCGAGTTTTGATGATTTGCACATCCCTAAAAAAATGTATTGTATTTGTATTTAAATTAGAATTATTATTTCTAGATCTGTACCTATACATATAAATTTGCATGTGCAAATTTTCTTTTTCTCCTTTTCTGGTGATGCATTTCCCCTTTTTGGGGGTGATGCCTAAGTGGCCACCCTGCCAGTTAAAATCATCAGGTAGTAGATGGTGGGAAGGCCTCCACCTGAGACCCTAGAGAGCTCTGAACCTTGGAGTTAAAATCAGAGTAGACCAGCCTAGTGCCCTCCCGATGTTTTGGACCACCTTCCATCATCCCTAGCCAGCATGGCCAATGGTCAGGAACACTGGATGCCATAATCCAAAACATCTGGTGCGTGCCAGGTTGGGGGAGGCTGCAGAAGACAATCCTGGGCTAGATAAACAAATATTCTGATCTAGTATTAGGCATCTTATACTAGACAGTTCCACCCTTCAAGGTGGAATTAAAATAATTTTAAATTAAAAATAAATTAATAAATCCTATGTTCCATTTTATTTTCTGATAAAATAATCTTTTTAAGATTTTGATTTTTTTAAAATATATTCCTTTAAGGCAGAGTGTTCCCCTACTTCTACCACATGAGCTCATGGAGTCATTTATAAATAAAGGGATGATATAGCAAAACTACCCTTCTTCCACAATAATGTATTTTCAGTAAATACATAATTTCCTTTCCATTTCCATTTCCTTTGTGTGTGTGTGTGGGGGGGGGTCCCTTCAGATGCTGTGTGTTTCTTCTCTCCTGCACTGGACTGCACAGCTCCTGATTGCCCTTTTCATAGATTTCATAGATCATAGAGTTGGAAGGAGCCTAAAAGGCTATCGAGTCCAACCCCCTGCTCAATGCAGGAAACTAGAGGAGGGGGGTCTCCCATCCAAGTGATAACCAGGCCTGTCCCTGCTTAGCTTTCCACACTCAGACAAGCGGAGCCAGCGTAAGCCACAGGAATAAAGGGCCTTCTATTTGTGAAAAGGCAACTAAACCCCTCCCTCATGTAGACCTACACAACATGTCATTTCTCCACAACTCCCTCTATGAGTGGAGAGAAACAGAAATTCAGAGTGGGAAAGAAAGAGCAAGGCTAGGGGCTATGAAGGGAGAGAAATAAGAAGGCTAGGATCAGGGAAGGGAGAGAAATAGCTTTGAAAGGGGTTGAGTGGAGAGAAATAGTGAGACTAGAGGCTGTGGGTGGAGAGAGAGAGAGAGATCAAAAGGGAAAGGTCTCTGTGGACAAAGAAGGACTGGGTGGAGCCAGGAAGCAACTCTTTTCTTCTCTTCTTGCCTGCTGAATAGCTGATCAGTGGCATGTTCAGGAACAGGAAGGAAAACTTGGTGCCCTAATGTTTTTCAAGGTTTTTTTTTTTAAATTAAAAATAAATTTTTGAATGGGGCAGGGAGTGGAAAGCTTTGCGACTGCGAGCACCATTGGAGGTTCCCGCGGACACCATGGTGCCTGCAGGTGCTGTGTTGGGGACGCCTGTGGTATGGTGTGTCTTGTCAGGTACTTGACAGCTCTCCTATTTTTGAAGGCTCAGGCAAGCAGTAGGCTTATACCAGCCTATTTGTACAGTCATGCCTTGGATTGAGAGCATAATTCATTCCGGAAACGTACTTGTAACCCAAAACACTCTTATATCAAAACGAAATCCCCCCCAAAAAATTTGTACAGAGATTTTTAATTTAAGCCGTACTACAGTACTTGTATTGCAAGACGTCGCTTGTATATCAAGTAAAAAAATAAATAAATAAATATTTTAAAAATTTGCTTGTCTTGCAAAACACTCTCAAACCAAGTTACTTGCAATCCAAGGTATTACTGTAGTTGTTAGGCTATGTTTAGCTTGGTAGTATGCAAGTGGACCTGCCATGACACATGGGTGGCCAACCTGCAGCATTAGTGCTACAAATCGCACAGTTACAGTACAATCCTATGCATGTCTACTCAAAACTAAGCCGCACTGAGTTCAATCAGGCTCATTCCCAGGTTAGGGTGTATAGGATTTCAGCCTGTGTGTGTGTGTGTGTGTGTGTGTGTGTGTAATGCTTGGATAAAAGTGGAAGGGCAGGGCCTATAATCTTGTCTGTCTCTCTGTGTCTTTCTCCCTCTTATAATGTGCTACTGTCTTTTCTCCTGCGCAGTAGACAAGATGCAAAGCAGCAAAACCATCCCAAAGCATAGGGAGCCACTTATGATGGGAAGAATAGCTGCTTCTCCAAGTGCCAGTCAGTGCCCCAGCTTTGAGCATCATGCATCACACGAAACAGAACTTGGCCTAAACTGGGGGAGCAGCTGACCAGATCCCAGTGTTGTTTCACTCTTATTGCCAGTCCTGCCCAAAGAGATCAAAGGGGGAGGAGGAGAACATTGCTGCTGGGTCAGCGGTGTCTAGCGCTATCTCAGAGATAACATCAGGGATTCCTCCAAAGGGTGGGGCTTGAAGGCCAAGCCCTGGCCCTGGAGGAACCCAAAGAGGTTCTGTGAGCTTGATGCAGAACTTCCATAAGCTGGAATAGCTTTGTGGACCAGAGGTTCCAAATCCTTGCTTCAGGGACAGTTGCCAAAAAAGAAAAGAAAAAAGAAATGGAAGGAAGGGAGGGAGGAATGTCATTCTCCCTTCCACCATCAACCTTTATTCCCTTTGCAGCTGGATGCCTTTGCTGAATAGACAGCTTTTATGCATGTCTCCTTCCTCTTTGTGCCCCAAACTACTATGCTCTGCACCTCACTCTGCCATGGCATTGCTCCTCCCCCAGGTACCAGATTTTTCATTTTAAAAGTTGACAGCCCTAGACACCGCTGACCCAGCTTCAATGCTCTCCTCCTCCCCCTTTTATTTCTTTAGGCAGGGTTGGCAATAGGAGTTGGCATCACTGGGCACCTGCTGAGATCCCTGCCTCAGCAGGTGGGCCGCTGCCAATCCCTGGAACAACTCCTCCTCCTCCTCCTCCTCCTCCTCCTCCTCGCTGTGGTAGCTTTTTCACCCATCCTTGCAATGAGCAATTTCAGGAGTGAGGGGAAAGAGCAGCAGCCTCCACTCATCTTCTCAATCTCACCCTCTCGCTCTGCTGGTCCACGCGGATTGGGGACAGAAAAAGAAGGCGAGCATGTGGGCAGCATTGGCACTGGCAAATAGGAGGAATGTCCACTGTTGCCCAAGGATCCCCAAAAGTGGAAGCCAGCACATTCTTCCTGATAGGATTTGAGTACAACTGGCACCAGATTGGGGACAAACAGTCTGAATAAAGTGCTAAGACAAAAAGAAAGTGAGCCAGCAGGGTTTTGTTTAAAACAAACAAAAAATCACCTGAACAGAATCTAATTGTTTATTTCCTTTCCCTTCATTCCAGCTTTTGCATAGAGGGTGTAAAATGCCACCATACAAAACTAGCAGCATTTTACTGTATCCTTGACTCCCAGCTGTAAGCTGACACTGACACATGGGCAGCAAGGTAGCAGAGAATGGGTTCTCAAAGATAAATTACATCACATCCTCAGTCCATATGCCCTTTGCATCACAGCTAAAATTAAGTCCAAAGACTTTCTTGGCATTCATGCTTGCTTACATTTATCTTACTTCCTGCAAATTTAGCTTGAAGGATCTGAATACCTTGGTATGTTAATATATTACCTAAAGGCATTCAGCCCTCGGCTATAATTTGACTTTTTAAATGTATATTTCTTCATTCTGGGGCTATTTGAAACTACTCATACAGGCACTTATGAATAGAAAAGATATATAATGGGATACACTGAGAAAAAAAATGCTTAGCAAAACATGAAATCTGAGAACAATTAAAACCAAGCCAATGGCAGAGCCAGCAAGATGGCTCACCAACAGGAAGATAACTGTGTTGCCACTGCAGCTCTGTTTTCTCTCCCCACAAATTATTTTTTTTAACTTTCTGATAAAAAAAAATATAAACATTGTTATGCTGCGTATAACTTAATACGACTAATCTTCTGACTTGTAGAGCAAAACATTAATATCATCTTGCCCCAGTGAAGGGAAAGTCGAGAGGCCATCAGGAGAAGAAAGCAAAATGAGATGAAGAACAGGCTAGTCAGAATAGAATGGACATGGGCACATATCTTTACACTTGCACAGATCAAGAGACAAAGTTTTGTTAGAATGCTCTCATAAACATTGCTAGGGGCTTCTCATTGAGAGGGTCTGTCCACCACTACTGATCTTCTTCTGCAATGTGCAAGCCACAGAGGACAGTCAGATGTGTTCTAATTTTAAAGCATGAGTGTGTACCCCAGAACATGTCCCAGAATCCTCTTCAACACACAAGAGTCCTATGGGTCTTCCTGCTGTGCAGGAGTTCTTTGGCAAATAAATCAATGCTGAAGGTGTTTCTAGAAGGTAGAAACTTGAAAATCAGTTTAGTATACCATTGCATATAATAAATACCATTGTGTGTCATGATCAAACACCTGACTGGATATGCTTCCCACTCTTGTCTCTAATATGGTAGGGGAGTGAGATGAAATGGGTGAAATGGGTGGAATATAGTATAAATGGGGCTGGCTCAAATTGACAATGATAATTTCAAAGCTGTTTCATTCCACTCAAAACAATTATCTCTTTCTCTTTAAAATCATTTACTTTGTCTCTCTAAAGTGTTCTCTCTAAAGTGTATACTTTGTCTTTCTAAGTGTTACTAGAAACTTTCCCTTCTCTCCCTGTAGTTAAACATTTAATTGCTTTGCACGCGTAAAGAGTGAAATGAAGAGTCGAGACACATAAATATGGTTTCAAATTAGGGCCACATTTATTAAATAATCAAAGATCTACAAAGGGAAGAAGTGCAGGCATTAATTAAACTGGCCACTGGCCAGTGGAGATATATGGGCGAAAGCATCCAAACCCAAGGGGTGGTGCTGTAACTCGCCATCCCCCAGTTTTACACCACATGGTGCTGAGAGGCCTTCCCAGTGTCACCTCCCCATGGTGCCGCGCAACACCGATGTGGGTGAGAAGGGTTGGCTTCAGAGGCGGTCCTTATCTCCCACAGACTAAGCCGTACAACTCAGCAACATGGAGCCTTGGGTTGCCACTAATCACCTAAAAGGTGCCATTGGATGATCACCGAACCCTACCCCACTGCCTATTTCCCGCACTTACTGAATTGAGTCAATCAGAATAGAACACCCAAAATAACAAGCCCCTACCCTGACTCGTAGTGTAGAGTAGGCAAAACACACACATTGTCCTCGGGCCAATTGAGGCAATGAGCCAAAATTCCTACTCAGCCTCCAAATGGGTGACCAGAGGAGCTTACACTGGTAACAGGGAGGGAGGGAGGGAGGGAGGCACTAAAGGAAAGAGGCTGAGGGCGAGGCAACCAGTCCTAAATATTGTCCTTGGTGCCCCGCCCTCCTTGAGCCTGATAGGTGGGTGAGAATCACCCCATACTGGTCTCACTCTTCAACCACCCCCACGCCCAAATTTCCCCCACCCACAGCTCTGTGTGGTTGGGGGAAGAGAAATCTTGTTATAATTTATCAATACTTCATTTTCTAGTGAAAATTTCTGATTTAGTGTCTGTTACTCTTTTGAGTACCTTGCATGGGCATTCTGCTGCCTTGACTAAATAGTCTAGAGCAGGGCTCTCCAACCTTGGGTCTCCAGATGTTGCTGGCCTACAGCTCCCAGCATACCCAGCCAGCATGGCTAATGGCAAGGGATTCTGGGAGCTGTATTCCAGCAACATCTGGGAACCCAAGGTTAGAGAGCCCTGCTCTAGATGCTTGGCTTCTTGTGTTTTGATTAAAATGTACAATTCAGAGCTAGCTTTACTGGATAGATCACAGTGCTCCAGATATCATCGGGTGGATCCTTCCTCCAGCTGTTTGTGTTATTCAAGAGGTACAGTGTTAAATACCCCTCCAAAGAAAGGACAGTGATTAAAGCAGGCTTCTTAAAAGGTGAAATAATTGAAGCACACTTGTTAGAAATATTAAGTCACAGTTTGCCATTGTGAGGGATTGAGGCCAACACAGGATTGGGTTTGTTGAGGCCTACACAGGCTTCAGTTTGTTGAAGCCTGAAGGCCCAAACACTTGGATGGGAGGGGGAGTTTGAGAGTTTTAAGTTACCCAATAGAAGTTAAGAATTAGATATCTTATTCAAGGTCACATGGTCATAACCTTCCAGTCCTGGAAAGACTATATATGTGGGGTGTGGTCAGCTAGCAGTTAGTGTGTGCTGGGAGAGAGCTAGAAGCAGAGAACCAGCAGAGAGAGACCAGCAGAGAGAGAAAGAGAATCTAGTTGCATAAGAAATAGGTAGTCTGAAGTTATACTAGAGAACGATGGATTGTTTGTTTGTTTGTTTTATTTTATCATACTTGCTTTTGGATTATAACCACTCCATTAAGTAAAAACCCTAATATTATAAGTAAAGTGCTGTTGTTTACCCTGAAAGTTTGGAGTGACTTATTCACCACGTCTAGAGCCTACACCCATGTTACTGGAAGCAGGCAAAGGACTTGATAACCTAGAGAGGGAGAGACTTTGGGAAGAGGCAGAGATCTCCCAAAGGCAGATCAAGGGGTCCCTGCAGTAGCGGAACCTTGACAGATGGTGTCAGAGGTGGGATCCTGAACAGTGAGTGTAAGCACTCCAAACAGAAAGTGGGTTTTTTGCTAATAGAGCTGGCAAAAGCAGTGTGTGTGTTAGCTTCAGGACTGCGGAATAGGGACCCAGTGAGGCTAGTAAAATGAGCCAGTATCTCTCCATGAATAAAACTGCCCTGATAGAGCAGTGTAAAAAGGACAATTTGCCATGGGAGGAGAAAACAGCAGAGGAACTGAAAGTTATGCTGATCTCCCAGGCGGCAATAGGAGGAGCTGCACCCTCTAGCCCTAGTGTAACAGGACCCCAAACAAAAGAATGGGAGCTCCGTGAACAGGAACTGCGGCTAGTGGCAAAACAGAAGGAAGAAGAGACCCGATTACAGTGGGAGAGGCTTCGTCAGCAGGAAGAACAACGCAAACACGAGGAAAAGGCGCGGCAGGAGCAACTTAAAGCTCAAGAGGAACAACGCAGACATGAGGAAAAGCTGCACCAGGAGAAACTGCAAGCCCAAGAGGAACAACGCAGACACGAGGAAAAGGCGCGGCAAGAGCAATTGCAAGCCCAGAAAGAGCAACTGCAAGCCCAAGAAGAGCAACGCAGACACGATGAAAGGATGATGCAATTGAAACAGGAGCAGCCTGTCAGAGTTACCCCGAAGGACTTCACAGCATACACCCCAGGAGAAGACCCACAAGTGTTCCTGACCACTTTTGAAAGGGCAGCACAGAAGTGGGGATTGCAGGAGGGTGATTACATGAAGTTTGTGCCTAATTTAATCAAAGGGGAGCTGGCAGAGATTTATAATAGCATGCCAGAGGGGGAGGCTGTTTCCTATGCTCAGTTCAAAGAAACTGTGTTTAAAAGGTTCAGGTTAGGCCCTGAGCACTTTAGGAAAAAGTTTAGAGGGTTAACACCTCAACCAGGTAAATCTATGGTAGAGTTTGCAACAAAATTAAAAAACCTGCTATTAAAATGGGTGGATGGGGCAAAAGCTGACAACAGGGAAAAGGTGCTAGAGCTTATGGCCCTGGATCAGTTTTATTTTCGGTTGCCCAGGGAAATAAAACTGAAGGTTAAGGATAAAGATCCTGAAACTGTAAATCAAGCTGCAGAAATGGCTGACAAACTGATTGAAAACCGGGAAGGGTTAGGCCCCAGGATTGAGTCTGAGAAGAAGGGGGGGGGGGAAATGGGAAGCCCCAAGTAAAAAGGAGTTCAAAAAACCTCCTTTTGATCCTTCTCACCCCAGAGACCGTGCCTGCTATTCGTGTGGTCAGACAGGCCACATCAAGAGTAGCTGCCCCAAGTTACAAGCAATAACACCAGCTAACCCAGGTAGTCCTAAACCCGAACAAACCAAGCCACAAGGTGTAGCAAGCGTAAAAAAACCTTATAATTGTGGATTTGTGATCACCAACAGGGAAGAGGTTAATAATCAGTTTAAAGAACCTGTATTTGTAAAGGATAAGACCATTATGGCAATGTTGGATTCTGGAGCTGATGTTTCTCTGATCCGAGCAGATTTGGTGAGACCTGAAGATTTGGTACCAGGAATGTCTATTGAGATTCAGGGTGTGAATGGTCCCTCTTTTGAAGTCCCAGTAGCAAGGTTATCCATAGAATGGAGGGGATGGAGGGGTCTGTATGAAGTTGGGGTGATGGAACCTCCAACCCAATTTGCCCCTATCATTGTGGGAAGGGATATAATGGGACCAGAAGCTCAAATATGTGTGGTAACCCGCAAGCAAAAGGAAAGGGAGGAACTTTCAAGACAGGACCAGGTAAAAGCTGATGGGGTAAAAGAAAAGGTACTAGAGGTACAACCCACAGTGATTCCGGAAGGTCCAAAACCAACCCCAGACCCTCCCCAAACCGAAACAACAGAACAAGCCTCCATGCAACCTGTAGACCTGAAAGCCAGTGAAACAACCGAGGCAGGTGGTTCTGTAGAGGAAAAGGCGCTAGAGACCCCTTTTCCTGATTTAAGAGGAGTAGAGGAATTCAAGCAGGGAGTCCTCAGTGATTCTAGTTTGGAGCCTCTGAAAAGAGTTGTTCTCCCTCAAGAGAAACCCTTCTCTGAGGAAAGAAGGGAGCAGATTATTTGGGAGAAAGGATTGCTGTATAGGCTGTGGTTACCAAAAACCCAAGAGTTAACCTGGGAACCCCTAAAGCAACTGGTAGTACCTAACCAATTCCGGCTAAGGTTGCTAGAACTAGCCCATGACGTGCCATGCGCAGGGCACTTGGGGAAAAACAAGACTAAACAAAGGCTCATGGCAAACTTCTTTTGGCCTGGAATTGCTAAGCAAATAGCAGAGTACTGCAGGTCTTGTGAAACCTGTCAGCGTGTGGGGAAGGCAGGGCATCACAGTAAAGCCCCTTTGCAGCCTCTGCCTATTATAGGAGAAGCTTTCTTTAGGGTGGGCATGGATATTGTAGGGCCTTTCACTAAACCCACCCGCAAGGGAAAAAAAGTACATCCTCACAGTGGTGGATTTTGCCACAAGATACCCGGAAGCTGTAGCACTAGCCTCTATAGATGCTCCATCTGTAGCTGAGGCTTTGCTAACTATATTTTGCAGAACTGGATTTCCTTCTGAAATCTTGACAGATTGTGGGTCAAATTTCCTCTCCGAGATAATGGAGTGTCTGTGGAAGTGTTGTGGGGTAAAACACTTGAAAACCACTCCTTATCACCCACAATGCAATGGGAATAGGCCTGTGGCTCATGCTGGCTCAGCTTGTCTGAGTGTGGAAAGCTAAGCAGGGTCAGGCCTGGTTATTACTTGGATGGGAGACCCCTCCTCTAGTTTCCTGCATTGAGCAGGGGGTTGGACTCGATAGCCTTGTAGGCTCCTTCCAACTCTATGATCTATGAATCTATGAATGGTGGAAAGATTTAACGCCACACTCAAAGGAATGATTAGAACTTATGTAAACACACACCCAAATGACTGGGATGATAAACTGCAACACCTACTTTTTGCCTACAGGGAAGTTCCACAGGAATCAACTGGATTCTCACCTTTTGAGCTGTTGTATGGCAGAAGAGTGAGAGGCCCTCTTGATCTCCTGAGGGAAAACTGGGAAGGTAAACTCGTAGAAAACAAAACCTCTGTGGTGGATTATGTGTTAAAACTTAGACAAACCCTAGATACACTCTGTAAACTAGTTCAAGTCAATGTAACCAAAGCCCAAGAGGTGCAAAAGTTCTGGTATGATCAAAAGGCGCGCTCTAGAGTATTTGAGGTAGGGGATCAGGTAATGATATTTCTGTTGGATTATGAATCAAGCATGAGCTTGCTTAAAGGTTTTTTCTTTCAGTAAAACTTAGCAGCCGGCAATTCAGCATTGCAATGCTGAAGGTCTTTGGAACAGGTGTTCCTCGTTCCCATATCTAGATGTCCTTGGCCATCTAGTAGGAGAAAGTGGGTGTTACAATATGACAGTTGCTATGCTGTCATATGCCTGTCTTAATTCCCATTGGCTCTCAAGCACAGCTGGGTGTGTATGTTTGCTGTGCTTGCTTCTTCTTCTTCTTCTTCTTCTTCTTCTTCTTCTTCTTCTTCTTCTTCTTCTTCTTCTTCTTCTTCTAATTTGGATGTATGTTATGTAATGTTCTCAGAACTGACTCTGTCTTTATTTTGTAGTGTAATATTGTTTTATGAAAATAATAAAACAATTAGAATAGGAAAGCTTCTGTTTCCTGATTGCTGCAACAGAGCAGGAGAACTAAAAGTCGGACTGTGGTGGAATTTGCTCTGTTTGCTGGAAGCTAAAGCAAGGTTGCAGTTAGCAGGCACACAGGAACCACAGGACTTTGGGCTGGCATGTAAATGCCAACAATTTCTTCCCCTGTGCAAAGACAAACTTAAGGCTGCTTGGGAAGGCCCCTACACAATCAGAGAGAAAATGGATGATTTAACCAGTGCTTTTTTTCTGGAGAAAAAGGTACCGGAACTCTTGGATTACATTTCCTCGGGAGTAGATGGCGATTAAATTGTAATGCAATTAATAGAAGAAAAGGTGCTGGAACTCAGTTCCTGTGAGTTCCACCAGAAAAAAAGCCCTGGATTTAACCTATGTGGTGGTTAAAGAAAAATCTGAAAAAAGACCAAGGGTAGTACATGTAAATATGATGAAGCCACACTATGAGAGGAGTAGTTTTACAGGTGCAGAAGGTGCCAGAGGTAGTATATTTATGGGACGAGGTTGAAGCTATCAGAACCTGGGACATACCTACAACCAAGAAACAGGTCAGGTCATTCTTGGGATTTGCTGGGTATTACAGGAGATTTGTTCCCCATTTTGGTGAAATTGCTGGACCTTTGACTGATTTAACCAAGAAATGTAAACCTGACAAAATTGTGTGGACTGATGAATGTCAAAGAGCTTTTGATAGACTAAAGGACATTTTAAGCTCAAAGCCTGTGTTAAGAGCAGCTGACTTTGAAAAAACCTTTATTGTAGCTACTGATGCCTCTGAGACTGGCATAGGTGCTGTATTGTTACAAGACTATGACTCTGTTAAACACCCAGTAGCCTACCTGAGTAGGAAGCTCCTACCCAGGGAGAGAAACCTGTCTACGATCCAAAAAGAATGTCTGGCAGTAGTGTGGGCTCTGGACAAGCTCAAGCCTTATGTTTTTGGAAAAGAATTTACTTTATGGACTGATCATCATGCCTTGCAATGGATACAAACAATGCAAAATACCAACTCCAAGCTTCAGAGATGGTCTTGGAAATTGCAGGAATTTCAAATGAACATTGAACATGTGCCTGGGAAGGAGAATGTGATAGCCGATGTTTTGTCTAGGAAATAACCAAAAAACAGTTGCCTTTTGTGTAGGTTAACGTTTCACAATTCTCTTCTGAAAAAGGGAAATTGTTCCACTTGAGAAGAAGGAGGGGAAGATGTGAGGGATTGAGGCCAACACAGGATTGGGTTTGTTGAGGCCTACACAGGCTTCAGTTTGTTGAAGCCTGAAGGCCCAAACACTTGGATGGGAGGGGGAGTTTGAGAGTTTTAAGTTACCCAATTAGATTAAGAATTAGTTAAGAATTAGATATCTTATTCAAGGTCACATGGTCATAACCTTCCAGTCCTGGGAAGACTATATATGTGGGGTGTGGTCAGCTAGCAGTTAGTGTGTGCTGGGAGAGAGCTAGAAGCAGAGAACCAGCAGAGAGAGACCAGCAGAGAGAGAAAGAGAATCTAGTTGCATAAGAAATAGGTAGTCTGAAGTTATACTAGAGAACGTTGGATTGTTTGTTTGTTTTATTTTATCATACTTGCTTTTGGATTATAACAGGGATGGGGACTCGGACTCGAGGACTCGACTCGTGAGTCGGACTGAGTCCCCCCTCTGACTCGACTCGGACTCGAGTCCCAATATTTTTAATGGGACTCGAGACTCGACTCGGGACTCGAGACCAAGGACTCGTCAACATCCCTGCTTGATGCCACCTACAGGTGCTGCCTGGACCCAGTTGCAGTAACAATCCAAGTTTATTTTTAAAATCATTTTCCTAATGCAACTTTTCAAACATTTTGGGTTTGGCTGCCTCTGCCTGCCTGTTTGGGGTTCCCTGCCTCCTCCGCCTGCCTGGTCTCTTCTTAACTAGTTCCACAGTTTGAATTGTCCAAGACAAATGCCTCTGCCTGCCTGCTTTGGGGTTCCCCGCCTCCTCTGCCTGCCTGGCTATTTTGGGTTTGTCTGCCTGGTCTGTTCTTGTCAAAATCAGTGGCAGAGTTTTGAGATAAAAAGGCACACTTGTGCCTAGAATTTATTTAAGCCACACATCTGAAGTAGCCTTATTTTGTTGGGGAAAAACCCCATTGATTTTAATAGGGACTCGTGGAGTCAGCTTTGGGAGTGACTTGGGACTCGGGACTCGTGAGTCACCATTTTGGAGCAAGGACTTGGACTCGGACTCGAGACTCGGGTCCAAAGACTCGTGACTCGACTCGTGACTCGAGACCAAGGACTCTTCAACATCCCTGGATTATAACCACTCTATTAAGTAAAAACCCTAATATTATAAGTAAAGTGCTGTTGTTTACCCTGAAAGTTTGGAGTGACTTATTCACCACGTCTAGAGCCTACACCCACGTTACTGGAAGCAGCCAAAGGACTTGATAACCTAGAGAGGGAGAGACTTTGGGAAGAGGCAGAGATCTCCCAAAGGCAGATCAAGGGGTCCCTGCAGTAGCGGAACCTTGACAGCCATCCCAATGAGTTCAATGGGAATTACTCCCAAGTAAATGTGCTGATGAATCAGCAAAACAAAGTTAGAGTGTGGGCATATCACAAAACCAGTTCTCCTTGAATTACTGGCTCAATTTCTTTTCTTTTTTAAAAATTATTTTGGCTGACCAGCTTTAACGTGTATATATTCGAATACTTGGAAGCTCATGTCACCACTGTCAATTCCTGTATGGTAAGTGAGATATTGACTGTGCTGTGCAGGCCTGCCTATTCATGTAGGATTTTACATATGTTCACCCAAGTCAATGTTACACTCACATGTGGATGTCTAGGGCACAGGTGGGCAGAAGGTAAATCTCCAGATGTTTTGGACTTGAACTCTCACAAACCCCTACTGGCATGGCCAATGGTCAGGAATACTGGGAGCTGAAGTCCAAAACATCTGGAGATTTACCTTCTTCCTACCCCTGGTCTAGGGGGTGTTGGAGGTGAGATGTGTTTGCATGGTGGCTAGGATGAGAAGGCATGATCTCATTCTTACCCCCTATCCTTGACTAGGGACAAGACCAGGGAGCATATAACCCAGTGATGGCAAACCTCTTTGAGCCCGAGTGCCCAAACTGCAACACAAAACCTACTTATTTATTTCAAAGTGCCAACACTGCAATTAAACCTGAATACTGGGGGTTTAGTTTAGTAAAAACAACTCATACAGTTGTCTGAACTAATTAACATCTTTTGTCTTAAAAGAAAAACACAATAACAGGGCTTTCAATGATACAAACAGTTTTTTATTGAAAAAAAATCAACTCAAATTTTTTAAATAGTACTACATTGTACACATAGCCTGAAGGTAATTTAGATACACTTTTTAAATAATTAGGCACATGTATTTTTGGATAAGGGATTCTCAACTTGTAATATGATTATATGCCAGACTGAAATTGTATGGGGCAAGCTTTACTCTGGGTCCTTTCCCTGCTTCTACAGGTGTCGGATTAGTAAAAGTAAAAGTCAACCTGTACTAGGATGAGCAAGATAAACAAGAAAACTAAACGTGCTTAACACATTTTAAACAACCTTTATTCTTGGGACTACAAACACTGCATTAGGTAAAAGTTTGCATTGGGCATGCAATTTTTCAGGCTGTAGAAAGTTTATAGTTCTTATTTATGCTAAAAATGATTAGTGGTTTATAATTCATGTATAAATAAATGTAAATAAACAGGGGAGGAAGGGAAGGAATCTGGAGGGGAAAGGAGAAGACTTCAAGTGTTTGGGGGAAAGAGGGGGGAATCATAGAATCATAGAATAATAGAAAAGTAGAGTTGGAAGGGGCCTACAAGGCCATCGAGTCCAACCCCCTGCTCAATGCAGGAATCTAGGTCAAAGCATCTCTGACAGATGTCTGTCCAGCTGCACCTTGAATGCCTCCAGAGTGGGAGAGCCCACCACCTCCCTAGGTAGTTGGCTCCATTGTCTTATTGCTCTGACAGTCAGGAAATTTTTCCTGATGTTTAGGTGGAATCTAGGTTCCTGTAACTTGAGCCCATTATTCCGTGTCCTGCAAACTGGGATGACCGAGAAGAGATCTTTGCCCTCCTCTGTGTGACATCCCTTCAAATACTGGAAGAGTGCGATCATATCTCCCCTCAGTCTCCTCTTCTGAAGGCTAAACATGCCCAGTTCTTTCAGTCTCTCCTCATAGGGCCTTGTTTCCAGTCCCTTTATCATCCTTGTTGCCCTCCTCTGAACCCTCTCCAGTTTGTCTATGTCCTTCTTAAAGTGAGGTGCCCAGAACTGGACGCAGTACTCAAGATGAGGCCTAACCAGTGCCGAGTAAAGGGGAATTATCACTTCCTGCGATTTGGAAGCTATACTTCTATTAATACAGCCCAAAATTGCATTTGCCTTCTTTGCAGCCACATCGCATTGCTGGTTCATATTCAGTTTGTGATCTACCACAATTCCAAGATCCTTCTCACTTGTAGTATTGTTGAGCCAAGTGTCCCCCATTCTGTAACTCTGCATTTGGTTTCCTCTCCCTAGGTGCAGCACTTGGCATCAAATTTGCAGATGACACAAAGTTGGGTGGAACAGCTAATACTCTGGAAGACAGAAACAAAATTCAAAGTGACCTCGATAGGCTGGAGCGCTGGGGCGAAAACAACAGAATGAAATTTAATAGGGATAACTATTAAATTTCATTCTGTTGTTTTCGGCCCAGCGCTCCAGCCTATCGAGGTCACTTTGAATTTTGTTTCTGTCTTCCAGAGTATTAGCTGTTCCACCCAACTTTGTGTCATCTGCAAATTTGATAAGCATTCCCTGTACCTCCTGATCCAAGTCATTAATAAAAATGCTGAAGAGCACCGGGCCCAGGACCGAGCCCTGTGGTACCCCGCTCGTTACCTCTCCCCAGTTTGAGAAGGAACCATTGATAAGCACTCTTTGAGTCCGATTCTGTAGCCAATTGTGGATCCACCTGATAGTTGTTCCATCTAGCCCACTCTTAGCTAGCTTACTAATCAGGATATCATGAGGCACTTTGTCGAAAGCTTTGCTGAAGTCCAGATATATAATGTCCACAGCATTCCCACAGTCCACAAGGGAGGTTACCCGATCAAAAAATGAGATCAGATTAGTCTGACAGGATTTGTTCTTGACAAATCCATGCTGGCTTCTAGTAATCACTGCATTGTTTTCAAGGTGCTTGCAGACTGACTTCTTTATAATCTGCTCAAAAATCTTCCCGGGGATTGATGTCAGACTGACTGGCCTATAGTTCCCAGGTTCCTCCTTCTTGCCCTTTTTGAAGATGGGAACAACATTTGCCCTCCTCCAGTCGTCTGGCACTTCACCTGTCCTCCATGATTTCTCAAAGATAATAGACAGTGGTTCTGAGAGTTCTTCTGCCAGTTCCTTTATTACTCTAGGATGCAGCTCATCAGGCCCTGGAGATTTAAACTCGTTCAGAGTAATCAGGTGCTCCTTGACCATTTGCCTATCCATCTCAAGCTGCAATCCTGCCCCTTCAGTCTGCACTTCAGGTTTGCCAGGGGGGTCATAGACCCTCTTTTGGGAGAAGACCGAGCCGAAGTAGGAATTGAACACTTCTGCCTTTTCTTTGTCTTCTGTTATCAATTTGCCATCCTCATTGCGTAGTTGAACCACCAGTTCTTTCTTCTGTCTTTTACTGTGCATGTATCTGAAGAAAGCTTTTTTGTTGCTTTTAGCATTCCTCGCTAACCTTAGCTCATTCTCAGCCTTAGCCTTCCTGACACTATTCCTGCAGTTCTGTGCTACCTGCCTGTACTCTTCACTTGTAGCCTGTCCTTCCTTCCACTTCCTATACGTGTCCTTTTTTGTTTTCAGGTCATCTTTGAGTTTATTGTGAAGCCACATTGGCTTCTTCTGTTGCCCTCTGCCTTTTTTCCTTTTGGGAATTGTTTGCAATTGTGCCTTTAAAATTTCCTTTTTTAAAAACTCCCACCCCTCCTGGGCTCCCTTTCTCGTGAGAGTCACTTGCCATGGGATCTTACTAATCATTGTTCTGAGTTTGTTAAAATTGGCTTTCCTAAAATCCAGGGTACGTGTTTGGCTACACTCAGCTTTTGCTTCCGTTAGAATCAAGAACTCAAGTATAACATGGTCACTTTCCCCCAGAGTTCCCGAAACTGCCACTTTATCCACTAACTCGTCTCTGTTGGTTAGAGTCAGGTCAAGGATAGCCGATCCTCTAGTTCCTTCCTCCACTTTCTGTAGGAGGAAGTTATCAGCAGCACAGCTCAAGAATTTCTTGGAGGGGCCATGTTTGGCTGAATAAGTCTCCCAACAGATATCAGGGAAATTGAAGTCTCCCATTACTACCACATCGTGCCTCCTTGAAACAATGGCAATTTGTTTTTCAAAAGTTCCATCCTTGTCTTCTCCTTGATTGGGTGGTCGGTAGTAGACTCCAACCGCCATGTTCGTTTTATTCTTTGCCCCCTTTATTTTAACCCAGATGCTCTCAATGGGGCTGCCAAGCTCCTCTTCCTGTATCTCTGTGCAGAGATACGTATTTTTAACATACAGTGCAACTCCACCTCCCTTTCTGTTGCTTCTGTTCCTTTTGAACAAGTTATACCCTTCAATTGCTGTATTCCAGTCATGGGAGTCATCCCACCAGGTTTCAGTTATCCCTATCAAGTCGTACTTGCCCTCATGTATCAAAAATTCAAGTTCGTCTTGTTTGTTGCCCATACTCTGGGCATTAGTATAGAGACATCGAAGACTTGTGATGAAGATTGTGATGGAGATTGTGATGAAGCCAGGGAGAATGTGGGGAAAGGAGAAGAAGGTGCTGGCTAGGAGGGAATGAAGCAGCTGGGGGGCAAGAATGAGGCGGCTGGATGGGAACGCGCGCGCGGCAGGGATGTAATACGAGCCTTACCTGGGCTCGATGTTCTCCTCCGATTGTTCCTGCGGCGGCCCGATCTCACTCTTCTGAGCGGCGCAGAGCGGTGCGGAGCGTTCTCCGCGCTGCTGAAGCCGCCGCCTCCGCCTCTGGACCCGCCGCCGCCGCCCGTTGCGTTATGTCCTGCGCGCTGGATTCCCGCGCTCTGTTTTTGGCGGGGGGGAACCAGGACAACAGGGCTTAAACAGCCCTGTTGCCCTGGTCTCCCCCCCCGCCAAAAACAGAGCGCGGGGATCCAGCGCGCAGGACATGATGCGACGGGCGGCGGATCCAGCGCGCAGGACATGATGCGACAGGCGGCGGATCTGGCGCACAGGACATGATGCGACGGGCGGCGGATCCGGCACGCAGGACATGATGCGACGGGCGGCGGCGGGTCCAGTGCGGCCGACGCGGAGGCAGTAGTTAGGCCCGTCAGCCCCGCCCGCCGCATCACGGCCTGAGCCCTGGCGCGCAGCATGACGCTGCCTCACGCCGCCACTGGGGAGTGTAGGCGCCAGGCGGTGACTCTCCTGGTGACCTATGGCTCGCGTGTCAGCAGAGTGGTCCACACGTGCCACCTGTGGCATGCGTGCCATAGGTTCGCCATCACTGATATAACCTGATCTGGGCCAAATACAATCTAATATCAACTGTCTGGTATCAAATATTGAAATCAACTTTCATTGGCTATCAATTACAGATAACATATACATAGGCGATCACTCGTGACCGAGTAAGATTGTCTTCCAGGATAAAATTACAAAAAGAAAATTTTAAAAAGAGGAAATTCTTAAAAAATTGTGTAGACTCTAGCGATGGGTCCGTAAGTGACTGTGGAGGCCAATTCTAGATCCACACAGCTTCCCACAGTGAGGACACAGGTTACCAGATGGAAGATGGTCCTGTAAAGGATTCGTTCGACGTGCTTTTCACTTAGCACATTTCTCCCTTTCACCTTGCACTCAGGCTTCTTCAAAGTCCATAGAACCAGGGCTTTTTTTCTGGTTGAACTCACCGGAACTGAGTTCCAGCACCTTTTCTTCTATTAATTGCATTACAATTTAATCGCCATCTACTACCGAGGAAATGTAATCCAAGAGTTCTGGTACCTTTTTCTCCAGAAAAAAAGCACTGCATAGAACCTTTGTGAAAGGCCAACCTCCAGTTAGATCGTTCATGGGCCAGAGCTTCCCAGTTCTCGATGTTTATATTGCATTTTTTTGATTAGCCTTAAGAACATCTTTAAACCCCTTATACTGACCACTGATATTCCGCTTTCCATCCTTGAGTTGGGATTGGGAATAAAGAAACTGCTTTGGGAGATGGTAGTCAGACATTCGAACAACATGACCGGTCCATTGAAGTTGGCGTTGAAGGATCATTTTTCCAATGCTAGTAGTCTTTGCTTCTTCCAGTACACTGACATTTGTTCGCCTATCTTCCCAAGTAATTCATAGGATTTTCCGGAGGCAACGTTGCTGAAATCTTTCAAGGAGATGGAATTTGGAAATGACGTTTATAGATAGTCCATGTTTTGCAGGCATACAATAAAGTTGGTAATACAATAGCTTTATAAAGCAGCGTTCTGGTCTCCCTACAGATACCCCGATCCTCGAACACTCTACGCTTCATTCGAGAAAATGCGGCACTTGCGGAGCTCAAACGATGCTGGATTTCACTGTCGATGTTAGCTGTAACAGAAAGATAGCTGCCAAGACAGAGTAAATGACTGACATCTTCAAGTATTGCCCCGCCAAGCTGGATAGATGGCATCACCAAAGGGTTAACTTGCACTTGCTGATGAAGTACTTGCTTATAAAACTCTTTGGGTTTTTTGATATTAAGTGAGATAATATCTTGTGAATACCTGACAAATATTCAAGCATTCAGATAATTTTAAATAATAAGAACAATAGGAATCAAATATGTCAGTAAGAAGAATTTTGAAGTTAATTTGTGGGGAGCAAACTACTTTTGGCTGTCCTCTCACATTAGTCAGTGCTTTTAGGTGGGTTTGGGGGGCGGAGTTACTTTGACAGAACATTGTTGAGGACCAGAGCTCTTTGCAATTTCCCCCATTTTCATCTTTTGTAGCTGGTATGCTAATGACTGCAATGTTCAGGAGGCCTTGGTGCCAGAGAAATGCATAATTGCATTGCTTTCTCTTGGAGCCCACACGCGAAACAGAAGAGGAAGCTGATGAATTTTACATGATCAGAGAGTGCCAAGGTATATGCTGCTTTCCTTTCACACTGCAGAGGAAGAAAAGTAAGCAAAGCCTCTTTCTGTGCGTGTGCAGGAGCAAACAACAACAGAAACCATCTTTGTATCCCCCATTCCTTCTACTCACCCCCCCAGGACTCATTATTTTTTCCAAAAAGTTAATCTGAATTCCTTAAGGAATTAGCTTCAGCTCCTTAGATGATTGGCTGCATAGTTCTTGATGAAGTGGATCTACAGTAATACCTTGGATTGCAAGTAACTTGGTTTGAGAGCAGTTTTGCAAGACAAGCAAAATTTTAAATATCTATTTAATTTTTTTGACTTGATATACAAGTGATGTCTTGCAATACAAGTACTGTAGTATGGCTTAAATTAAAAATCTCTGTACAATTTTTTTGGGGGGGATTTCGTTTTGATATAAGAGTGCTTTGGAATACAAGCATGTTTCCGGAACGAATTATGCTCTCAATCCAAGGCATGACTGTACTACACAATTGCCAGTACTTCTCCCACCCACCCCTGCCTAGCACCCTTGCTTTCCTGGATGTTTTCTTTTAACCTCTCCTTGGCACCCCCCTGCCTTCCCCTGCTCATATTTCCTACTGTGATTCACAGCTTGTACCACCAAAGGGGGGGGGGGATCAAATATGCTTTGGCATAGGTACCTGGCTTCTGCTCCATTTTTGTCACAAAGGCATACGGCTTCGGTATAGCACATGAAATGGTTTCTTAGTCTTTGGGAGCCTGGTGCCCTCCTGGCTGCCTTATTTCTTTTCTTTCTTTCTTTTTTCTATTGAATTTTCCGGAACAAAAACAAATCATATTTGACTTCTGCCTCTTTGTCTGACAAACATTACCAATCCATATCCAATCTAAGTTTTCTCTATTTTCACAGAAAGAATTTCTATCACCTTTACTAATATTCAAAAATCAAAACCCAAAGTTATTAAGTCACTTTCCCTCTTCCCCAAGAAGTCCACCAGAGGTTTCCAGTCTTTCAGAAATGAAGATAATTTTTTTCTCTAATTAAACAAGTGAATTTCGCCATCTCTGCTAAGTCCAAAATTTTCAACATCCAGTCTTCTGTAGTTGGTATTGCTGCTTCTAGCTGCCTTATTTCTTGTGTGTAATAATATGAAAGTCTATTGGTTACATGAGCATAAAGGAACACAAATGGGAGCTGCATTGCATTTCTGTTAATTGCAGTTGCACATCATTTTCAGAATGCTACATCTGAAATCCTGTGCATACTTACTTGGAAGTAAGTTGCATTGAAATTGATGGCACTTGCCTCACAGTAAGAAGAAGAAAATAGTATTGGTTTTTAAGAAAGAAATTTAAGTTTCTAGGATTCCCACCTGTTTACTGACAGAGGTTTTATGCCCTTCAGAGCAGAATTCATCAGTTAAGACTTTAACCACCACTTACTAAAGATGGTAAGACATTAACCATCTCCATGACAGGAATAGCTTCATTCTGACAAATGCTGACTGTAATTCAGCTGTTGAAGGCATAAAGCCATAAAAAGTGACAACCTTCTGAATTTCCCACATTTACAAATCAAACAGGACTTTCTTTGATAATAAACCTTTCAACAGGCCTTTTGTTGTTGTTGTGCATTTATCTTACCCATGGAGACATTAGCAGGTGATAATGTTCCTAAAGCTGCATCTGCTGATTTCTGCAAGTCAAGCTTTGGCAAGGGCACAAGAACAGTCTGAATGATTTTTTTGGTCAGTTGGTAACCCTATGGTTTGAACAACCTCTGGCCCTCAAAAATGCATGGGTTAGGTTGAAAAATAGTGAATTAGTAAGTTTTAACTACTTAGCTGAGCAGAGAGTTGAAAATCAGACTTCCAAATCTAAGTTACATACCTTGGACATTTTAACTGCTGGAGCCGTGGATCTCCATGGACGGATGCTTCTGATTCTCTAGGTGGAAAAGAGATCACTTGGCTGCCATTGCCTTTCCTGATGGAGGCCTCTTGGTCTTTAACAGATGTGTGGCAATGAAATGTTCACAAAGTACAGTTTCTCTTGCCATAAAGCAAAACCTGTTGAATTTCTGCCTTTTTGCAAATGCACTTGTTACAGGCTAACTAACCTTCCTTGAGGAAAGAAGTTGGAAAGAAACCTACTACAGTCTGGTCCTATGCACATTTGCTTGGAGGAAAATCCCACTGAATAAATTGCCCTTACTCCCAAGTAAGTTTGCATAGAATTGCAACCTGACACACCAGTCCTATGTTAAATTAGCCACACCAAAGCCCCTTGAAGAAATCAAGGGGTTTAAGCATGCCTGGCTCTGCATAGGATTCAGTAGCAACTTGCAGAGTTTCCATGGTGAACGTATTTCCCTGTTGTTTTATGCATTACAATAGGAATCTATGAAATGATCACAAACCTGCAGTATGCATTGAAACATAATGTGTCCGATGTATGTGCCTCCAAGTTATAGAGATCATTTGCATCATTTACCAAGCAAGATGTTACATTGTTCAGCATTGCATAAGCTGGCAATAGAAGCCATTGGCTTTTGTGAAAACCAAACCTTTTACCTCCTTTCCCCATTCATCTACATTTTTTTTAAAACTCACACATATACCTAATTTATTATTATTATTCTAGCCCAGTAAAGGAGCAGAAGAGATTTTCAGATGCTGCCTCTTTTATTACCATTTTGAATTTTGTTTATTTTGCCTTGGCAAATATGGCTGGATTTAGAAAACTAATTTCAGAACAAATAAAACTGGATAAATGTGGAACAGGTGCTGCTGGAATTTAAACGGGAGAGCAACAGAAAGGTGTGAATTGAATTCCTTCTGCTCTTCCAGAGAGGATGTTTTAGTTTTACCTGGCCCAAAGAGACCACACACCTTCCTTGCTTTTGCCCAATCACAGCTTAGTTAAGCCTGTATAAAGAGTTTCTTTGGCTATAGTGGCTATTGTTAAGTTAGTATGGTAGCAGTAAAGTGGTTCTGGGCCCCTTCAGGCATAATGATGTTCTGGGTGCTTCCTTGGTTCTTTTTTGTGTCTCTGGGGGATCCCAGCAGTTTTAAAGATATGCCAAGATTGTGGAGCAGCAGTCTTCTATACTGTGGTAGGGAAAGCTTGCAGTTCACTTTACCTGCAAATCATGCAGATATTATTCCCTTTCTGACAGTTTTAGGTAAGTAAACTTTGTGAAGAAGAGTCTTACCAAGGGTACTATTTAAGAAAGGTGGGACACATTGTGCCCAGTGTCTCAGACTACATGATTATTCCTCAGAAGCTTGTATACTCATAGCTTAGTATGAGATATATTCTTAAAATACATGCACCTTTGACTATATTAAGTGTGTCATTTACAGCCCTGCCGAGATTCAATATTTTGTTTCTGGCCTCTCCCTCACTGAGGGTCTTCAGTGTTTTCTATCTGCAATGAGGCCTACACAGCATGCCAAACTCGTGATTTTGGACTATGCACATTTGCCCCCTTGCAAGTTTCTCACAGAACTCAGTGGTACTTTATTCCTGTAAGCCAGAGGTGGGCAGCTTGCAGTTCTCCAGCTGCTTTGTCCCACAACTCCCATCAGCCCTAGCCAGCATAGCCAATGCTGAGGGATGGTGGGAGTTGTGGCCCTCCAGATGTTTTGGTCAACAAGTGGCTCAACCCTGCTTTGCGCAAATATCTGTATACGATCAGAGAGGGTGTAGCTCACCTTGGCTTGACAACATTATAGGCTCCTAGGTTGTTTCTCAAATGGTTGCCCTCTCTGCTTTACTTGTGCTTGGTATTCTAACAGAAAATCCAGCTCCCAATGGACAAAAGAGCTATAGTGAATCTATCTCTGTTCTTATGAGTTTTCCTTGGATTACAGGGCAATCACTTTACACTGAGTAAGGTGTTCTTCTATTCTAGGAACTTGCAGGCATCAATACAACAATCAAAATTCTCATGGGGATTCAAAGGGTAATGGGGCCATTGGGGGGAAAAAATCTTATGGGAGCTAGAATAACATAATAGATAGTATCAAAGTGCTGGGTGACCTTGATACATGCTCTGTTATATGGGCATGAGTGAGTTGCTATCTTGGTCTCATTTCTTTTCCTGACATAAGTTTTGACCCTTTAACATGGGCAGAAATTCAACAGGAGCAATTCCATGTTGCTGTGGGTGTGGGAGGGAGGTAAAGATCCACTGAAAGCTCTGCCTCTAGCTATTAAAGGAACAGAGCTTCCTGGGGTTGAAGGTGGAATGGTAGTCTTTCTATAAAATAGGAATGACCTAGGACTTTTCTACATGAGGCTGTTAATCTGCCGCATCTACCTTTGGTTTCATCTCAGAATTGAGATCCAAGCCCTACATGAGGAGAGTTTCCTTTCCTGCTTTTGCACTACATAACCTTTAGGTGGCACTGTGGTATAGCGGGATAGCACAAGTACACAAGAGGATATCACACTTTCTTTTGCCATCAGAAATAATGCCCAATTATCCCTGCCCTCCCCAAACAAACTCATTGAAAGTGCTATTTACAAGTAGAAGTGAAACTAGAGGGTCACAATGTCATCTAAAGAACCCATAAACAACTGTGAGTAGGAAATGATGTGTGCACAACAAATGCCTCATGTAGAAAAAGCTCCTAGTTAGAAAGGCTGTTGTGAGGGGAAAATACAATAAGAATCAAGAAGTCATGCAAATTTGGAAGTACTGTGTAATTGGTACTGTACTACTTACCCCTTGAAAGTAGGGATTGCACCAAGTATGCTTGGTGCCTATAGTGTTGGCTGTAAGGGTTGGTTTAGCTTGCTGTCATTTGTTGGTGGCAGGCTAGTCTGGATTGTATGACCTGGGAACATGTGAATTGGAGTGATGGGATATTAATCCTTCCCACTGGTGCAGCTATGTAATTTTAGACCCTGGATGCAAGGCCCCACTCTTCATATGGTAATATGTGTATTACTTCAATTGTGAAGCAGACAATGAACGTCGTCGTCCCCCGCCGCCACAATCCTAGGCATGATTACTCAGAAGTTCTATTGTATTCCAAGGGGCTTACTCCCTAGTAACTGTGTTCAGGAACTGCAACTCAGTCTGTCTTTGTAAGAGATGGAGCCCTACCATGGAACATGGGCCTATGAACCTGGGTTGAGGACTTGGCTTCATGCACAAGGATTTCAGACATGCCTGAAATACTTCATTTGAACTTTTATATGCAGATTATCCACCAGCAAATGGCCCTGAAACCGTCTTACAATACATGATGCAAAAATCATATAGCATCCTATAACAGTAAAAGTCAATCTGAGTGCATGTGTGTGGGGGGCAAATGCCAAGTGCTGCTGCAACTGTGCTGTGTGTTGCTCCTTGTTTGCTGCCTGGCTGCTATGGCGTGCAGCATCTACTTGAGTTGGGAGGAGCATCCACCCACCCAGTGCCTAAGCACATGCAAGAGCTGAGGCAGAACAGGGTGCAATGTGCTTCCCGGTTCCTGACTCAACCTCCTCCTTCCACCCACACACCCCCATGGCCCAGTACAAAGCTGCAGCACCTGGCTGGCTTGGGGAGGGGATTGGAAGCCCAGAAAGCCAGGTGAGGGGGGTGGCTGGCTGCATGAGGTGTTGTTCCAATCCTTCATTTGTAATATGGTGATCATCTGAGTCAGCAACAGTTGGCGGAGACAAAGCAGGACTGGGCCCCCGGGTGGAGTGGGGCGACATCCACCTGGTGCTCTATGCCTAGCAGTGCCTCTGAGCCTACCTAGGATTCCAAACTTGAATTTCAATCCCACCTTACTGGGATATCAATGCTCGTACAAAGAGAAGTAGAATTGTTGTACTATTTTAGTGTGGAAACTGACTTTTGACTGAGTTAAAATTCATAATTTAGCAAAGTTTATGTTGTGCAATCTAGGCAATAAGAGAGAAATACAATTACTCACTTCAGCGCAAGAGGACTATAGAGGAAGGATACAGGGATTGTAGGGCATGCTTCCCTGAAACTACTATATTGATGTATAGCAAACCTGAGAGCTGAGCTGCTTGAGAATAAGCAATGGAAGGGTGAGAAATCTCAAAGATGGCACCACTTTCCTCCCTAGATTCAGAAGGTCAGCCCCATCCTCTTGACAAATCTGCTTGTGTCTCTGTCTCCTGGAAACTTGAAGGCTCTGTGGTGTTCACTGTTCCTTATGTTGGATGTTTCTTCACCAAAAAGGTAGTAACTTGCTCCTTAACTCTGGGATATAGATGGATGCTACAAAAAACCATGTGGACAAATCTTCTAAATCATACTTCAGCAAGCCACCAAAAACTGCTGTAGTCTCAAGTGGTGCACAATGATTTGAATTCGTGAGCAATAATTTGTAGTAAAGCCTATCCATAAGAGAAGAACTTCTTACGTGCCTGTTGACATGCTGTACAATTTCAGGGCTTGGTCACTTTAAGGCAACCTCATATGCTACAAGATCCAAAAAAGAGGGAAAATTGAATGGATGCAAAACTTTCCGTAGATGTATGAAGGATCATTGTACTTGGCTACCCAGACATGTTTTCATTGCTAAATGATTTGTCTTGCATTTTGGGAGTCTTGTAACAAGTAGAATAGTTCTGCATCATAGAAAACCTTGTCATTTAGCAAGAGTGTGTGACTTAAGGGTGCCCTCTCTGCCCTGCCCAGACTAACAGTAACCTCTAATCATGCCTTGCCTTTTTGTTTAAAAAAATGCAGAACGGCAACTTTCTAATGACACTCAGGATTGAAAGACAAGATGCTGTTGGCAAAGTCTTTCTTCATGAAGAGGACCTGCAATGCCCAATTCACTTGCCAGGTATAATTTTGGGATTCACTCACCCCTAGAATCTGGTCCTGGGACTACTTGGCAGAAAAGGGACATCAAATGGGCTTGGGAAGAAGAATATTTCAAATCTTGTCTCAACATGGAACTACAGGTTATGATGGATGTGTTAATGTCTTCATGCATCTTGGATGATTCTTGTATGAAATGAGGTGAATGAAACATACCATTCGCCTCACTTAATACAAGAATCATAATACCACCATAAATCCCTCATCTTAAGTGACTGTTCTAAATGTGCATTGAAAGCATTCAGAAATACTGATTATTGTAATCACAATAAGTAATAGGTAGGCAATAGGATAGGTAGCAGTTCAACAATAGAATGTTCTGAGCGGGGAGGGGATTGTTGGACTTACATCATTGCTAACACTCTGGTCTTCAGTTCTAGATGCTCCAAGCAGCAGTGTATGCCTGGGAGTAGAGAAGCAAGACCAGCTTCCTTGTGCCTCTCCACCTGTATCTCGGGGACAATGTGAAGAAAAAGGCTGCTGTTATACCCCTGGTGATCCTCATGTTCCTTGTTACTATGGTAATACAGGTAGGTTGGGAGCTCTTAAGGCACCTCCACTAGAAGGTTGCATTAGGTATACCGGTAACTTGCATTCTGGCTTGAGGGCAAAATATTTCATAGATTTCATACATTATAGAGTTGGAAGGAGCCTACAAGTCTATTGTTCATGCTATTGAAGCCAGGTAAACTGAATTTTCAGTCCAGCAAACAACTTTCATACTCGCAGCAAGAATCCACAGCTCTGTGGCATTCTTTGCACTAATTAACCATTCTGCAAATCCTGACAAGGCAGTTTCTATTGAACAACTCTTCTTCCTGACCATGGTGGTGAAGAGATCACTGAGCTGAAATAAATACAGGGAAGTGGACTCTTAATGTCACTGGATGACATTAAGCAATGAAAACATGTCTGGGTACCAAGTACAATGATCCTTCATACATCTACGGAAAGTTTTGCATCCATTCAATTTTCCCTCTTTTTTGGATCTTGTAGCATATGAGGTTGCCTTAAAGTGACCAAGCCCTGAAATTGTACAGCATATCAACAGGCACGTAAGAAGTTCTTCTCTTATGGATAGGCTTTACTACAAATTATTGCTCAAGGTTTAGCACTGGATGTGGTTTTCGGGAAGGGTAAAAGTAAACTTGAATGGATTATTTTGTACTCTGGCTATGGTATTCCCACTTGATGCAACAGAGTTTCTGCCATAGTAGATACCATGTTCCTTTCATTTTGGAAAGAAAGCCAACCAGATGGCAAAAAGCAGGACAGTAATTCATAGAAACCATGAGAAATCTATGGTGGGATTCCATACTAATGCTGTTGGGTTTCACTTCTCAGTGACTGTACACTGCACACCAGATGGTCACTTCTCAGTTGCAGTATCTAGGGATGTGACTCTGCCATCACTAATTCTGGACTCGGTACATCTTGTCAGTGGACGTGGACATGGTTGTGTTCCTGTGACAAAGAATAATGCCTTTGCCCTCTACAGCTTCCCACTCTCTGCCTGTGGAACTACTTTTAAGGTAGGAATCGATACAAAATCACCTTCCTTGAAAGCTCCTGACTTAGTACTAGTTTGCAAATCTTTTCTTTGACTGTGCCACACCACATAGATTAGGATCTATGCCAGGATGCATTGACCTGTGCTTAAATATCTTGGTGGTGCTACAGTCTGAGCTTAATAGATGGAACCTCTTGCATAGTCACTTCATAATCTAGGCCTGTGGGAAGAAGACGACCCAGGATACACTGAAAAGTGTTACTACTGCAGACAGCAGGGTTATAAGGTCCTTATATAGCAGAGCAATGCCTTCTGGTCCAAAAAGATACATGGGGTGGAAGGAGTCTGCTGGATCACAAGGCACGTGAGAGTCAGAGGCAGTGTTTTATTCACTTTTGGGTGGGAGATGAAAAGAGATAGGAGCTGAGACATCCTCCTGTGTGAAGTGAAGCAATGGAGCTAGTAGAAATGGTATGCATGGGTGAATAGTGGCAACGGAGGGGAAGGATATGAGGAAGCTTCTCTTAGATGTCACCTGGACATTCTATCTCTGCCTGAATTTTTTTTGGGTGTGTGTGTAGGAATATAGGTGTTCTTGGCCACTCAGCCAACTCAGAACTTAAAATTGTCCACACTGCAATAATTTTGCATAAGCAAGTGATCAAAATGGGTTTTTTTTTTAGTGATTTCCTGTTGAAACCGATATCTCACATGTGCCCTCCCTCTACAACATGGGCATAGTGGTCATGTGAACTGGCCTTGACTTGATCTCATGGATCAACAGTTACTGAACTCCCTAAAAGCAGAGAAAATTAACAGTTGATAAAGGCCTTTAAATTTAGAGGAATTATAGTACTTAACACTGTTGGGTTTCCTCTCTCCACCTGGGTGAAGGATGCAGAAAGACTAAATTGGTTTAATCCAAATTAGTGTGTGTGTGTGTGTGTGTTTATAAACAGGGAGCTGGAGATCAAGGCATATATACCAATGAGCTGGTGGCACATAATGATGTCCAAAACTGGAACATGGGATCCATCACACGAGACAGCACCTTCAGGTAATGGTATCTGATACACTCTAGTGCAGCCTTCCCTGACCTATTGTCCTCCAGATGTTTTGGACTAGAACTCTTGTGAACCCTAGCCAACATGGCCAATGGTCAGGAATTTGGGAGTTGTAGTCCAAAACACCTGGAGGGCACCAGGTTGGAGAAGGCTGTTCTAGTGTCTTCTTTTCCTGCACAAACACTTAACTGCTATTTCTTTCCTATTCACCAGGCTGCATATCAGCTGCAGATATTCAACAGAAGGGTTCCTCCCACTTGCAGTACAAGTCTTCACCCTGCCTCCTCCACCGTCAGTCACTCAGTATGGTCCACTTGATCTAGAGCTAAGAATTGCCACTGGTAAGTGCCATTACATTCATGAGCTAAAATCCAGTGGCTTCCATAACTCCTGAAACACCTATTTTCAACTTGTATTTTTTATTGTGAAGTATTCAGTAGCTGCCTGCACCCATGCACAGTAGAGTGAATAGATAAAACTGGAATGTAATCTAAATCTTCAGACTTCCGGACTAAACTGAAATAAAGGGACTAATGGAGACATGCAATACTCTTAAGTAACTTTGCAAATATAGGAAGTATAGCCAAGAGTAACACTTCATGGTGCACAGTGAAATATGACTTTATGGTGTCTTCCCCCCTGCTCTGGAAATAGTGCAATGGCCATTGTGTAGAAGGTGACATGTGGAAGAAGGCTAATTTGGCACAATGGAAGATCTTGGCAGGCCAACCACAAAAGATGAGGATGACCATCTTACATAGACATACCATCTGCCTACAAATCATGAGGAAAGCATGGCATCTGAAAGAAGCTTGAGGAGATGCATGCATGTTCTTGGTTTGCTCCCAGTACTGAATCTTTCATCCACAACTTCATTCTGGAAGACAGAAACAAAATTCAAAGTGACCTCGATAGGTTGGAGTGCTGGGCCAAAAACAACAGAATGAAATTTAATAGGGATAAATGCCAAGTGCTGCACCTAGGGAAAGGAAACCAAATGCAGAGTTACAGAATGGGGGACACTTGGCTCAACAATACTACAAGTGAGAAGGATCTTGGAATTGTGGTAGATCACAAACTGAATATGAGCCAGCAATGCGATGTGGCTGCAAAGAAGGCAAATGCTATTTTGGGCTGCATTAATATAAGTATAGCTTCCAAATCGCGTGAAATGATAATTCCCCTTTACTCAGCACTGGTTAGGCCTCATCTTGAGTACTGCGTCCAGTTTTGGGCACCACACTTTAAGAAGGACGTAGACAAACTGGAGAGGGTTCAGAGGAGGGCAACAAGGATGATAAAGGGACTGGAAACAAGGCCCTAAGAGGAGAGACTGAAAGAACTGGGCATGTTTAGCCTTCAGAAGAGGAGACTGACGGGAGATATGATCACACTCTTCCAGTACTTGAAGGGATGTCACACAGAGGAGGGCCAGGATCTCTTCTCGATCATCCCAGTTTGCAGGACACGGAATAATGGGCTCAAGTTACAGGAACCTAGATTCCACCTAAACATCAGGAAAAATTTCCTCATTGTCAGAGCAATAAGACAATGGAATCAATTACTTAGGGAGGTGGTGGGCTCTCCCAATCTGGAGGCATTCAAGGTGCAGCTGGACAGTCATCTGTCAGGGATGCTTTGACCTGGATTCCTGCATTGAGCAGGGGGTTGGACTCGATGGCCTTGTAGGCCCCTTCTAACTCTACTTTTCTATGATTCTATGAACTTCATTCTTCAGTAGCATGTAACCTTCTGGAATCTTATTCTGCAGACCAAGATTACAGTGAATACTATGCTAACAGGGATTATCCTGTAGTGAGGCTCCTGCAGGATCCTGTTTTCCTGGAAGTACGGATTCTTCAACGAACAGATCCAAAGCTCGTGTTGATTCTCCATGAGTGCTGGGCCACACCAAGCACCAACCCTCTGCAGCAGCCTCAATGGCCCATCTTGGTGAACAGGTAAGACCTTCAAGAGAAGCTGGGGAATTGAGGTTACTGAAACAGTTCTTGTCTTACTGCAGCAGTTCTGTCTCTTGCAGGTGTCCATATGAGGGTGACAATTACCGGACTCAGTTTGTCCTTATTGGAACAGCTTCAGGGCTACAGCTTCCATTTCACTACCAACGCTTTGTCATCAGCACTTTCACCTTTGTGGACTCTGATTCCCAACAGGCACTTACTGGACCTGTAAGATTTGTTCAATTGCAGAGGTTATATATATGAACAGCTTAGTTTACTACACTTGATTACTGAGACAGACCCAAGAAAATAATATAAGCATTTCTTGAACAGTAGTACTTTACCCTAGGGCTGTTTCAATGTAGCCCTAAAAGTGGTGCACAGATTTGGCAAATATGGAGGTAGGCTTTGTCTTAAGGAGCTGGTCATGGGGAAATGGCCAAACACACAGCCCTCTATGAAGTGTCTGTCTCTGCTTCTACCGTATATAGCAAAGAGGTGTTGGAATGGTAGAACTCTGCAAGAAGAACTACAGAACAAAGCAAACTGTGTTCTGATCACAGTTTAATAGGACAAATACACAGGGAAGGTTCACCTTGGTATACTAAAGTCTACATCAGATTTTCAGATTTTGGGTGGAACAATTGATTGGTATTGGTAAAATAGTAAGCCCATTAAAGGGATGCAGAAGTATCACTGGGGAGAAACTTCAGTGGGTCAAGATTACACACATTTAAGCTATAAATAAGATTACATATATATAAACCTATTAATTGTGTGTGAGCGTGCGCGTGCGCGCGTGCACACACACGTATATATATATATATATATATATATATATATCAACCCTCTTAGGTTTGTAGTTTAAAAGATGTAGCAATAAGTCTAACTTAATTGTATATTTTACCAGGTTTACTTCCACTGCAGTGCTGCTGCTTGTGTCCCATCTGCAATGGAATCCTGCATGGTTAACTGTCCTGGGATCAGAGGTAATGGCTTCTTCAGTATCCAGCTGCCATTCTGTTTTTTCTTTTGCACATCTGTTGTAAAATGCATAAAACCCCCACTGGATCAAATCAAAGACCTGGCTAGTCCAGGTTATTATCTTCATTTGAGCTATCCACCACAACCCCACACCTCTTTCTTGGTCAGTCACTGCCAGCTCAGATCCCATCAGCTTATATGTGAAGTTAGGATCCCCGCCCCCAAATGCATCACTTTACACTTGCACACATTGAACTGCATCTGCAATTTTAATGCCGATTCCCACAGTTTGGAGATATTCTTTTGGAGCTCTTCAGAATCGCTTTTTGTTTTAACCACTCTAAATAATTTGTCATCAGCAAACTTGGTCAGCTCACTGCTAGTGCTCACCCCTAGCCCAAATAACTTATGAACAAGTTAAAAAGCACCAGTCCCAATACAAATCCTTGGGGGATCCCACAGTTCACATCTCTCCATTGTGAACTGATTATTTATTCCAATTTATCTGATTTGTACCCCACCTTTCTACAAAAAAAAAATGGCACTCAAGGCAGCTTACAATCATAGGAACTATAGAAAAAATTAAGTAAAACCTTGATTAAAACAATAATAAACAAATATATTAAAAACACAACCATAACAGAATAAAAACAGCACTCAACCCAACAGACCAGCTTACACACAAAGTCCTGCTTGAATAAAAACATATTTGCCTGCCAGCAGAAGGACAGCAGAGACGGAGCCAACCTAGCCTCCCTCAGCAGGGAGTTCCACAGTTTGGGAGCAGCAATCAAGTAGGTCCTCTCTTGCGTCACCACCAAATGCACCTCTGAAGGCAGCGGTACTGAAAGAAGGGCCTCTCCTGAATTTCTTAAAACCTGGGCAGGCTCATATGGCAGAAGGCATTATTTTAAGTAGCCTGGTCCCAAACTGTTCCTACCCTCTGCTTTCTGCTGTTTAACCAGTTACTGATCCATAATAGGACCTCCCCTTTTATGCCGTGGCTGCTAAGTTTGCTGAGGAGACTTTTGGAAGTCCAAGACAAGTACACAGCATCTACTCGATCTCTCCTGTCCACATGTTTATTGACACTCTGAAAGAACACTCAAAGAGACAGGACTTACTTTTGCAGAAGCCATGTTGGTTATTTTTCAGTAAGACTTGTCCTTCTGTATGCTTGTTCTCTTTGTTGCTTTTCACCAATTTACCTGGAACATATATTATGTTAATCAGCTTGTAATTTCCCAGACCCTCCTCTGGAACCCTTTTTAAAAATTGTTGTTACATTGGCAACTCTCCAGTCCTGTGGTACAGAGGCTGATTGTAGAGACATGTTACATATTTTTGTTAGAAGATCAACAATTTCACATCTGAGTTATTTAAAAGCTCTTGGGGTGGATCTGTTGGGGGATGACGACACCTTATCCTCCTCTAGTATTCCTTTAACTCCCTTGTCATCCAACTATCCAACCACCTTGCTAGCAGATTTTCTGCTTGTGACATGTTTAAATAATTTTTATTGTTTTTAACGTTGGCTCCTCAAAATCCATTTTTGCAACCATTATTTTCTGCTTTCATTTCCTTTGTGCAAGACTGTGTTTCCTTTTGTTCTTCTCATTTGGGAAATACTTCCACTTTATGAAGGAAGCCTTCTTTTCACAAATAGCTTCCTTGACACTGCTTGTTAATCATGCTGACCTCTTGAACTTAGTGCTTCCTTTCCTGTCCTACAGTATACATTCTAGTTGTGCTTCTATTATTGTCCTTCTGAGTAATCCCTCAAACATTTTGGAGATACGACACCCCTTCACTTTCCCTTTCAACTTCTGTTTTACCAGTTCCCTCCTTTTAGGGAAGCTTCCTTTTTTGCTGTCAAATGTGACTGTTGGACTTCCTTGGCAAGTTTCCACTTACATATTAATTAAATTTGGTAGTACTATAGTCACTATTTCCCATTTGTTAAACAACATTCATCTCATGCTATGTCCTGGGCAGCACCACTTAAGATTAAGTCCAGGGTCACTCTTCTCTAGAGAGAGGAGTTTCTTGGTCTCCTAGCAATGCAAGTTGTCCTGTAGTAGCTTAATGGTGGCAATTAATTAGGAACAGTTGGTGCTGAAGCAGGGATGGGGAAATGGCCAAGCAAACTGGATCTTGTGAGAAAATAAAGCAAACTTTAGAGCCTATTGAATTGAACAGCAACATGTCCACTACTTACAAGAAATACTCAAATGGTTTCCGTTGTAGTCTGAACTACTTGGCCTTGATAGCCATATTAGCATCTGCTTGACTGTCTTTCCAGCCCAAATAACATAATGGTCTGGCAAGAACACAAAGTGCATGTAATTTGGCTACAGTTAACTAAAAATAATCATATCTTGCCTCTTCTCAGCTCAGCTTCCTTCCCACTTCACCCAAACTTTACTTAATGAGGCACTGTGAAAATGTTTAGGGTTCAGCGTAAGAGGAAAATAGGTGGTGGCTTGTCCTTTGATAAATGTAGTAAAAAGGAAGAAATATGGAATTGTATTAAATTGAACTAGAAATGTTTTAGATTGGTAGAGGAATTAACATGTTTATGGTTAATTTTTTTTTGAACGTGTGAGATGGATGAATAAGAAGAATGTTTGACAATAGAAAAAAGTGGAATTTACTTGTAAACTACGGAGTAGTGTATATAAGTTTACTTATACTTTGTTGTGGGGGAAATTGGAAGTCCATTTTAATTTTGTGTTGTGTTTTTGTGATGTTTGTCTGTGTTTTATTTTTCTTTTGAAAATAAAATTTTGAAAAAAAATGTTTAGGGTTCAACGTCAAACAAACCACCATTGTTCTGCCAACTTGGGTGTATAGCCTTGCTTCAGACTAGTTATCTGTTATCTTCAGCTTGATTACACCACCCTGAGAGGCACTACTTGATAGGAAAACTGCTCATTGGGGAGCTAAATGAAAGCTTCTATGCATGTGGCTGGGCCTTCTCAAAGGTTGTTAGTAAGCCCTGTCCTGTTCACTCAACGAAGTGCTTGAGACATAACACTGTAACAAGGCTATAAAGAGAGTTTGGTCTGGTTCATATCTCGATTAAATATGGAAAGATGGTTGAGGGCAACTAAGCTTTAGGCTCCCTAACTAGGCAGGCATAAATGTGGAGAGGCTCTGGGGAATATCCTGTCATGAAAATGTTTAAGGTTCCCTCTACTAGATGCAGAGCTAAACAAATAATGCAATGGCTTGTGGCCTGGGGAGTGGAAAGATACTTAAGTTTAACATTTGTATTCAGGATCTAGGATTGCCCAGAAAGCTAGAAACTGTCTGAAAATGTATTTGTTCATGAAATGATCCCTTGATTGCCTCAATGGTAGTTGAGAACAAAAAGGAATGGAAGACTAAAGGAATAGGAGATGTGATGAATACATGGACGAGGGATTGTTGTATATGTGCTAACTTCTCTCCTCAAATAGCCAGGAGAACACCTGAGAACCAGGCCTTACAAGACATTCCAAGGAGTCTAGTGATGGCAGAAGGACCGGTAGACTTCCAGATGAATAAAGCACAAAACCATGTTGAGCAGAAAGGTAAGGGGAAGTGGCCATCAAGATGAATCCAAATTTGTTGAGCATAATGACTCTAATCTTTCCATGGAATATGCTGAAACGTCAGGTCCTAATCACTTCCCCACCACACACACATGGCAGGGGTAGGTGGAAGGTAGAGCTCCAGATGCTTTGGACTTTAACTTACAGAAGCCCCTGCTAGCACGGCCAATAGTTTGGAATTCTGAGAGTTGAAGTCCCAAACATCTGGAGATCTAATTTCTGCCTGCCCCTGCCACAGGGTATCACCTACTGCCTCTGGGTGGGAGAAGGCTTTGTATTCTAGTATTGACCTAAATTTTCAATATTCTAAAAATGGTTGAGATCTTGTCTGGATTCAAAACTAAGAAATAACTTCCATCTAGTTGGGTTTCTTTTGTCCCTCTTTAAGGGATAAACAGCAGGCCAGAAAGCTTTATCTTGAGTGAAAAGCTCTATAATAAGGCATAATGGCCTGGTATTTCTAAGCAGCAAGCCTTCAATGACAACATTCTTAACTACGTTTGTACAGATGAGCTTTTAATTCATTAAAGGCGTTTTGGTTCAGGAAATTGATGCCTGTCATGAGGTCCAGAGTCCACCCGCTATCTGTCACATATCCTCTATGCATCCTGGGTGGGCAAGAAAGCAGGTGCAGATATACCCTTGTATCTTTACTCTTTATGTGAAGTAAAATTGAGTGAGTAAAGCTGCTAAGTATGGAGCATGCCAGTGGTGTGTGGCAAGCTGATGCATAAAAGAATCTCTTGCATACTTCTTGGCTATGGCTGACTAAGGATAGTCAATAAACAGTCCTATGAAAGTTGGTAACTGACTACCTTCTCTTGCAGGTTCCCATTGGATTAGTTCAATCTTGTCAAAAGAATGGGAGAGAGCACTTGTAGTTACAGTGGGAGTGCTCTCTGTTGCATTGATTCTGTTAGGACTAAGGAAATATTGGAAAAGGCCAAAATGTGAGCAGGCTAACACACCTTAATAAATGCCCAGAATCAAAGAATGTGTTTGTTCTTGTCTTATACCTACACAATCTCCTAAATCAGGGAGGCAAAAAGTGTGGCCCATGGGCCTCATGCAGCCTGTCAAGCAGTTTCTGGTGGCCCATGAGACCACCTACATATGCTGCTACAACACAGTCTGATTCAGCCCTTGGGGGCCAAAAAGGTTGTGCACCTCTGTCCTAAATAGAAACACTTGCTAATATGTCTTGCTCTAATCTAAATTAGTATTTGGATGCTACTAAGCCTGATAGTTTTAAGTTTGTATTGCTAAAAGAAGATTCTAGCCCTATTCATGCACTGCTGAATCTGATGTGAATAGGGAAATCATGGTGAAAAGGGCAGCCAGGCTGCATATCTAGCCCCACTTCCAAAGTTGTGCCAGTTCTCTCACCTTCACAGCTACCATGTCCTACATAAAGTCGAAAGTGGTACTTGTGAAGGCTCCCATGCATTCTAAAATCGGCGTTCTAAATTGAGCAAGGAGCATCCATGAGTACAGGAGGTTCCCTGCTTCAAATGTTATGCTCAGTGACAGCAACACTGGAGGCAAACGGGGCAGTGTGGGTTTGCAGGCAGGGCTGAATGGATAGCACCGCTGCCCTTCTCATTAAAACTTCCCTGTTTAAGTGAGTAACAGGGCTGACTACCATAAGGTTGATATAGTTGGTACATGTATTGATAGAGAAACTGGGATCTAGTGTTTAATATGTAAATACAGCTAAATTTACAGAGCCAGTGTGGCGTAGTGATGAGAGTGTTGGACTGGGACTCGGGAGATTTGGGTTCTAGTCCCCACTCGGCCATGAAACTCACTGGGTGACTTTGGGCCAGTCACTGCCTCTCAGCCTAACCTACCTCACAGGGTTGTTGTGAGGATAAAATGGAGAGGAGGAGGATTATGTAAGCCGCCTTGAGTTCCTTGTAGGAAAAAAGGTGGGGTATAAATGTAATAAATAAAATAAATAAATAAATGGTGTTTGTCTTGGGTTAAAGGTAGCTGGAAAGGGGTGAAAACTGAGGAGACTCAAGAAATCATCAAGCCCTGAACTAGCTGAGATCATTTTCAGACAAATCTGTACTCACCCCACCCCTTCCAATGTGTGGAGGTTTTTTTTATCCAGCTAAAGGGAAGTAGCTAAAGGGACTTCTTTTTTTCAGAGTTCTTCATACCACAGGTTCAGGCTAGGACCTGCTTTAATCCACCTACATTTAAAATAAACTAAACTTGTATGTCGCTTTTCCAAAAAAATGTGGTGTGATCACAGCAGATCACAGCGCAAGACCAATACACAAACAAGGATGCAAACAAGGATGCATATCAATACATCGATTGAAATAGTATATAATTACAATAACCAAAACAATTCATTTCACTAATATTAATATTACAATTCAAATTAATTACAAAATAGGCAGTACCAGCTATTACAACAGAATGGCTCATGCTCGCTCAGCTTGTCTGAGTGTGGCAAGCTAAGCAGGGTCAGGCCTGGTTATTACTTGGATGAGAGACCCCTCCTCTAGTTTCCTGCATTGAGCAGGGGGTTGGACTCGATGGCCTTGTAGGCCCCTTCCAACTCTATGATCAATTATTCTTTATCAGTAAAGTGCAAACCAGAGCCAAATCAACCAAACCTTTCCAAAGCCTTGGGGCATTAATAGACAACCTGCAAACAGCTACCCCAAAAATACCAGGTGCAGGAAATAGCAGCCAGATTTCCTACAGCTTGCAGCTGCTGACCTCATGCTGGTGCAGCTCTCAAGGCTCCAATAAGACAAGGGGGGTAGTGAGTCTCTTCCCCTGTACACAGGACCGGTGCAAGGCAGTTTGGTGCCCTAGGCAAGATCAGATATTTAGCGCCCCCCCCCCCACTTGAGAGCACTGTATTTTTTTTTCAAGGCGTTTCTGGGACCCCTTTTAGCCCTGTGCCCTAGGCAGCTGCCTAGTTGGCCTAATGGTAGCACCAGCCCTGCCTGTACACTAGATGTTTCTGTTGCTCCTGGAGGGCCTGTGGTGGCTGCAGATATACATCCAGCCCCCCTGGAAACCAGGTGTTTTCCATTTCCCCAAGGCAGAACTCTCCATGCTCCACTTTCTCATTCTGGTGCAGTTCTTATTTTAAAGATCGCTTGCCCGTCGCTTCTTTTGGAATTCTCAGATTTCTTTCAGAGGTGGGCAAAAGTATATATGTCATATCAGCATGATTAATATTTTCTCATTGCCCTTCTTATGAATGACATTTGGAAAGTTGTTCATCGGACTAAACGGGATAGCCCCTGCAAACTTTCATAGGCACAGCACCCGTCCAGTCTTTGTGCTAGATTTGGTTCTGGATCTTGAACTGACAAGCCAGCCTAGCCTAAATTTAAAATTCCTATGTGGTGTAAAAAGAGAACGTAATACTATATCGTAATTGCAAATGTACATGGGAGCTGTACTACTAAAAGCTGCTAGCTGCTTCTGCTAAAAATATCACAGCACAGGTTAGAAAGAGATAAGAGGTCATGTGCTCCTCTGACTTCATATATTGAGAGAGGTTATCCCTAGGCTGAAAACATCCCTAACTGGTGTCTGCTTAGTCTTTCCTGCCAACAATATCCAGCTCCTTGTAAACTGGCCCTATCCTTGTTCTTCTTGGTACTAGAAACTTTCTTTGTCCTACTGAAGGGCTTTTCCCACCTTGGCTGCATAGTATGGAGAAGACTCTAATCTTATTTTCTTTCTTTCTCAGAAATGCATTATATTCCGTTCCCTTGGCCTATAGTTTATCCAGTGGGCAGGACTAGAACAATAAGTGTAGACTGAGTTTGGCTAAACATTAGGAGAAACTTTGTAACGGTAAGAACTATTCACCAGTGGAAAAGACTGCACTGGGTGGGCAATCATTGGCTGGAGGTATTTAAGCAGAGGCTGGATGGTTATCTCTCAGGGATACTGTAGAGCAGGGCTCTCCAACCTTGGGTCTCCAGATGTTGCTGGGCTACAGCTCCCAGCATACCCAGCCAGTATGGCTAATGGCAAGGGATTCTGGGAGCTGTAGTCCAGCAACATCTGGGGACCCAAGGTTGGAGAGCCCTGCTGTAGAGGCATCCTGTATAGAGTAGGAGGTTGGGCTAGACCTCCAAGGTCCCTTCCAACACTATTCTATAAAGGTACAATCCTATGCATGTTTAGACAGGAAAAAAAGGCCTTTTTTCTGTCTAAACATGCATATGATTGCACCCTAAATTGTGTATAACATACACTCAGTACCTTTATTTCTCAGCTGGTGTTACTTTTAAATGTGGTAACAAAAACTACACAAATCACTGATAGAGGGGATTGAGGAAGGAAAAGCTTGGGCTGCAAAGGGTCCCAAGTTCAAATGCCTCAAGTCCAAATGCCTCAAGTCCTGTCCAGGGGAAGATGGTGGCTCTACCCTTACAGAAGGAGGTACTGTACACTGCATCTTGGTAGTGGAGCATATGCTTTGCATGCCAAATGTTCCAGGTTCAATTTAGTATTCATATAACACCAGCCATGTACATGGCACTTTGTAAGCTCCTTGGAGCATAGTAATAATCTAAAATTCACAACAGGGAAGTAACAGATGGGGATGAAAGGGGAGAATGGGTAAAGGGTAAGAATTCAGTTACACATACTTAAGTTACATGGGTTGCTTCATGGAAAACGTGGGTTGCGAGAAGAGAAAGGACAGAAGAAAGGACACATGTTCTGGGAGGCAGTTCCAGGTATATGAGTCAGCAATCCCTGGCTCACCTCTGTGTTAAGCAACTTGGGGAGGTCCAGAGGAATCCCCCCCCGCAAGCAGGCTGCACTCCATGGGTGGCTAAGTAGTCCATAGAGCACCCCACAAAAATCCAGAAAAATTGTCAGTTTGCCACTGAAAGTTGGCAATAAACCACCCCATAATGCTAAAAGTAGCCATTTGGGGGTGGTAATAAATAAATGCAGGGGCCATGTATTTCCCATCCCTCACTTAGGAGGATCGGGCAACAACAGGTGATGGCAAAAACATTTCCAGAGACCTTGCAAAACCATCAGAGTAGAAAGAGTTGGCTTGATAACCAACGGTCTAACTCCTCATATGTTCTAAAGGAAAATGCCCCAAAGTTTAAGACAAACTCTTTGTTAGCTTGATTCTCTTCTTAGGTATAGACCTGGGCTTTTAATTGATCGTTTATTGGTTGGGGAGGGAGCCTTTCCTCGGTGGTGAGGAGCAGGGGCAAGTATGAGTTCTTCGGGCAGGAGTGTTCTCTGTAATCCTAGGAGCTACGATTGCCTGAGCTGCCACCCCTCCACCTTTATGGGCAAAATCATTTTAACTTTGCCAGCTATCTAACAAGTAGCTATTACAGAACTGAAGCTTCTCCTGCTAGGGATGCATGAATCAGCAAAATTTGAGCTCGCCGAACTTCCATCTTGAAGCTTGTTCTGACTCACCCGAGTCCGTATCGGATTGCAAGCTTGGTTCCCCTCTGCATGAAAATCTGTGTGTATTTTCATGTGTATTTTCCAGATGTACGCATCAGTTGAGCACATCTTTGAAATCTCCCACGGATGTGTGTTCATGCACATCTTTGCAAAACTATGAATTTTTTCACGCACATTTTTCAGATGTACATATGCTGTCGAATGCATTTTTTTTTTTTTTGGTCTGTGAATCACGTTGCAAGCTTGGAAATGTATGGACTTTGGCCGCAGATTGCATTTGTTCAGAAGGTGTGGATAGGGTAAAGCCTGATAAAAGCAAACAAACTGAAAATAATTTCTCATACATCCCTATGAATGGAAAGCTTGCTTCAGCCATTGGTCGATTTAGCCATTAGGCAGCTGTGGTAATCCTAGCTGGTGGAGGAATGAGTGTTTAGTCCTCTGCCCATTGGCAATCTTAATGGCTGGCTGAAAAACTTCCTTTCTCTGAAGAAGGAACACACACCCTCCACTTGTCTGGCCCTGAAGGAAATAGCAGCAGGCAGAAGAAGAAAAAAAAATCTGAAGCTGCTGCTGGAGAGTAGATAATAAGCCTTCATTGAAGAGTCCAAAAGAAAAGTTATGGAGTTACCAGCGTAATCCTACCATGTTTACAAGGAAGTAAAGCCCACTGATTTTCACAGGACTTACTTTGAGGTAAAGTCTACATCTAGCCTTAGTTGAGCCTCAGAGGCTCTTAAGGGCTCCCTCTATCGAACTGCTGGCTGGAAGGAAGGAGCTACAGCCTTGGCCGCCTCTCACCTCCTCCTCCTTTTCCCGGGGGTTTTTCTTCTTTGCCTTAATTCCCTTTTGAAGGGCTGATATTTTATTCAGCAGCCCCTGCTGTGGCTGAGTCCGCGACAGAAGTTTCTCAAAAGCGCTCCGTCGACAAAATGATAACAGCTGGTCTTTGAAACTCTGGGAGCTGTAGTCTGCGAGGTGGTGGGTGGGGAGAGAGTTGGGGGGAGGGGGGAGGAAGAGAGGGCTGCGAAATGCACTATTTGTTAGGAATAATGAGGCGAAAAAGTGACAGAGGTTTTTATTACAAATAATAGACAGCGAACTTCAAACAGCAGCAGCGAGTCATTAAAAAAAAAAGCAACAAAGTTAAATAAATGTCTAATTAGCAGGCACCATGAAGGTGGAATTTACTGCTCCACAGCTTCTTAAGGGAGCGTCAATAAATTCACAGCTGGGTTGCCCCCTCCTAAGTAGTGTACACAGGAAACGAAATGTGCATTTGCCTGGAGATCCTCTTTCCATTATGTCTTGGACTTGCTCCTGATTGGCTGTGAAGAAAAACAAGGCAGAACTTCCTACAGTGTTGCCATGCTGTAAACTTTATCCTTTAATTAAGAACAAAATCAGATACCAAATCTAATATTCATGTTAGAGAGTCAGAGGGGGTGGCTCATATATGCATAGATGCAGCCTTGCAAATAAATTCACAAAGGATCCCAGTTACAATCCATTTGCACCCGTCCATGTGCATTTATGGAACTCTTAAAAAAAAAAAAAAAAAACTAAAAAAAAAAACTTGTAACTTGGCTAACCATTCTTTCATTAGGAAGATTGCTGGTTAATAATGCATAATGGTCAGCTGATGGGTGCTAATGGTGAGGAGATAGATGGGAGTAGCAATGCTTGAATCGGGGCACAATCCAATGCTCTCCACACTTGATGCACATAAGCCTCTGAACATGGGAGGCTTATGTGCATCCAGTGCAGGGCACAAGACAAGGTGGTGGTGATCTCTGCCGCCGTTGTGCCTCACACCCTGCATTTCATCTAGACAGACATTTTTGGCCATCTAGATCAGTGTTCTCCAACCTTGGGTCCCCAGATGTTTTTGGCCTACAACTCCCAGCATGCCCCAGCCAGCTACGCTGGCTGGGGCATGCTGGGAGTTGTAGGCCAAAAACATCTGGGGACCCAGGGTTGGAGAACACTGATCTAGATGAAGCACCATGGAGGGTAGTGGCGGCTCATGGTCAATCTTACTGGGGGGGGGGGCGGACAGTACGTCAGCAGAGGTGATGTCGGGGGGGGACATGGGGCGGAGCCAACCATACCTAATTTGTGACACAGTTTTCTCTCTTGCAAACCCCAGGATTGCTGCTGTAACTTTTTCTTCATCCCTCCCTATCCCTTTTTCCTTGTGTGTCGTGTCTTTTTGGATTGTAAGCTTGTGGGCAGGGACTGCCTTCTTTTACTGATTATGTAAGCTGCTCCAGGAGGCTTTTTGGCTGAGGAGTGGGAGAAAAATACTCTAAACTAAGTAAATAAATAAATAGGTTTAAATAAATATTTAAAAATAAAAAAAGATGAACATGTGTAACCATCTACATCCCCAGCCAGCTGCTCCCAGACTATACTTTTTTTTAAAAAAAGAAAAAAGTGTGAAAGGATGCTACAGTAACCAGCAGTAACCTTGATGGGCCCCGGCATGTCCATTTCAGCATGTACCTAAGAATTGAGAGAATGATGGAATTAAAAGTGTTACTTTGATTAATCATGCCCCATTCTCCCACCCCTGACTTGGCGCGTGATCTCACTTGGCCATATTAGCCTTCTGTGGTTTAAGGCATCTTTGGCAAATTCTATACATGTCTACTTGGAAGCATATTCCCAGGCAAGTGAGCATTGCTTGCAGCCTCAATTGTAATAGCCACCCCCCAAAGAAAGAAAGGGGCGGGGTAGAGGAAGGATTGATAATCACAATGGAATTATCTCCTGGTAAAAGTACATGGGATTGCAGCTTAAATTAAAAATAGTAATTTTTTTACATGTAATAGAAACATGACCATTATATAAATATAATATCTATCCACCCTCCCTTCTGTCTTCACAGACTGCTTTACACACCAGCAGGAAAAGATAAAAAGAGATCTTTTGATCAAAAGATCACCTCAGGATACAGTTGTGAAACAACTGTCACATCCAGCCAGCCAAATATTGCATCTAGCCAGCCCCTTCCCCCAAATTCTGTCTTTACATACCAACAGGAAAAGATCAATAATAGAGCACACATACACTCACCACAGAACACAGTTCACCCAATCACATACCACATCAAACATACCAGTTAAAAACATTAATTTATATTGCCCAATATTTTTAAATGCAGAAAAAAGGTACAAGCATTACAAGCCTGAACCAACGTCTGATTTTAACTTCCAACCAGTACAAATTGTAAGGCTACAATCCTATACACAATCCCATTGAACTCAATGGAGCTTACTTCTGAGTAGACATGTATAAGATTGCACTGTAAAAATAGCAGCATAAACAAAAGAAAACGAATGAAAGTAATGACTTATAAATGCCATTTTGGGAGATGCTTGAATCTGAGGTGAGCTGAGGTGGTGTCTGTGTGTGGCCACTGCCCCAGCAAGCACAACACACACACAGTCTGACATAAACAGTATTTTCTAAAAGATTATGACTGTGATCTCATTGCTAGTTACTTGCTCTTCTCTCTCTGCTAAGCTCAAGAAGAAAAGAGCCTGTTCCTTCAGAACAGGATGCTCAACCGAACAACAATACAATAGCATTGTGACAGCACTTTCTCACTTCCAGACAACAGAACTGGCTGGTGAGCAAGTGTGAGGCCATGTAAAGAGCCGCAATGGAAGCAGCAGTCACAGGACTCCCCCCCCCCCTCCATTCAATGCCACGGGGATTGGGTTAAGCTACACATGCTTCATGGGTTTGAGAAGCTACATAAATAATCATCCCAAACGCACATCATTCAGCAAGTGTGTCTTTCTCTGTTTCTCACCCTTCTCCTTCTCAAACAATTAGTCTGTCCAGATGCACAGGCTCCAGTCATGTGGTATGGTGTAAGTGAGATGGGTAGATTTTCCAGATGTCTGATTGGCTGAGGACTGACTCCCCTTTGCCCCTATACCCATGAGACAGATGAAGGGAGGGAGGGAGAACAACCAATCGGTTTTTGCTCTACAGCTCACAGCCAGAGGGCACTCTGGAGTAATCCAGGCTTTTGGCTGGTGAAGGAACAGGCAGCCCTGGCCCCTCCCTGAAAAGCCTTCTCTTCCCCTACAGGTATTTGCATAGAAACCCCCCACACAGACAAAACAGCAGTTCCTGGGGGAATGTTCTGAGCATGTGAAACTTGTTGCACATGCCCAGTGTTCCCCCTAGCCAAAGCAGGAAGTAAAGAAGAACAGTGTTGCACTGCTGCTACCGACCACTTTACATTGCATCCTATGGAGGGAAACAAGGTCTGGGACACAAGCAATGGGAAGAAGGTTAGGCAGGACAGGATAGGTGCCCCCCCCCACCGTTTGCACTGTATGACGAGCCTCCACTGATGGAGGGGGAGGGAAGGAGGCTGGAGTGCCATTTGGATACTGCGTAAGCTGTTGGCTCCAACAGCCTCTCCTCTCCTCCCCGCCCCCCGGCACACCCCTTTTCCTCCTCTCCAAGGCTGATTTGTGACCTCAGAGAGGCAGCCAGCTCTTTTTGGCACTCTGCAGCAACTATGGAGTGCCAAAAGGGCCAAATTTAGCTCATGCTGGCTCAGCTTGTCTGAGCGTGGAAAGCTAAGCAGGGTCAGGCCTGGTTATTACTTGGATGGGAGACCCCTCCTCTAGTTTCCTGCACTGAGCAGGGGGTTGGACTCGATGACCTTGTAGGCCCCTTCCAACTTTATGATCCTATGAATCTATGAATCTGAATTGGCCATTTGGGTGCCCCATAGACACTACGGATGCCATTTTTAAAATTATTTTTTCTTTATTAAAAAATTTGTGGCCAGGATTCTAGACTAGTGTTCTCTACAACATTTTAGTTTTCTTTGTCTCAGAGAAGGCTGAGCTCAAAAGAACCTGCCCCAACACCTAGTTTTCATTGAACAAGGAATTTTATGGAGGAGCACTTAATCATGGGAGGAGTCTGAAGTGGTACCTGTACAGGCACAGATTTACCACCTCAACTGTGTTTTGAGTATTAAGCCTTGAACATTAGACATACAAAAGATTCCCCTCCCCTTTCGATGTTATAACTTCTTTCACATATTCCATTTGGTAATTATGTATGCACTTTATTGCAGTATCAAGGAAAGAAATTTCATGGGGTCCTTCCCCAAGTGCTTATGATCTGAGAAGTACAGAACTAAGGTTGGAAAGGTGAGGGTTGGGTATGATTAACACATAACATAACACACTGGGAAAAGTGAAGCTGTTACAGTTCAGGAAAGGTTTTGCAGAATATGATTATAGAAACAACCTGAGGAGAGATATGAAAGAAGAGACAGAGGGGTCTTAGAACGATGTTGAAGTGGAGCTGTTTCCAAGCGCAGGAAGCAGGATGCTAAAAGTCTTGAAGCAGAAGTGGGAGAATGGAAGACAAAAAGAGCCAATAGCAGATGAGCTCTGTAAAGGAGATGAGACTAGTGATATGGAAGCTGGCAAGGCACAGAGCTTTAAATGCTGGTAGTAGCATTAAGTTGGCAGGGAAGTAACAGAGTTGGTACAAAGGCTAGGTTTGCTCCCTCTCTGCTGTCCTTCCACCGGCAGGCAAAGACCACTTTATTCAAGAAGGACTTTGGCGTGTAAGTGGGTCTGTTGGATTTGGGTACCTTCTTCTTCTTCTTCTTCTTCTTCTTCTTCTTCTTCTTCTTCTTCTTCTTCTTCTTCTTCTTCTTCTTCTTCTTCTGTAATTGTTATGTTCTTACTGTGTTTTACTGTATTTTATGATTTTAATCAATTTTATTTTTGCCTGTAAGCCACCTTGAGTGCCTTTTTTTTTTTTGTAGAAAGGCAGGGTACAAATCAAATCAATCAATCAATAATAAAGACCGAGAAGTCTGATGATTTTAGCATTGGCATACATAATTGAATTAAACTCACGAGTCTTCCAAAAAGTAAAGGCACGGGCACCTTTTCTTTCTTTTTTGGTTTCTAACCCTAAGGCCATGCTCTTTTTGTGTAAAGAAGTTTTCTCTGGGAACCATCGCTTTCCAGACAGAATGGTTCCAATCCATAATAGTTAACAATATTAGACTTTGCAGGGCTGGCCTTACCATTAGACAGAGTGAGGCAGTTGATGCTGAGTGGTGTGTGGATGACAGTGGCAGCCCCTCTGGCCATTCCTCCTGAGCCCCACCCCGGATATATTCCCAGAATTTCCCAGACATTCCCATCCTCCTGAGACAGTGCCCTGATGATAGCATTGCTTGCTTGTTGCTGGCCTGGGCTGACTGGCTGTTTTGCCTAATGGCCTTCTCCCAATACATCTCAGACAGCGCCTTTGTGAAAGGCTTATGACTGAGCGAGCAGATGGAGAGGCAGCCTACTGGCTTCAAGTGCAGTAGAAGACACTGTCCCATTGCCAGTGCTGAATTCAGCTGTCAGTTGGCTCAGGTTTTGTATGTGGAATGGGGACAGGGCACCATCTTGTCCTTCAGATCAGGCACACGCACACGCACACGCACACGCACACGCACACGCACACGCACAAAGCTCTCCAGTTAATCAAATTCCCAAGTGCTTACATATTAAGACAGGCATAACTGCAATAAAAATGTATGAAAATATATTAAAAACAAACAGAGCAGCTAGCAGTAAAAACACCAATTAAAATGGCTAAAAAAGGTCTTTGCCTGTAAACAATGGTAAATGGGTGCCAGGTCAGGTGTCGCTTTCTGGAAAGGGAATTCTGCAACCAGGGTGCCACCGCCTGAGAAAGTCCATCACCTTGTAGCTCTCACCTCATCTCCTCATGTGGGGGCATCTTTAGCAGGCCATCCTAAGCTGATCTTAATACCCAGGCAAAACATCTGGAGACAAACAGTCCTTCGGGTAATCTTGGGTCCAAGCCATCAAAAGCTTTATAGGTTAAACCTAGCACTTTGAATTAGGCCTAGAAGTGGATTGGCAACTGATGTAGTTGTCCAGCCTAGTCAGCACACACACAGTCGCTAGAGTCACCACTTATGAATCACCAAAAAAGAGGAAATGCATCACCAAGAAGAGGGCTCCAATTTGCATAAAATATGCATATGCTAATTTATATGTATAGATGCCAATTTAGAAATATATTTTAAACAGAAATACAGTACAGTAATACCTTGGATTGCAAGTGACTTGGTTTGAGAGCGTTTTGCAAGACAAGCAAATTTTTAAATATTTATTATTATTTTTTTTTTAACTTGATATACAAGTAACGTCTTGCAATACAAGTACTGTAGTATGGCTTAAATTAAAAATCTCTGTACAAATTTTTTGGGGGTGATTTCATTTTGATATAAGAGTGTTTTGGATTACAAGTACGTTTCCGGAACAAATTATGCTCTCGATCCAAGGCATGACTGTACATGTATCTCACCATAGTGTGGAAGAGTGTGACCAAATGACCCGTATGCTTTATTTAGTCTGATGTCCAGATGGTACATCAAGGCCCTTGTTCTCTCTACTGATGGTCCTGTATCTTTAAACTGGACTTGGAGTGGACAGCCCTTCAAAACAAGATGCCTTCAAAAGAAAGGACAGTCCTCTGGCAGCCCTTCAAATGGAGGACTGTCCTCTAAAAATGACTAGCAGCCACATTTTGTATCAACTGAAGCTTCAGATCTTCTTCAAAGGTAGTCTATTGATGCTCCCTATGATTTTACATATGGGAACTCTGCATGGTTCTTCTAATCCATAATAATCAACAATATTAGACTTGTAATGACCCACTAGATATAACTGTAGTCCTAAAAACATAAATAAAAAGTAGTACCCAAGACATGCTCTCAGATCTTCCACAAACAAGGGTTGTATCCAGACCTAGTCATACTTAGAGCAGATCCATTGAAATCAATGAGAATTAAGTTAGTCATGGCTAACAGAACTCCCATTGACTTTGGTAGGTCTTCTCTAAGTATGACTACGTCTGGATCCAACCTATTATCAATTAGAAACTAAAAAAACAGAGGTGTGGTACCTGTGTCCCTCCAGTTTTTATTGGAGTATGACTCTCATCATCCTTGATCATTGGCCATGCTGGCTAGGGCTGATGAGAATTGGAGTCCAGCAACATTTGGAGGGCCACACCTTCCCCACCCTTGCACTAAACCTTCCTGCCAAATTCTCCAAAAGGGGAGAAATGAGTTTTGGTAGGGAAATTTCAAATATGCTTTTGCAATGTGTGGGAATCAGGAAGAGAGATCACAGAAATAGACCAACTAGGTTCTAGCTTTTAGGATGAAGAAATCATATTTAAATTGCAATGGGATGGTTTTATTATTGTAATATTCTGCTTGGAAACAGTCCAAATATGTGTTTATTTTAATTTGTTTGTTTGATTGATTTTGATCATGCTTTTCTCCAATGGATTCCAACCAGGAGTATGGGTCAGCCTTGGTAGTAGGATACCTACTTATATCTTGTTGACACTCTACCTGTGAGAAGAAAATACGTTGGATGAAGAGCTGAATCCTCTGCATATCTATTCATGAATAAGTCCCACTCAGTTCAGAGGGCTCACATCCAGGTAAGTATTTATTATTACATTTATGAATCGCCCATCTGGCCGAGTATACATACGATTTCAGGTTGAAATAATTTAGAAGTCGTTAACTTGAATAGGGATATGGGAGCACACAGAACTATAAAAATGGCTTGCAAATTACTTTCACAAGCCCTACCTTTCTTTCTTTTGGTGACGTGGTGACAGGGGCCGCACTGGAGTATGGGGAGGGGGACTGCATGCAGCCCATCGGCTGCTTGTTGCCCACTCCTGACACACAGGAACTGGAAGTGGATTTAGATGGAAATTCTGCTGCATATGCATGCAAGTCTGTTTCGGAGACTGCAATGGATGCGTGTGTGTTTGAGCAAGAGTATACAGTGGCATACATTTGTCATTGGCTGATTAATGGCAGAGCCTCTGTATCGGGCCCTTGATCTTCAGAATCAGATATATAGATAATTGTTGAACCTGTGGAAGGCTGGCTCACACTTGTGTTTATATCACTTGATCTTTCATTACCCAGTACTCACTGTTTGACGACTCTGAGCCTCAGTCACATGCTGTTCCACCGAAAAGCACTGTCTTTGAGATGACATCAGACATTATGCTGTATTCTCTCAGTGGTGATTCATCAGTGGTGGCTTTTTTGCACAGGAAAGTCCTTCCATAAGGCTACCATCAATGGGTGAAGAACATGCACGCATATCCTGGCTCTCATTCTATGGGTATACTTACATTAATAATAACAATAATAATAGTGCTAAAATTAAGAAAAAAACATTTGAAACATAAGGCTCAGTTGGAATAATTTATGTAATATCCTTTCATTACCATTAATTCCCCTCCCATTCCCTGCCAGCCTGTGTTGAAAGAACAAAAATGCTATACGCAAACAAAGCTTATCTTAGACCATACCACAGTAATCTTCAAACTGATTAATGCAGAAATCAATTACTTTACATTAACTGTTGTATATGCCAATGCCGCAGAATGAACTCCTAAGTCAGCATTGTTTGCCTTTGTTCTCTCTCTACTTTAATCATGTTTTGAAATGTTGATGACCGATGATAAGGAAACGCACTGCAGAATAACATCGCTGAACAAAATTTGAGAGGATGGCTGTACACATCCATTTAGTTTGGAAAGGGGAAGGAAGAAATGATGATGGACACATTTTTGTTTATACCTAACTGTAACAGGTGTTAGAACACGACACACATGAGTCCATATGTTTCACACCTTGGCTGCAACCACATCTCTACTGCCCACTTAACCCCTTCAGTCAAAACTGTATGGAACGAACAGAATAATTCAGAGAAAAGGCATGCTGTTCAGCCCTTTGTGTTAGCTGAACGTGCTGGTTGTACAAAGCACCTCTATCAGCAGAGTGCTCTCTGTGTGCGTGTGATGGAAGAGATCAGTGCTACCTCATGTATTGGTGAGATGTTGCAGGGTATTATCTGTACTACACAAGGTATTATTCCTGCAACTGAAGCAACGAAGGGGAACAGGAATTGGATATTGAGGTCACAGAGGGGAACAGCATGAGGCACCACTTACATGCTGGGAACAAATATTGAGGATACCAGGGTTTGACTCAGAAGAATCTAAAGTACTGATCTGAAACCACTGCACATCACCTAAGCCTGGTAGGGGTGGTGAAAGAAAGTGTAGGGGAATTAGGAGAAAATAAAGGGACATGGATACACGTGTCAGGGCCATAGACCATGATTCATCATTCCTAGAAGAAATAGGCTACCACTTCTTTCTTTGTGATTTATTTCTTTGCTTACTCGTTTAAATGACTGGAACCCTGACATTTGTATTTTAGCCTGCACTAGGGCAAGCACAGCAAATGACTGCAGAAGGCTGATGGGTGTTAGGAGTGGTTCACTTGTTGAGATGTTGTTCACCTGCTTTGTCAAGGGGTTGAAAGTCAAGATGCTGCATGCATTAACATATGAGATAGGTGGTATCAGAGTGAGAGACTGATTCAAGAGACTTTGATAAGAAACCTTTTAAAATGCACTGAAAAGTACAAGAAAAAGTGGTGTGTGTTGCTGCTGTTTTTCAAGCTATGGGCATTTTCTCCAGAGTTTTCCTGTTCAGATCAATGGGAATGTGGCAATGGAATGTGGCATTGGAATATGGCACTGGCTGCCTGTTTGTGACCAGGCCAGGTTTAAGGTTTTGCTACTAGTGTATAAAGCCTTAAACAACTTAGGACCAGGATACCTGCTGAGAGAGCACCTTCTCCCTTATCAACCTACCTGGTCACTGAGATCCTTCAGTGTGGTGGCTCTCTTTCTGTGAAACTCCTTGCTTCTGGAGGTCAGGCAGGGAGGCAACAGCACTGTGTTGTTTTCAGCACCTGCTGAAGACATCTTTATTTCAAGAAACCTTCCTCGATTGACCAGCCACAGTTTTTATGATATTCTATTTCTTAAAAACTTTTAATATGCTGTTTAACTCCTTTTTTCTTTTGTAGTTCACTGTCCCCGAATCTGTTTAGATGCAGAATGGTATATGCATGTTGTAAATAAATAAAATAAATAAATCTGAGGAATTTTGAGGGGGATGTGAACTTTGTGAAAGAACTTGGCTAAGATCAACAAAAAGCCTTAGGAGGGTTTGTTCACTCCAATATGCAAAGAGCCCTGCTGGATCAAACCAAAGTCCATCTGGTCCAACATCCCATTTCCCAAAGTGGCCAACTAGATGCCCATGGAAAGCCCACAAGCAGGACATGAGAGCAGTAGCCCTCTTGCATTATTCCTCTTCAGCAACTGGTATTTAGTGGTATATTGCCTTTGAATATGGAGGATGCATCCAGCCATTATGACCAGTAGTCATTGTTAGAGTGATCCCCTTTTAAAGCAATCTAAGTTGGTGGCCAATACCACATCGTATGGAAGAGAATTCAATAGTTTAACTATGCACTGAGTGAAGAAGTATTTCCTTTTGTTTGTCCTGAATGAATCTCCCACCATCAATTTGATTGGATGACTTTGGGTTCTAGTATTATAAGAAAGTGATTAACGCAGCACTGGGAGCCAGTGTGGCGTAGTGGTGAGAGTGTTGGACTGGGACTTGGGAGATTCGGGTTCTAGTCCCCGCTCAGCCATGAAACTCACTGGGTGACTTTGGGCCAGTCACTGACTCTCAGCCTAACCTACCTCACAGGGTTATTGTGAGGATAAAATGGAGAGGAGGAGGAGGATTATGTAAGCAGCCTTGGGTTCCTTGCAGGAAAAAAGGCAGGGTATAAATATAATAATAATAATTTTAAAAAACCCCACTCTGTATCTATTTTCTCCACACCATGCATAATTTGATAAGCTGCTACCATGTCCCTCCTTAGTCACCTTTTTTTTGTAATAGAAAAAAGGACCAAAACTTTTAGTCTTCTTAGGCAAAATCTCTCTTCTCCCCCCCCCATATTTTATTTGTAGAAGTGTCATTTCTATCTAATTTATAACAAAAAAATAGCACAAAAACCTGGTGTGTATCCTTAAGCCTGAGCTAAACTGCTTATTTCATTATATTTCAAGAAAGAATAACACTAATTTGAGGAGTCATATCGAAATAATTTTACATAGTGATTAGGGTCTATATTTTGTCTTCAAAATATTTTAAAAGTAGCTATTTAGGGCATGGAGAGCATTAAAAAAAACCACCCCATTATCTCAGGGTAGAGTATATTCTTCATTCATCTGTTCTGCAGGCACCTTGAAGTGATGCAACTTAGGGCCAAACTAGATGTGATAATGGTCATGTCATGTGGTCTTGCCTTGTGTGGCTGATTTTCTTAATAAACAGCCAGCACGGTGTGTGTGTGTGTGTGTGTGTGTGTGTGAATCTGGATCAGAACTACTGTGCATTCCCTCTCCAAATGCCCCCCCCCCAATGCCCTCTTTACAGAATTATATAAGAAAAAAGGCCTCCATTGGTGCCAATGGAGGCTTTTTAAAACTGCTGTGTGGGAGAAGGGGGAGTTTTGGTGAGCAGAGGAGCTGAGAAGGATTAAACTTCCCCATACCAATCCTGCTCTGGATCGTGGGCCCCACTTTGGAATAAAAAAAAAGCAAGAGGAGCACCTGCACACTACGTAGTTTAACATTATTGTGTGGTTTGATCCTAAGCGTGCTTTCAAATATCTATTAAAAATGCTCTTCGCATAGGGGTGCTAACCAAGAGAGTCTTCAATAAGCCTTCAGTGCCAAGGACAGATGTAGTTGATTTATACTGCGCCAGACCATGGATTCATCTAGCCCAGTGTTGTCTCCTACATCTACACAAGTCGACAGACTTGTGAGAATAACATTGGTACGGGGGGGGGCACCATGGCCAAAATCTGATGCAGGGTCATACATGCTCATGCACATCACAACCAGTGGATTTTAGCATGCCCAACTGAGTTGGATTGAAGCTGATACATATTGCCCTGAACTCCTTGGAGTTGGGCAGGGGAAAACTGTAATAAATGAAGGGTTTCTGACTCTTTCTGTCCTACAGGTAAATTCACTTTGGAACCTGTTCAGTGATAACAAAAGGCAGTAGGGGTGAGAGCATTTTATAAAATCTTATTGGGGAAAATATTGTAATACCATTTTGCAATTATCTGCCTGGCTGCAGTAAGATGTAGTTACTCAGGGGTGGGCAACAAAAGGCAAATGGGATGAGTTGTTAGTTCATCTTGTACTGCTTTTTGAGAGAGATTGCTGTGATGTGGTTCATTAAATGGAGAAACCTGCAAAACATATCTGCGGTGTCTGTAATAGTTGGAACGTACATTGCTTGGTACAAAATGGAAATCAATATGTAGAGGGATTCTGTTATAAGGATCAATTAGAGCCATGTCTCACTTTTTGATCATTTGTAAAACAGAGGATTGCTGTGCATGAAACAATGAGCTGTCCAAATCCAATATGGGAAGAAGAAGAAAAATATCTGCCTTCCAAGGACACATGGCCAAGGCTGCTTAGCCTTTTAATGCCAGCCTGGGCAGGTTCCAATTAGCACACCCACAAGCCGTGACATTCTTTAGTGCAGCTGGTTGGCACTTAAATAGGCAGTGTGAAATTTGTTCCTACCTTACCAAAATATCAAAAGAGGAATGCTTCCCACCTCACTCACTCGTTAGTTAAGTAATGCACATGTGGAGATGTATGTGTGTGTGTGTGTGTTTGTGTGAAATCATTTTTGATTTCTAGAGTCAAATGATGGCTACAAGAGGATGTACAATGAAAGAGATTTTCAATATATGGTGTCTCTGCAAGAGGAGAAGCATATGAGTCACAGGTCACGAATTGCCAATTTCCTTAAATGAGACACATAAAGAATGTCTCATAAAAGTCTGTGAAGTTATTTTAAATCAATCTTATTCCTTTGGCAACTGTGCCATAGATATCCATGGCCCTTTTCTTAGTGCATGACCCAAGCAGTATGTTGTATCCATCAGGTGTCTGTTTAATGTGCTTCCCTTGGATTCTGATGAGGTGTTAGAACAGGAACTGCTGATTTTGGTAACATATTTACCTTTTTTTAAAAAAAATCTCTTCTTGGTTTGCATGACTTCTAGACAATACCCAATTCAAATAATAATTAAATCAAACAGCAAGGGAAACCTGCTCTAAATCAATTTAAGTGTAGCTGCTGAAAAATTTTCAGTCCTGCACATTGAAATACCACATTGTCTGTTGTCTCAATTTAAACAGAAAGCTAGGGAATGTTTAGAATTCCTAGAGAGCTAGAATCCAAATGCCTCCCAGTTATGAGTCTGTGTGTCCATCAGCCCGACCATCCATCTATCTATCTAAAATAATAAACTTTTAAAAATGATATTTTGGCTCCCTTTAATGGTACTCCAAATTCTTTTATCTGAGGCAGACCCTGATTGGTTTGCTACTCTCTTAGACGTGGGGCCAGTCTACTTCTAAAACTCTTCTCCTGCTGCCATGACTGGACCCTCTTGCTTGGCCCATCCTTGGAAATCCCTAGCCTGAGGCCTTCCTTCCAAATAATCAAATTGGTGTTACACCAGGGCACTGATGTGAAGAGGAAGCTCCTTCCCCCTGATTTTGCATCATAAATGCTGCCCCCTACAAAGTCCTGGCCTAGGCTGTAATGTCTGACGAAGTAATAAAAAGCACTAGAATACCACAGGCATAATCCATTGTTCATATCTTAGGCCCTGCTTGCTGGCTCTACATTGTCCCATAAATCCTGTGGGCAGCCTTTCAGATCACAGCTGCAGAACTAATTCCAATTTGATCTCTGAAAGGCCATCAAGTGGCAACACTTTTTATTATTGAGGCCATTGGACACAGACATATTTGGTACTTATCTCTGACTCTCTAGCTTCCATGCTGATTAATATGGCCTGTGCCACCTACTTTCACCCCCACACACACACCTTTCACCTGCATGTGAAGGAAGTGATGACTATATTAGAAGGGGCAAGGGGTGCAGATCAATACAGAGAATGAGCCAGAAGGAGAGTTCATCAAGATGTCTATCATGACAGAATCACTGGAAGTCAGCAGGGCTCTCGCTTATTAGCGTTCCACACGAATCGAAGGTATATATTTTCACTTACGTACTATATTTGATAGTGCTGTTACAGTAACTGCATGAGAACTTACAACCATGGCCGTGGCTCTTGTGTGATTTGAAACAGCAAAGATCAGAGTTATTCTTTAAAATACCACTCATATACTCCATTGCATCTTGTTTTGTTTCATCTGGACTTCATGCTTCTCAGGGCATTTATGAATGAAAGACCCGGTGAAAGATCAGAACTCATTTCCTACAAGTGTTCATGGTCTCAGAAGCCTTCCACTTTGTAGGGATGTATGAGAAATTTGTTCCAGTTTGCTTTTGATTAGGATTTACCCAGTTTGCACCTTCTAGACTGAACATGGACTCAAACGCAATCTGCAGTCAAAGTCTGTACATTTGACAGCATGCATACATTTGAAAAATGCACATGAAAATTTTTGCACTTTTGAAAAATGTGCAGAAAAATGCTTTAATCAATGGGAGCAAAATGTGGACATTTCAAATATGAACACAATTGATGTGTACTTTTGGAAAAATATGCATGAAAATACACATGGTGAGTATATGCTATGAGTAGTATCCTATTGTGCTCATGTGCTCTCAGGGCCCACCACATGCACAACAGATTGGGGGCCCTGTGTCTACTTTAGAGTAAAAATGAAAAAAAGAGAGAGAGAGCTGCTAGACACACATTTATAGTAATGTCTTTTTTGGCCCTTGGACATAAGCTTCAATGTGTTCCATGGGCCTTAATCCCAAGTAGGTGCGCATACGTTTTCTGTCTGACTGACAATAAGGGTTACAGGGTTATAGCAATGCTTTAAAAGCAGCAAGGCTGGACCAAGAGATTATGCTGCCTGAGGCAGAGTAACGAATGGTGCCCTCTTCCCAAGTCAAGGTGCATAGTACCCAAATCCAGGTAGGTTATTTTGGTGCCTGAGGCTGAAAGCCCCACAACCATCTCTCCCCATTCCTGGCAGTAAAAATACGATAATAAAAACATTAAATAACCAACCATTTGCTGCCCTATGATGACACACCATATCTGCTGCCTGAGGAAGCCACCTCATTCTGCCTTATGGTAGGGCCAGCCCTGAAAGGGAAAAGCTGAAAGTTATTTCAGGATCTACCTGACCAAAAAAATGTGTGATTTTCTCCACACCTTTTGAAAGCATTTCCCTTTTTGCAGCAAAGGCATCCCTTTCTCTCATCTTCAAACTGCCAGTTGGATCCTTGTCAGATCCTCAGCGCTGAATAGGCTTCATCCTACACTCCATTATTACTGCTGCTTCTAATCTCTGACCATTAAGTACTGGTCAGAACCAACAGATAATTTTTCTCCATTCTGCCATGCATGGTCTTTTGTGAGTAGTTAATGAATGTTCAGGAAAATAAAGCTGAATGGAGAAAAGAGGGGGTTGTGGTTTGCATACAACCAGATGGAGCATAGACAGGAAACAGGGAAGGGCACAGTTCACTGACAGGGAAAAATAAAGAATTATACAAGATCATCAATATAGTTGTGGACTTTTCCCATTCCCCATATATGGCTGTTGCTAACTGTGTTGTGCAGAACGACAACTCCCCAGGGAGTGATTGCATGCTGCTTTCTCTTATGAGAGTTATTACAGAGAGGACTGCCCCCATTGCCATGGATCCAATTTCCATTTTCAACATGAAAAATACATTTATAGCTACAGCTGTTAGGTTATTGTGCAATGAAAGGGTTGCTTGTATGGCTGGGCCTTATGGATATGTTGTTCCCTAGAGGGCAGGTTGATCAAAAGATACAGATAGACTCCACCAAGTACAGCCGAATACTAAGCTCCTCTTTTGGTCTCTTTGGGGGTACATGGTTCGCCTTCTAGCGAGCACGGTGGAGTGTTGAGAAGGGCAACATCTACACATGGCATGCAATCACAGAAAGGCAGCCGTGTGGCCCATGCTAGGATATGAACTGCAGTTCCTGCCAAGGAGGATGTGCGTGCATTTCCCACCCCCTACCCATCAAGCAGTGACCAAAGAAGAGGGCCTCTATCAGTGTGAATGTCCTGCTATGGCTGGATCAGGCTCAGTGTTAGGTTAAACTAAGGGGCAATCCAAAAGCAAGTCAATAAACAGGCAATAGCCAAAGGCACAGTTTTACAAGGCAAGAGGGGGAGTTCCAAAAGAGAAGTCTGAAGAGCAGCCAAGGTCAAAACAGAGATAAACAGTCAGGTACAATACACAATCCGCGAACCAGAGTCCAAGGTCAGTACCACAAATATTCAATCACGGAGCAAGGACAGAGGTAGGCATGAGAACTAGTAGAAGATGTTGTTTCCAGCATTGGCTAGACTGTGATACTGCGGGCTTATATTTCCAGAGCTGCCTGAGCCTCCACCCCCTGGGCTCAAATGCTGAGTTTATTACAGGCCTTGCTTCTGAGGAGTTCCTTCATCCTGAGGAGTCCTTCTTTCTATCTGAGCACTTCTCCTTAAAGGAGACTTACTGGCCTGCCTCTTAGGGCAGCGACACTTTCAGGGGCTTGGTGGTCAGCCAGCCTCTGCCTCAGAGGCAGAACTCCCCTCCTCCTGTGGGGATGGAACCATGGTCATCTCCCCTGATGGCCCAAGCTCCCTCAGGTCTCCTGCTTCGGGTGGCTCTTTGGTGTTGGCTACCTCTGGGAGCTCTAACTCTTCCTCAGGGAAGGATTCCTCCAGCGGGGGCATGACAGTGAACTGGTGCAAGCTGTTCCTTCATACTTTTGCAAAGGTGCAGTGTTGCAGTTCTTGTACAATAGGAACCATGACCTCCCTCCTCACTGACCAATGGAAGACACATGGGGGTGGTCAGGAAGTGCCATGTGCACTTTCACATGGCCCACAACTGCCTCTCTGTGATTGCATGTGATAATACAATGATATGTGTTGCCTGAAATATGCCATGACATGATGGCTTTCTGTCAGTGTTGTTACTCTTGTGGCTCTGGATGTCAAGATCTAGATTAGCATGGAAGTCCATACATTCATTTGCAGCATTAAGAGCCCATCTCAATGTAATGACGTATATTTGTACTGCAATATGATGAGACGTCATCATGATCTGCACATAAATACGCCATGACCTTACGGCATCAATGACAGTACATTTTTGTTTCTTTGGCTACCAGTACACCATCATCCTAACCAAGGAGACAAGAGTTGCTTCCCAGGCACAGGTCAGTCTCCAGGGACGAACTCAAATGGAGGAATAAATGAATGATAAGTGTATTTGTGTCCATATGAGCCCCCTCTCCTTAATGGTGATGTTAATGTGCTCATAAAAAGATAACAGTGCAAGGGGGACGTGACTGCACAGACTGATTAGTATTTTATGGCAGAATTAAGCTGCATGACAAATGTCTCACTGGTTGCACTGCTTTTACAGCCCAGAAAGACGCAACTTTAATATGTCAGAAGTGCCAGTGTCGAGATTTTTCTTTTCCCTTGTGACACTGATTAACTCTAAAAATGCTGGGAAGAGATTGTTAGGGGGCGGCGGAATGGAAAAGGAATTGTTTGATGAATAGCAGCCACCCTTCCTCAACTGTTATCTGATCAAGAAAATGGTCAAGTGACTGAAAACACAAAATGAAAGCAGGTGCTAGGTGAGGGAAGCGTACAAAACCATACAAACTGAAATTATAACGTTATGGGCTTCTTCCATGTATAGTGCCACAATCAAGAAATATGAATGCAATGTTATGGAGATGATCTACAAAGTTAGGGTCTTTAACAGCATGATCCAATGTGGCTGCCTGTAACCCTTCAAACTCAAAGGATTATGGGCATCCAATTGAGGATGGAAGGAGTGCAGAGGTGAAGGTCGCCTTCACGTTGCTCCCACCCTGCAAAAGACTTAGATGGGCAATTTTGGCCATCTAAGTCTTTTGCGCCTGCTCTTGAGGAGGACAGGCTGAGGTGCCACCTGGATACATCATATCCTGGCAGAGCCTTACTCCTCCCCTCCCTGCCTCCCAGAATGCCCACTCAGTGCCAGCTCCACGGTTGGTCTCCTGACCTTGGAGCTGCAGCTGACACAGTCCTTTCTGTGCTGGCTGTGAGGGCAGAGGGAGGGCACTCCAAATTTGGAGTCCCAACTCTGACTGCGGAGCAAGTATCTGAGGTCGGAGCTGGGACTCTGAATTATCATGTGGCCATCTAGTCAGCATCTGGTGGCCATAGAATTGCACCGTAAATGAATGATTTGACCCAAAGTTAGTGCTGTTGTGCTTTTTGAAAGACTGTATCAAAATAGAGCACAATCCACAAACAAATAGGCTGGCCACTTATACCTTGCCAAAAAAAAAAAAAAAAAGGAAAGGAAAGGAAATGCATCACCAAAAAGAGGATAGAGGACACAGATTTACATAAAATTTACATATGTTAATCCATACATATTGATGCAAATTTAGAAAAAAATAATATAATTTAAATAGAAATACAATACAATACATAGAAGACTATGACTAGGTCACCCATGTGCCTGCTCAGTCTGCTTTCCAAGAGCTAACTTTTGTTGGGCAATTTGAAGCCCCCTTCCTCTTCCTTCTTCTGGTTCTTTATCTTCAAATTGGACTTGCACTGGACAGACCTTCAAATATCGGACACCTTCAAATACAGCCCTTGAAATAGAGGACTGCCATCTGTACAGTAGGACAAAGGGCCATGCTGCTAAGATGTTATCCTGTGCAAGCTCCATTGAAATGAAAGGACTGTTCCTTGTGGACTTAGAAAACACGAAAAACTTCCAGTCAAACTGAAATAGCAAACAATAAAACTGATGCTGCAGCAGCAGTATACTGGATAAAAAAATAAGCAACACAGTTTTATTTATTTATGGATAACATTTCCCTTTTAATTGCTTTCTGTTTAAAAAATAATGTATTTGAGCAAATTAATAAATTATCCTTTGCATACTGACATACATTTCAAATCAATGAAAATAAAGTGTATGGATGAATACCATCCATCCTGAAATGTATCATTCCAGAGACAACCTATCTCTCAATAAGTCTATTTTCAAACATCTGTTTCTGTCTTGCCATTATATAATAAGCCAGTTTCATCATAATGGCAACATCTCCTAAACAACCGCTCAGATAAAGCAAGAGTGATATTCTTTTTCCAGTAGAAAGCAATGGAAATGTTAGCTGCTTTAGGTTAAACATATTAATAGTCATTTCCAGGTCTTAAATTATTTCTATTATCACCCTTCAATTCAAAAATTTCCAGGGTGGTTTATAATAACTAATAAACAATAAAACAGTTTACAACAATAAAAGACTACTAAAAACACTCACAGCTGAATAAAAAATATATCAGAGGTTAAAAACCTGGGAGAATGAATACACACACACACACACACACACACGGGAGAATTCCCCTCAGTTTAACCCATTGCCACCTGTCTCACATCAGATGGCAACAGAATCCTCAGAAAGAAAGAAAAATTCCACGCCACAATAGCAACACAAACACAATTCACCAGAAGTATACTCTGTTACTCAGTCAGCAGGAAAAAAAACCCTATACTAGCACAGCCACAGCAGGTAACTAAATTAAAGAGCCTGTCCCGAAACCTGGCTTCCCCAAACCGGTGCCCTCCAGATGCTTTGGAATATAACTCCCAGGATTCCTATCCTGACCATTGGCCAGGCTGGCTGGTGCTGGTGCAAAATGAAATCTCAAACATCTGGAGGGTACCAGGTTGGGGAAGGCTGCCCTAAACAGTCCTAATAACCAATATACCCTCTTAGCACAGGTGGCAAGAGCAGGTGGCTGAAGAAGGATCGGCCCAGGTTGTTCCATCACCAGCATGAGAGGTGAAAAAGCCACCACCCACCCAGATCTACTCTCTCACTACAGACTCAAGAAGAGGCAAAAAATGGGGATAGTCCTTCCTTGCCTTCATTTGTTCCCCTCAATGGCAACCCAAAGGGGGCATCATCTTTCCAGGCAATTCACTGCCTGCGGTAGGCCCAAACCAAATCCTTCCACTAGTTTCTCCCTAAACTAGATTTTGCCCAGGGAAATTCCTCCATTGCCAACTCCAGGGCCTGGTGCAAAGTCCATGATGGATTCCACATTTCTTGGAGCTCCATTTGCCATAGGGCTCTTATTGTGTTTTGTGAGAGGGTTAGCACTTTGCTTATTGCAAGTGAGCTGAGAGGTTTGCAGAGCAGGGGGCATCCATTTCTTCAGTACAGAGTGAGTGATGGAAGAGTTTCACTTGGTAAAGAGTCACTGCATATAACTCCATTTTAAATAATGTCATTCAGAAGTCAATCCTGGGAGAGAAATATGGCAGGTATTAAGTAGCCAAAGTCAAGAGAATATCCATTTTTATGCCAGAGCTTTTAGATATATGACAAAAGTAGATTTCAAGGAAAATCAATCCTGCTAGTGAATGGAGGGATGTTTGAAAGAGGAGGAGCATGGATTTGATGAATCTAAGCTCTGCTACCTATGAGACATTTTTTAAAATATCAAAGCACTCTTTTAAGCCACCCATTTGTCTGAAAAAACTCTTGTTGAAATCTCAGTGCATATAACTAAGGACCAGGTAATACATTCAGCAGAATCAGTAAAGTTTTTCCAGGGCTATACCATTTCAGGTTACAGGTGTAAGGCTGCATGGTAAATTTCATCCCCACAAGAAAAAGTCTCTGAACATAAAATAGTAAGCCAGGAAGAAAGCTAGGCTGAACCTGTTTCTCTGGCATGCTAGTTTTCCATGTGCATGGATTTTAATTAACTTATTTAACAAAGACAAAATAAATTGTCCAACTATGTGGACCATTGGAGAGGGCATGGTGGAGGGAAATGACAACAAGCGGGGCCATGCTCTCCCCCTCCACAGGAAGGAACCATCCAATTAGGGCTAAAGACAGCTCAGGATTCTCTCGGTATGAATTTCAGATGGAGATTTGTCCCGTCATTTGGCTACATTTATATGAACCAGAATTGGCCAAAGGTCCACAAAGTCCTCCAGTGGTCTTCAGTCAGAATAACGCCAAATCACTGGAACAGTGGTAGAAACATGAGACAAGTGCTGCCCCGACAGCCAGAAATTTCACCAATCCTAATAAAAAACAAAATACTTTTGACTTCCCTTGAAATTCGTGCAGTTAGATGTTTCACCTAAAGCCGAACCTACCAAATTCACAATACATTTATCTGTAAGTGAAATTCAATGATTATATTCAATACTGAGAAGTTTGGGGACACAAATTTACCTTAGGCCCTGAGGGCCAGTGTAGTGTAGTGGTTAGAGTGTTGGGCCGGATCCACACCTAAGGTTCATTACAGTACTGTATCGCTGCCGTGACTTGCAGGGCACACGACGTACATACACACTTTTCAGTGCTGGTCACGCTAGTCCTGCGTAACTGTTCTTTGTTTCTTCTGGAATTTCCCAGACTAGGTTTATCACGGGGTTTTTTTTTCCAGTTATTGCGGTTCACTGTCGCAGTACACGGCCAGTGTGTGCTAAAATTGCACTGCAGTTGCCCATCTGAGGTGTGGCCACGAAAGTGTCATCACTGGAGTTAGCTAATAGTTTTTGATAGGCAGTGGGAATGCGGCATCATGTGAGTCTGGTGAGGAAGAGAGGTATCCACCATTTGTTGTCGTGCAGTGGTTCGCAGTGGTTCGCCTTCTTCCCTGGAAACTTCTTAATTATTACTATTATTTTTGTAAACATTGTTGCGCACCCCCAGAGCTCCGCAGCTCCGAGCAGCTGGGTTCAGGGAACTGCGTGTCAGTGTTGTTGTTTTTTAAAAAAACAAATTTGCTGCTGGACACGTGCACACCTCCACATAAGTGGCGGACCAGAAACAAAGAACCCCTGCTTCTGAAATGGCCATTTCCCCCCGCGTGTGCAAAGCAGTACCCCCAGGATAGCCACCATGGAGTTTGAGAAGGGACAGGAGCAGGAGGATTTCCCCCCCCTTTTTAAACATTGCACCCCCAATGAGCAAGGAGCTGCAAATTAGCCAGAAGGCATGTCTGCTCAGAAGTAAATCACATTCTCTCTCCAATGCCCTTAACTCCCAAGTGTATTACATTGCTTTAACAGGAGCCTTGTGCTCGGGAAACTCAGAACGGGAGGAACACTGCTTTGGGAAATTGCATTTGGGGGGAGGGGAGGGGCACAGCGCGCTGATCCTGCTGGCTTCACCTCGACCCAGTGGGAGGGGGGCAGCGGTAGCAGCAGCAGCAGCAGCCTTCTCCTTCTTCTTTGTGAGGGGTCAGAAGAGCTTTTTCCTTTCTCTTTCAGACGATCACTCCTGCTCTCATTCGCACCTGTGCAGACAATGAAGCAAAATAAATAAATAAATAACAATAACAATAACAACAATAATAATAATAATAATAATAATACCCATTCAAGGCAATGCAAGTTCTACCACTACAGAGTAGAGGTGTGCTTCCTACCTTGGGGGGGGGCTCGCCTCACTTTGGCAAGCAGCCCCCCCGAAGCCCTGATTCTCCGCACTGCTCGAGCCACCGCGCCAGCAGCGCAGGGTCCCGTCGTGTCATTTCCAGCTGGCCGGAAGTGATGCGACGGAACCCCGCGCCGCCACGACGGAACCCCGCGCCGCCATGACAGAACCCCGCAACGCGTTTTTGGCATAGAAACCAGGGCAAGATGCCCGTTTTAAGCCATGTTGCCCTGGTTTCTACGCCAAAAACGCAGCGCGAGGTTCCGTCGTGTCGGCTCAGGCTCCCGGAAATGATGTGACAGGACCCCGCACTGCCGGCACGGCGGCTTGAGCAGTGGGATGAGCAGGTGGCCAGGTAAGGCCCGCAAGTCTCGGGGGGTGGGGTGAGTGGGGCCGATTTCAGCCCCCCGAGTCTCGCGGTTACATCCCTACGTTGTGATGTGTATCACAATCACCAGCTGCAGCACATTGTTTACACTTGGAGAGGAACAGAATGGCCGTAAACAAGTATGTTGTGTCTTTCTACTTTCCCGTGTTCTTTCTCATGGGAAAGCTAGATCCTAGGATCATTATGAGCTAGTCACATGGTTTGTATGTTCTGAATGACGTGCTAACTTGTTTTTCTGTCTGAAGCCATTTTAGAGAAGAGCAGGACTGCTTTCTTTATTCTTTCTCTCTTCTGGCTATTGCTTGCTGGACTTAGCAACAATGTAACGTCTTTGCTGAGGTGGAGTGAAGCTCAAACCTACTCCACTGGAACTAATGCTTGCTATGCATTGTGCTCTGCACATGGACTGTAACTAGGAAATGTATACTCTGTAGAATATTACTTGCTAAGTAAATAAACAGGTAGAAATAGACCTGTGGAGTTACAGAGTGTTTCCTTGCTACTTGGATTAATCTGCAAACCGGGGAAGCTACAAGCTGGAGTCGGATTACAGGCAAGCTGGCTGGCAGCTGCAAACCGACACGCTGGAACGCTGCGCAGAGGGGGGTGAGATCTGGAGATCTGTGTGTAGAATAATGGGCCTCTATGCACAGACAGGATTTTAATTCTCCCATCCAGCACACACGGAGCTCTGCTATCACTCACGCGCCTTCACCTACTAGTACAGAGTTAGGTATGGGGTGGCAAACCGGGATGAGTGCAGTACATTTAACGAGAGTGTGCCCTGTGAGCAGTGACTGTGGAACATGAATATAGCAGTACCGTACTGCTAACTTGATGATATACAGTGTAATGTGGATCCCCCTTGGGACTTGGGAGATCCAGGTTCTAGTCCCTACTCAGCCATGAAGTTCACTGGGTGAGTTTGGTCCAGTCACTGACTCTCAGCCTAACCTACCTTGCATGGTTGTTGTGAGGATAAAATGGAGAAGAGGAGGAGGAAGATTATGTAAACTGCCTTGGGTTTCTTGCAGGAAAAAAAAGTCAGGATATAAATATAATAAACAAACAATCAAATTATAATTAATAAATAAATAAACTCCTCTCTAATCTGGATTTATAAGAACTTACCATGGCGGCGGCTACATCGTGATGAATGAAAGGCACTCATTACAAGCTAAAAGTTATTCTCTCCTCTGTTACTTCCCACATGCTGAAAACATGGAGCTGAGTCCTGGCACAAATTATGGTATATAAACAGCTCTCTCTGGTTTTTGAATGTCCTGGTCACAGTTTAGAATAGATGTAGAAAATAAGATTGCATGATGTATTCAAAGATCTGCCTGTTTGTAAGGAAGCACATACACAGACCTTTGCCATGCACCCATATTAGAGGCAAAACTCACTGAGTAACATCTATTGTGAATTATTTATTTATTTATTTATTTATTATATTTATACCCCACCTTTTTTCCTTCAAGGAACCCAAGGCTGCTTACATATATGTGCTGAGCTTCTTTACTCGGGATTTGGGCTAAATGTGGGGAAAAGATTGATGAAACTTTCAAGCAATTGCTTGAACAATTTATCAGACTCCTGTGAATACTGTGGTTTTCCATAGATGAGAGGCTTAGGGCACAATCCTATATATGTTTAGACAGAAAAAAGTCTTACAACTCCCAGAATTCCCCAGCTAGTAGCGCAGGTGGGGAATGCGGGGAGTTGTAGGACTTTTTTCTATCTAAACATGCATAGGATTGCACCTTTAAGCAGAAGAAAGAAATGTAGGTGGAACTATTCAGATTTCTCCACAAAATATCTACACTTCCAAGAAACAAGTCCTTTAGTTTGGTGCTCCATCTCCTCACAAAGGATTCATCAGCTGGCACTACAATTATTTCCAAAGGAGTAGCTGTTTTAGTCTATATTGCAGCGAAAACAACTAAGTCTTGCGGCATCTTGAAGAATAACACTTTTATTATGGCATGATCCTTATGATGAAGTGGACTCTAGTCAACAAATGTTTATGTCATAATGAATTCGTTAGTCTTTAAGGTGCCACAAGACTGTTATTTTGGCATTGTATACTGTGCTTCCACTTCCTGTATTGCTCCACCAATACCACCTTCTACAATATTCAGAATACTGTGTATAGTTCTGGTCACCCCATCTTGAAAAGTGTATTGTAAATTGGAAAAGATGGAGAAAAGGGAAAGCAAAATAAGCCGTGAGTTTGGGGGTACCTTCTGTACAAGGAAAAGTTAAATATTTTTGGCTTTTCTAGTTTAGAAAAAAGAAAACTAAGGGTACAGGATACAGTACAGGATACATGATAGAGTTTTATAAAATTACATGTGGTGCTGAGAAAGTGGTAGAGAGACATGTTTCTCCCTCTCTCTTCAGGATAATCCAATGAAATTGACTGGCAGTAGGTTCAGGACACCTACTGTGAGAAAGTATGGCTTCATACAACATCTGATCAATTTATGGAATTTTCTGCCACAAGATGTTATGGTTGCTTTTCAGGTTTAGATGGCTTGAAAAGGGGATTAGACAAAGTCACAGAGCACAGATCTATCAATAGGTATGTGATATTCAGAGGTAGTATGCCCACTGTGGGAGGGAAAATGTGGAGCTAGTTGGATCTTTGGCTTGATCTAGTAGTGCTTTTCTTATATTCTTAAAATGGCACAAGATTCTGCCACAACTGGCCAAAATGTATTTTTACACTTGCCTGCCCTTGCGCCATCATTCCTCCATCAAAACATTCTCCCTTTCTTTTTTATGTGCTAATTGGTGCTGTTATGCCCCATTCACCTAGACAAGGTATGGCCAATGATAAGGAATGATGGGAGTTGAAGTCCAAAACATCTGGAGATCTACTTTTTGCCCACTCTTGACCTAGACATTGTGCTAATTTCATCTGCTGGTAGGAGCTAAAAACCTAGCTGCTTGCTGCTCCTATTTCCCAACCCTCATTTGTCCTTGTCCCAAGAGTCCACTCCTTTTCAGCATATTGCATCAAATGTATTGGCTTGGGTACATGTAAGTGGGTGCATTTGTGTAAATTCAGCTTCAATGAAGGAAACAAATTCCAAACACACAGTTCCAGAAGGAATCACCGTATGTATATGAGAAATCTGCAAAGATTATTTCCAGGACAATGACGGACAAGAGTGAAAATAAATGACATTGAAGAAGAGTGTTGGTGGAGAGACAGTCCTAAAGTGAGAGATGAAATAAGGATTGGCAAATTCTCCGCTGCTCCTTTGGCATTGGATTGCCCAGAATGCAATCTGTCAATTTAAATTGTACCAGAGGAGTAATAGCACTCCCATTCCTCAACTTGCCTTCTCTTTAAGTTTTAGTTTCCCTGTTGTATTTTGCTCTGCTTTGGCGTTATTTTAGTTTATTGGATTCCTATGATTTTAGTGGATTTTTCCTGTTGGTTTGTTTAAACATTATAATCTGCTTTGTGCTCTCCTTATTACAGTGGATAGGTTGGATAAAAGACCTATAAATAAATATATACCCTAAAACTGTGAGTAGAAGTGACAGATGACAGCACTGCATCTGGGGCATTCCAACAGGGCAAGTTTACTGTTTAGGGCAAGTAGCTATCTATGCACTGGTGACATCCAGTTCTGTCTCTCCTTTCATCTGATGATACATTTAAATGAGTATGATTTCAACCTGTGTCTCATGCCTAGCATACTCTCTCAGACATCTAACTTGCTGTCTGTTGGCTTTCATTGGCCTGGGGAAATGGATAGGACAAAAGATTATTCACTGAAATATTCCATATATAATAAGATGACTGGGCAATAAAATGGCAGGCAAAGTTCAATGCAGATAAGTACAAATTAATGTGCACAGGAAACATATTCTTACCTGCATACAATGAGGGATTCTAAACTAGCTGTTACTACTCAGGAAAGAGAATTTTAAGTCATTATTGATGAAAATACTGAAAATGGCTTAATGCATTGCAGCTGTCAAACTCAAAAAAGGTAAACAGAGTGCTAGAGGCCATTATGAAAAGGATAGAAAATAACACAGGCAATATTAGAGTGGCACTATGTAATTTTATGGCAGAAGAATGCACATATCCTAAATGTTTTGTCTAGTTCTGCTCACTCTATTTCAAAAAGATAAATCCAAACAGGGCGGCAGAAGACAAAAATAAGTATGTCTGTGTCTAATGTAGGGGTGGGGCTAAGCTGAAATTTCTTAATGGAGATCTTGCTGTTCTCCATTGTGAGATCTTCTCTTCACAGATCTTCTGGAGACCCACCTATTAAAAGGCCTTTTAAAAGAATTTCTGGTTGATTTTATTTATAAGCATTGTTTTGTTGAATTTTATTGTTTTGTATTCTTTGTTTTTATTGTATGCTATCTTGGGAGGGTTCCATCCTTAAAGCTGGTATAAAAATAATTTTAGATAGATAGATCCCCCCACTCCATTTTGGGTATTTTTTGTGCTTTGCCTCACAATTCCTCCCCCACCCCAGCACAATCCTTCTTCTCTGACTTTTAAGAATTTTTGTATATTAGCATGTACTCTCTTCTTGAAACCATTTACATTATGTTTTTTCGGGAGGACTCTAATACAGGATTTGTTCTGGGAAGAGGGAAAACATACTGTGTGAATGGATCCTTAAAAAGGGCATAGCCAAGAGGGAAATACAATGAAAATATATGACACAATAAATAGTATTGATAATGTTTTGCCGAATGTTTTCCCAAAGGGCTTGGCAGGGGTTATTTGATGAATTCTCACGCCATAATAAATCCAGGAGGATCAAGCCAAACATCTTTTATTGCGAGTTAAGATCCTTATTATACAGAGTACAACAATCCCAAGTCCCCTAGTAAGAACCCCAGCCCTTGGGCAGGCAGCGACCACAATATCACCAACGCACCAGTCAAGAAGCGCTGCCTCCAGTATCAGCTGTGTCCTTGCTGCAGTCCTCCGTCCGTGTCAGGGCTCCTGCTGGTTCTTTGTCCTTCTTCAGGCTGGCAGCCAAATGGCTTCTGGATCTCTCTCTTCCTTCTCAGCACACACACCACACCACCAGGCTGCATTTGCTATTCTTATATACAATTCTAGCATCAAACTCCATGAGCTGCAGACCTCGTGTTTAAATGATAACACCTATGCTGTCCTGGGTGGCAGCTAAGTCACATGCCGGTAAGTTGCTGATCATTGCATCAGGCTGGTAAGCAGCCAGGTCACATACCAGTAAATTAGCCAAGGCAATTCGCTGATAACACCTAGATTTTAGTTTCTTAAATCAAGCCCAGAGCATAGAGGAAGAACTCTGTACAACACTCCTGTACTCCTCAATTATCTTCCGCAATTCCCAGTACAGATAATAAACATTTTCATACAGCATCTTCTGTTTAAAATGCATAGTTTGGAACATGGTTCTTGTTGATAACAAGTAGGACCTGCAACAATGCAGGATTCCAGCCAGCCAGCCAATTATGCCCTCTTCCAGAATACTCCATTCCATTCCTTCACCCACCACCCCAATTTTCCATTTTTCCTATCAACATTCACCCAGCATGCTCAGTCCTCACTGAGATTTTTTGGGGGGTTCGGGGACTTAAGGGTCCCCCCTTTTTTTTATATTTCTACAAACATTGTGGTTGTTTCAAAGCTGGTGGACTGCACCCTACAGACTCATACAGTTTCTTAGCTGTTTTTACTGCAGATTCTACTTTGACATTACTTTGTGAATACCCAGGTGTTTAAAATCTCAGTTCTTGCTGAATTTCTGGAATTCTGCTGCAACAAATTGGGGCCCATTGTCTGAAGACACAGTGCGTGGTATCCCATATCATGCAGAGTGTGCTTTTATCTTAGGTAGTCTATCTCCCCAAAATTTGAAAAGTAATTTACAGTGATCATGTATTCCTTGTCTGCCCAGCTAAACAAATCACACCTACTTTTGCCCAAGGTCTCTCTGGAATTTCATGGTGTAATAGTGTTTCTTTGGGTTGGCGGTCTTCCTAGGATCTGCACACTTCGCATTTCCCCATGAATGTCTTTAGTTGCTCATTCATTCCTGGCCAGTAGACTGCTTCACTGGCCCATCATAGATATACTTCAATTCCCAGATGTGATCAATGATTTCTGTTTGAAAGGCTTCTGGTATAACTGCTCTTTCTCCCTGGATGTTTAGGCCATTCTGTACACAAAGTTCATCCCATATCTGGGATAATGGTGTTATTGCTTGTGGTACATTTGTTTCTGGCCAACCCTGTAATATCATGAGTTTTAGTCTGTGGAAGATGTTGTCTTCCTCTGTTCATTGCTAAGTCTCTTTCAGTCTTTCCACAGATGTGGTTAAGTACTGTACCATATTGATGGTTTCTGCTTCAGCTTCTACTGATCCCTCCATCACAACTTCTGGTAGATATGCCCATCTTAGGGAATCTGCATTGTAGACACTTGGTGCACTGAGTAAGGGTTTTGTTTCCATATGTTTTCCAGAGGTTTATGGTCAGTCTGGACATCTACTGTGCATCCATATGTGTACTGGAGAAATTTCTTCATTCCCAGAAGTATTGCAAGTACAGTAGTTCATTTTCAATTTGGGCATAGCCCCTTTCTGTTTCTGATAAGGCTCTGCTCACAAATGCAACTGGCTGTCCTCCTTGCAGCATGGTAGTCCCTAGACCTGTTTCTGATGCATCACACTGAAGTAATAATGGCTCTTCTGGGTTATAATATTTCAAGATGGGGGCTGTGTTGCAATCATCTCATTTACCTTTTGGAAAGCACTTTCATGTTGCTCTGTCCACTCCCACAGTGTCTCTTGATGTGTCAACTGCCTCAGGATCTCACAGTTCTCTGAGAGGTGTTTACAAAACATAGCTAAACAGTTGGTCATTCCCAGAAATCTCTGGACTACCTTGACATCTTGGGGTCATGGCATGTCTCGAATAGCTCTTACTTTTTCTTAGGCTTGTGTAATCGAGCCTCACCGGGCAGAACGAGGCCGAAATTGGCCCTGCTCATGCCCGGCGAGGCCTTAGCTTGTTCTTTGGGGCAGCTCGCCCTCTCCGCGGAGAGCTGCCTGCGCGGCCCGTTCCGTCCCGTCACCGGAAATGACGCGACGGAACCCTGCGCAGGCGCGCTGGACCCCTGTGGCACGTTCTGCGCCTGCGCAAGGTCCCGTCGCATCATTTCCAGTCTTGGAAGTGATGGACGGGGCCTGAGAAGCCCGATCGAGCGGCGCGGAGAACATCTCCACGCCGCACAGAAAATCGACTCAGGTTTGCGCCCCCACGGAAGATTGGGTCGGGGGTGCGACCCGGCCTTGGAGACATGCCTACTTTTTCTGGATCTACCTCCAGGCCCTTTGAGGTCAGCAAATGGCCAATTTATGGTACCTCTGTGATGCTTAATCTGAGTTTGTCCCTATTCAATTTCATATTCCTTTCTTTGCATCTTATCAGAAATGCTATTGGTTTACGATCGTGGCCCTGCTGTGCTTGCTCTAGGTCATCACCCTCTCTCACTATCAGCACATCATCAGCTATTTCCCGAATTCCTTCCAGATCCTCCAAGGTTTGTGTCAACCTGTTTTGAAATACCTCAGAGGAAGGACTGGTGCCCATTGGCATTCTTAGCCAGTGATATCTCCCAAAGGGTGTGGCAGATGTTGTCAAATAACAGGATTCTTCATTCAGCTCAATATGCCAGAATCCATTTTTGACATCACAGATGGAGAATAGTCTTGCTTTTGACAGATCTGGCAATATATCTTCAATAGCAGACAGTGGAAAATGACTTCTCCTCAGTGCTTTATTTAAGGGCTTTGGATCTATGCATATTCTGAGTTTGACCACCAAACTGCTTATCCAATCTGTACTTTTTTCTACTGGTTGAATAATTCCCTGCCATTTTAGACTTCGCAACTCTTCTTTCAGAGGCTGTACTAAAGCTAGCGGTACTTTCTTCTTGGGTAACTTAACTGGCTTCACACTTGTATCCATCTCTAGTTTATGAACTCCATCTAGCTGTCCATTTCCCTCCCTTTGAATCCTTTCTTGATTCCAACTTCATCTGAATTTTCCATCACTCCACTATCCACTGTCAATATGTCCTGAAATTGTTTGTACCTTTATCAGTTTCATAGCCTACCTAGACCACCTTAAGGCCTAACAGTGGTACTGCTCTCTAGCCTGTATTTCTCATTTATCTTTGGGTTAGAAATTTTGAGTTTGTATTTTCCCTCTGGTTTTGATGTAGTGTGATTAAAAACTGATTAGTCTCTGAATGGAATATTGGGGTTCACTAGGTAGAGGGGGACAATGCTGCAACTGGCACCACAGTCTAATTGAAATGGTAATTCTTTATCCCCTGGAACATTGTTGCACACAGTTGTTTATGTTGTCCTCTTGGCTTTTCCTGCAGCATGTTTACTATTTGATCTGTTACCCACAGAATGTCTTCACATTCACTATCATTCTCCATATTTACAGTGTGCATTCTAGCTTTGGGCTTTTTCTATTTTGATAGACACTTGGATGCATAGTGGTTAAGTTTGTCACAGTTGTGACATTGCTTCCCATAAGCTGGAACACTCTTTTTGTCTTGTGTGTTTCCCGCCATAGTACTTGCATTGTTCTATGGTGTTCACAGTTGTCCTTACACCTGGTTTCTCCCACACTTTCTTCTGTACTATATATGGATGGGTTCCACTGTCTGTTCTTCCAGGGCACTAATCCTATCTTTGGACAACTCAGCTGCCCTGCAAATCTCCAAGCTTTTCTCTAAGGTCAAGTCTGCTTCCCTCAGCAAACTCTCTCATATTTGTGTGTCCTGTATTCCACAAACTATCTGGCCTCTTATTAAGGAATCTTTGATACCTCCAGAATTGCAACTGGCTGCTAACTTCTTTAAACTGGTGCAATCATCCTCAATGCCTTCCCCTATTGCTTGGTTCCACATGAAAAAGCTATATCTTTCCACTGTTTCATTCTTTCTGGGGTTGGAGTGGGCATCAGGACCGGTGCAAGACAGTTTGGTGCCCTAGGCAAGATCAAATATTTAGCGTCCCCCTCCCCCCACTTGAGCCCTCCCTCCCTCCAGCCCTATGCCCATTATGAAAGCACCTCACTCACCTCCGCTCCTTCCCTTCTTCTTCTATCTGGCTGCCCCGCCCCCAAAACGAGGGGCGGAGATAGATCCGTGCCACAGGTGAGTGGAAGCGGCTGCAGCAGCACCAGCACCAGCAGCGGCCCAGAAGAAAGCCCGCAGCCCACGCGAGGAGGAAGTGCTCAGCGCACCGGCAGGAGGAGTCCCAGCCCGGCTCCTGCCGCGGATCGAGACGCGCACGCCTTCACAATTGGCTGCCCTTCTTGGAAGGCAAGATCCGGGAGCTTGCCGCGCGCACTACCGCCTTCTTCCGAGCCTCTCTGTTGCCAGCCCGGCCTCCTCCTCCTCCTGCTCAACCCGTGGTAGTTCTGGGGCCATGGCTCGGCTCTCCCCCACCCCCCTCACCGTGAAGGAAGGAAGAGGAGGAAGAGGAGCGTCCCCGCCCCTGGGGAGGACTAGGAAGTTCGGATCCATCCAGCGCCAGCCATCCGCTCGTCCACCACCGGTGCTGGCGTTTGGCGGCTCGTGCCCAGGGAGCCAGAGAGGAGCCACCGCGGGAAGCGGCGGCGGCGGATCCCCCTGGCTGCTGGTGGGCTGGCCACGCCCCCTTTAACCACGCGCCCTAGGCAGCCGCCTAGTTCGCCTAATGGAAGCACCAGCCCTGGTGGGCATCGAAACGACCTATTATTGTAGCTAAAGGACACTGTGCTTGGGGAATGTTTGCACATAGTGTCCAACTTATTTCTCTCCCCCTTTCTCCAATCAAATATAGAAACAGTTTCATTTTCACAGACTCCTCTTTATATTTAATTGCAATGTCAACATAGAGATTAAACTCCTCTTTCCATGTTTCCCATGCCTGGGCTAAGTTCTGAACTTGCAGGTTTAATATGCTTGGTGGCTTCAGGCCCTCCATTTTCTTTCTTTCTTTCTCCCTCTCCCCCCCCCCCCTGCTCACAGTTTTTTATTCTTCTTCTGACTAGGATTCAGTTACCACTGCCACCATGTTTCAAAGTTGGTGGACTATACCCCACAGACATTGTCTTCCAAACAATCTATGTTTTATTTAAACAAAGCCTTTTCCACAGAGCTGTCTCAGCCTGTGGCCTCTCTCTCCTCAGGCCAGAAGCAGTGGGTGTTGCCCTCAACTACTTCCTGGCCCCTCGCAGGAAGCATACCCCATCCAGACCATATTCAGCAGTTCTTTCATATTGTAACAGTGGTTCCCCTAAGTCTGCTGAAACTTGCTCTTGTGCATGGACAGTGCTATTTTGGCTACATAAGGGTCCACCCTCAGTGAATGAGCTTGCTCTTATTATATAGGATCCTTTCTATTTCTGGGCCCATTGAAGCTTAAGGAATGCCTTCTGCCTTAGGAGCCCCCACTCTGTCCACTGAGATCTTCTAGAGCAGAGATGGGCAACTAGCAGCTGTCCAAATGGTTTGGCCTACAACTCCCATCAGTTCTCACTTTTGGCTATGCTAGTTAGGGCTGATGGGAGCTGTAGGCCAAAAACTCTGGAGGGGCACAAGTTGCCCACCCCTGCCTTAGCATCTTGTGATTCCGTTTCCCTCCCCACCCCACTATTTCTAGGTATCTTTGTTGGCCTCCCTCCCTCTGCCCATGTCTTTCTCCTGCTCTATGTTTGCTGGATTTCAGTCGTGGGATGGGGACAGGATACCCAGGGACGGTATGCGTTGCTATAAGGTTTGTTTCCTAGTGTAACATTAACAAAATACTTCAATAAACTTTACATTTAAAAAAAACACAACAACACAGGTCACCCTCAAGCATACATTTGATCCATTAGCTAGAGAAACATGCATTTGTCAAGAAGCAGAAAACTTCACCTTTTTACCATATCGTAGACCCCACATGATGTCATCTACCCATCCTCCCTACTAAAAGGATAACTTCTCTTCAGGGTTCTGGACAAATGTTCCTTCCAACAAGGGCATTCCAATCTTTGCCCCTCCCCTGTGTTCCATTCCGCCCCCCCCCCCCCATCATCACTCAACATTGGCTCTGCTGGACAGGGTGGATGAGAGTTGTAGGCCAAAACTTCTGGAGGACCATAAGTTGCCCACCCCTGTTTTAAAGCTAGGAAGACAATAAACAGAGCAACCCCCCTCTTAAATATTAGTTACCTATTCCATGAAAAGTGCATGTGATGTACTGTTTTAGACAATTCTGAGGGCCAACGCAGACATTACATTATATCTTTTTTCATTTTTACTCTACTGTAGGCAGAGGGGGCTTGGATCCTAATGTTGGTGGTAGGGTTGTTTTTTTTTAACCCTTTCCCGTCACCATGGGCTTGATTTAGATCCCCCCCCCCCGCAATTTGTATTGCAAATTAGTGCTGGGGGGAAAGGGCTAAAGCCCCTTACCCCCTCCCCCCAATGCTAGGGTCCCAGTCCAGATTGAGGCCCCTGCACTTACACTAGAGTAAAAATGAAAAGAAAAAAAAAAGAGTCATACCTGCTAGTTACATTTTTAACGTAATGTCTGCTTTGGCCCTAAGTAAGAACATTTATGTTTCTTGGCCATGCCATGCTGAATCATGGCTGTGTCTCATGCAAATGGTGCCCGCAAAATGTGCATCAAAAAGACATTAATGCACAGTAAGCCCATAGAGCTTGTCTGCACTAAATAAAATGCCAAAACCATATGGCAACTGTAGCTGCATCCTTCTTGACACACCTCCTGGATGTTACACCGCTGCATTTCTGGTGCAGCTGAATCCAAAATACCGGTAATGCTTATTGACTTGTTCATTCTCTGGTAGCAATTCCAGTGGGGCATGTTCTGTTAAGCTAGGCAAATATGCTTCTTTTTTGCTTCTGCTACAGCAGATTACATGCCCCAGGAAACCAGTGCTCCAATACGGACCCATTGCAGATATTATTATTTTTTAAATGGAAAAATAATAAATAATTTTGAACATAAATTACTCCCACCTGCTTATATCTCACAGGAGGGTTTTTTGTTTGTTTGTATTTTTGTTTGCACAGGCGAACATACATACAAAAGCAAAGATAGCTGTGCTTTTTATATCACCTAGCCTGGTGAAGAGTTCTGGGAACACAAAAGCTTGCACATTTTTGAGGAATTTTGGTTGGTCCTAATAAAGGCATTGGCCAACTAGGGAAAATACAGTGGTTTCTAAACTTTTGATAGCTGAGGCACATTCTGAATCAAAATGTAAGGCACACTTCATTGTGACATAGGAACAATAGGAAGCTGCCTTATACTGAGTCAGACCATTGGTCCATCTAGCCCCAGGGATGTGCGCAGAGCTCGATTGGGGTGTGTGTGGAAGTCCAGGGAACTCACTGGGCTCGACCACCACTGAGCTCCGCTCACCCTACCTTTTCCCTGCCTTGACTCACAATCTCGTGAGCCGAGTCAGGGAAAGTGACTGCTGGGTTCCGGCACAATATGGTTTACATAGAAAATTGCCTAATTTGCGCAAATTGGGCCATTTTCTATGTAAGAAACGTAGCGCCAGGGACCCGGAAGTCCGGTGAGCGCCTCAGCTGGCTCTCACACTTGGCTCATACGGCGGGAGCACTCAGCTCACACACTGTGAGTCGAGTGCTAAGCGGGTCGCCGATCCCTATTTGCCCAGTATTGTTGTCGATACTGACTGGCAGCGGCTCTCCAGGGTTTCAGGCAAGATTCTTTCCAAGCCCTACCTGGAGAGGCCTGGAATTAAACCTGGGACCTTCTGGATGCAAGGCAAGTACTATATAGTGTACTATGAGCTAAGGTTAGCGAGGAATGCTAAAAGCAACAAAAAAGCTTTCTTCAGATACATGCACAGTAAAAGACAGAAGAAAGAACTGGTGGTTCAACTACGCAATGAGGATGGCAAATTGATAACAGAAGACAAAGAAAAGGCAGAAGTGTTCAATTCCTACTTCGGCTCGGTCTTCTCCCAAAAGAGGGTCTATGACCCCCCTGGCAAACCTGAAGTGCAGACTGAAGGGGCAGAATTGCAGCTTGAGATTGATAGGCAAATGGTCAAGGAGCACCTGATTACTCTGAACGAGTTTAAATCTCCAGGGCCTGATGAGCTGCATCCTAGAGTAATAAAGGAACTGGCAGAAGAACTCTCAGAACCACTGTCTATTATCTTTGAGAAATCATGGAGGACAGGTGACGTGCCAGACGACTGGAGGAGGGCAAATGTTGTTCCCATCTTCAAAAAGGGCAAGAAGGAGGAACCTGGGAACTATAGGCCAGTCAGTCTGACATCAATCCCCGGGAAGATTTTTGAGCAGATTATAAAGAAGTCAGTCTGCAAGCACCTTGAAAACAATGCAGTGATTACTAGAAGCCAACATGGATTTGTCAAGAACAAATCCTGTCAGACTAATCTGATCTCATTTTTTGATCGGGTAACCTCCCTTGTGGACTGTGGGAATGCTGTGGACATTATATACCTGGACTTCAGCAAAGCTTTCGACAAAGTGCCTCATGATATCCTGATTAGTAAGCTAGCTAAGAGTGGGCTAGATGGAACAACTATCAGGTGGATCCACAATTGGCTAAAGAATCGGACTCAAAGAGTGCTTATCAATGGTTCCTTCTCAAACTGGGGAGAGGTAACGAGCGGGGTACCACAGGGCTCGGTCCTGGGCCCAGTGCTCTTCAACATTTTTATTAATGACTTGGATGAGGAGGTACAGGGAATGCTTATCAAATTTGCAGATGACACAAAGTTGGGTGGAACAGCTAATACTCTGGAAGACAGAAACAAAATTCAAAGTGACCTCGATAGGCTGGAGCACTGGGGCGAAAACAACAGAATGAAATTTAACAGGGATAAATGCCAAGTGCTGCACCTAGGGAGAGGAAACCAAATGCAGAGTTACAGAATGGGGGACACTTGGCTCAACAATACTACAAGTGAGAAGGATCTTGGAATTGTGGTAGATCACAAACTGAATATGAGCCAGCAATGCGACGTGGCTGCAAAGAAGGCAAATGCAATTTTGGGCTGTATTAATAGAAGTATAGCTTCCAAATCGCGGGAAGTGATAATTCCCCTTTACTCGGCACTGGTTAGGCCTCATCTTGAGTACTGCGTCCAGTTCTGGGCACCTCACTTTAAGAAGGACATAGACAAACTGGAGAGGGTTCAGAGGAGGGCAACAAGGATGATAAAGGGACTGGAAACAAGGCCCTATGAGGAGAGACTGAAAGAACTGGGCATGTTTAGCCTTCAGAAGAGGAGACTGAGGGGAGATATGATCGCACTCTTCCAGTATTTGAAGGGATGTCACACAGAGGAGGGCCAGGATCTCTTCTCGATCATCCCAGTCTGCAGGACACGGAATAATGGGCTCAAGTTACAGGAACCTAGATTCCACCTAAACATCAGGAAAAATTTCCTGACCGTCAGAGCAATAAGACAATGGAATCAACTACCTAGGGAGGTGGTGGGCTCTCCCAGTCTGGAGGCATTCAAGGTGCGGCTGGACAGACATCTGTCAGAGATGCTTTGACCTGGATTCCTGCATTGAGCAGGGGGTTGGACTCGATGGCCTTGTAGGCCCCTTCCAACTCTACTTTTCTATGATTCTATGATTCTATAACACTGAGCTATGGTCCCTCCCTACAGCACCTGGTATTCCAAGCCAGTCATCCATCCAAGTACTAACCAGGCCAACTCTGCTTAGCTTCCGAGATCAGGCTGTTCAGGGCTGTTTAGATGACAACTGAAAAGGTTTACATTTGGAGTGTTAAAGGGCAAGTGTTATTTACTATCCACCCCCACGGGAGCCTGTTTGCTTCTGTATGCGTCACTGAACTGACTGCTGCCTCCAGGGAATATCCTGATGTATAGAATGAAGCTAAAATATCCTAGAATTTTATCAAATGTTTCACGTGAATCTTTCATATGCAACAAAGCTGTACTGAGTTATTTCTTTATTTCTTTCTTTCTTTACTTAATCAATCAAATTCCTAGCTGCCTTTCAAGACTATCAGGACCTTTCAAGCTTTTTTACAGCAAAAAAACAATAGAAACATATTAATAAAATCATATGAAATATAAACAATTTTAAGTAAAACTAGTTTTAATAACATACATTTTCAAAATATTCACCAGCAGTGAATAACATAATTTTTTTAAGTTAAAAGCCAAGGAAAGGAGATGAGTTATTAAAACCCTCTTAAAAGCAGCCACATATAGAGCCAGACATATCTCTTTCAGGAGGAATTCCATAGGATAGGGGCCAAGGTCCTGTCTCTTGCACCCACCATCCTTTCTTACTTGTTGGTCCAGCTAGCCTGGTATTGTCTAGTTTAGCCTGATATCTGAATGGATACACACATACACACACCACAAAACACACACACAACATATGAGCAATATGATGATAAAACAACCAGGGATAAACACATCCAGCCAACCTAACTACACTCAGGCCCGGTGCAAGGCAATTTGGTGCCCTAGGCAAGATCAGATATTTAGCGCCCCCCCTTCCCACTTGAGCCCTCCCTCCCTCCAGCCCTATGCCCATTATGAAATAAATTTCCCTCCCTGGGAACTGCCGAGCCCCATAGAAAAACTTTGTGGACTTTGAGACTTTTCCTTTGTGTTCACGAGGAAAGCAAAGAGGCAACATCAGCCCAACTATGCCAGGAACTCCCAAGGGCCTTCCCCTACTCCATATATATGTAAAAGCCTGTCTCCTCCTGCAGGCAGCACAAGGGATATGAAAAAAGGATGTGAGAGAGGTGTGGTGGCGCTACCTGTGAGGAATAGAGACAAAAGGGCATCTTGCAGCCTGTCCTACCTCGCAGGGTGGAGGTGCAGAGACACCAGTTTGACTCATACACCTTCTGGGTTGCAGGGGGGGGATGCATGTAGTAGAAACATAGCAAAGAGAGAGCCCGTGGATCATCTGGTTCAAATTTAGGAGGGGATTTACGAAACTTGCTGCTTCCCCTCCTCTCTCTATCACTTTGTTGCAATATTTCTTTATCAGAATAATGTATATTATCCTGTCTTTCCCTTTACCAGCCTAGTGCTCAAGGCAGACAACAATATTCAAAGTACAGTAAAGAAAACATCAACAGCTCAGGGCACAATCCTAAACACGTTGAGGCAGAAAAAAGCCCCGCAACTCCCAGCATTCACCAGCCAGCATGGCTGGCTGTTGGAACGCTGGGAGTTGTGGGGCTTTTTTCTACCTCAACGTGCATAGGATTGCGCATGGCTGGCTGGGGAATGCTGGGAGTTGTAGGATTTCCCCCCCCTCCAAACACTCATAGGATTGCATCCTAAAACCATTTAAAACCAAAACACAGAAACAGCATGGTAAATAATTAAAACATTGGAGCCCCAGCTAGCTTAAAATACCTTTCCCTCCCTCCCTGGTTGCTGGAAATAACTGCTTTCAGGGGACCTTGAGCTCGCGGGAGGGAGGGAAGGCGAAGGAGGTGTTTGCAGGTGCATCCCTGAGAGGGAAGGCGAAGGAGGTGTGCCCACCAGCCTCCCATCATTGGCCCCTGCCCGCCTCCCCTCCTCCAGTCTGTAGCCTTCTCTGCCTCTTTTGATGCTGGTTGTGAGGAGGAGCCTGCCTGCTACTGTTCCTGGTAAGGAGCTGGAGGAGAGAGAGGGAGGGGTGCGCTTCTTTCGCCTTCCCTTCCCCGCCACAGGACATGATTGGTAAAACAAACTTGGTAAAATACGTGATGTATTTTTTTCCCCCCAAGGCATTTCTGGCGCCTCCTTTAGCCAGGCGCCCTAGGCAGCCGCCTAGTTGGCCTAATGGTAGCACCGGCCCTGACTACACTATGTCACTACTTTATCCAAGTCCCTTATCCAAACAATAACTTAATGTCATTGGTCCAGCTCTCTCAACCAGTTCCAGCAGCTCTGACTCTTTCTTTCCTCCAGGACCCTGGACTTCTTTCCTTCTTTGCCTCCCCCCCTCCCCCCCTCTTCATCCCTCTCTCTCCCTGTCTGCCTTCAGCTTATATCTTCTAAATTCATTTCTCTCTCTCCTCAACACCAACCAGCACTACAGGCCTGTGGCTTATGCTGGCTCAGCTTGTCTGAGCTTGGAAAGCTAAGCAGGGTCAGGCCTGGTTATTACTTGGATGGGAGACCCCTCCTCTCTAGTTTCCTGCATTCAGCAGGGGATTGGACTCGATAGCCTTGTAGGCTCCTTCCAACTCTATGACCTATGAAATCTTATATAAATCTATGAAAAGAGTACTTTCTTTTTCATTTCTCTAAACTAAGTGTCTGTTTCCTGAGTTGAAACTTTATCTCCCTCCCTCTGACCTTCTGATGAACTTTACAAACCCCTTCTCTTCAGAACACCCTTCCTGTCTAAACTTTAGACTTCTAACTAATAACCTTTAGACTGAAACTGACTAGCATACATACACACTCACACAAAATTAACCCCATCATATCCTAAAACCAAACTAAATGCAAAAGGGGAGGAGAGTTCTGTTCCTTCACAGTATTGACATGAAATCAGTTTTATGATTTTATTTTGAAATGTTTAGCAAACAGGCAGGGAATACATTCAGGCTTACGAGATGAAACAATAATACACACAAAAAATCAGAGAAAACAAAAGAACACTGTGCATAAATGGATCTTAGGGGAGGAAAAATTGAAGGAACAATGTCTCCAGGCAAATGTAAAATGCAGTGATTACATGGAAAAATAGCACAAGGTGGGGCAGTTATTACATGCAGGGCTTATAAAGCACAAAATGAAACTACCATTTAACTCTTACTAAAACAAACAATATCCAGAGAATAAGCTGTATTAAAGCATCAGGTAACTTTTACATTCAAGAATTATAGCAAAGAAAACTAGCAGCTGTTTTAATTGTTGCTGAACTACATTTTTTGGCATCACCTAAAACTCCCACCAGTCCATACTAGGTAAAGCTTACTATAGTCCCGGATGTATAATTTAGCCTAAAAATTAAGGGGAAATTGGAGGAGGGCGATGGAAATGAAAATTATAGCTACCTTTCCAAGCAGGGATCCAAGAGGCAGGTTCTTATGGGTTCCGGTGAAAGTTGAAGGAGATTGATCTGAGATCCAGGAAAATCCAGATGAAAATGAGCTCAGGTAAAAACAAGAAAAGAAGAATCTAAAGTAGTGAAGCCTGGACCTGACCAAAATATTAAGAGAAAAATATTATGAAATAAAAGGTAGGAAAAAATAAAAATGATAACCTAACAGAGCAATCCTATGGCCCCCTAGACAGCATCTAGGGAGGCCATAAGATTGTTCAGGTTCCCAGTTCTGAGGTTGGAAAATTGTTCCGAGTTCCGACCTCGGAACTGGGGATCAGCACTCGGATTACCCTCCCTCCCCCACAGCTGGTGTGGAAAGAGCCACACCAACTGCTTTTCTAAGGTCGCCAAGCAACCTTGGAGGAGGGGTTTAGGGGGCAGGGAAGGGGCAGAGAGGGGAGGAGACTGGCAACACCAAGAACGATGTATCCTGGTGATGCCTCAGCCTCCTTCCCTCTCCCTTCGAAGAAGCACCGTAGTTAGCCGAAATTGGCTGCCTAGCTGCTTTGCAGGGTGGGAAGAGTGCAGAGGCGACCTTTACCTCTGCATTCCTCCCACTCTGCAATCTGCATAGGATGCCTGCAATCCTCTGAGTTTGGAGACTGGTGGGAATCTCCAGAGGATTGCTCCCTAAATATATTCAAAGCTGTTAGTCAAATCACTAGCCCCACAAGGTCAGCTCAAAAAGGTTACAGGAACAGGTTCAATGCTAGGAAAGGGATATCGCTGCAAGCAAGGAGTTTCTCAACAACAGCAGCAACAACAAAAAGGCAAACTGGGATAGAAAAGAGCCCAGAAAAAGTAAAGATATCAGGGCCGGCGCTACCGCTAAGCAAACTAGGTGGTTGCCTAGGGCGCGTGGCTGAAGAGGGCGCAGAAATGCTGCGCTCCTCTTCGCTGCTGCCGCCCCTCACCCCTGCTGCTGCCAGGCCGCCGCCAGGCCGCCCCCCGCCGGGCCTCCCCCCACCGCTGCCTCCCCCCGCCGCTGCTGCCGCTGCCGCCGCCGCCGCCACCGCCACCCCGACACTTACCTTCTCCGCGCCACTTCCGGAGCCCCCCCCGCGCTGTTTTGGCGGGAGGAACCAGGGCAACAGGGCTTAAACAGCCCTGTTGCCCTGCTTTCCCTGGCCAAAAACAGAGCACGGGGGTCCCGTCACGTCACTTCCTCCTCCTCGGAGGCAGTGGCCAGGGCGGGGGGAAGGTAGATGGCGGGGGTCCGGCGGCTGCAGGTTTTTTTTTTTGCAGAGCAGGGCTGCTTTGCTCCGGAGCCCCCCCATGACACGAGAGGGGGGGGCGCTAAATATAATTTCGCCTAGGGCACCAAACTGCCCTGCACCGGTCCTGAAAGATATGGTAGCAAAAATTGGAACTAAACAAAAAGTAAAACGTTAAGTAAAGTGATGAAGTAAAGTGAGCTCTTTCTGATCCACCACCAACACTCCTAAATTCCCCTGCCTTCTGATTCACCCCCCCCCCCAGTTGTCTTACTAAACATACAGTTCTGGATAGGTGATGACAGGCTCAGGGGCAGGAACATGCAAGGACAGGTTTCCATTGTTTTCAAGTCTTATTGGGCTACATGTGAGGCCCAAGAAGGTCCTCAGAGTGGCTGAACATAGGGAGTCTGTATCTTCTTTCATACTGGTTTAGGGTGCAATCCTATGCATGTTTAGACAGAAAAAATCCTACATCTCCCAGCATGTCCCAGCTAGCCATGTTTAAAGCCCTAAACAACAGGGGATGAGGTGCTAACACTGAAAAAGCCCTGAGAAAAATTTTACAATAAAGGAAGGTGGAGCAGGATCTCCTCAGCAGATCTCAAGAAATGAGGAAGTTCAAACGAGAAGAAATATCCCCTCAGGTACTCTGGGCCTAAGCTGTTTAGGGCTTTAAGCATAGCTGACTGGGGAATGCTGGGACATGTAGGACTTTTTCTGTCTAAACAAACATAGGAATGTGCCTTTGTTTTCTTAGCTCAGCTCTCATATTTATCAGCATTTCTATTTTCTGTCTTTCCCACATTCCAGAATCCAGGGAGATGTCTGCCTCAAGAAAAACACTCTTGCTTTGTAGATGAAATCATGAGCCAGACTTTTCTTTTGACCAAAGTCCTTCCTCTATTCCATTCTACAACTCTTATAGGCCTCTGACTCCAGTATACCTGAAACACGCTTCTGATCCAGACATGCAGCAGCATCCCCTGTTACATCTCTGCATGAGTCTGGGCTCTTTTTCCAGAGGGAAATCATGTAGCGCATAAACTCAGAAAGCCTTTTTGAGTTGCCTGAAGAAAACCTATTCCATCATACATGCACAAACTACTCAGACCTCACCATTCTGTCCCAGCCGGATTTTTATTTTTTTTTAAACACCTCTTTTTCATTGCCTAATTATCACATCCTGCTGCTCTCTTCACCAGAATGAGAAAGAAAGGTTGCTTCTTTTAGCAGTCAAGTGAATGGGAGAGGGGACAGGGAAAGGTGATCTGATTAAGCTGTAGGATGAGTGGAAATTAGTTATTTTCATCCTTAATCGCCCATGGGATAGGCCAATTATGAGGCTGTTAGAGACCGATTAGGTATTAGGGAAGTCACCCTTCCTCCTTCCCTCCTTCCTGTAACCCGGCATGAAATTACTGAAGTCGTTCAATTTCACTCTGATTGAAATCCACGAAGGGAGATCTCACCACTGGGCATGGAGTGGCTGCAGATGCCTCATTTTCATTGCCAGCAGAGATCCAGTTTTTAGAAATAGACTGCATTGATTTTGCTACAAATTGAATCCTCAACATTGCAAGAATATTATCCAGATGTCTATCCACTCACCCACCCATTCATTCCCCCCCCATTCCACCTGTCCATCCATGACTAATCCTTATCAAACTATTGTCTCCTATTCAAATAGTGGAATCTGTGCAGGATTCTGGTTATTATTCCTACCATATCATTGGTCTTCCTGGGACATACGTTGCATCTTACCTTTTCCTGATAGGATGCATGTAATTAATAAGTGAAATAAAAGACAATCAGAAAATTGGGCTGTTGATGCTGCCTCAGAGGGGTGGGGATGGTTTGCCAAGTTCTTTAGAAGCATGTTTCTGAAAAAGCAACAATGAAAGGCATTTGGACTGAGCACTACTTAAAAAAAAAAAACATGCTGAAGAAAGATTCAAAAGGGATTGTTTCCTATGTAAAGTAAATGTTAGTGATGGCTTCAAAGTCAATACCATCAGCGACTGTTGCCAGATTCTAGCCTGGCATGTGTCTCTCTTCCTGGCTCTGGGCCAGAGTGATTTTGTGTGCTTTTATAGCTGCCAAGGACTTCAGTGCTAACACTGAACCCAGTAGACAAGCCTAAATCAGTTCCTAGGCAGAGGCAGCAGAAGTTATCCACTGCTTTCCCCTTTAGAACAGAATTAAAACTCTGCTGGATCAGACCACAGGGCGCATGTAATGGTGCATTCCATCTTGGAGAATTCCATTTTGAAGAAGCTCTCAGGGGGCGCATTGTTGGTGTTATCTTTGAGCAGAGTGTGTGCGAGTTGGGAGAATTAAAATCCTGTCTCTGTGTGCTAGCAGAGCCTGAAATTCCACACACAGATCTTCCAGATCTCACCTCCCCCCGCGCAGCGTGCAGCGTGTTGTGCCAGCAAGACCAGCCCAGTCGGCCTTGTCAGACTGCTTCCAGCTTCCCCGTTGCAGATTAATCCATGGAGTCAGGAAACACTCTGGAATACCACAGGTCTAATTCTACCTGTTTATTCACTTAGCAACTAAAGTTCTACAGAGTATACATTTCCTAGTTACAGTCCATGTGCAGAGTATAAATGCATAGCAAGCATTACATCCAGTGGAGTAAGTTGAGCTTCACTCCACCTCAGCAAAGACGTTACATTGTTGCAGTAACACAGTCCAGCAAGAAGAACAAAGGAGAAGAGAGAAAGCAGTCCCGCTTCTCTCTAAGATGGCTTCAGACAGAAAAACAAGTTAGCACGTCATCAGAACATACAAACCATGTGACTAGCTCATATTGCGCCCACGGTCTAGCTTCCCATGCGAAAAACACGGGAATCTAGAAAGACATAATAAACTTGTTTACAGCCATTCTGTTCCTTTCCATGTGTAAACAATGTGCTGCAGCTGGTAATATGATACATATCACAACACGCATTCCAAGGCAAAAAGGCAAAAGGGGTATGGCCAAAAATGCCAGCATATTTTAGCTGAAAGCTCTTACTGCCAGTAACTAAGCCTTAGGTGAGACATTTCAACATTTTAGAATGGGAGAAAAATGCAAAAAGCTGGGAAACCCACCAAATAATTGGTGGCCAAGGAAAAGGGGCATGGCCCTCTGGAGAACCTCAGAAGGCCAGAATGGGGTGGGCTGGACTGGGGCCCCAGGCCTGAGAGGTTCTGAACCCATGTAATACGCCATCCTGCTTCAAACAGGGGGCAGTCCGATGCCTCTGAGAAGCCAACAAACTGGGCATATAAATTACCCAATTACCCAATAAGTTACCCAATTACCCTCCCTGTAATTGGGTAATTGGTGCTCAGCACCAGGTATACACAGGTATATTGCCTCTGAACAAGTTGGGTCCATTTAGCTATCGTGAAATTGTCCCACCACCCATCTCCTCCTAGTAGTGCCATCACCGCACTCCTCTTGCCTGCCAGTGCCATTCAATATATCTCTCCATTTGCCTGGGGGCTAAGAATGAACTGGAAAAAACAACACATTGTAAACTGTAGCCCATGTGGACACATAGCACTCTGTACAACATTCTGAAATTAAAGTAGGGGCAATGGAGAATTCCTCGGTCTTCAGAAACAATACCAAGTAATGCAGAACTTCTTCGATGGGAAGAATTTTGGAAGCCGCCCCTACATGGCACAACATGGCCTACTCTTTCTCTAGAGGTATCCTTGGGCAGCTGTTGGGATCCCCAGCCAACAATGGGGCCTATTGGAGCCTCTGCTCAGACTCCCAACGGCCATGGTTGCAGATGCCATCTCAGTTTTCCCAAATTGTAATGCCTGGGAATTGCCTTGGTAGATTATGGATTTTAAAAATGGCCACTGCCACAGAAACATGGTGGCTCCCATGCTTTGTAGCAGTGACCATTTCTTACTCACAATGCTGCAGAATGACAGAACTTTGGGGGCATGGCATTGTGGGAAAACTAAGACGGCGGCCACAACTGCAGCCACTGGGGGCCCATCAGACTACTCCACCATGGACACGGTACTAGCCAAACAGAACTCCCTCTGAAAGGCCTGCATACTAAGCTGCCCATGTGTGGAGGCCCCTTCAGAGGGAGTTCCGTTTGGCTTGTACTCTTCTCTTTCTCATACTTAGCATAATCTTTTGTCCACCCCAGTCTATAACAAAGAGCTTTGTTAAAACCTTACATGTCTCCCAAATTACCCACAATGAAATCTCTCTTCAGGGTTGGATGCTTCCCTAACTTCTAGGCATGCAGGGTCAAGAGCTGTCCCTGGAATGTACTCATTACTTATCTGGTGACAAGAAGGAAGTCCGGCTATATCAGTCTTGGATAGCAGCACTCTGTCCCCTCCTCCTAGTTAAAGTAAAATAGAGTTCCGCTCCAGGGCTTTCTGGTCCCAGCGGAGAATCAGCCCTTCCTTTGCCGCTTGGACAGCTTCCAATATTTTACCTATCTCTTGCCATTTTATTTTATATACCTCTTTCATTCAGTCATGAAATAAAATAAAATGCAATAGAAAGAGATAGTGAAGAAAGAGTATATGAGTCCCTGCACACTCCCTCCCCAAACCCCAAGCATTGCATTTTGGCTAAGCAATTGATTTCCCTGTACAGTTGAACTTCCCCTCAGTTAAACTCTATGCACTGGCAATATTAGACCTAAACCAGGCTAGGGGTCACCCCCCATTGTTCCCACATACCCGGCTGCTTTAGAACAGAGATCTGAAATGGGGCTTTAAGTACATTGGGCTGAATGTGTTTGGAGTGGAGCCCACTATTCCACAGTAGGAAAAGGTGCTATCAGCATAATTTGTCACTACACTGTCCAGTGTGGCCCTCCTCTTCCTACTAACTCCTTCCCCAAGGTGAGTGGTATATAAAATTTTGCATAAGGTGGAGAAAGTGGAAAGGGAGAAGTTTTTCTCTGTCACTAGAACTTGGGGTCGTCCAATGGAGCTGAAGGGTGGTAGATTCAGCACAGATAAAAGGAAGTCCTTCACACAGCACAAAGTACTATGGTCACCAACCTAGATTAGGGACTTAGACAAATTCATGGAGGATAAGGCTATTGGTAACTACTAGTCATGATGGCTATAAACCCCCCCCCCCCACAAAACCCCAGAAGAGCTGGATAAGAAACTGTGTGTTGGATCCAGACTTTGTCATGCTTTGAGTAGACCCATTGAAATCAATGGGATTTAATTTAGTCATGACTGACTTGAGTCACGTTGATTTTAATGGGAGTATTACAAGCATGACAAAATCTGGATCCAACCCTATAGAAATAAATAAATAAATAAATAAGACAACTCATTTAAATGCCACAATGGTATGCACAGCACAAGTAAAAATGCACCCCAGTATGCAGTTTAAAGGATCCTATGGAGGGGAAATGGGTTATGAGAATGTACATGTGAGGGACTGTATTCTGTAAGGTCAATTCTTTCCTCCACTGGCCTTTAAAGGATAAAGGATCCTTTTGTGGGGGTCAAATTGAACTTGGCAAGATGGATCTGAAGGTGCGTATTCTCCTAGCACAATTCCCACCCACCCCCATTGTTCTAACACCATTAGACTCCAGGTAGATAGGAAGCAAGTAGTGATGTGTGAGACCCCTCTAGCTCACTCCGCAAACCAATTGGCAAACACTTGAAAAAACTGAATGTTTCTCCCCCCCCCACCCCCAAGAGACAGGAATGCTAAAAAGAGCCAATTGGTTGAAGCACAGATCTTCCCTTCCCTGCCAGTCCTGTAGCCTTTCCAAAACAGAGAAAGCGTGAACTTGGGGGTGAGGATGAGGAAGGGGTAACAGGTGGCAAGGAGGACAGTTCCATACACATGGGGCCAAGTGTGGATGCTGGGGAGAAGCCTTGTGGGGCCTCTCTCTGTTATGGAAGCAACCACCCACTCCAGCAGGGCCGGTGCTATCATTAGGCGAACTAGGCTGCTGCCTAGAATGCCAGGCTAAATGGGGGCACCAGAAACACGAGGAAGGGGAGGCGAAAGAAGCGCGCCCCTCCCTCTCTCTCCTCCACCTCAGGGCTCCGTCTCCAGCTGGCGCCGCTGAAGCTTCAGGCAGGCTCCTCCTCACAACCAGCATCAAAAGAGGCGACAGGCTGGAGGAGGCGGAGGCGGGCAGGGGCCAATGATGGGAGGCTGGTGGGCGAATGGAATGATGCACCTGCAAACACCTCCTTCGCCTTCCCGGGCAGGGGCCAATGATGGGAGGCTGGTGGGCAAAATCTCCCCTTCCTTCCAGCCAGTCTATTTTTTCTTCCTTCCTCTTAATCTGTTTTGTCTTTTCCCCTTCTCCAATGGTCTACTTCAGTTCATTTTGTGTTCCTCTTTCTTTCTGTCTTTCTTTCTTTCCTTTTTCATCAGTCTCCCCCCCTCTTCCCCCCTTAATCTTTTTTAAAAATAATCTTTCTGTGGTTTCCTTTCTCCTTCGCACGCCGCTTTCCTCTTCCTTTCCTCCCTTCTTTCACCGCCTCCCCCTTCTTCCTTCCTTCCTTTCACCCCCCCTCCTTCACCCATGCTCCAAAATGGCTCCGGATCAGCCGGGGTGCCTCGCTTTGCCTCCAGCAGTTCCAGCTGTGCTTAACCATACAGGTCTACTCCAAAGTAAGCTCCGAGGGAGCTGGAGGGAGGGAGGGCTCAAGTGGGAAGGGGGGCCGCTAAATATCTGATTTTGCCTAGGGCGCCAAACTGCCTTGCACCTGTCCTGCACTCCAGTTACTTCTCTCCCAAGGTAAGGATTTTTTTTTTCTTTTGCTTTGGGAAGGTTGGAGGTGGATTGGCAGAGATGAAGCAGGGTGAAAATGCCATTTCATGTTGTGTCCAGCCTGAAGAGGGCTGGACCCACTGCAAAAGGGGCCAAGCTTCTCCAAATGGGACAATTGGCCATTTGTGTTCCTCTGCTTCAGAGTCTCACACCTTCTCTAGAAGAAGGAAGAGGAGAGCTGATTTCTTCCTCTCTGCCTATGTCCCGACTGCAGTAGGTGAGGACTCACACCTATATGCTGCTCTGTGAAGACACCTGCACTTGGTACAAGCATGAAAGGGGGTTCAGTAAGAGCTTTAGATAAGCCCCTTTAGTGTTTGTAGTACTGTAGCTGTAGAAAGAGAGGGAGTTTCAGCCCAGCAGGCACTTCCTGGAATGACCATGTGACCACACCAGGGTGCATCACATGGTCATTCCAGGAACTTTAGATGCTCGTAATCAATCTCAGTTTGAATAACGAACGAACTTTGTTCGACAGCCATCCGAGCTCGATAAACAAGTGAGCATTGCAAACATAGCAGATTTGACTGACAAGACGCCTAATTCCAGGTTTTGCCAGCATCACTGCTGCAAACATTTGCCGGCAATGTGAGGGCATCGTGCATACAGTTTGGCTTTGTGTGGGGGAGATTCCACAGGTCCTTTTCCCACTATTTCTCTCTTCTGAGCCTTCTTTCTGTAAGGACTCTCTGTAGCCACCTGCAGAGGCCCCTCGGCCTCTTTATCACTTCCCCCATTTCGATGCCCAGCACATCCGCACACGAAACAGCCATGCAGGATGAATTAGCTCTATCATATTTCCATTTATACAACTCGTCAATGTTACTTAACTAGGTTTATTACGGTGCCCTGGCACTGAGCTGGGGTCAGAGTCGGCATGCCTTCAGGTCACTGTCCTAAGATGGATGCTGAAAGGTTGCAACCTTTACAGGAATGGACAGCTACTATTTAGCTGACTGGGTGACATGCAGAGGAGCCAATTTCCTTGAATCGGCTTGGCTGCTTTCATATGGCTTTCCTTTGGCTGCTATGAAAATTATGCTGGCTGTGAAGGATCTGTGGGCAATTAGTGTGGCAAACTGGAGCTTCCCAAGAGAATACACAGCATCACACGCTACAGGAACAAGGACGTTGCTCCTCAATACAAAAGGAGCCCATTTAATGTATTACATATTTAATTCATCAACTAAAGCTTTAATGAGGTGGAGACAATATGCAGAGGAAGATGCCAAAGGGGTTACTGGGGCAGGACAAGCCTCCCTGGGAGATAATATGGCAGCTTTGTGGTTTTCCATAAAAGTGGTCCCTGTAAAACTTTCCATGCCATTGTAAAAGAATTGCACAGTTTCTGAAACTCAAGGTGGATTCAGACAACCTCATGGGAACTCTTGGGATCCAGACAACCACATTGGGGCATAGCCATCTGGGGGACCCAGGAGACTCAGTTTGGGACCCCAGGAGGGCTGGATTTGGACCTCGGGCCTGAGGTTCTACACCCCTGCTTTGGATAATATCTTTCCATTGTATTTTAATCTGTGTGTGCATTCAACCACATTACTGTTTAATTAGAGTTGCCACCTCTATTTTCTGATAGACTCCTCATCCTTAACAGCGATATGGCAGGCAGGTACATCATGGTCCTCTCCATTCTGGGAATAGCTGTATCTTTTGCAGTTCATTGGTGCATATGGATAAGAATTTCAGTTCAGTTCAGTTCATTATATATATATATATATATATATATATATTCGGGATGGAAAGAACTTGAAATTTACATAATTGAATGTGGGAGAAAGCAAAACAGACAGAATTTGTCCATCTTTAGCTGTGCATGTGTTTTCTTTCTATTACACAACTCTTCATTACCCTGCAGCCCCCTTGCCTTCCTGCACTTCCTGATTTCAAAAAGCCCAGTGGCAAAAGAGTTACCTCATGATGTCTTCCCCTGGGCTTTTATTGAAGTGTAGGAAGCCAGGGAGGTTGCCGGCTGCTGGAGAGATTATTGTACGTACAATGATAGACAGAACTCTCTCTCTCTCTCTCTCTCTCTCTCTCTCTCTCTCTCTCATTCACTCTCTTCCTCTCTCACATACACACCTCAACCACCTCATAAGCAAGGTAAGCACAAGAACCCTGAATCCATCCCATGAGAATTTCTCTGAAATTTTCTTCTCCTTTGAACATTTTTTAGACAGTACAATGAGAACATCAAAACAAATAATGTGGAAGAAATTTTCAGCACAGCCCTAGCTTTATCAGATAGTGCAGGACACCTGAACAAGAAACTAAGAACTCCTTTAAGTCCCAGTCAGCATGAGGCTCAGTTTGGATGATATAAGATATATGGGCTTTGGAACAAAGCTCTTGAGCAATTCAATTTCAGCCTGTTCCTGCAGGAGGTGCTGTAGGCTGTGTTGTAGCAGGTGTACCGCTTTTGTCCATTCATACCCGATGAACTGCACCATACTATCCTGCTCTTCATCCAATTCTTGGCAACAAAAACCAACAAATAAACATTCTGCTGGGTATTTAATGCTGAGTGAGGAAAAAATAAACCTAGGGAGATGGGTTGAAAATAATTCCAGTGGTTGCTATTGTATTAGAATTGCTTCACATAATTACACGCATACAAATGCACCCAGGTTTAGAGGTTTAGGGGAATCTTGGGATTTGGAAAGGAATAATGGAGGATTAATCAAGAAATTTCTGAATGAATTTAATTTAAAAAATGACATATGGATCATACAGCTTGATGTTTTTGTGGCTAGGCTGGTGGATAACTGGAAAGAGCAAATTCTGCCCCATGCTTGGCCAGGCTTAGTCTCTTGGAGTTCCCTTTGGCTAAGTACTTCCTCCTCAGGAAGCCACAAAACCAAGCGCTTTGTAGCCTGTATCGGAAGTGACTTAAAGCACAGCATCCATTTTTGAAACACACATTGAGTCTTCATGCCACAGGCCCACAGCCTGCTCAGAAATTTTCCTTCTGCTCCTGCCTAGCAATTTCAGGCAATGTAGTTATATATAAGGCTAAATGCTTATCCCATTCTTGGGCCTTCCATTTCTTTAGTTCTGTTGTATACTCACCTAAAAGAAATGTATGGGGTTCAGTTTTTTTCTGGGCAAGAAGGAATGAATCACACACAAACCTGCCATTGTTGCATTTGGCCTTGTACAAGAACTTAGTATACTGTGCCCCTCCTTCCGCAGCAGTACTATAATAGGCATAATTGCATATCTGTGTTGCAAATCATAGAAACCAGGAAGTTAAGCCTTCCAATCATGTAGGAAAAACTACAGAACATGGTAGAAGTATTTACTGAAGGCTCGGAGTCAAAATGAATGTGAAGAAACACATCCAAATGTAACAATTGGATGCAGGGTATTGTTCTGTGGTTTTTTTTTTTAAAAAAAGAAGCGATGTCTGCTTTTGATTAAGATATCTTGTGTGACTATTTGCTCAACCATCAGTAGCTAAGCCTCATTATAGGAGTTTAAGTAAAAGGAAAGCATACAACAAAAACAGATGCCCAGATGTATAAGTCCTTGAGAATGTTAATCTTGTTCATTGCATACTTCTTTTTAACACTTCTTAGAAATCATTAAAAGGTCTGCGTGAAGTTTCCTTTTAAAGGCGTTGAGCTTTTGTCCATTCATACCCGATGAATTGCACCATACTATCCTGTTCTTCATCCAATTCTTGGCAACAAAAACAAACCAACAAATAAACATTCTGCGGGGGGGGGGGGATCACATTTTACAATCAATATTTTGCACAATTCATTCAAATTGGAAAAAAAATAGGAGATTGGATCCTATAATTTTGGAATTATGCAGTGCAAAGTTCTTACCTTTAGGGTGCAATCCTATGGCCACTAGACACTATCTAAACCAGGGCTCTCCAACCTTGGGTCCCTAGATGTTGCTGCCCTACAGCTCCCAGAATACCCAGCCGGCATGGCTAAAGGCAAGGGATTCTGGTAAATGTAAGCCAGCAACATCTGGGGACCCAAGATGGAGAGCCCTGATCATGACAGTCGCAGGAAAGGTCAGAGTTCCAGTTCCGACCTCGGGAAGGTGTTCCGAGGTCAGAGCTGGAACTCCAACTTTGGAGCACCCTCCCTCCACCCTCACAGCTGGTGTGTGAAGACTGACTTCAGAGCCAGCACTGGGTGGGCATTCCAGGGGTGCAGGAAGGGGAGGAGTGAGACTCCATCAGGATATGACATATCCCGGTGGCTCCTCAGCCCTTCCTCTTTGTGAGTAGGGCCAAAACACTTAGTTGCCCAAAATTTGCCATCTAAGTGTTTTGTGGGGTGGGAGGAGTGCAGACGTGACTTTTGCCTCTGCACTCCTTCTGTCATCGATTGGATGTCCTTAGTCCTCCAAGCTTGGAGGGTTACAGGCAGCCACATTGGATGGCACTGTTAATAATTAATGCTGAGCTGGATTTAGTTTCATTGGTTTATTTATTTATTTACTAAATCCAGTGATTTACAACACCACAACTGCTTTGTGTGTGTGTGTGTGTGTAGAGAATCAGAGATGAGCAATGCAATCCTATGCATGCCTAATCAGACGTAAGCCCCTTTGAGTTGAATGGAACTTACTTTCAAATAAAGATGCTGATGAATTGATCAGATGATTCTGCAAAACAAATTTGGGGACAAATTTGTTGGATGGGGACAATTTTATGAACTGTTTCTTCTTGAATTACTTGATCAATTTCATGAAGTTTTGGGTTAAGCCCTGTTTCTCTACAGTCCTAGTGTGAATTGAGTCCCTGTGAAGGATGAGAACTGTCTTACATTTTTGAATATATTTGCTTTTTGGATATTATGTTTTGTATGTGTGCTGGTCAGTACCAGCCAAAAGATCAAAAGTTTAGTTACAGATTATTAGAGTCAGGATGTTGGTTCTTCAGAAGGCCAAAAATTTACAGAAGGCTCATGAAGCCAAGATGTCTGCAGAAGAAGAGAAGATAATGAGGTATAGAAGTCAGGATGTCTGTGCAGAGGGGGAAATGTTGAGGGTTTGCTGGAGGTTCAACAGGATTTTTGAGGAAAGAGATTCCTGTCAGAGAGAAAGAACAGAGAAAGAAGCGCAGAAAGTCTTAGAGGAAGGAAAGAGCTGCTGGAACTGGAGAACTGGTTAAGAGAATGCTGGATCCATGGTGGTATTACTAGGAAGGGACTTGGATAAAATAAGGACACAGTCTAGTTAGGTTAGCTGGATGCATTTATTTTTGGTTATTTTATTACCCTATTGCTCATAGGTTTTTGTGTGTCTTGTATTATGTACCTGTTCAGAGATTAAAAGTTTTTCCTATTATCTCAGGCCTGTGGCTTACGCTGGCTCAGCTTGTCTGAGCGTGGAAAACTAAGCAGGGTCAGGCCTGGTTATTACTTGGATGGGAGACCCCTCCTCTAGTTTCCTGCATTGAGCAGGGGGTTGGACTCGATAGCCTTGTAGGCAGGGCCGGTGCTACCATTAGGCCAACTAGGCAGCTGCCTAGGGTGCAGGGCTAAAGGGGGCACCAGAAATGCCTTGGAAAAAAATACAGCGCTCTCAAGTGGGAAGGGGGGCACTAAATATCGGATCTTGCTTAGGGCACCAAACTGCCTTGCACCAGTCCTGCTTGTAGGCTCCTTCCAACTCTATGATCTATGACAGTGATGGCGAACCTATGGCACGGGTGCCACAGCTGGCACGCAGGGACCTCTCTGTGGGCACTCGAGCCATTGGTCACCAGATCGCGAAAAGACCGTCCCCTTCTGCAAAACACTAATGATCTTGTTCTTTCTCACAGTGTGGAACAGAATGATTTTATTCTAGAATTCCTGTTACAGAATTCTTTTCTACATTGTTATCACATTTAACAGATTTTGAAGAATGATGCACAGAGCATGGCTTGGATGTAAAGCCCTAACAGTTGACCTGAGTGCTGCATGTGTTGCTCTCAAACTAACGGAGTATGAGCCAAGGTTTGACAAATTATCAGCATGCATGCAATAGCAAAAATCACATTAATTGTGCAAAACTTTTGCCCAATGCCCAATGCAAACTTTTACCTAATGCAGTGTTTGCAGTCCAAGACATAAAGTGTTTAAAATGTGTTAAGCACGTTTAGTTTTCTTGTTTATCTTGCTCATCCTAGTACAGGTTGACTTTTACTTTTACTAATCTGACACCTGTAGAAGCAGGGAAAGGATCCGGGGTAAAGCTTGCCCCATACAATCTCAGTCTGGCATATAATCATATTACAAGTTGAGAATCCCTTATCCAAAAATGCATGTGCCTAATTATTTAAAAAGTTTGTATAAATTCCCTTCAGGTTATGTGTACAATGTAGTACTATAATAATTTTTTGAGTTGATTTTTTTCCAACAAAAAACTGTATCATTGAAAGCTCTGTTATTGTGTTTTTCTTTAAAGACAAAAGATGTTAATTAGTTTGGACAACTGTATGAGTTGTTTTTCTAAAACTAAAACCTCGGTATTCAGGTTTAATTGCAGTGTTGGCACTTTGAAATAAATAAGTTGGTTTTGTGTTGCAGTTTGGGCACTCGGGCTCAAAAAGGTTTGCCATCACTGATCTATGAAAATCTATGAAACATTTTTCAAGTAAACTTTTAAACTTTCTTCTTTGAAACTCTGCGGTGTCTTTTTATTTGGTTATCCACCCACATCTAATACACAACCCTTAGGTAGTGTGAGTTTTAAGGCTGGTTTAGTGGAAGCAGTCGGGGGGGGGGGGAGATTTCTACCTGGTGGCAGTGGAAAAGTCGTCTGTGTCATGGGTGAAACTCCCTCCTCCTCCTTCTAAGAAGAATCCACATGTAGGCTCCTAACTGAAAAGCTTTATTCAGGCCAGCCTAGGAATCTGGCTTTGAATGACAAAGGAGTGATTAGCAGAGTCAATCACAAGCCACATGCTAGTTAGAATAATAGCCATTTATGAAGTTAGCCCTATAGCTGAGAAGTTGATTCCAAACTGAGGAGTTCCCCTCCCTTCCAGAGTCAACCAGCCCCCCAGCTAGGTCCCCTAAGGTGGGTCCTTATACTCAGGACCGGTGCAAGGCAGTTTGGTGCCCTAGGCAAGATCAGATATTTAGCGGGGCCCCTTCCCACTTGAGAGCGCTGTATTTTTTTTTTGAAGGTGTTTCTGGCACCCCCTTTAGCCTTGTGCCCTAGGCAGCTGCCTAGTTGGCCTAATGGTAGCACCGGCCCTGCTTATACTTACGAGCCAGTCTCGCAGAGCACCTGATGCTTGTCAGCTGTTCCCTCCTCCTAAGTTGAAGTCTGACTCTGGGGTCTGTGATGCTGGAAACACCCTCCTCCCCATCAGAGAGCTCAGCCTGCTTTCCCACGGAATCTGACACCGCCCGTTCCTCCCTGCCTGTAGAGTCTATCTCTAAAGCTCTCAGCCTTGGAGAGCCAGGTGCTGCTAGTGCTTCCCCCCCTTCCAACTCTCTGCCCTCCCCCTCTTCCTCCGAATCCGTTTCCAGGTTCTCCGCTGCAGGAAGAGTGGGCCCAATCCCTACACCCCGGAAAGGAAGGGCAAAAAAGAATGGGGCACACTATTTTGCCTGGGTTCCCTTCCACACATGGAACAGGGTGTGACTGGTCTGTGACAGTCCCATTTTGGGATTGTTCATGGTTCTGTGATTTATGTGTAGGCAGGAACCCCCTTTCCTTGTACAACAACCATGTGCACTGCCATGTGAATGTTATGTGTCTATTTTATGAAGATTGCATGTGTTTGGATGATGCAGTTCCACAGTATTATCTCCGTGCCTGTAATTTAATTCTGAACTCCTTGCAGGTTTGGCACCGTCATACCTCATTCTTCAGTTGCTTCAATCTCTGTGAGCAGGCACAAGGAATTTGGGCTGATCCCTGGGGCACTTCAGGCAGATGACCAAATATCTATCCATGTCATGCCTTGAACAAATATACCTCTTATCATTCTAATTGCCACTCGAGAAAAATGGTTTTTCTTAAGTCCTCTATAGCGGCAAAGCAATATTATTGTTTCATAGCATGAAATGGGCAATGGGGTGTTTCCTTGTACAGTCATGCCTTGGATTGAGAGCATAATTCGTTCCGGAAACGTGCTTGTAATCCAAAACACTCTTACAGTAATACCTTGGATTGCAAGTAACTTGGTTTGAGAGCGTTTTGCAAGACAAGCAAATTTTTAAATATTTATTTAATTCTTTTTGACTTGATATACAAGCGACGTCTTGCAATACAAGTACTGTAGTACGGCTTAAATTAAAAATCTTTGTACAAATTTTTTTGGGGGGATTTCGTTTTGATATAAGAGTGTTTTGGATTACAAGCACGTTTCCGGAACGAATTATGCTCTCAATCCAAGGCATGACTGTATATCAAAACAAAATCACCCCCCAAAAAATTTTACATAGAGTTTTAATTTAAGCTGTGCTACAGTACTTGTATTGCAAGATGTCGCTTGTATATCAAGTCAAAAAGAATTAAATAAATATTTAAAAATTTGCTTGTCTTGCAAAACGCTCTCAAACCAAGTTACTTGCAATCCAAGGTATTACTGTATCTTACAGACTTCTCACACTGCCTGAATTATATGGAGCCTCTTCAGTAGCTATACCCTGATGGTGAGATTACCAATATTAGACATGAACTGTGTACACTTCCTGGCTGCTGGCTGTTAAGTCAACTACCAGTTTCTCTGACTTCCTCTGCCCTTCTAATCATTCCTGCTGAAAAAGCACAGATTCAGCTTATAATTCAATGGACACCAGCATCTCCTAGGACCCCTATTTTTTCCATCCATCCAGATTTTTCACGGGTATCTCTGAGATGGGTCAGCCCCCTAGTTCCCTTGCCCTACTGTAACTTAGTCTATAAATAAACCTAAGCATGTGCAACTTAACTACATATTTCTTCCCTTTTTACTCCTGCCTCCCTTATCCTTCCTTTGTTGTTTCTTCTGTGCCAAATTTTAGACTGTAAATTTTAGATTGTTCAACAAGGACCTGTTTTAAGAACATAAAAATATTTAAAAAACATAGGAAGAGCCCTGCCGGATCAGACAAAAGTCCTATCCTATCTAGTCCAGCATTCTGTTCCCACAGTAGCCAACCAGATGATGCCTAAGAGAAGCCCACAAGCAGGATATGAGTGCAATAGCTAAGTTGATGTGTCCCTTGTAACTGATATTCAGAGACATACTGCCCCTGATATTTGATTTAGTATTTAGCAGCCATCATGGCTGGTAGCCATTGATAGCCTTATCCTCCATTAATGTATAATCCCCCTTTAAAGCTTTCCAAGTCAGTGGTCATCATCTACATCTTGGGGTAGTGAATTCCATTGTTGAACTATGTGCTGTGTGGAGAAGTACTTCCTCTTGTATTCTGTAAAGCACCATGTACACTGATGGCACCATATAGATCATTAACAAGATGCAACACCAGCGGGGCTTCCACTGAATTCCTGTCAAGTGGCAGGGTGGGGGTGATTGGCAGTACAACCCATACCCCTTTTTTAAAAACCCTGCTTTTAAAAGGCTGGTTGTACCTTCCTCCTGCTTTATAAGGGAATCATTCATGACACAGGTCACTTCGCACTTTGGTTGTGTCGAGCTGCACCGGCACCCTCAGCTTCAGATCCAGTCTTCTTAATAAACAAAATTTTGGGAAGTTCAGGGAGCTTGAATACAGAACAGATTTTTGCAATATTCAGGACACCTGCTCTCTTGAACATTTTAATTAGTTAACAGCACACACAGTTCAATGACGTTAAACAAATGAATGGAGTTTTTGGCACTGGGTTCTTTTAAGCATTAGGTTTAATTATTATCTATTACACAATCACTAATCCCATATAATCTGTGATTTGAATTGCCCCCTGAAAAGCTGATCTAAAAACTGGGAAAGTGCAAAACCTTTGCACCTATTAGCATTGCACATTTGGAACACATTAACCGCAAACGTAGATATGCTACGTTTCTACGTAGATATGCTACATTAATTCTCAATGTAGAATTAAATTATTGGTGGGGGCATTGCCTTTGTATGCAGACTAAGGGTGCAATTCTATGCATGTTTAGACAGAACAAAGTCCTACAGCTCCCAGCATTCTCCAGCCAGACAGGACTTTGTTCTGTCTCAATATGAATAGAATCACACCCTAAATGGCTTAGTCTGCAATCCTATCTAAAGTGATCTGGGAGTAAATCATGTTAAACTCAATAGGATGTAGTAGAGATGCATAGTATTGTGCTGTTAATTGCACAGCACATCATCATTACACAGTTATTGTGCGGTTGCTGTGAAAAAAGGCAAATGCCATGTTGGGCATAATTAGAAAAGAAATTGAAAATAAAGGGCACAATCCAATCAAGACGCCCATAAGCCTCTGAACTCATAGGATTATGGGCATCCTATATGCAGAGCGGGAGGAGGATTGGAGGCGATCTTTGCCTCCCTGCTCCTCCTGCTTCGCATTTTTGCTAGATGGCCGTTTTTGGCCATCTAGGTGGGGTGCTTCGGAGGAGGAGGGAAAGAGGCTGCAGCACTGCCAGGATACCTTGTATTGTGGCTGCTCCAGTCTCCTCCCCTCCCTGCCCCCTTTAGTCCCACTCCAAGGTTGCTTTCCTGACCTTGGAGAGCAACTGGTGCGTTTCTTGCTAGCTGTGTGTAGGGATGTGTGGCACTGTGGCACTCGACCCACCTCCGTCTCTGCAGAGCTTGCCACCATGCAAGTTGGAAGCAGGCCGAGTTGATCCCAGGAACAGGAAGCAACTTCCGTTTTCACAGCAGGACCGCTGTTTACGTAGAAACTGCCATAACCCATGCCAAGAACCCACTGAAAATGGCTGCAATTTGCATGGATTGTGCAAACTACGGCCGTTTTTGGTGTAGGTTATGTCAATTTCTACATAAACAGCAGTCCCACTTTGAAAACAGAAGTTTCTTCCCCGGCTTGACTCAGGAGAACACGAGTCAGCACTAGAGAAGTGGAAAGCAAGGTGGAGTTGGGGGGAGCCAAACCAGGCAAATCCACCAGATTCAACCCCCCCCCCCATGGATTCCTCACACATCCCTAGCTGTGAGGGGCAGAGGACGGGAGACATAATAGAGGTGTACAAAATTATGCATGGTGTGGAGAAAGTGGATAATAATACTAGAGTGGATCATAATACTAGAGCCCAGGGTAATCAAATGAAGCTGAATGGTGGGAGATTCAGGACAGATTAAATGAAGTACATCTTCACACAGTGCATTGGTAAACTATGGAATTCACTACCACAAGATGTAGTAATGGCAACCAACTTGGATGGTTTTAAAAGGGGCCTAGACAAATTCATAGAGGATAAGCCTATCAATGGCTACTACTCATGATGTCTATATATTACCTCTGAAGCAGTATGCCTATGTATACTAGTTGCTGGGGAACACAAGTGGGAGGGTGTTGTGGCTAGGCCGCAACAGAGGGTGCTATTGTACTCATGTTCTATTTGTGGGTTTCTCACAGGCACCTGGTTGGCCACTGTGTGAACAGAATGCTGAACTAGATGCACCTTTGGTCTGATCCAGCATGGCTCTTCTTATGTTCTTATACTCTCCATTAAATGCACAGATCTCTTATTTATTTATTTATTTATTTATTATATTTATACCCCACCTTTCCCCCCCCCCACAAGGAACCCAACGCGGCTTACATAATCTTCCTCCTCCTCCTCCGCCGCCGCCGCCGCCGCCGCCGCCGCTCCATTTTATCCTCACAACAACTCTGTGAGGTAGGTTAGGCTGAGAGTCAGTGACTGGCCCAAAGTCACCCAGTGAGCTTCAGGGCCGAGCGGGGACTAGAACCCAGATCTCCGGAGTCCCAGTCCAACACTCCCACCACTACACCACACTTAGCAACATAATGCAAATTTGAATAATTGTTGACTATCACATTCATATCCTCATCCTCATCCACAGTTGGCTTACTATGCATCATTGTTATGTGCAAACAATTGATGCTTCTCTCCCTCCAACCCCCAACTGTTGCCTGTTTGAGTCCTTTATTGACAACAACAATGATAAGGTCTGCACACCAGAAGTGGAAGATCATGGATATTCATGGCATCCCTACTAATAATCACAAAGGGTTAAAAACATCCCTTTGATTTGCTATTTGTTTCTGAGCACAGGCCAGGCATAATATAAATAAATAAATAAATAAGCAACAAAGAAGAAATATCATTTCTTTAAAATGAAAAATAGAGTTCTAGATGGTTCCATTATGTGGTGTTTGTGCCACACTTTGTGGTACTAGTTCAGATGTTATTTTGTTTTGGAAGTTGTATATCATGGTGATTTCACACTGGGATCATTGTTTGCCCACATGTAATCACAGACGAAATCCCTGAACCCACTGTGAATTTATTGAAGAATAGTGAGAAGCAGTGAGGCTCATTTCTCATTGTTGACTATAGTGGGGTAGACAGAAATAGGACCAAGGCAGATGAATATGCCACACTGTAAAGTTAATGGAAACACAGCAGTAGACCTACGGACATGTTACAATTCTCTCTTGGTGGCTGCTGAGACAACAGGGGACATCTGACATCTAAAAGCACCCTTCCCTTTTTTTAATTACCTGAAGTTTAACCTGAAATAGCTAAAATAACAAGAATCCTGGAAGTTGGTAACTCTACTGTTGCACATGACAAAGTGCATGTCACTTTGTTCACAGTCCCCATTTTTCAAGATGAACCCACATTTTACTATATCACTGCAAAGTCTTTAAATAATTGGTTAACAGGATCATAATAGAATGTGACTAATGTACATAATCTGGACATATGGAGGAAACATGCACACATAACCACTGCAGAGAGAGGTCAGATTCCCTATTGCCCTAACATGTATATATCAGGCCTTAGCATCAGCATGTGACTATTGCACATCATGTGAAAATAGCCCAAAATGTCTTTATTGACCATTGGTGACAAGTGAATGGTCTGGCACCACCCAGTGCTGCAGGGGTACAGAAAAAAGGACACATATCTACAAACACATGTGTCCAGGCCAGGAACCTTGATTTGGCCAGAATTTTCAGATCTATGTATGTAGAAGGTGTTAAAAGATACATGCGCTTGCATATATCTCATTCACAGTTCATGTATGCATTACATCAAACAGCACTATAACACTGGTATTTCCTGCAGGAATCATAATGTACAGAGCTGCCATAAGTGTGGGCCTAATAAGTGCCTGGAAGGGAGACAACTGGGAGCTCTTTGCAAGGCTACCTTGAGTTTCCCAAATGGCATAATATAAGTATAATAAATAAATATGCATTATAAAATGATGCAACAAGTTTCAAAGCAATTTGATTAACAGCAAATGTAATTCGTTCCTTACACCAATCTATCATTTAAAAGCGCTGTTTTATGAAATATGGGTTTAAAACTGAGAATCTAGGCTGAAGAGATATTAAAGCTAAAATAGAATATCAGACGAAATTGTCACTCAGGTTGTTTTGCTATCCTGCCAAGACAGCTATCTTCTCCAGGACTGAGGGCTGGGGGGCGGGGGGATAGATAGATGATATAGTCTATAGATATAGATATAGATTTCAAGATAGTGTCCTCAATATTTAAACTCCAAAGTGAATTCAGTAAGATGAACAATCAGTATATAGAAAAGAAAATACATGAAAACATAAGAAGAGCTTTATTGGACCAGACCAAAGATCTAGCTAGCCCAGCATTCTGTCTCACAGTGACCAACCAGATGAGAAGTTCATAAGGAGGGATGGAAGGTAACAGCCCCCTTCTCCGTAGCTCCAGAGCAACTAGTACTCAGTGGCATATGATGCCTCTGAAAATGGAGGTTCTATACAGACACTGATGAACCCATCCTCCATGAATTTGTCTATTCTTATCGGATGGATACAGTTAGTCATGATTACAGTAGACCCAATGAAATCAGTGGGACAAATTAGTCATGACTAACCTAAGACCCATCGATTTCAATAGGTCCATTCTTGCCTGTCCTGAATCTATTGCTAATGAATTTCATTGAAAGACTCTAGCCCTCTTCTCAAATTCCCTCCATATGTAGAGCAATGTGTGGAAGGAACAAGGGTCTGTGCTTGCTGTCCCTGCCATCATCATGCACCACTGGTCCATCCCCTAAACTGCCACATGCAGCACCTACACGCATACGGCTGTATGTGTGTAGGTGCTCTACATCATTGGAATCCCTGCACAATTGTATGCATGTAGGTGCACCTTTTCACACCATTTGCTCTCAGTGCAGAGGTCTATGGGCTCTAAGTTTATATGGAGACTTTTTTCTTTTTTGAGGGGGATGAGTGGGGGAGATTTAACCCTCACCTCCCATAATGCCATGGTCCCAATCCAAATTGTGGCTATGTGCACTTTCACGAGAGTAAAAAGTAAGACAAGTGTCAGCTACACGTTACAATTAGTGTAACATGTAGTTTGGCCTGTAGAATCACACAACAGTGTGTCTGAGCACATTTGGTTCCATGAAAGCTCTCCTCAGTTTTCTCCAAAGAACTTTGGACTCAAGGCAGTTATAGAATTCAGGCAAAGAACACAAAGGAGGCAACAACTCTGGACATATTCAGAATGGATCTAAATAAAGGGTTCAATAGAGTGGTTCTGGAAAATTAACAGAAACCTTCCTGGCTTCCTCCCTGATGTTTGGCTTGCTGATCCAGCATGACAAAAGCCAGATCTCTATGAGACAAACAGATAGAGAACAAAAGGTACCATGAAAGGTATCCAGGTCAGGTGGTGCTTTGACTTGCTGATCTATCTGGAGGTGAGGATGCTTTAGGAGTGGGTCATATTTTCTGCCAAGGCTTTAGATTGGCCAATGCATAGGTTACTTCTTGTATTGCTTGATTGTGGTGGTAACCTGGAAGTCAGGAAGGCAGGAAGGCATTTGCATTCATCTGGAGGTCCCATTGTTTTCCTACTCAGATGAGGACAACTCCTGTTGATTAAGTTAAAATAGAGGACACACAGTTAAGTGGATTACATTAAAATAGAGGACACACTGTTAAGTGGATTACATTAAAATAGAGGACTCACAGGTCATGAACTTCAGTTACCATCAGTATCCTTTTGCTCCTAGCTGCCATGAGTCCTTTGCCCACTCCAGCTTTCAGATCAACAGACATATTAGACATATTGGACAAGGTGCTAGGCTGATGGCAACAAAATCCATGTGTAAAAGCCATCCTGGTTGAACTTCTCAGTAACCATTATCTACTCCCGAAGGGCCATGTTCATCCTTCAAGTAAGGTGAGTGGCAGCAGGGCTCCTGCTCCAGAGCAAGCCTCAAGGGTCAAACAGACCTCAAACCAATAAGAATGTATCCACAGAAAGTGCAGTGATCGAACAAAATCCAATGTTTTAAATCCTAAATTAAGTTGAATGCATTCACTTGGATACAAAGGGATTCCAGTAGTTATCTCCAAACAATGAATAAACTTAAGAGGCAAGAAGTTCCAAAACGGCAATTGCCTGATGGTAGATTTTACAAATTTTCAGACATGTGATGCTGTTATCATCAGGCAATGACTCATGACCGAGTAAGATAGTCTTCCAGGATAAAAAATTACAAAAAGAAAATTTTAAAAGGAGGAAATTCTAAAGAAAATTGTGTAGACTCTAGAGGTCCGTAAGTGACTGTGGAGGACAATTCTAGATTCTCACAGCTTCCCACAGTGAGGACACAGGTTACCAGATGGAAGATGGTCCTGCAAAGGATTAGTTTGACGTGCTTTTCGCTTAGCACGTTTCTCCCTTTCACCTTGCACTCGGGCTTCTTCAAAGTCCATGGAACCTTTGTGAAAGGCCAACCTCCATTTAGATCGTTCATGGGCCAGAGCTTCCCAGTTTTCGATGTTTATATTGCATTTTTTTAGATTAGCCTTAAGAACATCTTTAAACCTCTTATACTGACCACCGATATTCTGCTTTCCATCCTTGAGTTGGGAATAAAGTAACTGCTTTGGGAGACGGCAGTCAGACATTTGAACAACATGACTGGTCTACTGAAGTTGGGGTTGAAGGATCATTTTTTCAACACTAGTAGTCTTTGCTTCTTCCAGTACACTGACATTTGTTCGCCTATCTTCCCGAGTAATTCACAGGATTTACTCTATCCTGGCCCCATTTGATGTTCCAGAAGTCAGACCTGGTCTTTCTAGCAGCATGAGGCAGTAGAGTTATGATCTAGCACAGCTCCCTGCTTTTCTAGTTTAGTATTTGCAGGGAGGCTTTATACAGGGGGCCTTCAAAAACACAATCCCTCACCTGCTGTTGTTCAGCCTATTTTACCACTCCTTTCATAAGAACATAAGTGTCTGTCTTATTCCAGGGCAGACAATTTTATCCATCTAGCTCAGGATGGTCTGCTCCACCTAGCAGTGTCTGTTCTAACTGGTCCTTTTGACTGGTCCTTTTGTCCTCTCAGCTGCAGCCTGATGCGCTCGAGCGGGGATGGCGGCTGAGGCGAGAGAAAGGCTGCCTGCCCATCCAGGAGATGTGTGAGAGGACGGAGTCCGGCGGCCATGCTGCGCCTCAGTGTCCCGCTGCTTCTCCTCTTCCTATGGAGGCCACTGCATTCAGTGGCCGTTCCAGCATTTCAGGTAGAGTTTCAACCAGTGCGCTCCCGTTCCGCCCCCGACGTGGAAATGCAGGGATGGTCAAGGCTGCGTTCGTTGAACTGTTCGGTATCCATGTTCCATGAGCCAGTATGGTGTAGTGGTGAGAGTGTAGGGCTGGGACTCAGGAGATCTGGGTTCTAGTCCCTGCCCTGCTCCACCATGAAACTCACTGGGTGACTTTGGGCCAGTCACTGACTCTCAGCCTAACCTACCTCAGTCACAGGGTTGTTGTGAGGATAAAATGGAGAGGAGGACTATGTAAGCCGCCTTGGGTTCCTTGCAGGAAAAAAGGCGGGGTATAAACATAATAAATAAATATGCTGGAGATTGAACCTAAGATCTTTTGCACAGGGGTGCATGGGCTTTTTGTTAAACCTGTTTGGTCTGTGTTTTGTGGATTGTCAGCTGCCTTTTGTTCCATTGTCTGCTCATTGATGGAATTGGATTTTGCTCAAACGTATTCATCTGCATTTGCACAAATTTGCACTTCTGAAAATGTGCAAATCCCCTCCCCTTGAATACACATTTTCATGCTTTAGTCTATGGGGGAAAATGCACATTTTCAGGTAGCATTCCCCCGCCCCGGTATTTCTCTATGACTAAATTTGTGTAAAATTATGGAAACTAAAAAATCAAGTTCACATGTCCGCAGAATCTGTGCAACTCAGGAAATGCCGGTCTGCTGTAGAATCCATGGGTCAGATTGATAGAAATGTGTGTATACACTCTGCCCCTGAGCTATAGCCCCTCACATGATCTCATGTGTGTAGATAAGGCCACGGACTGCCTCTGAGAATGCGCAACATCTCACTTCACATTATTTATAAATACATCTACACTGAGCCTGTGATTAGAATGCACCTGTTTAAATCTCTGAAGTTCGTGGATTAGTTTGTGGATTAGGAGAATACTACAGCACTCTGATTCATTTTGTCAGTTTTGGGCTATGTACACAGACTGTAGAGGAATTTGGGCCTGATGTTTGCTGTCAGTATAATTAGATGCTATCTTTCAGTGTATAATACTGGTGGCAGTCTCAGAAACTCCTATATTGGATCTGAGCTGCACGTTTCTCACACGCTTAGATGCCAAGACAGTCCTCCTGGATAGACAGTTGAGAGCCAGTGTGGCGTAGTGGTTAGTGTTGGACTGGGACTCGGGAGATCCGGGTTCTAGTCCCCGCTCGGCCATGAAACTCACTGGGTGACTTTGGGCCAGTCACTGCCTCTCAGACTAACCTACCTCAGTCACAGGGTTGTTGTGAGGATAAAATGGAGAGGAGGAGGAGGAGGATAAAAGGCGGGGTATAAATATAATAAATAAAATAAATAATTGGTTGGTTTGTTAGAACAATTTGTTGGACCAGTTCCAGCACCTGTTACCATTCCATGCAGATTTGTTAAGTCACTCCAAGGAAGGACTGCATGACTCTGGGTCCCCCTGCCTATAATTTCATTATAATAATGCAATGCTGAGGCCACAGAATGGTAGGTGTGAATTTGTCCAAATATATATTAAAAAGTGAGTAACAGACCATCAGACAGGCACATACTGGGAACGCTGCATATTCTCATCTGCTGAAAAGGGAAAAAAAATAGGAGAAAGAAAAAAAGGGGGGCAGGGCAGAAGGAAATAAGAAAAGGAAGTCTTGCTTATAGTTTCTCTGTGCCTGCCTGTATAATGAGAAAGTTATACATGAGGATTAAAAGTGTTACATGTATATACTAGTGCTGAGTCAAAATGGTGGGAATATGTTTCATGAAAATCCCCTCCCACCAATATATTCCCCTTTTCAGTTTTTTTTTTTTTTTGCACCCCTTGCAAAGGGGTGCAAAATTGTTCACAATGGTGTAAGTATCAGGGGGAAGAGGGAATGTGTCCCCACTCCCCATTATCAAGTCAATCCTGAACCACTCATTCATTTATTCACATCTGGAGGTTGGGGAAGGCTGTTATACAACATAACCGAAATGGTTATAATAAAAATAAGAATGATTTTTAACAACAAAAGCAATTCAGAACACCTATTTGGATGCCCTCCACACACACAGTACAGTTTCTCTCATGCACACGCCAAACCCTAATACAGCAGACATCCCTTTTGTGGCCACCACAAATGTCTAACCACACTGGCCACAAGCATGTGTAGGAGCCATGATAATGTGAACTAGTTCATGGTGTCTAACAGAGACAGCCAACATTTGTGTTTAGCTTTAGCAAAGGACATGGGATGGACTGGCAGAACTGCACTGAGTTTCTTTGTGCAAAAAAATAATAATATGAAGAGTGTAGTGGTACAGCTCATAGCTTATTCTGGGGTGCAGAGCTGTGCAAATCTAAGTTCCTAAATAGAATGCGAGTCAGTAAGAAGAAATGATGGGTTTTTTATGAGCACCATAGTGGAGAGCATTTTGCACCATGCCAAAGTTTTACTTTGGTAGAGTTCTAGGGTATCTTGTAGCAGACATTCTCCTGGTGGCATGGGCACAGGATTTGGGTTGTCTCAAGGATGATTTTTTTGAGGTACAGTGTGATTTGAAATCTGAATTATTTAATTGGGATGCATTTAAATAATTTTTAAACTGTACCTTTAAACTGAATAGGTTTAGAGCAGTGTTCTCCAACTACACTGGCTGGGGCATGCTGGGAGTTGTAGGCCAAAAACATCTGGGGACCCAAGGTTGGAGAACACTGGTTTAGAGGAAGAGCTGCACTAGATGAAGACGAAGAGCTGCTGATGAACGTCAGCATCTTTGTGCTGTAGAATGCATTTCTACAGGACCGGCCCTCCCATGCATCAGGCTGAAATTAAATGACCTTCTCCAGGCAGCATTGGGAGTGAGGACTAGATGCAGAACCGGCTGAAGAAATTTCATTGCCTGATCCCCCCCCCCGCCACTGCCCCATTCCATATAGAGAAGCCAACCAGATGGGCAGTTGAATCTTACCCCAATACTGGCAATGAAACAATATCCTCCTGAGAGCAAATTGGGCTAGTTTAGAGGGCAATGGGAAGTTCACGTGGCGCACGCAACTCTGCCCTCCCAAATCTTGCAGCTGTTCCTCCCTCCCCACCCCCAGCATCTGCTGCAGCTGCCTGAGTTGGCTGCTCCACTCTGCCTCACACCCCTGCTCTCAAGTTTCTCCTCTTTCCCTGAAATTATCTTTCTTGCTGCTTTCAAATGCGATCCACTGGTTGTGCATGCTTGGTGACCAGCTGTGTGCATGCATTTTTGAGTCAGAACACGTGTGCACTTGCTTATGCGCTATGGCACGGCAAGCCTAACCTTTGATGAGTATACCACTTGGAAAGTCTGCTGGCATCTTCCTAACAGCTGGCACAGCTGAAAAACTTGCCTGCCTTATTAACACTCGACTTATCTGGAATCTGCTCACCGAGCAGAAACTGCTCCATAAATCCTTGTGCAATTTGCATTCTTCTTCACAGTTGCTCATTACTACTGACCCTCCTTCTTCTGCTACAGCTGATCAGCCTCCCACTATCCTGCATTCACAATGCCTCTCCATTACCACAGCCTATTAGTCATACTAGTGCTGGTGGAAGTGGCGGTTGTAGCTCCTCCGCTAACTTGCTTTGCTGAGTCAGGAAACTTGTACAATTCTGGGGCTCTTTTATCAGCTTTTCCCTCTATCCATGAAGGAGTGAGTGACAATAAAAGAGGCCTAGCCTGTCTATCTTTGTTCTTGCAAAAGCCACAACAATGCAAAAATGCTCCGTATATTAATATCTTCAAACTAAGGAGCTGCTCTTAACTTAGGGGTACAGGTTTTAATCAGTAGATAAGTTTTGCAGGTCTCTTTAATTGTTTTAAAAACCTGCAGAACTTGTTTGACCAGAGCAAACACTGGGACAAAAGAAATGTGGGTCTACACTCCCCACCATGGTCACCAGCTGCTATTGCTCCTCCTCCTCTTTCTCCTCATTGCTACCCCTTGCTTGCTTGCCAGGCAGTCAGCTAGAGAGCAAGCAGGAGTAGCATCTACTGCTCCTCCTTTGCACCACCACCATTGTCTGGGCCAGCATGAGAGGCAGGTGAACAAGCAGATTGCAACGGTGAAGAGGAGGAGCAAGTACTGGAGGGTCTTGCCAATGGGCTCCTGCTGGAGTGTGGGTCCTTGGCTGATGCCTGACCATGCCTACCCTTGATGCTGGCCCTGCATACAGTACATCTTCGCTCCCTTCCTGACATGGCAGATTTGAGGAGGTAGCTGCAGTTTGTGGCCAAAATCCCACCATCTCCGAAGCCCACATTTGTAGTGGTGGCAAAAAAAGTTAAATTTAAAAAATTAAATACGAAAAAGGAAGTTGCTGCTGCTACGAAGTGTTGCATAACCATTTGCTTATGCAATGTGATCCATAATGCAATTCCCTGAAGGTGTGTGGGAGAGATCGAGGAGCCATGAGGGTAGGGAATCTCAGCCATGAAGAAGCACAACATCTGAAATATATTTATTTCAGTTGTTTTTAATTCCATTATTGTAACTGCTGCTGCTAGCTCTGCTGTTTGTTTTTAATCTGTGGTTTTAAATTTTATATTTTATATTGTATTTTATGATTTTAACTGTTGTAAACCGCCCAGAGAGCTTCGGCTATTGGGCGGTATAACAATGTATTAAATAAAATAAATAAATTTAACAATGAATGTAAAGGTGTAAATGGGCGAATAACTTTCCCTGCTTTAATCATCTCAAAAATGGCCCTACTCTCCAATCCATCACCTGCAAATAAGATGACAAATACATGTACTGTACCGGCATAGGAAAAAAAGAAGAATGTAGTGATAAAAAATGTAGTGATTGATAACCAATGGAAGGCAGTGGAGCAGAACAATGTGCAAAAAAAAAAAAAAAAAAAAGGTGAACGACACAGAATGGAAAAAGACAGATTTACTCATTCCTAAAAATCTCCAGTTTTTAGTGGTGGGATTCTGATTATGAAACGTCAAGGAGAGCCCAGTTCTTTATTTGTCAGCCATGGTTTGGGCAGCAAAGACCATACTGAAGAACTAGGAGAAATACTTTGTGGTAACCATGGCCCAAACTCCAGTCACACACACATACCTACTTTCTACACATTTCCTTTCTTAAGAACCTAAACCAGACAGTTGCTGTCTGGACCAGAAGACCAGGCTGGGAGAGAGGAGCAAAAAGCAGTGGGGATTTTGAGAGGAAAAGACCACCAGAGAGCGAAGAATTAAGATGCCCTCTCTACTCTGACCTGTATGGCAGCCTCTGTTTTAGGTTAAAAAATGAAAAAGAAAAGAGAGAAAATGCTGGAGGCAAAAATATGTGTGCAGTGTATGTCTCACAGATCTTGCGTGTATCTTAACAGATACTCCCTTGAAAGATCTATCTTCTGAGCTCTTTTTAATTGCATCCCATCCATCTATCATTCCAGGTACAGTCCAGCTGTGATTTTTCCATTTCCCCAATATCCTTCCTTTAATAAGGTGACCAGCACGGGGTAAGAATCATTTCCTTGTTATTAATTATTACTATTTCAACTATAGAGCCATGTGTTCAAGCTGTCTTAGTGTAGTCCTGGAAAAGATGCCCTGATCAGCATCCTTTATCTTCCCAACAGCTCTTCTTGATTGGGGTTTTGTTTGTTCTGCTTTCAGCTGACTAGTATTTATCCTTTCATAAACTTCTCAGCTACCACACCTTAACATTCTTTAATAAACAGATTTCAGACTTTATGCTTTCTCCTCCCCCTCCCCCTCCCTCCCTCCCCCCTCCTCCTTTTTTTGCTGTCCTCCACCCTTATTTATTTAAAATGCTTTTTAGGTTGTCTTTAAAAGTGGAACCCTCTCATAGTGGTGTACAAGACAGAAACAATACAGAACGATGTAAAACTAATGCAACAGAAAATAAATACATAAATATTCAATAAAATGCTATAAAAACAGATAACACCTATAAAATCTGAATCCCAGAGACTATGGGAAGGCCAACAAAAACAGATGGGTCTCCAGAGCCTTCCTGAAGACTTGCAATGATGGCACCTGACAATCCTCTGATGCAAGCCAATTCCAGATGTGCGGGGCTACCACTAAAAAAGCCTTCTCCCTTGTACTCACCAGCCTAACTGCCCTTGGTGGTGGGCAGGTGAGAAGGGCCTCTACAGATGACCTCAGAGTGTGGGTAGGCTGGTATGGGAGAAGGCAGTCCTTCAAGTTACTTGGGCCCAAACCATTTAAGGCCTTAAAGGTTAAACCAGCACTTTACTCTAGGCTTGGGAACACACTGGCAGCCAGCACAGTATTGGCGTCACATGAGAAGACCACCCTGGTCCCAGCCTCCACCAATATCTGAGCAGCTGTATTTTGCATCAGCTGATGTTTCTGAACAGTCTACAAAGGCAGCACTGCATAGAGCACATTGCAGTAGTCCAGCCTGTAGGGTCACAGTTGGCATACTAACCTAGGCTGGTAAAAAGTACTTCTGGCTGCCATTATTACATTAGCCTCCCCAGTTAGCACTGAGTCCAGAAACACTCCCAAGCCGCACACTTGGTTTTCTTCAGGGGGACTGCAACCCCATCTAAAACCAGATGTATTCTTCTATCCAGATGGGTTGATTTCCCTCCCCACAGTAGCTCCATCTTGTCTGGATTACATTTCAGCTTGTTTGCCCTTATCAATTCCAGACACTGATTCAGGCATTCAACAGCCTCCCTGGGATCATTAGCTAGAAACAGGAAGTAGTGCCATCATGTATTGATGACACTTCAGCCCAAACCTTTGTATGACTTACCCTAGCAGTTTCATATAGATGTTGAAAAGCATGGGACAAGATGGAACCTTGTGGCACCCCATAGGCCAATGGCAATAGGATGGAGCAGAAGTCTTCCAGCACTACCTTTTGAGACTGTTTATCCAGGAAGAACCAGAACCATGTTTCCTATGCCCAACCTAGATAAAGGATCCAGAAGGGTACCATGGTTGATGGTATCTAAAGCCACTAAGAGGTCTAGTAGGACCTACAAGCTCACTGAGATCCCATCCATTCCCTGGTGTAAGTCATATGCTAGGGATGCCAAGGCTGTTCCCATCCCAAAGCCAGGACTGAACCTGGACTGGATTGGATCCAATTCATTATGGCTCCTCAGGCTGTCCCAATCACCCTTAGGGGATGGCATTCTGCATCACATTGCACAAGCATACTTATCTAGATCATGTATGGATCAGCCCTTATCAGAATCTCTTTCTTTGGCACAAGACCCCTGAAGTTGGTTGGGATTGCCATGATAATCTAGGCTAGAACTCTGTAAAAACCTAACGGGAAATATCACTGGCATATAATCTAAATTGTTTTGAGTTCGCTAAATATGCTTACAGCTGAGAGCTGGTGTAGTGGCTACTTTTGTGCATCAGGAAGTCTGCCTGTAGGCCTAACAGGATGTAATGGAGGAGGTGCCTCATGGCTACTATATCAGCCCAAGTCACTCACCCATGTCATTGCAGTAATGTCTAGTAAACACACACACACACACACACACACACACACAGTGATGCAACAACATCATTTCCTTGCCCTCAGTTCAGGTCACTATCTGAAACCCAAAGAAGGGGACAAGTTCATAGATCATAGATCACAGAGTTGGAAGGAGCCTGCAGGCTATTGAGTCCAGCCCCCTGCTCAATGCAGGAAACTAGAGGAGGGGTCTCCCATCCAAGTAATAACCAGGCCTGACCCTGCTTAGCTTTCCACACTCAGACAAGCTGAGCCAGAGTAAGCCACAGGCCTGAATACAGTCTCTGTACAAATAGCATCACAGGGACTACTCACTCTCAGAATTAGTAACTAATTCTAAGTCTCCCCATCCCCTCCAGTGGAAAGTGCCCACTTAGGAAATGAGCTGGCAGCTAAAGAAACAGAACACACAGCAGCTCAGTTCAGCTGACCATACAAGACCAAACTCAGGGAACTGTATTTTTTTTCTAAATGAAATAAGTTAAAACGAACTGGGATCAAACCTTGGTTTCAGATCCTGGTTTGTTAGCAAAGCTTGGTTAGAATATTTTCAATGTATATTAGAATTTTTTTCCAATAAAATTAGGATAATTTGCATAAGGTCTTCTGCTTAGGAAAATTTTCAGTTTGCATTAGAAAATGTTCTGATGCCTTAGAGCAGGGGTTAGCAACTTTTGGCCTGCCAGATGTTTTGGCCTACAATTCTCTCCATCCCTCACCATTAGCTATGTTGCTTAAAGCCAATGAGAGTGTAGGCCAAAACATCTGGAGGACCTGGCTGGGGAATGCTGGGAGTTGTAGGACTGTTTTTCCTGTCTAAACATGCATAGGATTGCACCCTTACACTGTTTACATTTAAGGGTGCGGGGAATCGTCGTGATATGTTGACAACCACTCATCTATTTCAACAGAGTTCAACTCTCTTCCATGAAGGTTGTTGGGCACTTTCAATTTTGCTGTCACTACTTATTAGTTCTATTTCACTCTGAATCATATATATATTTCAATGACATATTTGTATGCTGGGGTAATCACCTGAAAAATATTAATTACAACTTTGAAACTGTCAAGCTTGCCTAGTACTGTACTTGCAATTGACATCCATTCATTTTTATAATGAACTTATGAAATGGAAAATTTGCCATGGAAAAATAAAGCACCAGAAATATTTCTGGAAAAATTTCCACCCCACATCACTGCTCTCCGTGGCTCATTCTAAACCAGTCATTTAAACCATGGTTTATGGGATTGTCTGAACTGGAGGACAGCTTGCAAGGTGGTTCCACTGAGGTATAATTTTCATGTCCTACTTGAAAATTATATGTCCTAGCTATATGTCCTACCTCCTGGCAACACTCGCCAAAAACTGAATGAGACCATGGAGGAAAGAAGAAGGTTCAAGGGGAGTCATCAAATACTAATAACTCTTCTCAAACCACAACCCTGGAAGACACCCTACTCAAGGAGTCCACAGGTTTGGAGAAACCCTGACAATGCACCAATGTATCCCTCTCCAGTCTAGACCCACCAAGATTACTCCCAGGACCCCAGGGATGACAGCAGGTGGTGTGTCCAAGTGGAAGCTGAGAACCAGAAGTGCAGTACCTGTTTGGCAGCACAAGGTCAAGTATCTAAGCCCTGCTCATGAAGAGAAAGCCATACTCCTCACATGCTCTGGATTAGGGCCCTGATGACAGGCCAGGAAAGGGTGGAGCAGGAGAAACAAGTATAAAGCTGCTCAATTGGGGCTTAGGTGATGCTGAAGCAACACTGAATCTTAATGTGCTCCTTCGTGGGACACCTCCACTGCTATCCTGAGCATCCTGATCTCTGACTGAGTGAATTGGCAGCTCCTTGTAAGGCATGATTTGTAGCCACATGGCAGGAATGGGTAAATAATATAGATAGTACTAGATGATATCAGGATCATACCTTGAAAGATATTGATGTTGATGCATCCTAATACTTTCAGAACTCTGGTCATGCCGAGAGGCTTGGGTCCCTTCTTGAATTCTGCCCAAGCCATAGCTTGCTACTCAGCTGCCGCACACCTTATGTTCTGCTTTTCATAGATCTAGGCCTGTTCTGGGATTCTCATTCTTAGTGAGTTCTTCAGTCCTTAAGAGAAGCCTCCCAACTGCAAATCCACCTACAGCCTTTTCTCAGAATATGTCAGTCCCAAGTCCTATCCTGAATTCATAAGACTGTAAACACAAGCTTCTTATAGTGTGACATTTGAAGCGTACCTCTGCGAGGTTGAAATTTAAAATAAATGTGTTCCCCAGGAAATGTTGAATAAACAGGTTTGCATTCCAGAACAGATCATATTGCAATTGTATTGCTATTCAGAATCGGTAATACTTAAGGGCTGCATCTCGCAATGAAACAATTACATAGAAAATCCAATTGTCCTTGGAAGAATTATCATACTAAATTTAGAAATGTAATTCAGTCATTAAATCACAAAACAGAGGGATTTTAATCCAACTGTAGGTGAAAACTCATTGTAGCCTGAAGTATGGATTTATACACTTATAATAAGAGAGAGAGAAAATAAAAAGCACAAAAAACAACATTTAAAACAAAACAAAGCTGAAAGCTTGAGACACATAGTGGTGCTCAGTCACAGACAGTAGCAACTCAGCTATGGTTGCCTTAAAGTTGTACAACCAGTGTTCCACCAATGCAGATAAGAGAGGCCCCTGTCCAAACATAGCAAAGTGCAACACTGTGTTGAGAAACTAATAATCAGGGCAAACGCTGGGAGCTTTACGGGTGGGTGGCAGTGAAAACCATCCTGAATTTCAGGAGAGAAAGTCAGGGGTGGGTGTGTCAGCTGGGAGGGTTCTAATTAGGGAGGGCTGGATCAGTGACTTCCACTTTCCCCCCACATTTACTTTTTCCCATCTCCAGTTCTTGCTGTCCCACTTGTGAAGAAATTTGTGCATTTTGGTAAGATTTTATCAAAAAACAAACAAACACAAAAAGCACAAAGCAAAGCAAATTCCCAGTCATCTGCACTGGCCAAATTGTTGAACAGACAAAGCCATTCCCAGCCCGGAGAGGGCGATGCCGTACCTGCCCACCATGTAGCTGTTACGAAGAGCATCAGGAAAAAAGAGGCGGCAGCACTAATTCAGCTCCACAAACATGGCTGAATACACAGGGATTTGAACCCAGGCTTTTGAGAGCTAAGCATTCAACCTTCTGCCTGGATGGACAATTCTGTCTGATTTGCTATTTCCCATATGTGCTTTTTAAAAATCTCAAGTTCCTTCCATTCCATATATGAAGAGATTTATGAATTTTGCTAAGTTTATATACATAACCTAACAAAATTCTCATGGATAGTACTGATACTTAGTCTTACGGCTCAGAAGGTAGCTGAGGGTTGTTGTTTTCCTTTGCTTTAAAAATTTAAGTTGTGCACTGCTCCAAGCGGTGGCATAATGCACTTTGGTAGACTTGCTACCACTGAGCTATGCTTTGACCCCGGGAAGGTATGTGATCAGTGGTGGCTGGTGCCCACTGGGACTGGTGGGGCAGAGAGCAGGGTCACCAGAGGCAGAACAGTCTTTTGAATCCCCTGCAGCTCATACCACAGAAAAGGGAAACTCAGGCACATAAACGTTAAGACCACGAGTGCAAAGTGGAGGAGGGGAGATCCACAGAGTTACACAAAATCACTCCCTTGGGCCCACACTATCCTGTTCCGGCAATAGGTGCACACACAACAACAACTCCCATTGCACAGAGAATCAATTGATTTTAAGATCATGAGTGCAAAACAGTGGGGGAAATCCCCGCAGCCACACAAAATCATCTCCTCCTCAGAAGCACACAGGGAAACACCATTTGGAACCCAGCAGCAATTTTGCAGAGCATCCAAACTCTACTCCTTTGCATGTCCCCCAAAACTCAAAAGTAAGATGTCCACTCAAAAGTAACAGTAAGAAGCAGTGCAGTACAAAAATCCAGCTGATGCATGTAAACTCATACGTAAGAAGGACTGGATTACTCAGGAGTAAGCATGGGCAGCAAGTTCTGAAAGCATCCAAAATCCACCTCTTTGCACATCCTCATCCTCATCCACACAAGCAAAAGCACTCCTCTAGAGTCACATTTTCCTCTTCCAGCAACAATATTGCACAGAGAAGGAAATGAATCAAGTGACTTTAAGCTCATGACTGTGCAGATGGGAGCGGGAGTGGAAGGGAACCCCCCTCTCCAGGTAGAAATCCACACACCCCATACTCACCCGGTGACACAGCAAACAAATGCACACACACACCCCAGAACCACACACAGATCACTACCAAGCCTCTTTTCCCCATTGTTCCAGTCACAGCACGGAAACTAACCACCAGCCATGACATTGCTAGGCAACCAACAACAGATTTTTAAAAAAGGATTTCATGGCATAGAAATCATGCAGGGGGGGGGGGGAATCAAAGGGAAAGAAAGAAAGAAAAAAGCTCACCCATGCAACTACCAGCAGATTTTTCAAAAGGAACAAAAAAAGTTCCCCCAGCCACACACAGATCATTACAAAACAACAAACAATGCAATTGCCAAAAAGATTATTTGCAAGCAAAACAATGAAAAGGACAATTGCCAGCTGAACCAACCAGGAACAGTTGCATTTCGCCAAGCGGCGTCCTGCCTCTTGTCTCCCACCATAAGCACGAAGCCAACTACTCATGCAGACCAGCTAATAGGGAGGGGAACTGGGTGGGTTGATTTAAATCAAGTTTCCCATTGATTTAAACTCCACATATTTCTACAAATCTTGCCAATTAAACATGTTTAATTTACCACCAAAATTCAGTATCATTTATGCTTTTTCATTCTTACAACCAGGCCTTGCATCTCTTTGTTGCACTGTACATTTTGCATGTTTTGCTTTTTTTTTTTTTTTTAACCTATACAGGGAATGCCTTTTAATTTTAATTTTTTAGTATTTTTTATACCTCTTTTTGGTAAAACAACAACAACAACAACACCAAGGCAATGTACAGCACATCAAAAACAAGAAAGACAACATCATAAAAACGTTTAAAAAATAACAATGAGACATTGTTAGAAACATTAAAAACAGCACCACTGCTAAAAACAAACAAAATCAAAACAATTTAAAAGATCCAGTTAAAAAAGATGCATCTTACACCTTTTCTAAAGGCAGAGAGAGTCTGATCATAGTGCTGGGGGGGGAATGCATTTCACAAGTGACAGAGGAGAAAGCCCTGTGATGTGTGCTTGTCAAAAGGGTCATTGTGGCTGGTGGTACCTTCAGAAGATCATCGCCTGCAGATCCTAACATCCTCAGAACAGCCACGCCTACAGATCTTAATAACTGGACAGCTTCATAATGATCTGAGACAGGTGTTTTCTTAGATAACCAGGCCCTGAAACATTTACAACACAATCCTATGAGGGTACCTGCAACCCTCCAAACCTGGAGGATTGCGCACATCCTATGCAGGGCAGGAGGACTATGGCGGATAAGATATCTGCCACGCTCCGCTCACCCTCAAAAACATATAGATGGCTGATTTTGGCTGTCCAGATGTTTTTCCTCTCCTTGCAAGGAGGAGAGGCTGAGGTACCACCTGGATTCCTCGGAATCCATTGGAGCCTCCTTCCTCCCCTCACCACCTCCAGGAACACCCCACACCACACAGGGGAACTGAAGACGGAAGACTGTCCCTTCTGGCATGGAAAAAGCCTCACTGGCTATGAGGTGGGGGCGGGCAGGTGGTCCATGGCACTGCAACCTCAGAAAAGATTTCTGAGGTCACAGCACCTTCCAGGCCAAATCCTATGTCCCCCCAGACAAGGTCGGGGGGACATAGGATTGCGCCCTTAGTGCTTTAAAGGTTAAAACCAACACTTTGAATTGAGTCTGGAAAACCATTGGCAACCCATATCCCATATAGTAGGGATGGGAAACTGTTCAGTTCCTCACCCTCCAGATGCTGTTAGTCTCCAACTCCCATCAGCATTAACTAGCATTGCCAGTGGTCAGGGATGATGGGAGTTGTAATCCAACACCTGGAGACCCATAGGTTTCCCACCCCTGCCATTTAGGTTCTTTCTTATGAATAGCACCTATGACAGTTTGTGGGGTTAATTATGGAAATGTAGGAGAATGTTGTCTTCTCTTCTTTGCAGCGTTGCTCCTTTCTGCTTCACTCTGCCTTGGCCCACCCCCACCCTCACAAAACAAAGTAGCAAACACAAAAATCAAATGCCCATGGTGGATCTCTCCGTGTAAATTTTGATGATCACTGGGCAGACTAGAGCAGTTTATTCTCATCAGGTGAAACTGAAATGCCTATGTTTGGTAGACAGAGAGTACAAATAATCATATCTGAGAAATGATCAAATTGTTTTTCTCATTATATAGAAAGCCATCCTTTAACGCAATGTATCTGGAAGAAGACACTTCAGTTTAGAGATTTGCTGCACAGATTTGAGAATTGTCCCTCCTAAGGGAAAGGCTGTAGCTCAATGGTACAACATTACATGCAAAAGGTTCCATTTTTAATCCTTAGTGACTTCTGAAACTCTGAAGAGATGTGCCAGTCAGTGAAGACAATGCTGAGCTAGATGGACTGATGGGCTTGGTATAAGTCAACTTCCAGTGTTCCTTGGGGCAATAATATACTCGTACATGCAATAACTAACTAGGGCACAGATGGCAGAGTCAGTGTGGGTAAAACGAAGAAGAGGGAGAAGAGATGTTGGTAAACAATAATGATGGATGGATCTGTCTATCTTGGTCTCACTGAGATTGTCATGCACTGATGTATACATTAATGTACACATTATACGCATTTTTAAGCATACACTCTTTCAGACACATGAACCCATTGACTAATGTGTGTTTGTGTGCATTTTGGAAGTGTATGCATTTCACTTTGCACATTTTTCAAATGTATGCATGTTGTACAACACATTTTGTTTTGTTTTGCGAAATGCATCGCAAGCTTGGAAATGTATAGATTTCTGACTGCAAATTGTGTTCGGGTCCGTGTTCAGGTGCTGCAGATATGTGAACTAGGTAAATCCATAAAAATATCTTGACAGATTAAATTTGTCACACATCCCTTGTAAGTACACAGAGGCATTATTTGGAGGGTGAAGGAGGCTTCCACAGACCTGCTTCTCAGAAGTACTGGGCTCATGTTGACCAGGAATCAGGCCCCCACTGTGGCCTACCCACCCAAAAGTAGTGGAGACCTGGAAGTTCTCATATGCTAACTCAGAATTTTTGGGTGGGGGTGAAGTGGATGCGAACACCCTTTGAAAATTCCCGAGGCAGAGAACTGAATTTCAGGGGTGGGGCGCAAAACAATGGCAGCTGCCAGAAGGAACGCTAGAGATGGGTGGTGAGTTTTGTCTCCCACCCCCAGATTTTGTTCAACTGAAAATCACCTCCCTATTGGCCACCTGTGAAATGGGGGCATTTCATCTTGGCCCTACTCAATGCCAATAGTCCTGGTGTGTGTGGTGACTTTGCCAGGCCCCCTTGGCATATTATTGGATGTGTGTGCTGCGAGGAATGAGAAGTGGGACTTGCTGCAACTGCTCCTGGGTTCCTAAAGAAGGGAATGAGGTAGAGGAAAGGGTCTTCACCACATCGTTCCGTGCATGTGGATAGCTGCAATGGGGAAGCTGGATAATCAGTCAAGGATTCCAAAACACTGAGGAAAGTTTTGTAAATGAAAACATAATGTAGCATTAAATATGAATTTGTATAAAACAACCAGAACCAACTGCTTTTCACCTACCGCTCACCACGTGGGAACCCTGGAGTGATTTAACATGACCTCCATTTGTTGTCCATAATGTGTAAAACAGTCCTTTGAGACTTCTTGTTCTTTATTGTTCCAAGAGAGACTCTGGATGTGATAATCTATATTATTGATGAATTTAAATTCATTAGTAGTTGCCATGTCCAGTGTCATCCTTGAAAAAAAATATCCTCAAGTCTGTTGATACATTACATAAACATTTAGAATTAAGACTCCTATCTCCTAAGGAAATGTCCACCTCTAGTTATAATATGGGGAAGGGTGTGTGTGTGGAATCCCACATAGCATATATGTTCTATAAAATAAATGTTTATTTAATTGCCAAAAGAGGCCACTGGTCAGTCTCAATTGGAGAATGGCTATTTAAACAAGTGTATGAATATTGATTATGTGGAGTTGAAGGAAATGTTTATCATCCTTAATTGCAATACAATCGTTATTATGGAGTTAAACATTTGAGCAGAATACTCAATGGATAATGCAAATATAGCAATTAATTTTCCATGACAAAATCAACACCAATATGTATATCATAAAGGCATACCCAGACAAATACTGTAGCCATAGGAAAGACGGGCATGAGGAGGAGGCATTTGTATGATGCTTGAATAAAAGATTGTTCTTTGTGCTGCTTGGCATAATCAGAACCCAGTCTAAACTAACTAGAAGTAGACATAAAGCTGCTATTTCAATATGCATCTGCTCTTGATTGATGAAAAGGCTTGCTCTTCAAGTGCTCCATTACTTCAAGTACTCCATTCCTTCCATCATCACTCTGCTTTTTCAGATTTTATTTCTTTATTAAAAATATTTATATCCCACCCTTTGGGTGCAATAGCACAACTCAGAGTGGCTTACAACATTTAAAAATTACCATGTCATATAAACAACCATAGAAGAAAGAGTCAACTAAAGAGATGGGGTCAAAACATTAAAAAATCTTCCACACACAACAAAAAGCCTGCTGCAATAAAATGGCCATCAGCAACTGACAAAAGAAAACAGCGAGAGAGGCAGACAACCACTGGTGCAGCCACTGAGAAGGCCTTCTTTCTCATCCCACTGAGATGTGTGTCCACTCTAGATGGAACAAAGAGAAGAGAAAAGATCCTTCTGATCTCAGCTTCAGCCCTTCACCGATCGGAGCTTCCCTTCTGAAGCTAATAGCACCTGGGGAGTGGGAGGGCAGCCTTGGCACAAGCCATTTTGCCATCTGAAGAACAAGATGGTGTCTATTCCCATTCCATGTACAAAAACTGACTGGACTGGCAGCTGAATCTTTCTTCAGCTCTAGTGATGGGACAGCGTCTTCCACTACAAATAAGGCAGCAGGCTAGCTTAGTGGGTGCAGGGACAAGCTATGTGGCACACAGCCCTCTCCTCCAACACACTGATGCTGCCTCCCACCCAGTATCTGCTGCCTGAGGTAGCCACCGCACTCTGCCTAATGGTAGAGCCGGCCCGGTGTGTAGGGGGGTATTTACATTTGGATTGAAGAGGAGAAGGAAAGGGTTAAACCTCCTATCCCCCGCCCCCTGGGCTATGGTCCCAATAAAAGTCAAGTCACCCCCAAACACACACACACATCTGCTATTATTTTTAAAAACAACAACAACAGCAACTCTCATGTCGTTGATAAATATGTGTTAGCATCACAGCTTGTTTGGCCTTTAGAAAGCCAGAACCAGTATGGGGATCTGTGTTGTACATGGCTAACAGGTTTAGCCACTCTGGCAAGCCTGACCATACAGTGTATGGGCTTTTTTTTTTTTTTTTTTGGTGGTGGTACTTTCTGTTCATTTCAATGGAACTTGCGCAGGATCGTGTGCTTGCCCTCGTTTCCACCAATCTCTCTCTCTCGTTTCCAGGGAAGAGGAGTAAATGGATTCTGTTTCAGGAGAGCACGTTCCAGACCAAATTTTGATTGAATGTTGTATAATGTGAAATTGAGGAAATTATTATTCACAAAAAGGGACCCTGGAATGCTTCAAAGCAGGATGGAAAAACTTCAGGTTTTAATACTAATTAGAAGCTCCTGTCTCCTAGGTGTGAGGTGTTTATCTGTGAAAAGCAGGAAATAGTGTTGCAAAGAAGAAACACAGACGCGGGAGAATTGAAGATCCAGCAACTGGCTGGCTGGATTTTAAAAAAGAAATCCATAAGCAAAACAAACCACCAAACAAAACATAGGAAATAAATTAAGAAGTTCTGCAGCATATGACAGCTTCAAAAAAAAAATATCATGATTCCCCCCCTCCAAATCCCAAATATCTGAAAATGTCACACTTAAAGCAATAAAAAATAAAGCTTTCCCTGTATTATTCTGTAAATTTTATTCTGTATTTCTTTTCTTTTCTTTTTTTGCAAGACTGTAAACTGTGCTAATCTCTTGTCCAGATATAATGTTATGCTAAATGGAATAGTTTTAGTATTTGTCACCCAACATAACCCCGGTCATCTTCCATGCTGATGATACCTGTAGACCAGCACAGGTGTAACTTCCAGATAATTCTCCCCCAAAAAGCCATTCATTCATTTATTCTTCTTCTTGTTTTATAACAGCATCCTTAAATGGCTATAGAAATTCACTCAATCAGGACATTAAAGTTAATGAGGAGATTACAAGGCAGTATTTATGAAATAACTTAAAAGGTTTTAAAACACCCCCATGATATGAGCTGGGCACTGCTTTACCCATGGGGTGTGTGTGTCGGTACTTGAAAGACAATCCCAATAGGAAAGCCAGCCAGCTAACATGAATCAAGCCAAGAAGATCAGAGCTTCCACAAGAGACAGAACAGACAGCAGGACCACTAGATGTCATGGTTTTATTTTTATTTTTTTGAAGGAATGTTTGCATAACACACAATCTTTACAGTGCAGCAGGCCAAGGAAACAGTGGAGAAGCAGGATGTAAAAGTTTTTGGTCTGTCTCTTGTTCACATGCAGAAGGAGGGTTGCCCCTTGTCCGACACTGAAGATGAGAGACAAACTACTACAGGAAACCAAGGGGTTCAGAATAAAGTAGTTAATCAAAGTAAGCAGAGATACAAAGAGGTCTTTACTAGGGCTTTGGAAGTTTGAGCAATAAGTCACTGAACATGTTTTCTTTTTTAAAGCCGCCCACCCCAAGTTAAAGTGGAAAAGCAAAGGAACCTTTTCACATTTGGAGGAGTGGAGGCAATCAGCCACTTGGTGGATAGTAGTAGTGTGTGGGCCAGAAAATATCCTCAAGCATTTCACAGGTGGAAGGAAGTACATGCTTTGTACCACTTGCAAACCCCAAGTAGTCAATTACACATTAGCCCCATTCAAAAGTCCTGGGATTAGAATCACATGATGGGGAGAGTAGGGATGAGCCCATTGCTCACCCCTCTCCGTTGCATCCTCTTTACCGATCTACGCAGGCCTCCATGCACTGGGTGGGTGACCCCTGCCCTACTCGTGTAGCATTTCTGTGCAATTTAGAACCCTGATTTCCTTGGGTTCTAAATTGCACAGAAATGCCACGTGAGTAGTGCCACTGCAGATATTCAGCCCCCAATGTATGGGGGGGCTGCACAGATGGGTGACATGGATACAGTGGGGGGGGCAGGGCCAACCATCTCATCCCTTCTCTGTCTCTCATGCAATTCTAATTGCATGTGGGTGAAATTCTGAAAAGGGCTATGTGGCGTAACCCCACAATTCAGTTCCCTGGTGTATGTCTGTTTAGTATATTTAGTGAGTATAGAATGCTGAACTGAGTGGGTGTGGTTTGTGATGTCTTAGAAAGGGTGGGGGGAGGAGTATATAAGGAGTGTTTGAGTGATGTCAGAGTTAGTTTTATGTGAGTTAAGGGAGTTGGTGGGTTGGTTGTAGTGTGTTGGGAGTGTTAGAGAGTTTGGGAGTTAGGCTAGGTGGGTTATTTGTGTCTTGTCAGGAGTTTTAAGAGGAATCAGTGATTGTATGAGGAGTGAGAGTATTTGGAGTTATAGGGACTTAGGTTAATTATAAAGTGTGTGGTGTAGGCAGGTTTATTTTCTGGAACTAAGATTTTGATAATTAAAATAAACTTATTTTTATTTTGTTTGCTACCCAAATCCTACATGTCAGCTTGGCATTATTAACCTGCTTTACTTTTAAATCTACACACACACCTTTGTACCCACAGCATCATAAATTTAAAAATAGATCCTTTTTTTTTTTTTTTTTTAATTCTTTTTTTTTTAAAACAATACAAAGAAAATAACATACACACATAACTAATATTGTGCTCCCATCACCATGGGACCAAACAATCCAATAACTCTATAATTGTTCATTATTCCAAAAATACAATATATCTTGACAGGGTAAACTCCCTTTCCCCCTTTTAAACACATATTCCAAAAATAAACCCCAAATATCCTTAAAATTATTTTTCTTTAATTGACCCCTTTTGCATTTAATATTACAAGTCAACATATCATTCAAAGCCATATCCCATACTTCCTTATACCATTCAGTAATAGTGAAAACTTGCTGGATTTTCCATTTCCTTGCTATCATTAGTCTACCTGCTGTTAACAAATTTATGATTAATTCTTTAACATTTTGTGAACCGATCACCTTTTCCGTTATTGTTAGCAAAGCTAGTTTAGGGCATACCTCTAAATCAACTCCAACAATTTCTGATATTTCCTCAAAAATCATTTTCCAAAAATCCATTACATTTTTACAACTCCACCACATATGAGCATATGTACCCAATTCCTGACATCCTCGCCAACACATTGGAGAACATTTATTATCTATTCTATTTAATCTCACTGGGGTCTACCAAACCACGATAATCCCAATTTTTTATAATCCTCTATTTGATTTTTAACTTCATCTTTTAGTTTTTTAAAATTACATTAAAAATAGATCCTTAATAACCAGAATTAATTTTTTCTCTCATTAGTAGGGGAAAGGTTTCATTTGACCCTCCCTTCAGGTTTTTAAGTGTTGATGCTTAGCCTGAGAAGGGTTTATGCGCGTGGTCCTAAAGTGTAAGGGACCATGTCGTCGCAGGCTATTGCTGAAGGCTCCTCAAGTTCAGCACCAGACTGTATGCTGCTGCTGTATTCATTGCCACTGATTTAAACACCCACAGGTTGTTTGTTATTTTGGTTAAAGATATATATATATTGAAGAGAAAGATATGTGTTCAATGGCACATTGAAACCAACCTTTTAGAAGTTTTTATTGTAATGTGGCATAAATTTTGCAGGCAACAACCCACTTCATCAGATACTGACTTGGAACTGAGAAAAGACTTGGAAGTTGGAACTGAGAAATGTGGAAAGATCACAAAGATCACGGGTGAGAGGAACCCCTTTGAGAACTTCTCCAGTTTGAGGTGGTTGATTATTGGTAAAAATGTATTGAGTCTAGATGAAACATAGCATAGAGAATAACCAATGGAAAGGAACCAACTAAATATGGAATAGAATTTGAGATGTGAAGTAATGTGGAAATGTGAAACTATTTTAAAAATAAAATAAAATAAAAGCTAGGTTGTCTGTTTATAAATAGAGGGAAAGAAGATAGAGATTTTTTATTAAACATCAATAGAAATAATGAATATTGTTTAACTAGAAGGATTATTATATGTGTTTAGGAGTAAAATGCTGTAAGGTTTCAAGGTTTTGTGAACTTGTGAGGTTGATGAATAAGAGAGGGGGGGAAATCTTTTGTTTGTTTTTTGTTTGTTTGTTTAAGGGGAAAAAGGAAGCAATTTCTTTATAATTATTATATAGAATATCTTATGTTACTTATACTTGGTTGTGGAGAAATCGGAAGTACTTTTTAGTTCAATGTTGTTTTGTTTCTGTAGTGTATGCTTTTTTGGTTTTGGTTTTGTCTTGTTCTTGGTATTTTGTTTTTATGGATTTTAAAATTCAAAATAATAAAAAAAAATTACATGGGAAAAAAAAGAAATGTGGAAAGATAATATGAAAACTTACTAACAGGAAGCATTCTAAAGTTGTCAAAGGAGTAGTTATAATATAAATTATGTAGAAACCTTATACATAAGGTTTCTACATAATCTCTGCTAAGCCCCCAGTTCATACGGTCAAATTTCTATACAGTAATACCTTGGATTGCAAGTAACTTGGTTTGATAGTGTTTTGCAAGACAAACAATTTTTTAAATATTTATTTAATTTTTTTTTACTTGATATACAGGCGACGTCTTGCAGTACAAGTACTGTAGTATGGCTTAAATGAAAAACCTCTGTACAATTTTTTTGGGGGGGATTTTGTTTTGATATAAGAGTGTTTTGGATTACAAGCACGTTTCCGGAATGAATTATGCTCTCAATCCAAGGCATGGCTGTATAAACACCTGTTCAGCTACCATGTGTCCACACAATTTGATCTTCGCATGAGAAGTAACTTCCTAAGAACAGTTTGCAACACTCAGAGGAGACCTCAGAGTTACTGTTTCTGAGCAATGCCAAATTGTGTGGATGCATAGCTTCTCATTGGAAACCAGGGAATGGCTTATCCAGACAATAGGAGGATTCATTCTATCCTGTTTATACCTCTGTGTCTCTTCTTCCCTACTCTGTTGCTAGCCACTTCATTCCATTTCCCCATGTCACCCAGTGGCTAGTATGTAATCTTCTCTGTTGGTCAATAAGTCAATATTCTGAAGCTTATAGGGCTGTTTTTGGTCCCCCCCCTTAATATTTTAAAAAGAGTTTATGAGCATCTGTAAAACTTGGGGTTACTCCAAGTCTGCCGATATCTTCCTCTTATGCATAAGGATGTACGGACTTTGTAAAATCCATTCTGCATTTCACAGATTGGCAAGTACCTTTCATTCCGTTGTCCACGCATTGACAGCACTGGATTTTGCACGAACACATTCGTATGCATTTGCGCAAATTCACACTTCCAAAAATGTGCAAATCCCCCCCCCAAAATATGCAACCCCCCGGAAAAAGGTGTATTTTCACGCTTTAGCCTATGGGGGAAATGCACCTTTTTGGTTGGTGTTCTTTATTTTTCATATTTTTCTACAACTAAATTTGTGTAAAATTATGGAAAGTAAAATAAAATGGTCCACAAATCCCTGGAATCCGTGCGACTCAGGAAAGGCCACTCCACCGCAGAATCCAATCCATGGGTCATATTCATAGAAATCTGAACTCATTTGAGTCTGTTGTGGATTTCTCCCACATTCCTACTTATGCATCGGTGATGCCCTTTTGCCAACAACTCTGCAAGCATGGGAAGACTTGAATCAGGAATAAAGGAAATCGTAATTGTTCTACGGTATGTTCTCAACAGTTCAAAATTATATCTCAGCAGCTTTAATGTGTGAGATGGCAGTCTGTACAATGCATGGTGCCTTAATGCTCATGCACGTACATTTACATGCATACACACCAGTGACAAGATGCATCCACTCCCCACTCAAGAGATTTAACTTCAGGAGACCCTGGGGAGGAGGCTGAACCCTGACACATGGCAGTTTTAGCAACTCACACTAATAGAATGTTAACAAAAAATCCCCCCAAAAGCAATAAAATAAAATAAAATAAAATAAAATAGGGGCAGTAATTTATTAGGGAAAGGTATTAGAAAATGTGGACTCTGGTAAATAGGGACAATTGATGCACATGCAGAGATCTAGGCTTTGTTCTTGTTGAGGTGGACAGCCAGCATCTGAGCTGTAGCACCACCATTTCAGACTGCATGCAAGGCTTCACATGATAGAATGCTCCTCAATGCAAAATAAAATAATCCCTCCACTCCACATAGAAAACAAGGAAGGGAAAAGCTGGGTTAAAATCCTTTCCTTGGACAGCTAGTTTCAATGTGGATTCCTGCTCCCAGGATATTCAGTCAGGTGAGCATCCACCTGCAGTTTGAAATGGAAGAGACCGGACACAGGGTTACCGTTCAATGAGAATTAGACCCCAGGCATTCCTAACTCCTGCCTTGTACCAGGTCAGACTTGTTGTCCATCTAGCGCAGTATTCTCTACTTTGACCGGCAGCAGCTCCATAGGATCTGCGACCCACTCTCACTGGGTTCTGTGGTTCCTGCCATAGAAGTCATGTTCTTAGAGCATCCTCTCAGAAGCTCTATGATCTCTGCCATAGAAGTCCCACTCCTAGAGTATTGTCTTGCAGGGAGGGTGGGCGTATGTGATTTGCAGTTGCAAAGAGATGAAGGTGAGCTGCAGATTACTGGTGGTGGCCGGGGGTCCTCCTGGGGACTGTACAAGAAGCCTTGGGGGGCAGTGGGTTGTGTGCCCCTGACTTAAATCTGTGGAACTCACCATCACAAGGTGAGTGATGGTGAGCCAAGTGCCAAAGCCTTATCACAACTGTAAGAAAGTCTGACCAGTTGTGTGGCTGATATGAACAGCCAGCATTAAGCAGGTTTAAAATTGTATAAACTATAGCAGTCTGTGTGTCTGAAGCCATAAATCTAAGCACTGACTGACTGAAGTTGGATAGAAACTTCCACTGCAAGCTTATTAGCACATAATTGTCTGTTATGGGTGTTTTATGTCTTACACTGATGCATCTGTTAGATGCTACTGTCAGAGATGGGTTATTGCTCTAGATATATTATTACTTTGATCCAGTATGTAAATTACTATATTCTATGGCAATCTCATGCTCTTCCTCCTATTTTTGCCTCTGCTGCTGACCTTCCTGTCGTGATACTTAACACTAGGCTGACAACATGGCTATTTCCCATTTCATATCTGCCCTCAATGCTTAATCTAATCTATCAGGAATTGCTCAGGGCCAGTCAATAGTGATTTTTCCCCCTCCTTCACTTTGGAGCAAGAAGCAGCCCAGTGTATTCTGCTATTCTTTGCAAGCTGATTCAAATGAACCATGTAGCTTTCTCTGGCCACCGTGAAAGTGGTTAGGAATCCACCATAAGAACATAAGAAAAATATATATCACTATCTCCATAACTTGGCTTTCAAAAGAACCTTGCTCTGTTTCTGAACATCATCCATCAGATCTTGCAGACTCCAGAACCTGCCCTAGAACCTAAAATTGACCTTGTCAGCAGCAGTGCAAACAGGTGTGAGAGTAGCATGAGCAGAAGACCTGGACATCTGATAGATACCTACCCAACCTGCACTCTCCCCTCCTTTGGCCCTAGCACTTTTTTGTCAGCCTCATTTGCTCATTTGAGTATAGGAATAATAATCAAAAGACTGTGAATGGATAAACTGTAAATACTTCAAAATAATAACTAAAGATGCATTCCTAGGCACACTTACTTGGACTGAGTGGCACAGCTATTCATCCACACACGCACTCATCCACTTTGTATGTCCTGCTTCCTTCAAGGAATTTGGAGCAGTGCACATAGGTCTTTCTCTCTGTTATTCTTACCTTCCTCCAGGTCCCTCCTCCAGGTCCCTCCTCCGAGGGAAGCTTGGAAGGTGGCAACAAGGGAGGGCCTTCTCAATGGTGGCCCCCCAGTTATGGAACCATATCCGCAACGAAGCCTGTCTGGTGCCAACATTATCTTTTCAGCGCCAGGTTTTCCTCTACTCTCAGGCATTTGGCAGCCTATGATAAGGTGTTAATCAGGACTTGGATGGATTATCTTATTCTCGATTGTGTAAAATTGCTAAATATATGTGTGCGTGTGATGGCTGTTTATATGTTTGTATGTAAACTTTTTTTATACTAAGCATACTATTGTATTAAGGTATTTTATCTTTGTAAACCACCCAGAGAGCTTTCACTATTGGACAGTATACAAATGTAATAAATGAACTGAAATTTGGGATTATCATTTGATTTGCATGTAGAAAATCCCAGGTTCAATCCATTGCATTTCCAGTGAAATACCATCTTAAAGAAAGACCTCTTCTGTACCTTCTGAGGGAAGTAATTCTAGCCACAATTCAGATGCTATGGATGTGCAAAGAAGGTCATACATAAATATGAATCAAGGGCAGGGATGGGGAGAATTTCATTCAGTTCACATTTTCATAAGAATTTCCCAAATTCACACTTTCCAAATCAATATGTGAACCAGAACACAGTTATCCTTTGGTATTTGCACTTCTGAAACAAAAACAAAAGAAGGGTATATCAGAAAAAAGTGCACCCAAAAATGTGTATTGTAATGGGGGGGGGCATACAAAAAGTATTATAAGGGGAAGCCAATTGCAAAAATGTGTAGATTAGGCAAAATTGTGTATAAAATATTATATGCACATGAAAGTGCATACAATTTTTGAGCAGACTTCTTTTTAATGGAAATTGATGCAGAAATGGGACAGAACAAATAAAGATTGGTCAAAAACTAGAAACTGAGAGAAATCAAAATTGATAAATTTGTCCATCTCTACTTAAGAGACTAAAATGACACCATGTCCAAGCATGCTCTTCCTTCTGTATATTGGGGGGTGGGGTGGTGGACCCATCCCTCTGAATTCCTTAAAATATTGGACTATTCTGTTCCAGGTGTCTTAAATTCTCATCTCCTCTACAGCTTCTAGTGAATCCTTTTCCCGCTGTTACTTTCCATCCTTCATGACCCGCTCCTTGTGTTATACTTGAGGCAAAGAATTTGAAATGAATAGTAAATTTAGCACCTACTATTGTTTGTAACTTCTACCCCCAACTGACTATCTCACTTGTTCATCACACCATGGCTACAGTATTGAGTGATGATTTGCCTACACACAGATTAGATGCCACAAAAAGAGTTTTCAAATGGCTTTCCATCAACTCAGAGACAATCCTTTCCAGTGATGGTTGTTCGCACATTCACTTACAAATCATCAAGTGACAGTAGTGAGTTGATTAAACATCGAGTGATGTATGTGTGAAACAACTCTTCCTAATGTCTGAGGGCCAAACGAACTGTTCCGCTAAAAGCATAGCTAGCAACTACATCAGGTGAATTTGTAATTAACTCTAGGCATGCGCAGGGGGATGATTTTCTTTGGCATAGCTGTGCACAGGGAAGGAAAGATTAACCCTTCCCAGCTGCGATCATGACAAGAATCCTCCCCCATGCTGCAATTAGCCTTTGGAAAAATTAGAACTTTGTTTCTAAGGCTAATTGCAGTGTGGGAGGGTGATATTCATCAGGATCGTTGCTAGGAAGGAAAGGGCTAAATGCCCCCCCCCATTGCAACTAGTGTCACATAAAAATAGTTAGTTGCGCATTCAACATAATGTCTAGTTTGACCCTAATGTATTTCTGATTCAAATAGTTATTTTTGAAATGTACTTTCTTCCTTTTGACTTGTGAAAGCCAAGTCTTCTTTTGATTAGTGATTATTGGCTATTCAAAGTTCCTGCTGTACAAATGGTCACCAAAGTGGCTCAGTGTTGAAATTGTTCCCTGAGTGACTAAGCGTTTGTTAATTACTTCTGCCAGGCACTAATTTAGTTTCATAACAAATGGTTCTCAGCTATTGGCCTGGAATTTACTTTCCATTAACTTTGTTTGTATTGAATGTGTTTGAAGTGCTAAAACTTTTGCTATTTAGGCCACTGTATAGTTGAAGTGACTAAATTACTTGCACTGGTACGTAACCTTGTTCTTTGCTTAGCTGAGAATTAGCTGCTTCTCATTCTATCTGATGAAGAGTTTTGCATAACTCAAAAGCTTCCCTACATTGACTTGAAGACAACATCAGCAAGAGTTACATGAATCTAAAATTCCCTAATTTAATCAGTAGTAGAATCCTAATAGTAGGAAGCTTTGACCCTTTGCTCCCCATTGTGGTCCAAATCTGGACTGAGATCACTGCACCTGCAATTTGCATTGGGAAAATGCTACCATTGGAGCAATGGGGAGCTTTTTTCAATCCAGACTTTAAGCATTGGTTAGGACCACGGTGGGGAGCAATGGGAAAAATCTGCTGCTACCCCCCTTCCATGCCATAGTCTTGATTTGGATTGGACCCCTCTTGTTTGCCATTTACTTTGGCCCTTAGTAGCTATTGTTACCAAATGACCTTGTTCACATGTGTATGCAAACCACATGTATACACATGAACATGACAAACCCAGAAATATGGGGATCTTTTCCAGAGAAGTGGTGGTGCACACACAGTCATTTTTACAGTATACTTTGACAAGATGGAGAAATTAACTTGAGAGTGCTGATATATCATGGGCCCATTTTCTCTGGCACGCACTCTGGCACACTGACACAGGACAGCCAAATCAGTGTGACACTTTATTGTAGGAAATCTCACAGTAAAAGCTTAATGGTTACAACTCTCCATAAAATCATATACCTAATGACAGCTATAGGCTCATGGCTTCATTCAAGAAACAGTCCAGTTGGTTCAGACAGTGGCAAGTCCAAGCAGGAAGGATTTCAGACAGTAAAGATAAGACGTTCCCTGCAAAGTCCCTAATACCTCAGCACTGGTTTAAATATTATTTACACTGGTTTAAATAATATTAGAGATCTCCTTCTGATGATGTAACTGACAGGGGATTCTGGCCCATAAATCAGCAGTATGTTAAAGAAGGTGTTTCTATACTGCTTTCTATAGACACTTCTGTTCCCAAGAAACAGGTTTGAAAACCCCTCCTTCCTTAGCCCATTCTTCCCCAGCCTGCCTGGTTTCCACAGAGAAGCAATCCACTTTCTTGGTTCTAGTCAGGTTGTTCCAGGTTGAAATTTGCAGCTGCCCAGGAGTGTTCAAATTCCCCGGTCTACTCCCCTCTGTGAAACCAGGCAGAATGATGCTCTCACCATTCTGACATTCCTCATCCTGCTCAGTCCCAAACCACCCCCCTCCTACACCCTGTAATCAGATGGAAACCAGGCTGAGCCAAACCCTCATGGCCTAGGGCTTTTCACAACTGGACTGGGTCCCCAATCAACTTGTTCTAAATCTGAGAGTCTGACTCTGAATCCACAGGCCCCACAGTGGCGCTGGGGCTAATCACCACATGGTAGTTGAAACACAGATGTTTTATTTTACCACAAATGTTTACAGAAAGAAAATAATTGCTTAGTACACCAAACCCTAGCACTGGACTGGGAGACAGTCCCTCATAATAGTGACAGCACAAGAAGATACTGAGTTGGGGAGGGTGCCAGGGATTGGGGAGTCAGGACATAGGGAGCTAAATACAACAAGAGGTCTTTTGGATTTGATTGACAAAAGGTAGGTCACATGAGGGACAGAATGGATAGATTTAGAGACATTTTAGGAGAACAAGGAAGAAATAAAGTCAGAGACATAATTACCTTGTTTCAGAGGAAGGGAACACAAAGGACTGTACTTCCTGGTTGGTCACAGTCACTTGGAAACCAAATAACCTGAGCCCACAATACACTGTCGTGTACAGTCCCATTCAGGCTGGGTTGAGATATAGGTGATGATGGAGAGATGGAACAGCTGGCTAAGCCATCATTAGGGACTCCAGAGCCTTGCAAAAAAAGGTACATGATACATTTAAAGTGATAGAATTATTATTGGAGAGAGGCAAGGGGACTTGGGGCACAAGGAGGCAAGGAAGGGAAGCTACCTCTCTGTGTGTATGTGTGTGGTTGTGCTTGATATATTTGCACAGTTCCATAGACTTCCAGCTCATCCACCGGAGGAGTAAACCACAAAATTCAGCAACTCATAACAATGACACTGCTTACCCTTCCACTGCAAGACACAGCTCCTCGAGATTTGGAAAGGTTTGCAAATGTCTGCAGACCCCAGGTTGCAGTTGCATACCAAGTATGAGAGGCCCTTGGGTGTCTCGGGCAGATCTTTTCAGCTCAGAGTGGGATTGGGCTGTGCAAAGAAATGGAAGCTCTCTGGAAAGCTACAATGGATGCTTCACAGGGGGCAAAGCTCTGTCTGAATATACAAGGCAAAAATTGTGGCATAGAAGGTAGCAAGGTGGTTCAAGTGAGGGGAGAAGCCTGCTCCTGGGAAACATGGATATGGAACCAGCGTAGGGATGTATGAGAAATTTGTTTCGGTTCATTTTTTTATCAGGATTTACCTGGCTCACACCTTCTTAACCAAACACAGACTCAGCCTCAATCTGCGGTTGAAGTCCATACATTTCTGAGCTTGCAATGTGATTTGCGGACCCAAAAACTGTGTCTGACAGCATGCATACATTTGCTAAATGTGCATGAAAAAATGCATACTTCTGGAAAATGTGCACAAAATGTGCTTTAATCAATAGGAGGAAAATGTGTATATTTCAAAGATGCGCACAATTGATGCATATATTTGGAAAAATACGCATGAACATGTGCACTGATTTCCATGTAAAAAGAACCAAAACAACACTCACAATCTGATATGGATTTGAGTCAGAGTGAGCTTTGAGATGGAATTTGGAGAACTTCAGCAAGCTTGAGTTTTGCTGATCCGCCTATCCCTAAACCAGAGGAGGAGAAGGAGACTGCTAGGAAGGTTCACGAGAGATGGATGGTGACCCAAGTAAACTGTAAGATCTTGGAGCTGTGAACAAAGATACTGTCTACATTGGGTCCCACAATTAAAAAGCACACTGGGTGGCTGGTCCCAAGGGCAATTATTGACTTCAGGTTGGAGCACAAAGGGGTAATGACTGTGCAAGCCCAGTAAGGACTTAAACAAAGGAATCAATAGCTTGACCCTGAGGGATGAAAATAATTTTGGGGTTCCTGGCTACTTGGTTGAATGAAGGCTTGCTGGCCAGTCATTAGAAATGCCATGGATGCTTCATAAGGTAGTTAGGTAGAGGTACTTAGAACAAAAGGGTACTATGAGCAGTGCCAAGGAGGTGCTTCAACCTGCTGATCTCTCCTGAGGTGAGGTGCGCATCAGGATTGGACCATGTTTCCTGCCAAGGTGTCATTAGATTGTCCAGTTTTAAGGTATCTTCATGGATTGCTTGGCTAGGTAAAGAAGCCATTTGCATTCATCTGGACTCCCCAAGCTTTGTTTACTATAGGAGAGAAAGTCCTTTTAACTCAAATTAAAGTGGAGAACATACACATAATGAACTTCTATCACAATAAACACAGGCACCCTAGTGAACTACCATCAGAATCCTGGTGCTCCTAGCTGCCACGGGACCGTTACCCATGCAGACTTTCCCAGAACAAAATACATATTGGATAAGGATGATGCCAACACAAATACAAGCTACACATAACACATGTACCGAAGCCATCATTGGGTGAGCTTCTCAGTAACACTATACAGAAGATTCCCCCCCACACACTTCAAGTGCTTAAATTTGTATGAATTAACTCAATAATCCCTGCAATGGCCTTACAAGGTAGGTTAGTATTAGTATCCTCATACTATAAATGGGATATGAGACTGGGGGCCAAATTAGATGATATGCAAGATATGCATGAATCATATACAGGCCTGTGGCTTACGCTGGCTCGTGGAAAGCTAAGCAGGGTCAATCCTGGTTATTACTTGGATGGGACACCCCTCCTCTAGTTTCCTGCACTGAGCAGGGGGTTGGACTCAATAGCCTTGTAGGCTCCTTCCAACTCTATGATCTGTGAAATCTATGAACTCTTCCAAAAATGTTCTTTTCTTTTCTTTTTTTTCTTTGTTGTTGTTTTACCAGAAGGCAGCTTTGGAGGCTGCCAGAAGCCCTAAACAACTCGGGACTGGGATACCTAGCTGACTGCCTTCCCCTATATATGCCAACTCAATCCCTGAGATCTTCTGAGGAGACCTTATATAGGTTCTCCCTTCTTGGCAGTGGCACCCACACTCTGGAATGTTCTCCCATATGAGGTTCAAGAGTTGGAAATGGTGGTGAGCTTTAAATGCCTCTTGAAGATGCATCTGTTTACTCAGGCTTTCTCTGATTTCTAATCGACATGTTTTTTTTTAATATAGTTATTATTTTTAATATATTTTAACCTTGTTTTTTATATTGTGTTCATCATCAGGCGATCACTCGTGACCGAGTAAGATTGTCTTCCGGGATTTGGAAGACGCCTGTGCGTGAAACTGTTTTATGTGGGGAGATCGGTGCACAACGAATCACCACACAAACTTGACAGAGTACGGCAGAGATCCAATGGCACGGTTACCCTGACGATTGGAAAACCATTCTCTGCTGCAGCCTTCATCCGCCTTCACAGCCGTTGTAATTTAGGTTTAATTATCTTCCGCCTGTTCTGCCGTTGAGGACTTTATGTTTTGGATCGTTCTTTGTCTGGTTCCTCTGAGAGAGGGGTTGTTTACCACCTTTGGCCTATTCAGAATTGCCCTCCACCATAAGCTGCTTTTCTACATGCAAGGGGAAAAGATATGTGGGTTGTGTATCTTTTGCCCTGCCCCAAATTTATTTCTGTGGATTTATTTAAGAAGGTTAACAGGACTTTGGAGGATCTGTCATGCCTGGGCCCACATACTGCTCCTAAAGTAGGAAACCTGTTCCATTCCTTTATGAATGGACTTCAGCCCGGACTGCAGAGATGAATGCTCTGTTTCATGACTTTATCCTCTGATCTACAGTATGTTCATGAGCTAGTTAAAATTAAACTTAGCTATCAAAATGCTAAACCTGATAGCTCATTTATCTTTCTGTCTCCCAACTCTACATTACAATACGGCTGTGATTGATCTTGCGTCTTCAAGGTACTATATGGTATAAAAACTAAGAGAAGATTAATTAAAAGCCGTCGCATCCAGACAGGTTTTTAAATAAGTTTTAGATTTAAACAATATATCAGCTGAAGCAGAAAGATTTCAAGCCCCAGAGCCTTGACTCCTAAGTATATTTTTCTCTGCTTTGGGACATTTGAATATTCCTGTTCATGACTGGACTAGCTTCAACGATGTACAGAGTCAAACATACTGGACGAATGCACCATTATGTCATATATTGACATATAAAAATAATATCCCACAAAAGGGAAGCCACTGGAAGCTCCTGGACTTTCAAAGAGCCTTTGAGGGCTTCTTTACATTGCATTTTCCCATACATCAAGCTTGCCTAGTGTTGTTTCATAGGGCACATAAAATTATCTCTACAATTCTCCTCCGTGTATACACTGCTGTCAAATAGACTCTGAATATGTGAATATGTTTCTTGAATGCTGTGAAGGGGAAAGTAGCAGCAATATGATGGCAGGGAATTCAAGGATGACTAGAATTTTGTTTAGACATTTACTGGACTGGCCAGAGTCTTTGCATGGTGGCAATGTAAGCACACCCTCTCCCCTCTGCAATACAGATAATGGCAAGGGTGACACTTCATGCAGGTCACTCAATTGTTCCAATGCCTAAGTATCATGATTCTTGATGCTTCTCCTCAAACAAGGGCAGAGATCTCTAGGGCCTACTCAAGACATTTTGCTGCCAGAGGTAAAGGACAAAATGGCACCTCTTTCAATTCCACTTACAAAGGCTGACTGGACTGATAGTTGAATCTTGCTTCAACCTTGGCAATGGGACAGTGTCCTTCAATGCATGGGTGTGAGACTGGAGAAACCTGGGACTATCTGGTAAGTAGGTAGCTATGTGTGCATACTGAGCAATTAAAACACAAGCTTACTATGGAGAGTGATCGATTCTATATCAGACACAATACTGCTGCTTTCAATAGTTAAATAGGAAAAGGAAATCTGGTTGGTGTAACAGCAGTGTGATGGAAGAATTTCCCCCTTCTATATCGCTATTAAAGGCACAGGGGCTGGGTCTTATATTGAATCTTCTAACAATAACAGGTGAGGAAAAATCCACCTTCTCTCTGAATACCCCTGGCTATTTCTGCCAAGAACATTTCAAGTGAAAGTCATGCACTTTGAAGACAAGGAGTGAAAAACAAAAATAAAATTTTAGGATGGTACAGGACTCCATAATGCATTTCGCTAAACACTGTAGGGACAATTCTGCCTCCAGTCAGAAGGAGGCAAATGGGACTTTTTGTCTTCCTTTTGCACCACTGCCAAAATTTGCAAGTTTTCCAGAAACATCCTTATTCTTCAATCAATTTCAACCAATTAGACACTTTTCGTGCTGTGTAATCTATTTCCTGACACAGGTAATTAACTCTTTATATTAACTCACCAAGTTGTTTTTCTTCTGCACTTATCCTGGCTTGCTTGTCTTGTCTCTCAACTAAAGGTTATCTGTCCCGGATATGTCAGGTGTTGGATGCTGGTGATGTTTTGCTGCATTATAAACAGGATGTGCTGCATTTGTGGAGTTCAGAACTAATTTGAATTTCAATCATACGACAAAAGGACATCTCCCTCCTGCCCTATCAACACTTGACTCTGCACAGGTGAATTAATGCCAAATTTGTTTAATTTTCTTTGGCTGGGCTCTGATAGCTCTAGGCACCACTGTTGAGTAATCTCACAGAGCAGAAAAAGGGCTATCGGTGAGAGTGTTGTCTCATGACCTTCAGTAAGCTGATGAAAGATAGGAGTCCACCCCCCCCTCATGAAAGGCTGACTCACTATGGGGCAACACATAGGGTTACTTCATCTAGACCAGAAGGAGAGTTAGCATATCAGCAATAGCATTGATTGGGACTATATACATAACAGAAACTAAAAGGAGAATAATAATGTTCTAGGAAGGAGATTGTGGCATGGCACGCAGCAATTTTTGGCTACCAGTAAATCTGATGCAACTGCACCCTATGTATTCATGCTCTCCTTAGAACAGGGCAAAGAATTCAGTTAAGAGATGCGGAAACAGAAAATGCTGACAGCCAGACAGCTTGCTATACCTGGACCAGAAAAGGGGATAACAGCCCAAGGTAGAGGAGATCATGGCATCTAGTCTTGAAAGGATGGTGACTGAGTTAGCAGTCAAAAAATCAGTCTGCTGTGGAATCTGCAGTTTGGATCCATAGAAATCCAAACTCATTTGAATCTGTTGCAGATTTCTTTGATATCCCTATGTACACTGCCCTGAAAACTGAACAGGTTAAAAAAAAAAAAAAAAGATTGGACTTACTTTTGGAGAGATCCATTCCCTCCAACCACTAGGTAATGCTACCCCAGTTTGGGTTCTATTGAATGGTTTATGGAATTCACCACCTAAAATGAGTTTCCACCTTTGCGAATATAAAAACTACCATGTTTCTCTTTACTTCTCTTCTACAGCTGATAAGGAATCTGTGTGTTTCTCTTAAAGCTGGAGGTAGATCCAGGTATCTGCTGGATACGGATGGGCAAGCATTTGATGTTTGAGTTCTCTGAGGTTCTCCAAATTCCTCCTTGAAGCTTAGTTCTCCTTGTTCACATTCCCAAATGGAAGCATTCTCTCTTCTTCTTCTTTTTCGCTGTCAGGAAAAATGCATTTTTGATTGGGGGGAAAAACACATTTTTTTTCAAGTGCACATTTTTCCAATGAAAACTGCACATTTAAAATGAGCATCTTTCCTGTCAAAAATGTGCATTTCCCCCATAGGCTAAAGCATGAAAATGCAGATTTGGGTGTGTGTGTGTGTAAATGTACATTTGTGCATGTGCACAAGTGCACATTTCAGAAATGAACATGCAAGTTCAAACATGAATGCAAGCTTGGGAAATTATGAACATTCCCATGAATTGCATTCTTGCTCATGTTTGTATTTGGGTTGCAAATGAGACATGTTCGCAAGATTTGAAAAGAGGAATGAAATTCTTGTACATCTCTACCGGCGGGCTGGATTCTAAATTTTCAAAAATAGAGGATTTGCCATTGTGTGTTAGTTTGTCAGAACAGTTCTAGGTATAACCTGAGACCTGCATAACACTTAATAGAGCCTAATGAAATCCAATTAACAGAGCAATCCTATGGCCCCTAGATAGCATCGGGGTGGGTGGGGGTGGCAAAGGCTTCTTCAGATTCCCAGATCTGAGGTCGGAGACATAGCTCTGACCTTGGAGCTGGGGATCCGTGCTCGGAGCACCCGCCCCCTCCCCCCCCACAGCCAGCATGGAAAGGACTGGACTGGCTGCTTCTCCGGGGTTGTAAGAGCGACCACGGAGAAGGGGTAAAGGAGGTTTCCAGGGGGTGGGGAGGGGAGGAGATTGGGGCTTCCAGGGTACAATTTAGCGTCACAGCTAGGCGGCTGAAATCGGCCATATCTCTGACTTGCAGGGCGGAAGAAGCAGGGGGCGGAGATTGCCTCTGCCGCTTCCCCCACCCTGCATAGAATACCTGTAGTCTTCCGAGTTTTTTTGGAGGCTTACGGGCATCCCCATTTGGATTGTGCTCTAAGTCTTCTATCTCTTCCCACACTCCATCTTAAGACTGTGGCTAAATGCAGACTTCATGGCTTTTACATCAAATCAGTTTCTCTCTCCCCAACCACCCATGCTTTGCTCAACATCCAACCTGATGAAAAGTCTGGAAAACCAGAAACCTTGCTTGTTATTCTGTGCCATTTTTGGTTGGTCCTAATAAAGTTATTGCCTGACCATGGAGTTTTGTTTTCTTATGGACCAACTCAGCTTCTTTTGCTTTGTATCTAGTTCTGCTCTCTTTGGAATGGACATTAAGCTAATATTTCACTCATGAGAACACGAGAACATAAGAAGAGCCAAGGGTTCATCTAGTCCAGCATTCTGTTCACACAGTGGCCAACCAGCTGCCCACGGGATCCCACAAGCAGGACATGAGTGCAACAGCACCCTCCCACCCATGTTCCCCAGCAACTGGTGCACATAGGCATACTGCCTATGAAAGCATGAAGTATAGCAACTGTTGGCAACCAGTTGACATTTTGTTACACCTGCCTTGGAAAGAGAAATAGTGTTCTCATTAGAAAACATCGACAGGACTTCAAAGGAGATTGGGACAAATATAACCTATCTACCACTGCTCTTCCTGAGAAGGTGTGGTTCAGAAAAATATCTTGATAAGTAGCTTTTCTAAACACATTATTTTGTATATGGACAACAGAGAAACATAATGTCTCCAGTTCCTGATACGTAGTGATTTCTGAAAATCCATCAGACTGATGGAAGTTCTCTCTGTTGAGTGGAAACAAGGAAGAATGAATAGTTTGTATATGAAGTCCTGAAGCACAGGAATTGTTGACAGCCAACATAAATATTTTGCTAAACCTGCACTGGAAAGGAGATAGTGTTCAAAATAAGAGCTGCAGCTGATTACAGCTTCCAAGGGTCAGTCCCCTACAGAACCCATTATAGTAGTCATTTGCTGAGGTGAATTTCAAATAGTGGCTAGGACATGGATAACATGAGTTCTTCCCTAATCCCTCCAATTTTATATGCCAATTATATTATTTTATATGTTGATTGGTCTGGGCTCTGTCCACCACGTTGATTAATAGTGCTGTGAGCCAATGAGACACCTCAAGGTTGTTCACTGGTTTACACTTCTCTCTGCTCTGCCCCAACTTGCACTGTGGTTAAAGTAATCCTCTTTCTTTCTTTCTTTCTTTCTTTTAATCTGTCATCAGATCTTGGCTGAGAGGTGGCACTGTGACGTAAGCTGCTGATCATTCCTTAACTTAGCAAGACTTACCCATCCTCCCACTCCACAAAAGGAGATAGGAAGAAGAAATCTGCCAGCCAGTTGGCATGAAGAAAATTTAATCAACTTCAATTAATGTCCTCACAGAAGTTGTGCACAAACTACAATTTAATGTAATAAGGTTCCCTATTTTCCAAACGACAGAGAAACCCAAAGGAATACTGAGTGCCTCTAACTAGGGGGAGAACTTCTAGACCAATTAATTCAGTTCAGCTAGACACATCTGGGAAGTAGAATACCCTTAAGGGGACAGTGGATCATAAACAGAAGACTAAATAGCAGACATATACATGGAAACATATTCATATTTAGTGCTTTTCATCTATACATCTCAAAAGCAATGTCTGAAGATGGATAGCTCTCATTTCCTCCCATTCTCAAGTCAGAGGGAAAGGCATAGAAAGCTCAATTTTCCATGACAATTGGTAGCAGAAGAAGAGATTACACATTCCAACTTTTCTAAGGGTTCTTACCAAGTACAAATATATCAGTGCCAGGACTTTTCTGAAGGGCACACAGATGTATATATCCCTGTGTTCCCCTTTAAAATACAGTAATACCTTGGATTGCAACTTGGTCTGAGAGCGTTTTGCAAGACAAGCAAAATTTAAATTTTTTTTTACTTGATAAACGAGTGAGGTCTTGCAAGACAAGTGTAGGGATGTAACTGCTCACCTCGAGCGGGCGTAGTGGGCCGAAATCGGCCCCACTCACGCCTGCCAGAGACTCGCTTTGATATAAAAGTGTTTTGGATTACAAGCACGGTTCCGGAACGAATTATGCTTGCAATCCAAGGTATTACTGTATGTAGAAATTGCCAGTTCCATTGCCAGTTTCTGCAACTTTTGTGCCTTGCCTCCCACAACTAACAATGTACTCACATATCTGGTGCCTCTACCTACATTATGAAATGAGAGAATGTGAGAAGCAGCCATACTTAGAGCTGGTTCACCCATGCATGTTCATCGCATGGGAACTGCAACATCAAGTGACGACTTACAAGTGTATGGTGATGACATGCCATTACAATCCTACCACCAGCAAATATCACCACAAATGCAGTACTTTTCAGTAGAGTCAATTCCTGCATTCACCTCTCAGTCATCATCATTGCTAGTATGCCATCAGTGTACGTGGCATCCTTCAGATTTGTCATAGGCAATGCAGAAAAGATGGAGCTTGAGGTGGGATTTGAAGAATGGAGAGAGGTAGTCACATAAATATCCAGGGAGTTTCATGTGCAGAGGAATGGATTACATTGTTAAATAGAAGCAAAAGACCTATGGTCAGCTGAGGGTGATCATAGAATCATGTAGAATAATAGAAAAGTAGAGTTGGAGAGGGCCTACCAGGCCATCGAGTCCAACCCCCTGATCAATGCAGGAATCCAGGTCAAAGCATCTCTGACTGATGGCTGTCCAGCTGCACCTTGAATGCCTCCAGAGTGGCAGAGCCCACCACCTCCCTAGGTAGTTGGTTCCATTGTCTTATTGCTCTGACAGTCAGGAAATTTTTCCTGATGTTTAAGTGGAATCTGGGTTGACAGAAAAGAGGAGTGGAGATAATGGGGGATGGGATTATAATTAGAAACAAGGGCTCAAATTATAGGGTTGGGCAAGGCCATAGATAGTTATCAAGTCCTGGAAAAGCAAGTGTTGTTCATGTAGTTCATTTCATAAGTGCACCATGTCCACCAGATTACACACAACTGTTTTTTATTTAGGGATGGGTAGGAAATTCATTGGGTTCCCATATGCTGTGATATTCACACTAGCCTGGATTTTGTGGTGCAGTTTGCAAATCAAACAGTGTGCACAAAAATTTCAAGGGAACGTGCATACAAAACTGTATGATATTAGGGTAAATCACTTGCAAAAATTGTATATATTTAGAAACGTGCATATAAAAATGTGAACATTTGTAAAAGTGTGTACAAAAATGCCTATATAAATGCACATGGGAATATGTATGCACTTTTGTGCAGATTTTTTTTTAAAAAAAACCTGACAAACTAATGCTGAAATGGGATGAAATGAACTTAATGTAGAAAAAAATGAAAAACAGAGTGAAATTGAAGTTGACAGATTTGTCCATCCCTAGCTGTATTTTTTAAATTGTGATGTATCTTTTTCTGTATTCTAAGCTGACTTCGGGGCCCGGAGTTGGCTGTACATCATATTTTAAATAAATAAGATGACATCCCATGGCTACTAGACAGAGCCTAGACAGCCACAGAAGTTGGAGTCCCAGCTCAGGCTCCAAGTTTGTGCTCCCTCTGCCCTCACAGCTGGTGTGGAAAGAACCATGCTGGGCTGCCGGCTGCTGCTGTGAAGTCAGTAGACCAACCTCAGAAACCGTGTTCTGTGGGTACTCAGGGAGGGGAAGAGTCAGGCTCCACCAGCATATGATGTATCCTGGTGGTGCCCCAGCCTCCCCTCCTCGGTAGCCAGGGCAAAAGACTTAGATGGCCGAAATCAGCCATCTAAATCTTTTGTGGGGGGGGGAGGAGTGCAAAAGTGACCTCCTCCTCTGTGCTCCTTCTGCCCTCCATTAGATGCCTGTAATCCTCCGAGTTTGGAGGGTTACGGGCAGCTACATTAGATTTCACTGCCCATAAGTCTGAACAAACACATAATATAGTTCAATTCAGTTTTATTTCCATATTGGCCATAGATAGAACATCACAGAAATGCAAAAATACAATACATAAGATGATTGATGACAATTGTTGCAATAGGCTCTTGCAATGGGAGGGTCGACCAAAATTAATTGTCATTACAGCAATCATGGTAGAAATTCACAACATGATATCCAATGAAAGCAGCATGTGATTTAGATAATGGAGAAAGGAAGGGTGGAGCAAGGCCATGGATACTCATCAGGCATTGGGTCGGGATAGTGAGTGGTGATGTATGTCCATGTGTGAGCCATCCAGTCACAACTACAGCCTATCCACCAGATTACACTCAAGTGTGAACAAGCATACAGCATATTTGAATCACAGAGTTGGAGATTTAACTCCATACTATCCTTGTTAAATATGAACCTAAATATTTGCAATCCCATTAAATCTCATTTTTCCCATAGCTACCAAGACCTCAAGAAGTAAATCAATTCAGGAAGGCACCTTCTAGATATGGGGTAAAAACCATATTTGTCCTTAGTAGTTTCAGAAGGAGAAGGACTGTTCCCACTTGTGTTTCAGTCTTGAAGTCCTGATGAGTCTCACTCCATCCCTGTGGTACCTCCCCACTCTAACTCACCCAAACACATCTTGGGGGCTTGGGGCATAGCTGCAGTGACAGGATGTCCTTCCCAGGTTCTTCTGACACCACTCAGCTTATTTATTTATTTTATTATATTTATACCCTGCCTTTTTTCCTGCAAGGAACGCAAGGTGGTTTACATTATCCTCATGCTCCTCTCCATTTCACCCTCACAACAACCCTGTGAGGTAGGTTAGGCTGAGAGTCAGTGACTGGCGCAAAGTCACCCAGTGAGTTTCATGGCTGAGTGGGGACTAGAACCCGGATCTCCCGAGTCCCAGTCCAACACCCTAACCACTACACCACACTGGCTCAGCTGAGAGTTATGGCCATGCAGAAAGAATCCCTGGGTGGCACAACCTTCTAGCTTAGCCTTCCCCAACATGATGCCTTATAGATGTGCTGGAGTTCAACTCCCATCATTCCCAGCCAGCATGATGGAAGTTGCAATGCAGATCAATACATCTGGAGGGTGCCAAATTGTTCTAGCTCATTGTTCTGCCTGAACAGTGCTAGCCTTGTCACATATATCTTTTGACCTATCCCTTAAATACAAACAAAATCATCTTGTTGTATTTTCTCCATCCCTTCCTTCTGGCAGCTTTCAGTTCTGATCAGAATCAGAAACCAGCATATAATTGTGAATTAGTATGCTGAAAGAGAAAAGGAAAAAAAATGTTTTAAACTTTGCTCTTTTTTCTTTCTCCAAGCATAAATTTAAGATTTATTTATTTATTTTATAGCTTGTGTGAAAAAGCCAGAGATGGCAGCATGTGAGAACGGCTTCAGGAAAAGCCACAGTCACAGGAAATTACCTTAATAGAGCGAAAATTAAGAAAAAGACCGACAATACAGCCTGTCTCCAGGATACGGTCGGTATTTTCACGCCTTGCCAATTATTTTGTTTGCATCAATTTGGGGTTACTTTTTTTTTTTTAAAGGTTCTTTTTAGGAGATAGGAAACTAAAGACAAAAAAATGGCTAAAAAGCTTTGGAAAACGTTAGCTTTTTTGTTTCAGTAAAAGAATAATTATTCTCTTCATTTAAGAAGCACGGAAAGCAGCCACAGAAGGCTTTTATGACTTGAAAAGCAATGGTGCTCCTTAACTAGGTTACTTTCATGTTGTGAGAAGAGAGAAAATGAATGGAAGGTGGGGGGTTAACCCCCCCTATTTTTTCCCCTCTCTCTCTCCTCCCCCCCCCCCTTGATTGTTGTGTGAGAGATGCTCTCATTTAAAGCAAGCCCAAAGCGGGCGGCAGCGCAGTCCGCAATCAGGAGGGTAATAGAGCAGACTGCTCTGCAGACCCAATTCACATAACCACACGCATGCATGGTAGAAGATGTTGCTCAGTATGTGCACAGCATGGTTTTGCTGTGCAATGGCTGTGGAATGCCCAGAAATGGGGATCTTACCTATTTTATCTTCTCATTGTTCTCTCAGGTATGGTGCTTTGTTAATAGTGCCTTTACCCAGACTAGGAGGAGGAAGAGGCAGAGGCGGCAGTGGGTGAGACAGACAGAGAGCAGGTCCAAAACTGATGACTCAGTAGTAGGGTGGCCAGGTGGAAAAGAGGGCAGGGCTCCTGCACCATTAATAGTTATGTGGAAGAAGGGAATTCAGCAGGTGCAGCTTACCTGCTGAAATCCCCTTTTCTACACAGTCATTAAAGGAGCACCGTTATCCTTTGCATCTGGCCATCATACTTAGGATGTGTCTCCATCAGTTCAGTTGTGAAGGCCCATCCACGGTGCCATGGATGGGCTGGGAGACCTCTTTCTATATTACACATCTGACTTCGCCCACAGGCTAATTTTATTTATTTATTTATTTATTATATTTATGAATCGCCCATCTGGCCAGACATCCGGCCACTCTGAGAGATTTACAATCCAATAAAATACAAGGGGAGGGGGAACACACACACACACACAGTATAAAACACAATTAAAAACAGAACAAAACTTAAAAATCCTAACCCACCCCATATTCCCGCCTGAAAAGCCACGTTTTTAATGCACGGCGGAAGCTAATCAAGGAAGGGGCATGGCGGAGGTCACTGGGGAGAGAGTTCCATAAATTGGGGGCTGCCACAGAAAAGGCCCTCCTCCTAGTCCCCACCAGCCTGGTTTCTCTGGCTGATGGGACAGGGAGAAGGCCGTCTGTGGCAGATCTTGTTGATCTAATGCACTTCTGTTACATATAAATACTTAGCTTTTTGCAGTTTTCATCAATTATTACTGAGATATGCCTGGCGGGTGTGACTGAGCCTCAGCACTTCAACACGGTAAGTGACACCACCAACTGAGACAATGTGCATGATGTGCCCATTAGGGTGTAATATTGAATCCAACCATCTAGCCCTTGGGTATTAAATTGAGCCCTGTGACCAGGGAAAGGAGCAACCGTGCACTGATTTCAGGTTTGAATGCTCTTCTTTCTTTCTTTCTTTCTTTCCTTCCTTCCTTCCTTCCTTCCTCTTCTTTTACTAGCTCAACCCCCATAATTTTTGCTGCTGCTGCACAATTCATCTACAGTGTGCTTAACAAAAAATGAGAAGACAGGCCTCTATAAATATATAATTTCATACAGGGGAGACAAGAGAGGAATGGGAGGGAAGAGAAGGTGGCCCCACCAACCTGCAGATAATATATCTGGCTAGAGCTCACCAGAAGCTTCATGGGGAGAGGGGTAGAAGGAGAAGCTGCTTTACCTGGGCTGCCTTCAGGCACATGCTTGCCTTGCTCCACCCACCTGAGGACAATAAATCTGGCTAGAGCTTGTCCTGTAGCTCTCAGCTGGAGGATCCAGGCCAGTGACTTAAGTTGAAGAGTTTCTTGGACATGGATATAGTTCTGGGGTGAGTATATGGACTTGGTTCCACATTTACTTTGCCGTAGTTTGTGCTGATTTGATCCCCTCTCCTAGTAGAGGGTATTCCTTTTAAACTTCCCCTTTCCTTTCTTTTCCCCCCTCTTTGCCTCTTCTTTTTAAGTTTTCTGTCACTCTTCCTTTTCTTTTTTCTTTAAAGCATAATGGAGTGAATTCAGAGTGATCAGGTCAGTATGGTAGTAACCGGGGCCCAGAAGGGCCAAAAGAGACTTAAAGAACTTCTTCCCTTGCCAGCACAGAGTTTAATAGTGGAATATTGTCTCCCAGCAGAATCTGAGGGAATATCTAATGAAGAAAACCCATTTAAGGAGAAACTAACCCCTGCCATGACAGACACGTTGGCTCATGTTTACATGGTGAGAGGTGAAGATAACAGGGCTTTGCAGTTGGGGGACCTTGCAGATATACAAGATCAGGAAATAGTGGGCAATTGGTCCCCAACCCAGAATTTTTGTGTGGAAATTCTTACTTGCTGTCTCCTGAATATGGTACAGGCATACCTCAGAGATATTGTGGGTTCGGTTCCAGACCACCGCAATAAAGCGAATATCGCAATAAAGCAAGTCACACAATTTTTTTTGGTTTCCCAGTGCATATAAAAGTTATGTTTACACTATACTGTAGTCTATTAAGTGTGAAATAGCATTATGTCTAAAAAATAAACCAATGTACATACCTTAATTAAGAAACACTTTATTGCTAAAAAATGCTAACCGTCATCTGAGCCTTTAGCGAGTCGTAATCTTTTTGCTGGTGGAGGGTCTTGCCTCGATGTTGATGGCTGCTGACTTCAATTTGTAAAAACCGCAATATCTGCAAAGTGCAATAATGCGAAGTGCGATAAAACGAGGTATGCCTGTATATTCCAGCATAACTTTGGTGCTATGCAGCAGGATAACCTGGTGGATAAGGGAACAGAAAAGGAAAATCTGGTAGTCTTTGCTGAACTGTATTCATTCCTTAGGGTCCAATGCTTCCTCACAGCCCAAGTTAATGAGAAAACTTTTGATAGTCTGGACATATTAAGGAAGGAGCTCTCTGGTCTTAAGGCCAATATGCAAGTCATAGTGGGCCTAATTTAGACTGGGATTTTGACAACACCTCCTGCTCCAGTTCACATAACCAACAACCACTGATAACTTTTCTGATTTGAGAGAGGTGCAGGCTGATACTCCTCTCATTAATAAACAGAGTCTTAGGGACCATATGAGTGATTTTTTTCTGGACTGAGAAAGACAGGGGAAGTGGAGGCTGGGATAAACAGGGGAACAATGTGTTACTGCATCTTCTTAATGCTTGTGGTCAGCCTCCTTGAGCATTTTCTTTGAAATGGAAAGGCATTAGGAAAATGTTATAATTAACAAACAAATAAATAAATAATTAAAGGTACAATCCTATGCAGGTTTGGATGGAAAAAGTCCTACAACTCCCAGCATGCTCCAGCCAGCATGGTTGGGTGGAGCATGCTAGGAGTTGCACAGCCTTTTTTCCTGTCTAAATATGCATAGGATTACAACCTAAATGACAGATGGTATATCAGTTATACACATTTGGGCTTAGCTAGGGTTGTCAACATGTTTTAAAATGTACGAAGTGATAGTGCATGCTCAAGAACTTTTTATACGAATTTACCAAAATCTTCATTTTTTGGGAAAGAAAGACCTTGAGATTATAAGAATTCAGAAAGGGGAGAAAGCAAAACAGACAGATTCAGAATTAGGGATGGGTGAATCTGTCAATTTTGCTTTCTCCCACATTCATTTTTAAAAAATAAAAAATAAAATCTTAAGTTCTTTCCAAACTGAATATGAAGAAATGTGTGGAATTTGGTAAATTCTTATCAAAAACAAACTGAAATTAAATTCTCACTCATCTGCACCAGCCAAATTGAATAGGTGCAGCGGTTCACAGCATGGGGAGGACCATAATGAACCTTCTTGCCATATCACTGTTAAAAATGAGGAGCCTGTCAGAAAAAAGAGGTGGCAACCCTAATTCACACTATCGTGGTTGAATTCACAGGAATTCAAACCCAGTCTTTTAAGAGCAAAGCACTCAAAGTCCTGGGCCAGGATGGAATTAATTGTAGAGATCTACAAGAATTTTATTTCTGCTCACAAATCATGTGAACATGTCCCATTTGCAATCCTGAATGCAGGCAGGAGCACTTTTTTTTTTTTTTTTTTTAAGAAACGTCCACAAATTCCTGAATTTGGGATCATTTTCTAAAAATGTGTCCTTAAAAACACACACACACACACACTTGGAAATGCACTTAAAAAAACAAACAAACATTTTCAGGCTTTAGTCAATGGGGGAAAGTGCACACTTTTGACAAAATGTGCACAGAAATGCACATTTTCTATTTTAAATGTGCACGTTTCCCTTTTGAATGAATTGAAAAACAGGTCAAAAACTAAAATGGGAGAGAGCCAAAGCAAGCTTCAAAGTGATTTTTTGAGAATTTAGATTAGCTCGAAAATTGCTGTGTTCAAATTTTTTAAATCCCATGTTCTTTTTGTCCAAGATATGGAAAATGTTGCAAATTTGGGTAAATTCTTACCCAAACTGAACTGAAACAAAATTCTCATTCACCCCCAGGGAAATGCTTTCCTGGATGAGAGCAAAAATCTATCTAGTCCAGTGTTCCATCTCCCATAGTGGCCAGCCAGATGCCTCTGGTAAACCCACAAGCAGGATATGATGGTGCTAGCCATCCTCTGTTCTTCATCTTTGGTATCATTTAGGGTATCATTTGTTGATCTTTGGTATCACTGAATATCAAGGTGGCTCATTTGGGACAATTAGGGTGCATTACTATGGCTGCCAGACAGAGTCCAGACAGGCATAAGAGAGGTTGGAGTCCCAGCTCTTGTGAGAGTTGGACTGACCCGGGTTCAAAAGCTCCCCTAGCCAATGACCCTCAGTCCCAGTCATGCAAGCAGAAGGAGGAGATAACAGCAGTTAATAAAGATTAAAGAGTTTATTTGTAAGACCCAATTACATGGGATTAAGGCAATCAAGGCATCTCTACTCACTACATCATAGCAGACTCAAAACCTATACCCCAGTGGTAAGGCTAGATGAAGTGAAGTACAGATCAAGACACATGTCGTGTCGAGACGAGCAAGCAGCAGAGAGAGATGAAGAGGAATGACGGAACGGAATGAAGCTATCAGCAAGTGTGCCAGCTTATATACCCCAGACCCTGCATCTATGAATAGGATATTACTCACCCAGTTGCACAACCTACTCATCAACATGTTTACCCCAAATCTGTTCAAGGCTGCTGAGTCATGTCACCTCGAGACTATGTCTCCTGACCAAAGACCTTCTGTACTTGAACTCAAGTAACACTCACCAGGTCAGGTGATAATCCCGATGTCAGGTGGTAATCTCGTTCTGCCTATGCAAAACCTAACATCCCCCTGCTTTTGCATTTGCGCAGAACGTGGTTATTTACCTCATACAACAGCAACAGCTTTGTTGACATCTGATGCTGTTCCTTCATCTATGGACTTTGATAAAAAAAACTTCTGCAGGAATTACTTTACCTGCCAGAAATTTGAACCACCATCAAATCACTTCTGATGTATCCCTCCTTATGACACAGTTTTATTTGCAAACCCAAAACGTTGTGTATTGCTATCTGCCTGCAGCATAGCAATCCTGGCCTTGGTTTCCTGAAAAAACTGTAATAGGTTTTTCACATCAATCTCAGCATCATTTAAACATTTTTTACAATTTAAACTATTTAAACAAATGCAATCAGTTCAGCTTCAGTTGAACTCTAACCTTTAGATGATTGTTTCTACAAAATCAATCAAACAAAGTATGATTATAAAAATAACAAACTTCAGGTGTGTTCTTATTGTTCTTACTATCACAACCACAACTGGCATTTCTGTGAATCTGTAAGCCACCTGTGCTCTGACTTGTAACTTTTAGTCTGAAGTGTGATGTTCCTTCCAGATAACACTCAACTCCTTTTCAGAGCTCTCCAAGCATGTCCTGTTGGTCTAACAGTCTGCCTATTACACTGACAGCAATACCTGGCCTTGTTGCTTATACAGTAAAGCTCAACAGCCCAATGCTTCTGTGTAGCATTCAAACTGCTTTTCCATCAGCATGTGCTTGAAAAATCCTCAACTATTTGGAGTCTCTCACTGAGTTAACTATCTCCAAAATTCTCAATCACATTCATGATATTTCTCTGGTTTGTTGCAGTAAGATACTGCCCTCTTGGTTCTCCCTCAACTTCTATTTACTAATAAACAGTTGATCCACCACCAAGCAGTTTCAATTCAATGAAATTCCAAACCCTGGATCAATTATATCATATTGTTTTTATCTGTCCAGAAAAAACAATAGATCACCCATCTAAACAAAGTACATACAGTCTATGTCCCTGTTCCTCCTGTTCAACAAACAAACATTGATCTGCCTCTCTGTGCAGACCTCAATCAACAATGTTTGAGTTCAAAACAGAATTCCAGCCTCCAGCTGATTTCTAGCTTTCCTAAAGAAAATCTCACAGACAGTTTTCCATTTAAAGACTTCCTCTCATTTAAAATGCTTATGTTCCAATATTTCAACTTGTGAAATATCCATACATCTTCACATTCTCAAACATCAGTCTAACTGTTTCCAAAGCAAATTGTTGTTGCACTCATCTCATGATTATCCAGCTCCTTTTACTGAGCAAAATCACAAGCAACCAATCTTGCTATTTGTCATGTAACCTTTTCTAATCTGGTTAGTTTTCACTTAAAAATCTATCTGGTAACAATGCGTTCCATGGACTGCTGTTTGTTTCACCAGCTTCCATGTTTTGTTCTTTATCCAAAGAATTCAACTCAGCTTGCATAGCCTGAAGCTATGGTTCAGCTTCCTTAACAGACAATTTTTCACCTCTTTGAAATTTTGAGTTTCAAATGGTTTTTTCTGCAAATTCATCCTGATATCTCACAGGTTGTTTGACTCACCTGTTCCTTATCTCATCAGTTATCAGGTTCCTGTTCCAATAAATTTGCACCAATGATGAACAATCATTTGTTTAGTCTCCACTAAACCAAATGTGTATCAAAGTTTGTCAAATTTACCTGACTGTCTTCAGCAAATGCTTTTCTATTCTGACTCTGAACTTGATGCATCCCCTGCATTAACAGAATTAATTTTGAAAAATGATCTCACCTTTTCATTTAGCATTATACTAAACACTTCTAGATAATCTCACTATCTAAGTGTTGTTCATGTAAAACACAATATTCTCATTTCTAGAAAAATCTCATGTAAGCTCCCTTACAGATTTCTTCTAACTTTGAGGTGTATGTACCTACATATCAGATCCAAGATCCTGAAATGTTTCTCCAGAAGATTCTTCCTTCTACACTACTTTCTATAAGGTGTACAGTTCATCACACAGAACTAAAACTTCTATCATGTACATAATCAAAACATTTAAGAGCTTCTACCCAAACCTCATTATCCAAATTAGTATCACCTCTTCTGAGTGTTTGTTTACTCTTCCACACAATCCATGTGTTCAATATCACATCCTGTTAGAAAGTCATGAAAGCATGCACTGAATTGAACTTCCCCATATCTCAAAAGAAAATAGGTAACATGGGTAATATGCTTGTTTCCCATCCAAGCACAAAACACCTTGACTTTGTTCAATACTTCAGTTTTCTATCTAACATGTACACAACCTGTACTTCGTGTATTGATCAATTAACATCATGAAATAACGTGCCTTTCCTCTACAAACCATCAGAGTATCCACAAGATTACCAAGAACAAATTTAATGAACTGTTTTTCAGCTTGCCTTCCAGTTTACCTGTTGAAGCTAGCATCCCTTGTTTATGTGCACAAAATTACTTTTCATGTGAAAATTACAATTTCCCAATGCTTTCCCCACAACACAGTTTGCATTTTCTTTCACAAGCCTGTGAATCTAAATGATCAAACTTTCATGTGATATGCATGCATGTACATGTCATACATATAAGCATTTAACCTTTTATAGTTGCATCAGTACAACTTTCCATTTCTTTATTACACCATTACAGTATGAAAGAAATAATCCATCTCTTAGCTTTGCCATATAAACATACCTACTTATTCAGTATTTTACATTTTGCTACAGAAAAATCCACAATATACTCAAGTCATATATACATTCAGTACATTTCCTGACATTTCAAAGCATATATTACACTTTCTTGAATCCAAGTTATCCAACTTTCAAGAAATACAGTTTCAAAAAAACATGATTGTTAAACCTCTGACCATTTGCATAGTCCTCTTCCTGTTTATTTATGTCCAACATAGAAAGCTTCGTTTAAACAATCCACTGTTTCTGTTTACAACAAAATAATGTCCATTTTGTTATGTCCTGGGTTAAAACATAAAGTTTTCCCTTCAGCAGCACCCCTGCTGATTTCAAGCTCCTTCTTCTGTGATCCCACATGAAGAAAATGAAGAACAGCTTCTCATTTTAAGCACAGCTTTCTCTGTTCAAAACTGCCGCGCTGCTTTTCTCTGTTGTTTCAAAACCACGCCTCCGCTGGTTTGATACAGCCTCCGCTGTAGTATCAGGTTTCCCGAGATACGTTTGTCACACGTGACCTTGCTTTGCTGCGACATGACGCTCCAGACGCTTTACCCACGTCAGACGTAATCCACGCATTTGTAATCCAAGCCACTTGTTGATACAATGCAAAAGATAGCTGATCCGCTGCTGTGTGAAGAAGCAAACTGCAAATGAAATATGATCCTCCTGCCTGTAGCCTTGACTCGAATGAGTTAGACACAGAGCCTCCTGAAGATTATTTCTTTGCCCGATACAGCTTCTTGACAATCACTCCAGCAAGCTGTGGAAAACAAATCCTTGTGTCCAGCGTTGTTCACCTTTCAGCCTAGTAGCTGCCCGAACCGGCACCCACGTTCACAGTCTGTAGCCTTGGATTTTGCCAAGCCTGGCATCTCCGTTTCAGCTGCTTTCAAAACGAAAAATCCTCCCGTCTCTCTGTCTCGCATTTTTCAGTTGTGCTGCATTCCAAGCCGCTGTTATCAGCTCTCAGCTTTAGCAACATCCATCGCCTTCCCGGTTATTTACAAACCATTCTTACAAATAGTAAACAAATTCCTTTAACTCTATAACTGCTGAATTTTTCCAAACTGCGTCTCAGTGGCTTATCTTCCCATCTAAGATAACCATCAGATCGTTATCTGATCCTTATCTGGGCCCATAACCGATGTGAGAGTTGGACTGACCCGGGTTCAAAAGCTCCCCTAGCCAATGACCCTCAGTCCCAGTCACGCAAGCGGAAGGAGGAGATAACAGCAGTTAATAAAGATTAAAGAGTTTATTTGTAAGACCCAATTACATGGGATTAAGGCAATCAATGCATCTCTACTCACTACATCATAGCAGACTCAAAACCTATACCCCAGTGGTAAGGCTAGATGAAGTGAAGTACAGATCAAGACACATGTCGTGTCGAGACGAGCAAGCAGCAGAGAGAGATGAAGAGGAATGACGGAACGGAATGAAGCTATCAGCAAGTGTGCCAGCTTATATACCCCAGACCCTGCATCTATGAATAGGATATTACTCACCCAGTTGCACAACCTACTCATCAACATGTTTACCCCAAATCTGTTCAAGGCTGCTGAGTCATGTCACCTCGAGACTATGTCTCCTGACCAAAGACCTTCTGTACTTGAACTCAAGTAACACTCACCAGGTCAGGTGATAATCCCGATGTCAGGTGGTAATCTCGTTCTGCCTATGCAAAACCTAACAGCTCTGACCTTGGAAACACGTTCTGAGGTTGGAGCTGGGATTCTGACCTCGGAGTGCTCTCCCTTGATCCTCGCAGCTGGCGTGGAAAGAACCACGCCAGCAGCAGCTCCAAAGTCAGAAGACTGACCTTGGAGCTGGAAGTTCGTAGATGTTCCAGGAGGAGGAGAGAGGCTCCGCCACGATAAATAGTATCCTGGCTGTGCCTCAGCCTGTCCTCCTTGCGCTCTGGGACAAAAGACAAAATTGCTCCAAAATTGTCTGTCTAAGTCATTTGCAGGGTGGGAGAAGTGCAGAGATGACCTTCACCTCCGTGCTCCTTCCACCCTCGATAGGATGCCTGTAATCCTCTTGAGTTCAGAGGGTTATGGGCAGCCATATTAGATTGTCCTGTTATTGTCCTGATTGTAATATTTATACCTCACCTTTCCATCAACATAGTGGCTAACTGGCTAACAATCAGCAGTAAAATAATTAAAATACAATGAAATAAAACATAATGCAGAACAGCTGAGGGTGGAGGGGGGTGGCCAACACAACATAACAGTACTCGGTCTAAAATATGAAACTGAGAAAAACTCAGTTATTAATCATTCATGCCAAATACATACTGGAGTAGCACTGTATAAGGGTGGACAAATCTCCTGGGGGGGGAGCACTACATAGCCTGGGTGCCACAACAGACAAGTCCCTTTTCCTGCTGCATTATAGATGGTGGAAGGACATGAAGCGTGGCCTTTGTAGAACTGGAGGAAGCAAGTAGGCTGATATGGGAGTAGACATATTTCGATATCCAGGCCTCAAGCCATTTAGGGCTTTAAAGGTCATAACCAGGACATTGAATTGGACTTGAAAGCAAGCCAGAAGCCACCAAAGGTGGTACAATATAAGAGCAGGAGGGCTGTAAGCATTCGAGCAGGGTCAAAGGGAGCACAGATAGACCTACTTGCAGCCTGCTGCAAATAGGCCTCTGTTTACCTAAGTCCTGTGAGCCGCTGCCTCCCCCTCTTCCACAAGGCCCAGAAACTTATCTTGGGGCATGAGAAGATGTCAGTGAAGATGTCAAAAACTCAAGTTGCCAGTTTTTGTGGTGGTTGCTTTTCTTTCCCAAGAGCAGCCTGGACACATGGTCATTCTGGGACATCTAGGGGTGAGGGGGATGATATTTGCTAGCTTGCAGCCACTGAGGGGAATTCTGTCACTACTAGGGATAAGGTTGCCCCCCATCCCTAAAATATTGCTCCCCACCTCCTTGGAAAATCACCAAAATCCCCCCACCCCATTTTTCTGATATCAGAAAATGTTATGATAACTTCAGAAAACAAAACTGAAAGGCACTGAAATCAAAACAACTCAAGGCCAGAAAAATATACTTAATAGCCGTAATAGAGAAGGAAGATCTGCCCACTGCATTTGTCTCTCATCAAGATTGGATTCTGGTCCTTGAAGACTGTTTGGAAACTTCAGCTGGGGCAGAATGCTACATCCAGAACGCTGATCTGAGCCCATTTTGGGGGTGCATGGGCATCCTTCTACTCTCCCTAACAGGGGCCATGCCCTTGTGAGTGTTCCAAAGGAACACACACAAAGGCTTGCAGGTACTTTCTCACCTCCACTGCCTCTCCCTTCCCCAAGGCCCAGAAACTTTTCTTGGGGCAGAGGGGAGGAGGAGCTGAAGATAGTGGGTGTTCCCAGACTCTGGTGGTATATATTTTCCCAGGAGGGACTGGTACTGAGCCTGATGGAAAACTGACAACATCTACCTAATTTCCACAATGGAAAAAGGTTCTTGACTGTAAGGAAGAGCTCTACTGTCATATGGGGCCCTTTCTCCCACAGCTGCTGGGAAGGGGGGTGGCCAGTAGTAGGCACATCAGTGCCAGGGTTGTGGCCAGGAGATGCATGAGCATTTGGAAGTGTGGCCAGCAGACAGGATCCCTCACCCTGTCTTCATGCATATGCAATGAAAACATGGTGGTGGGCTGGAATAAAACTCTTTTAGCCAGTGGCTAGGGCCATGCTGATTTTCCTCTTACAGGTGTTCTTACTGCTCTGATTGTCAGAAAGAGTTTCCTTGCTTCTCTTTTTGACAAGCTGCTTTCTTCTCCTGCTCTAAGGCTCAATCCCATATTGACTAACCTGGACGTAAACCCCATTGAACTCAGTTGGAAACCTCTCTGTAGACATGTGTCGATTTACGTTGTAACTCTCTCCCTAAAGATCCACTTCCTTTCTGAAGTCTTCCCTGCAAAGCCTTTTTTGCAAATTGTCAGTTACCTTCTCCTCTACAAAGCAATCAATCCCTAATTCTCATTGCCATGACCTTCTTCTAGCAGCCCTTGATATTTTGGTCAGTGACTGGGGCCAAAACATTTGTCCCCTCATCCTAGTTCTTCCCTGTTTTGCTAGACAATATTGTCCTGGGCTACAGTTGACAGTAATTATGTCATTCTAGAACACACTACACTTAATGAATTGCCTGCCATTGCAACAATTGATTTCAAATGAGAATCCACAGCTGCAAAAGGTGCATTTCAAATGTGACCTCTGAACCACAGCTAAACCACAGATTTCTCTCATCTGAACATCTCCTGATGATACCTTTCCACTTTCTCTCTGCAAATGCTAGAAGTCACTAGTAAATTCAGCATTTTGTTAGAAGAGAGGAATCACAGATGTAGTGTGGAGAATACCATGATCATCAGGACGATGGCATGCTTATCATTGTCTATTAGAAAGAGCAGTAGAAGCAGGGTAACTGAGAATGGCTTTTGATTATTATTATTTTGTCCTTCAATCTATCTAGTGGCCCCTCCCCTGCATCCCTAGAGAAGGCTATCATAATACCAGTGACATCATTCCTCATGGACCATTTGTACTAATCATCATGTTTGTACCTGTAAAGATGGCTCCCTCTAGTGGGGAACCTGAACAACGGCAGAGTCTGTCACACAACTTCCTACTTCAGGGTTTTCGGAGTTTTAAACCCAAGTGGTAGCAGGTGGAGCTGTCAATGCAATTACAGTTTCAATATCCACTAGTGAAAGCATAAGCAGATGTCATTTTGTTACCCTTGTATATTACCAGTACAGAATGTGAAGTTTCATGCCCTACTGAAAAGTGTGAATGATTAAAAGCAATGGGGAATTAAACTCATCATCTTTTGGGTGCTGTACAGTTCTGATAGATATTATGTGTGAAAATCACAGGGATAGTCTTTCTTCTTCTTCTTTGCAATAGCTTAAGTGGTTTGTGCCTGCTGCTCCTTGCTGGGGACCTTCTTTTCAATTACGATTTAGTAGCATGAGATTACAGTCCTTTGAATTCCTCTTCCCAGCCTACCCTGCTCTTCTTCTTCTTCTTCTGAGTGATTTTCATTTCATGAGCACGGCAGAGACGCAACAGGATGCCTTCTCAGTCCTGTTCCAGTTTGCCTTCATTTGGCCTGACTGCCATTTCTCTTTTGTGCCTGGGAGCCAGTGCTAGGGAGACCAACTCTCCAGTATGTCCTGAATCCATTCCAAATTGCTGGCAAGCTGGGAAGCTGATTGGGTGTCAATCAATCTTTTGGTTTCCCCACCCAGAACAAATGTTTCTAATTGTACATTTCTGTAGGAAAACACCTCGCTCAGCAGGCTTTCATGGCAATGTGAAATGGCTTCTGTAGGGAGCAGAGGCCATTCCCGCCCCCCCTGTCCAGAGCTTTTTCTACCATCAGAGTGATAGCAGGAGGGGAGGGGGAGTGTTCCATTATTCTTCACTATCGAATGACCCCGGTGTTGCTCAGGTTGGAATAGCCCTTACTTTGATACAGTGATACCTTCAAGCAAACTTATATAGCTGTCAGAGTTACAACACAGTGTGCCTGACCTGTATGAGTGAAGCGATGCATGAAGGCACCCCGAGGGACAGCCCCTGCTGCCATGGTGCACCCACGTAGCCCCAAGGGAGTAGTCTGCCCACCCCTTTCCCCTGGAGGGCCTTCCCCACAGCAGGGGAGTGGGGGATGCTGTATAACTATATTCCTCAGCATGCTAATCTCCCTTAGCTTCAAGCTGTATCAACTGCCAATCTGTGAGCTGCTGGTTAGGGAAGTGTTCCCCTAGTGAGTGAGTGTTAACTGTAGGCCTCAACGGCAATACATTAAAATGAGTTTGGGGCGCAATCCTATGTAGGGATGTGCGCGGAGCTCAGTTGGGGGGTGGGAGTCCAGCAAACTCACCGGGCTCGACCCCCCGAGCTCCGCTCACCCTACCTTTCCCTGGCTCGACTCGCGTTCTCATGAGCCAAGCCGGGGAAGTGACTTCTGGGTTCCTGGTGCTATGTTTACATAGAAAGCAGCCTAATTTGCTCAAATTAGGCAATTTTCTACATAAACAATGTAGCGCACCAGGGACCTAGAAGTCCGGTGAGCACCTCAGCTGGCGCTCGCACTTGACTCGGCTCACCTCGTGCGGTGGGAGCGCTCAGCTCACGTGCCGTAAGTCATATGCTGGGTGCGTTGCTCATCCCTAGCAGTTGTGCAAACGAGCCTCGCCGGGGCAGAACGAGGCCGAGCATGGCCCCGCTCACGCCCCAGCGAGGCCTTACCTCCTCTTCGGGGCGGCTCGCGCACTCCGCGGAGAGCCGCCCCAGCCGCTCGATCCGGCGGAGAACCGCCCGTGCTCCTCAAACGGTCCCGTCGCGTCACTTCCAGGACCGGAAATGATGCGACGGGACTGTTCTGCGCCTGCGCAGGACCCATTTCCGGGTCCCGAACGTGGAGAGCCAGGTAAGTGGCTCGTTTGAGCGGCGCAATGCGCCGCTCGAAAAAATGAGGCGGGGAGGGGGCGGGGGGCGAAATAAGGCTCGGGCGGCGCGCCCAGCCTTATTTCCACGTCTATCAAGGGTTCCTCCTTGTGTGGTGGACACACACATCTGTAAACTGTGTGTAGGACTCCACATTGATGCCAAATGTGTGGACACCAGGGTGGCATGGCCAGCGTGCATGATGGCACTGGGGCAGGGCTACTGGGTGCAATTCTTCTGCCCCTCAAAATGTGAAAGTGTTTGTTGGAGCATCTCTTATGGCACCCCTTTTCACACACAGAGGGGTGTGTGAGAGAGAGAGCTGGATATTCCTCGCTCTCCCCACTCCTGGCTTTAAAGCCTAGGCATGTCATCATCATCAGGCGATCACTCATGACCGAGTAAGATTGTCTTCCAGGATAAAAAATTACAAAAGGAGATTTTAAAAGGAGGAAATTCTAAAGAAAATTGTGTAGACTCTAGCGATGGGTCCGTAAGTGACTGTGGAGGCCAATTCTAGATCCACACAGCTTCCCACAGTGAGGACACAGGTTACCAGATGGAAGATGGTCCTGTAAAGGATTCATTTGACGTGCTTTTCGCTTAGCACGTTTCTCCCTTTCACCTTGCACTTGGGCTTCTTCAAAGTCCATAGAACCTTTGTGAAAAGCCAACCTCCAGTTAGATCGTTCATGGGCCAGAGCTTCCCAGTTTTCAATGTTTATATTGCATTTTTTTGGATTAGCCTTATGAACATCTTTAAACCTCTTATATTGACCACCGGTATTCCGCTTTCCATCCTTGAGTTGGGAATAAAGTAACTGCTTTGGGAGACGGCAGTCAGGCATTCGAACAACATGACCGGTCCACTGAAGTTGGCGTTGAAGGATCATTTTTTCAACGCTAGTAGTCTTTGCTTCTTCCAGTACACTGACATTTGTTCGCCTATCTTCCCAAGTAATTCGCAGGATTTTCCGGAGGCAACGTTGATGAAATCTTTCAAGGAGTTGGAGGTGACGTTTATAGATAGTCCATGTTTCGCAGGCATACAATAAAGTTGGTAATACAATGGCTTCATAAACCAGTGTTTTGGTCTTCTTACAAATATCCCGATCCTCGAACACTCTATGTTTCATTCGAGAAAACGCAGCACTTGCGGAGCTCAAACGATGCTGGATTTCACTGTCGATGTTAGCTGTAACAGAAAGATAGCTGCCAAGATAGAGAAAATGATCAACATTTTCCAGTATTGTCCCGCCAAACTGGATAGATGGCATCTGCACTTGCTGATGAAGGACTTTGGTTTTTTTGATGTTAAGTGAGAGACCAAGTTTTTTGTATATTTCTGCAAAAGCATTTAGGATAGTTTGGAGATCATCCTCTGAATGTACGGAGACCACATTATCATCAGCATACTGAAGTTCCACAACGGAGGTTGTAATTACCTTACTTTTTGCTTTCAGCCTGTGGAGATTAAAAAGCTTTCCATCTGTTCGATATATGATTCCCACACCAGTGGGAAGTTTCCCCTCGACAAGATGTAAAATCATGGCGATGAAAATAGCAAATCATGTTGGGGCAATAACACATCCCTGTTTAACACCTGATCCCACTTTAAATGGAGCACCATGAGAGCCGTTGTTGTCCAAAACCGTTGCCGTCATGTTGTCATGGAGAAGTCGCAAGATATTCACAAATTTATTGGGGCATCTACATGTGCAGGGTCTCCAAACATAATTGGGAACCCTACAAGAGACAATCAAATATGCACAGAGCCAATGCATGCACATGTTCAGTCTCTGTTCCAGCCTTCAGCTGCACACACAGAGGTCAGCGGGAGTACAGGAGGTGGGTTCCCCCTTCCCCTCCATGTGTTTCCCCTGCACATGGTTGTCATTTGAATAAGGTGTGTACCTGAATATGAATTGCTCCTCCTGCTAGCACAAAATTATACCTATGATTCAAAGAACTACTTTAGACTCCTCCAAGGGCTTGTGCTCACCAGATGGGATTTTTTAAACTTTTCCTTCTTTGAACTGAAGCTCCCCCACTCCCAACTTCATGCAAAATCATGAAGTTCTTTTGTAATTCTCCATGATTTCAGAAGTCTTTTGCCAAACAGCATGGTTGGGGTGGGGTAGAGATGGAGGGCTGCTCTTTGAGAATAACAAATGTAAAACACTACCAGGTAGATAGAATTAGCCAAATGGTTCCTTGGTACCATGCCAATTAATATATCCCATCCACTGTTTTAAATTGCTGAAAAGTCCTAGGTTGCTGCAGACCTGAAAGTTACAGTCTACAGAGACCTGGTGTGCTTTCCTGACACAGGAACACAATTTTCTTTTCATAAATTGTTGTGCTAGACATTTAGAAAGAAAAATTGGTCTACCTTTAATTTTATCCTCAGCATATTTATAATCCCACTTAAATGCTTCCCAATATCTAGCCTCTGTGATCTTTCACAAGGGGGGAAATCCTTACCATTTACTGAACAGCCAGTAGCTTATCTTTCTTGGAGCCCAGGATTCTGGATTTCCACAGGACTCAACTACTTGGCAATAGCTACGCTGTGACGCTGGAATGGGGCCAGAAATGTTACTGATGTCCAGCAGCTACATAACTCTGGGTCAACCATGGCTTCATCAACTTCAAAGCTGTTCTAACCTGTGCCTAGTTGGTTCTGGCTCATTCAACTCATATCAGTGCTGGTAATATTTACTTCAGGGATCCAAGATATGGCATGTTTCCTCCGTCCATATCACAAAGTCCCAAAGTAGGGGGAAATCGCTTCAGAATATGGCACAGCAGCACAGTCCCGCTTTTTAAACAAACTTGTCCCAACATTGTACTAAAAAGAAAGGCCTGGTTTGGAATGTTAGATGGACTTCTCGCGGCTGGCCTATAACATTTTGCTGCCTGAGGTGAAGGACATGATGGCACCTCCTCCCCAGCTGGACTGGAGGCTGAATTTTACTTCAAGGCTGGTGGTAGGATAGTGCCTCCACGGCATCTGAGGCAGTAAGTGAGTTTAGAGGACCCAAGATAGGCTGTGTGGCATACACAGCTCTGTCATCTAACAGAAGGGAATGGCCATCAGCTCAGGAGGAACAGTTAGGGGGCTGCCACCCCCAGCATTTAGTGCCTGAGGTGGTCGCCTCACTCTACCTAAGGACCTGTTCTTTCCACACAATACTCTAGAAGAAAAGAGGAAATGTGGTAGGACCTGCTCTTTCCACACAGTAATCTAGAAGAAAAGAGGAATTGTGGTAGATAAGGTTTCCTCAGGCTTCTGCCCCACCACTTTCTATCTTCTCCTACAGGAAGCCACAGGAAGCACTGGGTTTGCTTCAGGGCTTGCTCTCAGTTAATGCATGGTGCTGTGGTGCCACGTCCCAAGTGAACCAAGCATGAATCCTAGAATAAGCACAGAACCTGCCACAACATGCAAGCATTCTGTGGCAGATGCGCAAGAGGGTACCTCAAGAGAGAGATTGATGTGGAATGTATTCTCTGAAGGTAGAAAGCTTGCAAACCCCTGTTCTAGGGTTCTAGAGAAGAATAAGGGCTTTGAGATGAGAGGCAAAATATTAATAAAGAAGTGAGATAGGGATAATGAGTGAGACAGAAATGTGTGTACCATAAGAGTCTGAGACAGGAATGTGTGAATCAGCAAAACCCCAGCTTGTCAAGGTTCTCTGAATTCCACCTTGAAGCTCATTCCTCGTGTCCATATCAGATTGCAAGCGTTGTGTTTCTCTTTTCGCATGAATATTTGTGTGTATCGTCATGCAGTTTTCAAAATCTATGCATCAGTTGTGCTGTGCACATTTTTGAAATGTACACATTTCTCTCCCATTGATTAAAGTGTGTTTGTGAAATTTTTTCAAAAGTATGCATTTTGTGAATGCAACTTCTTTTGTTCCATGAATCCCATCACAATCTTGGAAATGTGCAATCTTTGACCATAGTTGTATTTGGATCTGCATTTGAATGTGGAAGATTCCACATGTGTGGAATCAGCAAAACCCCAGCTTGTCAAGGTTCTCTGAATTCCACCTTGAAGCTCATTCCTCGTGTCCATATCAGATTGCAAGCGTTGTGTTTCTCTTTTCGCATGAATATTTGTGTGTATCGTCATGCAGTTTTCAAAATCTATGCATCAGTTGTGCTGTGCACATTTTTGAAATGTACACATTTCTCTCCCATTGATTAAAGTGTGTTTGTGAAATTTTTTGAAAAGTATGCATTTTGTGAATGCAACTTCTTTTGTTCCATGAATCCCATCACAATCTTGGAAATGTGCAATCTTTGACCATAGTTGTATTTGGATCTGCATTTGAATGTGGAAGATGTGAAATAGGTAAATTCTGGTCAAAAATGAATTCTCATACATCCCTAGGATGTATGAAAAAATCGATGGGAGGTTGAAGCGGGGGCAAACTCACCCCGCTCGACCACTTGAGCCCCACGTAACTTACCTTTCCCTGGCTCGGCTCATGTTCTTCACGAGATGAGCTGGGGAAAGGAAGTTCCTGGTCCCCGGTGCTACTCTTCTGGGTCCCCGGCGCTATGTATTTTATGTAGAAAACGGGGGGAAACCACCGTAAAGCGGACGCAATTTGTGTAAGTGGCGTTTAAGGTGTTTCCCCGTTTTCTACATAAATTACATAGTGCTGGGGACCCGGAAGAGTAGCACCGGGGACCTGGAAGTGCCACAAGCAGCTCAGCGACAGCATCAGCTGGCGGAAGCGATATATCCGAGAGTCTCGGGGGGCTGAAAGCAGGCCGAAAGCGGCCCGCTCGCCTCCCAGAGACTCGTGACTTAACTTGCTGCCACTCGATCCACGCCGCGCCAGGGAAAGGAGCTGTGGTCCCCTGCGCATGTATTTCCTGTTCCCCTGGTGCTGCATTTTTAGCGTAAAAACCAGGGCAACCCAGCTTGAAACGGCTGTGGTTTGCTATTCACGGGTCCTTTAAGCTGGGTTTCCCTGGTTTTTATGTTAAAAACGCAGCACAAGGGAACCGGAAGTGATGCAACAACGAACCCGTCTCGTCACTTCTGGTTTTCGGGCATTACAAGTGGTGAGAGTGGGCGGGGGGTGCTCGGGAGCACCCCCGAGAGCAGGTAAGTTCCCGCTTGTTGTACATCGCTAGCTGGTGGTTGCTGAGGGGCTTGGCGACCGCATCAGCTGGCGGTTGCCGAGCAGCACTGGAGCGATCGCGGCAGGGGAGATTGACGGGCGTCCGGCGCTTGGACAAAGGTAAGTTCATATCCCTAGATAGACCTCAAAGACCATGTGCTTTATAGTCTGGCTTTCTTCCTACATTTTGTGGGAGACTATTATTGGGTGCTGTTGGAGCTGTTCTATCCATTGTGGTGCATAGACCTTCATCCATTGCTACCTCCGAGCTTACGTCTCCCTCCCCTGTTGGATTCAGTTTAAAGCCATCCTGATGAAGTTCCTCATGCTGCGGCCAAACACATTCTTCCCAGTCCTTGTGAGGTGCAACCCATCCCTTGTCAGCAGTCCATCTTCCAGAAAGTGTAGCCCGTGGTCCCAGAATCCAAATCTCTCACGGCAGCACCACCTTCGTAGCCAGTCATTCACCCGGAGTATTTTTCTTTCCCTTTCTATTCCTCTTCCAAGTACTGGAAGGAGGGATGAGAAAACTATCTGGGCCCCAAAGTTCTTGAGTTCCCTTCCTAAATCTTCAAAGTCTGATGTGATTTCTTCGTAATTCTGCTTGGCAGTATCATTTGTTCCCACATGGATGAGAAGAAAGGGATATGTGTCAGTGGGCTTTATGAGCCTTGGCAACCATTCTGTCACATCTTTAATCCATCCCCCAAGGAGACAGCACACCTGGCGAGTCCATGGGTCTTCGTGACATAGAAGGCTGTTCTATGTGTTGGATATAAAGACAGAAGGAGTCAAGAGAAATGCAGATAGCAAATTTACTCACAAGTAGTTGGTGGGTTTTACCTGCTCTTGGGTGCATGGAAAAAGTGTGCCAGAGGTGGTTTTGCATGTTCCGTACATTTAGAGATAACACTAAAATGGCCAGCCTAAAACTGACTAGCAAAGAAGACTTCTAATACATCCTTGATCCAAGGCCAGGGCAAATTAGTTCCCGCCTTATGCTTTCATATAACTCCATTTAGAGATCCACCAATAGCTTTGGCCACTGTGTGAACCGAATGCTGGACTAGATGGACCCTTGTCTGAGACTGATCCAGCATGGCTCGTCTCATGTTCTCCCCCATTCTTTCCAAAGAATTTAGTTAGCTCTGTCGTATCTTCCCATCATGAGGCCAGTAAATGGAATGCCACAGCCATTCCTACCTAGAGGAGGAAGTGATGGCAGGCAGGCCATCTGGCCTCCCTGGTTTGATTTTATATTTATGGAACAGCTTAAATGCCAGCATGAGTGAAAAATGACACCTTCCTGGCTTCTCATATCAATGCCTGTGGCTACCACCAGTTTCGTTAAGAAAGGCAGCTTGTGGTTTTCCCCCCTTACTTTCCCCAAAGGCTGAAAGGAGGGATGAATCAGACTGATAGATGAGGCTGTGAGTTCTGATAAAATGCTCTGTTAGTTGGAAAGAGTGCAAGGTGAGCTGTTTTACCTGAGCGGGGGAGGGAAGACGAGATAGTGAGAACTGCCTAGGTTGAAGTTGGTGGGAGGTACAGCATCCTATCATTGATGGGAAAGGGTGGCTGTATTTGGAAGGTAGGAATTAAGCTGATGGCTCTTGGCCTTGAGGGGTGATGCCGTACATTTAATCACCAATCCAGGGGTGCATACCAGAGATGGCAAAATTCTTGACTGTAACAGCCAAGTGGTGGCCAAGAACGGTGAGGAGACTCACATCCATGATGCATGCAGATGCCTTGATGCTGTCTTCCAGGGAGAGTCCTATAGCAGCTTGCATAGGCATGAGCCTCACGGCTTTATTTATTGAGATTTTAATTTCACCTTTCTAGTCTACTTCATAAAGAAGTGTGCAAAGTAGCTAATGTCATTCATTAAAAACAATCCATAAACATACAACTATTAAAACAGGACCGGTGCAGGGCAGTTTGGCGCCCTAGGCGATACTATATTTAGCGCCCCCCCCCTCTCGTGCCGGGGGGGGCTCCAGAGCAAAGCAGCCCCGCTACCTACCTTCCCCCCGCCCTGGGCGAGGAGGAGGAGGAAGTGACGCGACGGGACCCCCGCGCTCTGTTTTTGGCCGGGGAAACCAGGGCAACAGGGCTGTTTAAGCGCGGGTGGGGCAAAACAGCTCAGGTGGGCTCCAGAAGCGGTGCGAAGGTAGGTGGTGGTGGTGGTGGTGGTGGTGGCGGCGGCAGCAGCGGCGGTGGCGGGGGGGAGGCGCGGCGGCGGTGAAGGGGGGCGGTGCGGCGGCAGCGAAGAGGAGCGCAGCATTTCTGCGCCCTCTTCAGCCACGCGCCCTAGGCAACCACCTAGTTTGCCTAGCGGTAGCGCTGGCCCTGTATTAAAAACACACACACCAAGCACAAGCAAGTTAAAAATAGCAAAATAAGAAACCACTCGAGAGAGCAGCAGCAATAATAATAATAATAAATCAAACAGGGGTCAAGTCAAAGGTCTGACAGAATAAAGAAGTCTTCAACAGAAAAAGAGAGGGCTCACTAGTTTTCCTAGATCAAGGGTTTCATATCCTGGGGGTTGGGCAACAGAGAAGATCCTTTCCTGTGTTTCCACACCAACCATGCTTCATCTGCTGGCCTCAGTGGACAGACAGGGCGAAACAGCAGAAGACAGCCCTTTAAGGAATCTGGTTCTAAACTGTTTAGTACTTTAAAGACAATGAGCAGCCCTTTGAATTGTGCTTGGAAATGGATTGGCAGCCAGTGAAGTTGATATAAAAGATGAGTCACATGCTCAAAAAACAGACACCTAGAACAAAACCTAGGTAGTTCTATTTAGAAGTCTTGCTGCTGTAATCCCATGCAATATTTGTGCTTGTTGGTTTGTATCCAATGGTGGTGTTTGCCGCCAGAAGCAGCTCCTTCAGCAGAACCAGGAGGAAGCAATTTCCTCTCTCCCCTGCAACCTGCTGGGGCCCGGGGCAGATTTTTGGGTGGTGTGGAAGGCTGCAGGGAGGGACAAAGTCCTGTCGCATCCGTGGATGTTTGCTAGAGCGCCGTCAGACTTAACCCGCTGAGTTCAATAGGACTTACTGTTAGGTGTATATACCAGGGGTGGGCAAACCACAGCCCTCAGACGCCACCTGTCTGGCCCACCATGGATACCCTGGCTCCCACAATCCCCACCACGACCACTGTCACTGAACAGGGTATGCAAAGAGAGTCATCCCAGCTTGCCCTGTTTCCCAACAGAATCAGTCTCTCCCAACACCCTGCCAAAGAACTCTCTGGCAGATGGCTGGGTGGGTAATGTTGCTGGGAAACAGGGGCGGGGGGCATGGGGTTGGCTCTTCCTGTGCACTGTTTCACAACAGGATTGCTGGGGGAGATACTGAGCAATCTTGCTAAGACTCAACCCCCCCCCCCGATCCGAGCAAGATCACAGCAGGGAAACAGTGATGCTGAGTGCTCCCCCCCACCCAGCGATCCTGTGTGTGTGTGTGTGTGTGTGTGTGTTTGCGCGTGTGCACACGTGTGTGCATCGCCCAGAGGGTTCTGTGGGGGCCAATGTGGCTCCCCAACCCAAAATACTTGCCCACCCCTGGTATATAGAACTGCAGCCTTATTTTACTTAACTCACTCTTCCAGTACTTGAAGGGTTGTCACACAGAGGAGGGCCAGGATCTCTTCTCGATTATCCCAGTTTGCAGGACACGGAATAATGGGCTCAAGTTACAGGAACCTAGATTCCACCTAAACATCAGGAAAAATTTCCTGACTGTCAGAGCAATAAGACAGTGGAACCAACTACCTAGGGAGGTGGCGGGCTCTCCCACTCTGGAGGCATTCAAGGTGCAGCTGGACAGCCATCTGTCAGGGATGCTTTGACTTGGATTCCTGCATTGAGCAGGGGGTTGGACTCGATGGCCTTGTAGGCCCCTTCCAACTCTACTTTTCTATGATTCTATGATTCACAGCTCAGGGTAACCATTAATAAATATATAATGAAGCAATTTCTAGCAGCACCATTTAGGTATGCCACATTTTTGGTGACTCAGTGTGTCAATTAAAGCAAGTATGGTGGAGTTGATGCTAATATACTCTAATTGGCAGAGTTGGGTCTTTCCCAATGTATACATTAGTTGAAGCATCCCTATTTCTAAAAACATAAGGTGGAAATCAGCCTCAGAATAGCAGAAGACATTGCATAACATATAAGCACATACTTAATTTTTAATCAGTCTATGAGAGTTCATACTGTGATGCAGACTTGCCAGACTCAGCTACTCCACCTTGGGAGCTCCGGCCACCTGAGAAATCTATTGGGATGCTGTTATCGGAATGCTAATGTGGGAGCAGGCAAGAGCCTAGCAGTTCAGTACCAGCAAATGTGGTTCAATCCATGAAGTTCAGATATGTTTCAAAGCTTTGAAAACTTTTAACCCATCATTGCAAAGGATGCTTGTCTAGAAAGGAGTGATTGTGGTCCATGGCAAACACTGATGCATACAGCCGACGGACCTGTCCTGGAAAAGAACTTTTAAATAGGAACAACAAGAAAGAAGTGCACAGTTCAGTGCTTTACTACATTTGCTTATTGTAGCCCACCCTGTGTTAGGTTGTAGGTTGTTGTTTTTTCTCCCCCTTTTTTGTAATAATGGTTGATCTTTTGGGAATGTTTTGAGTAGAGTCAAATACAGCTCCAAAAATTTACAGTAGGATTCAAAAGCTATTTTCCCCTGACCGAGTACCTGAGTTGCATGCATTGAATCAAAGGTAAAGTGTGGCAGAAGAAGACATGAGTAACATCAGAATACTAGTCATGATCTGACACATGGATATGGTAGATATTTCTGAAATAGGTCCGACTTTGCCAGTTCCAGGTGTCACATTCGGGTCTGTTTCTGTTTAACTTCTGCTTTCCTATCTACACAACAAAAACAGCAGCATGGGGGGAAAGAGCATTTGAAGTAGCCATCAATCCTGCCTTAGTTCTTTCTTTGCAGTTCCTTCCAATCCTTTAATGCTATGAGTTTCCATATAGCAAGTGCTGGTCATAAGCATACTTACTTTGATGGAAGAGTCCCTTAAATCCGGACTACCTTGTTATGCATGTAGCCTTAAAGCAGCCTTTCCCAACCTGGTGCCCTCCAGACATTTTGGCCTGTGATCCCCATCAGCCCCAGCCAGCATGGCCAACTGTCAGGGATGATGGGAGTTGAAGTCCCAAACATCTAGAGGGCACCAGGTTGGGGAAGGCTTCCTTAAAGCAAGGTTGAGCAGCCTACAACTCCCACCATCTCTCATCATTGGCTGGCTGGGGATGATGGGAGTTGCAGGGTAAATCATCTGGAGGGCCACAAGTTGCCCACCCCTGCCATAAAGTAACTCACAGGAACCCAACAGCAAGGGTAAGCTTCATTTTACTGAACTGAGAGTCCAAAGGGGAAACAGGAAGTAAAACTGCAAAGTAGGGTAAGAATTAAAGGAACAGTACAGATCAGACATATTTCAGCCCTCACCACTAGATTACTGGAAAGCACAATGATTTACTCCAGCCCCGTCACAATGTGTTTTATTCTGGGACCCGGTGCATGGAGTTTGTACACCAGCAGTGCCACTTCTAGAAGATAGTTGATGCTGCTGGCACAGAAATGTGACATGATGATGTGATGATGGCCAGTGCTTCAGTGGAACATTCCCCAGGTGAACTGCTTTCACTGTTGCTGTCAGAAAAAGCTAGGTCAAGACTCTTTTGCCCATAAAGATCATTTTCAAAATGTGTTGGATTGGATGATATATATATATATATATATATATATTAGTAAATTGAAAATTCCCATTTCTAAGCACCAGTGTGCAGCTTTGATCCTTCTTTTGGTTTCTTGGCCTTTTGGTGTTGCTGCCCCTCCTTTATCTTCTGTCTTGTTATACTGCAGCAGAGCTGTCATTACAGACAGGCACTATTCCCAGCGGCCTTCATATTATGTCTGTAAATTAATGTGTATCCTTGCCTTTACTTCTGAGCCTTAGAATCTAAGAAAAGGTGTTCCAGATTGGGAGGCTGTTGCAAGCAACAGTGGAATATCCCATTTCCTCTGGAGCGACAGGAGTGTTTGGAAAGGAATTCCAATGAGTATGAGAAAGTTCAGATTGTGGCCACCTTGGAAATATGTGGAAATAACTCTCTGCAGTCCATTCCCCATTTATTTATTTATTTATTTATTATTATATTTATTATATTTATACCCCGCCTTTTTTCCTGAAAGGAACCCAAGGTGGCTTACATAATCCTCCTCCTCCTAAATTTGTGCTTAGTTTCTGGTGCAAGGAAGGGGCTACTTATTCAGCCTCTCCTTGCTAAAAAAATGAAGGAAGGTAGCCAAATTAGGCGTCCACTGCCTCCAGATGGAGCCTTAGCTCCAGTGTGAGACACATCAGCTCCTATATATGAATGCTTTAGTGAGGCTGAACAAAGCTGCTGATGAATCCCCATACATTCAATAACAATTAAACAATGAAAACTAATTGTTATTAAACCTACCCAGTCAGGACATGGCCTGTGTCTTTCAAATGGGGCCCTTGGGCTGTTTAGCCCTCTTACTCTGGCTTCAGTTACACAGGATTTAATTATTAAAGTGACCCAGTTTACAGCTTGTAAGTCAGACAAGAAAACCCATCTCCTTGCTACTACTCCCAACCGTTGCCATTAAATCTGATAACATTGTAAATGTCATTGTGTGCTTCCTGAAGAAAGTTGCAGATTGTTCATGCTTAATAACATGGTAGTGAGCACAGTTTTTAAAAATCCCTGTCACTATTCAGAGGAATATATATTTTTTTTAAAGAAGAGCCCAGTATTCATGGCTAAACATGTAGAGCAAGAGTCAGCTATAAAGCTGTAAAAGAAACCAAATTAAAAGTAAAAACCCAGAAGCCACCACATGGTGGAGATCCCAGGTTCCATCCCAAGGATCTCCAGGTAGGGCTAGGAAAGTCTTGTGTCTGAAACCCCAGGGAACCACTGACACTCATTGACTGGGTTTGCGCAAGGTTCAGGCATGGTGGTTTTTTCGTGTTGTCTGAACCCAGCACCCCTGGCTTATAAGCCACCCCTGGCTTATAGTGTTGCATGAACCCAGTCACTGCAGGCAATACTAAAGCTGAAGGGAACAATAGCTTGACCCAGTATAAGGCAGCTTCCTATGTCCCAAAAGCAATTCTGTTTTCAGTCCCATTGATAGCAGTGTGAGATATTCTGTGCTTAAATCTCTCATAGAAAGCAAGGACACTTCCAACTTTGGCTGGGGCTTAAGAATCTCTGTACCAGATTGTTTAACTTTCCCTGGATCATGCCCTTACTAATCTGCAGCACTGTCGGCCACACCATTCCTACCCGAGAAACAGCCCAAGAGGCATGGGGGAAATAATGTACTATGTGATTACATACATTGCTGTTTCCTCAAACGTTTAAGCCATGTATGGGGAGCCTGTGACCCTCCAGATGTTGTTGGATTCCAACTCCCATCAACCCCAATCAGCATAGACTATGAGCCAGGGATGAATTTATTTATTACATTTATATATACATATATATACATTTATATAGAGAGCCAGTGTGGTGTAGTGGTTAGAGTGTTGGACTGGGAGTCGGGAGATCCGGGTTCTAGTCTCCGCTTGGCCATGAAGCTCACTGGGTGACTTTGGGCCAGTCACTGCCTCTCAGCCTAACCTACCTCACAGGGTTGTTGTGAGGATAAAATGGAGAGGGGGAGGATTATGTAAGCCGCCTTGGGTTCCTTGCAGGAAAAAAGGCGGGGTATAAATATAATAAATAAATAAATAAAATATATCCCACATGACTTCCAAAGAGATCGGGGTGGTGTTTGTGGTTCTCTCCTTCCCATTTTATCCTCTCAGTAACCCTGCAAGGTAGGTTATGCTGAAAGATAGTGTCTGGTCCAACTCGGTCACCCAGTGAGCTTCATGGCAGAGTGGGGATATGAGCCGGGTTGTCCCTAGTCTGACTGACAGTCTAACCAGTATCCCAGGACTATCAGTCTGATTTGATCATCCCCAATAGGAAAATGATGCTATTTCTGTCATTTCTGCTGTGGATGATGAGACTGGTAGCCCAAGTCAATGCTGGCTCCAGCTTTTTGAGGGTCCTTGAGCAAGACACCTTCAATGGGCCCCCTCCCACAGTAAGTCTACCTTCTCACTGCCATTGCCACCAGATGCAATTTCTCCTCATCCTCTTTCTCATCATTGCTACTGCTTGCTTGCTTGCTTGGCAGAGAGCAAGTAGGCAGTGATATCAACAGCTCCTCCTTATCACCACCTCCACTGTCTGGGCAAGAGTAAGAGGAAGGTGAATAAATAGGTTGCAATGGTGAGGAGGAGAAGCAATGCCAGCAGCGGGACCTGTGCTGGGGTGTGGACCCTCACAGTGGACCTGTGTTGGGGCCTGGTCATACCTACTCTTGATGCTGGCCCAGGCCCCAGGCCCATTCTTGGTGCAAAAATATTTTCTTCTGGGGCCTCCAGAGTGCCTGCCAACACTTGTTTTCTTTCTCTCCTCAAGGCTAACAACTGGGCCCTTGGAATAGGGGAATGGGGTGGTGGCGGTGGCGGCAGCCAAGTACTCACCGAGTTGGTTCTGTGACCTGTGAGCAGAGCCCTGTGCACATTCAAGAATGGGGTTGCATTGCTACGTGATGGCATGGGGAATCCTTCAACTGCTCAACCTTCAGGGTTCTGTACACATCTTATATATGTATTTGAGTTAATGTACTGTACATGCATCTTGTCTCTACTTAGATATTAATATTTCCATATCCAGTAGTCATTAGAGTGAGAGTAAACTATTATTTTTTTAATTTTAAATGGTTAATATTCATCAAATGTTTATGAAACTACTTAACCCATAATGATGACAAACATTCCACCTAATAAAGATGGAAGTTAAGAATCTCTTTTGGAATATGTAATCAGAAGAGTAAAGAAAATTACATTAAAAAGACTTCATTATGCCATTAAGGATGTGGAATGACTTTTTTCTACTCCATTTTAATTTTAGCATATTTCTCTTTTAAATATCCTTGACACTTTTATGAGTTGGGTGCATAAAAGAGGCTTTGGCTGCTGTAGCAAGAAGATTTCTGACTTTCTGCATTCATCATTCCAATTTCACCCCTCCCCCTGTTTCATTTATCATTAAGGAAAATCAACATTTTATCTGACTGGGACTGCATGCCATTGCCTTTTCATATGTTCAGTTGCAGAAGAGAGAGAGATCCACAGGATGAGAACGAGGAGAAACTGTGAACATTTTTACTTTTCACCGTACAGCAGCCTTCCCCGACGTGCTGCCCTCCAGACATTTTGTTCAACTCCCAGCATTCCTGATCATTGGCAATGCTGCCTGGGCCGATGGGAGTTGAATTCCCAAATGTCTGGAGGGCACCGCACCAGGTTGAGGTAGGCCGACTTTCAGCCTATTTTCAAACATATTACTCTGATTGCAAGGCTTAGAAATCTAGATGACCCAGTACTGCCACATTCTCTGCTGCCCTTGTGGACTCCTTCACTTCCAGGGATCCCCTGCTATAATACACAAATGTACACACAGACCCAGACACCACAAGGGGAACGGGGCATAGCTTAGTGGTGGAGACTATGCTTTGTATTCAGTCCCAGATTTGATTCTTGGCACCTTTATTTAAAGCAGCCTTTCCCAAGTTCGTGCCTTCCAGATGTTTTGGGCGGGCTTTAACTCCCATCAGCCTGAGCAGAGGAGTTGCGAGGTCTTGACAGTATTCTACCATTAAGGAGGCAGCTATTGGTCTCCGCAAGGGTCATACCTGTAACAAAACTATCCACATACTCTGATGGAAATTCATGCCTTTCACCAAAGAGTGGCTCCATCAGAGCTGAAAAACTGCTAGCTGAACGTTTGGTGCACAAGCATCAGTGCCTTTACCCACCAATGCATGTGTGAATTTTTGCCTGTGATGGGAAACAAAAGGGTAATGTGGCTAGCAATGAGCCTATGGAAAATACCGCTTGATCTTTTAGACAAACATTTTACATATCATGCCAAAGAACAATGTTGATTTATTATACCATTCATAATTGCTTTTGGCACAAAAAATGCAGCACTAACATTCACCTTTACTCTACCAGCACTTCATTAAAAAAATAAACTAAAGCATGCTAGTCTTTTATCACTCATCACCAAGGTAACCAAGCACCAGATCCTGTTCATCCTGAACAGTCCATTCTGTTATCAGAACATGAGATAAAAAATAGGGATGGACGACCTGCCTGGCACTTGACTTGTGGTCGAGAAGATATAGTTCCTACCATGATGTGTCTGCCTGCCATATAGCCTGTCAGAAAACAGAGAGGGCAACCCTAATTCAGTGCCACTAACATGGTTGGATACTGAGCGCTCCTGCCACTAACATGGTGCGAACTGAGCACTCCTGCCACAGAAGCCGAACCGAGCACCAGCTGAGGCGCTTGCTGGACTTCCGGGTCCCCGGCTCTATGTTGTTTATGTAGAAAATGGCCAAATTTGTGCAAAGTGCAAAGCATGCTAGTCTTTTATCACTCATCACCAAGGTAACCAAGCACCAGATCCTGTTCATCCTGAACAGTCCATTCTGTTACCAGAACATGTCATAGGGATGGGCGACCTGCCCGGCACTCGACTTGTGGTGTGCGAACTGAGTGCTCCTGCCACAGAAGCCGAACCGAGCACCAGCTGAGGCACTTGCTGGACTTCCGGGTCCCCGGCTCTATGTTGTTTATGTAGAAAATGGCCAAATTTGTGCAAATTTGGCCGTTTTCTACGAAAAACAATGTAGCACCGGAACCTGGAGGTCGCTTTCCCCAGCTCAGCTCGCAAGAACACGAGTCAAGTTGAAGAAAAGGTAGGGCGAGCGGAGCTCTGGGGGTCAAGCCCAGTGAGTTTGCTGGACTTCTACCCCCCAACTGAGCTCCACACACATCCCTAACATGGACTGAATCTATCTTTTCCCTGAAGAATTTATTCAAAGCTTGCCATGTCTTGGTTAAGCAACCCAGTTCAGGACATGGCAAGGCAGTCTGAAGCCAAGAAGAATCTCCAAATTGTGTAGACCAGGGGTAGGCAACCTGTTTTTTTTTTACTATAGCTCCCATTATCCCTGACCATTGACCATGCTGATTGAGGCTTATGGGAGCTATAATCCAAAACACCTGGAGGGCATCAGGTTGTCTACCCCAAGCAAGACTGGCCCAGAAGCTTTTATAAGGGTCAGGTAGTATCTGGGGAAGGACTGAAGCTCAGTGGGAGAGCATATGCTTTGTACGGTCCTGGCATCTCCAGGTAGGGTTGAGAAAGCCTCTTCTGTGAGATCCTAGAGAGCCACTGCCAGTCAGTGTAGAACAGGCGTGGGAGATCTCTTTTAACCCAAGGGCTGAATTCAATTTCAGAGAAGCTCTTGGGGGGCACATTTCAGTGGTGGGTGGAGCCAAAGACAAAAGAGGTGGGGCTAAAATACACAGATGCAGACAGACCATATTGTAGCTTAAAGCTTCTTCTGCCAGGAACCAAGCCTTAGGAGAGGCATTTCAAGCTTTTAGAATGGGGGGGGGGAAGCTACATGAAACCCATTCGGGGAAAGGAGGTGGAGCCAGAGGAATGGGGTGTGGGCATCTGGGAAGCCATAGACTGGACTGGATTGGGACCACAAGATTTGGCCCCTGGGCCTGAGGTTCCCTTCTGCTGGTGTAGACAATACTGAGCTAGATGAACCAATGATTTGATTTGGTCTAAAGCAGCTCCCTATGCCTTAGCCTATTGGCTCAAGGAAGCTTCCTTGGCCAATGCAAGTTGGTCTTCCTGCAGCCTCCCTTTGGTGTGACCCATTTGTGGGTGACCCACCATCTGCAGCAGCCAATGGGTAAATATTATCCCACCTCTGAAGTGTACTAATTATCAACCAGGGCCATGACGTAGCCCTGGATGGTTTGTTCATAGGAGGCAGGGCTGCTCCCCATCCAGGCAGTTGGTCCACAGATCCTGGCTCTGGTGAATCAATGATATACAATGTCCCCTCCCCAGTACTTAGATGCTTCAGTTGCAGATGCTCCAACTAATGTCCTTTAAAGGTTCTATGGCAGCCACAGAAGATATAGTTCCTACCATGATGTGTCTGCCTGCCATATAGCCTGTCAGAAAACAGAGAGGGCAACCCTAATTCAGCGCTACTAACATGGTTGGATACATGGGGATTCAAACACAGTCTTTTTAAGAGTTAAAGCACTCAAAGTCCTAGGCCTGGATGAATGAATCTGTCAGCTCAGTTGTGGTTTCTCCCACATTTTTTAAAAAAATCTCAAGTTCTTTTTGTACTGAATACAGAGAATTTTGTGAATGTTATTAAATTCTTAACAAAACTGAGCTGAAACAAAATTCTCACAAGTCCCTAGTGGGCAGTGGCTACTATCTCTGAAGTGATTGTCTATACACACCCTGTGTTCCAAAAATGGTCTTGAGTGATGAATTGTGAAGTCTGTTGAACATTCTGCTGGTTTTGGTGCCTTTCCTATAAGCAACGAATGAAGCTGTTCCCACACTGATTTCAATGAGGTCTTTTATCATGCAGGTTGAAAACCTGTGTTAAATCCACACATAACATAGCATATTATTTGAATGTTTCCCCAAAGAAATACCATTGTGGGATCTCAGTCTGACATCTCTTCAATTTTGAAATACCTGAAGAGACAGAAGGGTAACATTGCATTCAAAAGTACTTTGCTATTTCTGATAATTTCTTTGCAAAGAGAGATTTTATCTGAATACACTATAGTCACTTTGTCCAAATTGGTATTATGTACCTTTATTGTGCATATGGGGTGACTCTAATAAAGTCATCATTTTAAAATACATTTTTATGGGTCAAGAATTCATCACAGACATTGTGCTATTAGAGCACACGAACTGGCCATTCAGTAGCAGACACCTTACACACCTAATATATGTGGCCTGATTCACTTTATGGATTCTTTTTTATAAACAACAACAACAACCTGGCATATCCATTGTTTTCTTTATTATATTTGAATGCATGGGTAACCTGTTCTGTTAATCAGCCACCATGAAGTGTAAGGTCCCATGATGTAGCCACCTTCGTGAAGCTAAGCAGGTCTGAATCTGCTCTTTGCCTAGATGGGAGGCCACCTGGAAAAGCCAGGTACACTGCCTTGAGCTCCGTGATAGAAAAAGGTCGGTTATAAATGCACTCAGGGCCGGCGCTACCGCTAGGCCAACTAGGCTGTTGCCTAGGGCGCGTAGCGAAAGAGGGCGCAGAACGCTGCGCTCCTCTTCGCTGCCGGCGCGCTCCTGCCCTGCCCGCCCGCCCGCCTGCCTCACCGAGAAAGCTAGGTCAGTGCGGGGGATTGCGCCCGGAGTAGTGGTGGGGCCGAGCCTGGGCGCCTCCCCCCCACCTTGCCTCGCCTCTGCGCCGCCTCCCTCCCACCTCGCCTCGCTTCGCTTCGCCTCCGTGCCGCCTTCCCCCCCGACACCTACCTTCTCCACGCTGTTTCCGGAGCCCCGCCCGTGCTCTGTTTTGGCGGGAGGAACCAGGGCAACAGGGCTTAAATAGCCCTGTTGCTCTGGTTTCCCCCGGCCAAAAACAGAGCGCGGGGGTCCCTTTTCGGAGGAGGCGTGGGAAGGTAGGTGGGGGGTGGCAGCGGCAGCGTGCGGGGGGGGTCCGGTTGCAGAGCAGGGCTGCTTTCCGGAGCCCCCCCACGGCACGAGAGGGGGGGCGCTAAATATAATTTAGCCTAGGGCGCCAAACTGCCCTGCACCGGTCCTGAATGCACTAGATAATAAAGAGTATGAATTACCAAGGTGCAAATGGTGAGCTATGTGCAATTTCTCACACATCTCACGATGCAATATGTATTTGTGGAAGTGTAGTTCACAACCAGTTTTGCACGTATTTCACCTGTGCAGGGGGGGAAATGGCTGCATAGTCTGAAAATGGATGCCTCTGCTCCCACCAGCCTTGAAACCCACAGAAAACAAGTTCTATTCAGAAGCTTCCATATCTGGATATGAAATGGAACCTGCTGTTGTGCTGGGAGAGAACCATGAAAGGGAGGGAATAATTCAAAATCCTATGTCCACTGACCATGGGCTTTTCTATATGAGGCATTTATCATGTGTGCGCTCATCATTCCCTATTCAGGGTTGTTTATGGGTTCTTTAGACAACAATGTGACCTCCCAGTTTTGCTTCTGTATCTAACCAGCAGTTTTGGCAAGTTTTTTTAGAGCAACGAAAATGCGGCATTTAATTGTGAAACTGAAAGAAAACGTAGTAGTGACACCAATTTGGATGGCTTAAAAAGGGAGTTTGACAAATTCCTTGAGGATAATGATATCAATGGCTAATAGCCATGATGGCTGTATATTACCTCCAGTATCAGAGATTTTATGTCTCTGTATACCAGTTGCTGGAGAATACGAGTAGAAGTGTGCTATTGCACTCATGTCCTACTTGTGGCCTTCCCACAGGCAGCTCGCTCGCTGGCCATTGTGTGCATGTGTGAAGAGAATGCTGGACTAGAAAAGGCCTTTGGTCTGAACCAGCATGGCCCTTCTTATGTTCTTAAAATGATATGGAACAGAATTGGATTGATTCCCCCTTTCCTAGCGCTGCTCTACTACTGGTGAACAATGGGCTGTGAAGTAAGAATAAAAATAAAAATAATTGATGGAAAAAAATGTGTAGAGCATTGTGCCATCCTATAGTGTCTGCCCCTTAACAGCAGCTTTAAAGGTTAATGCAGTTAAACTCACTTTCTCCACTTCAGCTTGTAAACAACATATGATGGCTTCCCGAATAACAAGGGAACAGATAAAGAAAGTACTTTATGTCGAACACTGGCAATTAAAACAGAGGGAACTGAGCAACTTTATGTTTCCATGAATAGCGGGCATCCCCTCCCGGGCATCTGTATCACAGCGGAGACAATGAGGAAAAGATACTTGGGCCTTTAATCTACAAAATGTGACATTACTTAGGGCTGATGCAAGGTGTATTCCACTGAGGATGTCTCCTGTATAAGCCTCATGAAAATGAATGAGAGCGATACAAAAAATGGACTGTACACATAACAGTGATGCTATCGATTTGCTTTGAACTGGAATGGGCCCAAAATGGTAAAGGTACATGTCTGAAAAAAATATGGAGCCCCAGGTATGCTACAAAGCGTATTTAGCTGAATATTAGAGGAGTTCAAACTAAAGTGAAAGTACATGTTTATGATAGCCAATCCAAAATGTTAGCTCACTACACCACTCTCCTTTCAGCCTCCCAGATGAGTGGCCCACACAAGAATTTTTCTCGTATATGCTACCTTCCAGCATGCCATACGGTGGAAGTAAAGAGTGGTCAGTAGTGAGAATTGATTGATTGACTGATATGAATTGATTTGTACCCTGCCTTTCTACCAAGAAAAATGGCAGGGTGGCTGCCAATGTCTGTTACTAATGGCATTTATTTGGTATCAGTATGTGCTCGGTGATGTACTGACTATGAATGCTACAGATCACTATCCACGTGGCTCACGGTCTACTACATTAGAATGTTACATCAGTGGTGGAGGGTGGACTGGAGAGAGTTCAGCAAATGCCAGTGAATAGTGCCAGAAGGATTTGGGGGACTGGGTGTCTCAACAAAGTCTCCCAGCCCAAGTTTGCTTGCAAAAATTCAAATACATCTTGTCCACATTCATTTTTTTTTCAGCATCCCCTATGACGAATTATGTTGGATTTAATGGATTTCCGAAGAAACAAGGTGTAATGGTACTGAATTTAGTTCTTCGATATTTAACATTATTGCCTTAAATTAGGGATGTGTGAATCAGCAACATGTGAGCTTGTCAAGATTCTCCAAGTTCCACCATGAAGCTCATTCTGACTCATGTCCATATCAGATTGCGAGCTTCCCCCCCTTTTCACATGAAAATCTGTGCATATTTCCATGTGCATTTTCCAAATGTATGCATCAATTTCACACATTTTATTACTTACCTTTTTTTTTTTAAAAAAAAAAGTCATTTCTCCCATTGATTAAAGTGTGTTTGCATGCATTTTTCAAAATTATACCTTTTTTCATTTTTTAAAAAATATATGCATTTTTCAAGCACATTTTTCTTTAGTTCAGTGAAATTAATTGCAAGCTCAGGAATTTACAGACTTTGACAGCAGATCACATTTGGTTCTGGGACATGCAAACTGGGTAAATTCTGCTCAAAAATGAACTGAAAGAAATTTCTCAGACATCCCTACAAAAATTCATGGACAAGATGAAACTAGAAATGGTACTAAACTGGAGGGAGGGGCATAATTGTAATCACTGTGGAGGCTAAAATTACCAATTATATCTCCTTACCAATCCAGGACAAATGTAAAGTATTATAAATATGAAAAATCAAACACAGAAAGGACACAGAAAGAATTTCTATGATTCTATGAAAGGACACAATAGGGATCACTGGCAAGGTCAAAATAAATTAAAAAATAATAATATTATAACAACAAAGAAGAAGAGGTCGGGGGAAGAGGAGGAAGGAGAGGTAGAGGAGGAAGAAGAAATTAAATATTCCTGAGGAAAATTAGGGGGATCAGTTAATTCTGCTTTGGAACCAACATTTTAACTAGCATTTTGAAAAACCTGAGAGCCAAGCTACAAGGAAGGACATGAACTTAAAGTGGGCAGAAAGGAATGGGCATATTTAGCTTAGAAATGAAAATGCAGAGTGTTGTGGAGGACTCTTGAACTTTGTTCACCATTGTCTCCTCTGAACAATGTTTCAACTATATAAAGTATTGGATAGGGTTCTGTTGTGCTTCTGGGGACACTTGGTGTGTATTAAGCCATAAGTCCTATTCAGCTGTTTTTCTCCCCCCTCCCCCTTGACATGATTGCCATCATGTGAGGGGGAGAACAGGAATGAACCAGTTGGCCTTGCCCCCCTCCTGGATGTCCCTGTTGTTGTTCCTGAACCCCATTCCCAATGCATTGGGAGCCAAACAACTACTGCGAGAAACCTTTTCTATTTGAGTAGGCTCCCCACATGCTTTAGATCCCTGATCTTCCAAGGTTCTAAATTATGCAGGGAGCCTCCTCAAATAGAAAAGATTCCCTGGTGCAGAATTTTAGCCCCCAACACATGGAAGGCTGCAGGACCAGGAATGGGGATGTGGTGGGAGAATGCATGGCCAATGGTCTCCTCCCCGCTTTTCTCCTTGCATGATGGTAATTGCGAATGTGGAAGCATGCCTGAGTAGGGCTTTAGTCTTGTCTCTCCATTCAAATCAGTGTGTGGCCATTTATAAGTTAACCATCTCAACTATACAGCAGGCGAATACTCTGATGAATGAAACAATCTCATTTCACAAGTTTTGCCATTTAGTTTTTCCTGGTCTCAGGTGATACTTCTTAAAAAACACAACTTAGAATTTCCTGGCTTCATAATCCAAGCTCTCCTCCTCCTAGGTCCCTGGTGATTCCATCTTAATTGTCCATGTAAATTGCTTTCTATTTTGGACATCATCACTATCTTGGCTGTCTTTCTGTTTCGCCCTTCTGGGCACTTCCAGCTGTGCATAACTATCCTCCAGAGGGGCAAATGAAAATTCCTTCTAACTGCTGAGCCTGAACATTGTGAAAGAGAAATGGAAGTGATACAAGAGGCCCATCAAATACACAACACTTTAACCATGAGAAAGAAGTATCTAAGCCAGAGTGATTCCATCTGCTCTTGGAGTACTTTCTTTCACAAGGCTACATATGCCCATGCTTCATAGATTGTTTCTGCTTCCAGTCATGAATAAGATGCTAAACACAATGTAGGACACAGTCCTATGCATGCTTAGAAAGAAAAGAACTCCTACAACTCCCAGCATTCCAACCACCCATGTTGGCTGGGGAATGCTGGGAATTGTCGGACTTTTTTCTGTCTAAACATGCATAGGATTTCACCCTTAGCCACAAAATGGGGACAAAGTGACACAGCACTGGTAGCTGAAACTCCAAAAGGAATAGATAAATACATGAAAATTTCAGCCAAGCTAAGTAAATTTGAATATCCTTTTTTGTATCCTGTACTTTTGTAACTGTTCTGCTGATACCGTAGAATATGATCTATCTACAGTCCTCCTTTTTAAAAGTTTGAATGAAGCTGCCTTTCACACTGGGTCAGATCTAGACAAAGATACAGTGCCATCCTATACATATTTCCTCAGACCTAAGTCCCACTGTGTTCAATGGGGCTGACTCCTGAGTAAGTATGTTTCGGACTGAAGCACTAATCACATTTTAGGCCCATTGAAATGACTGGGACTTAAGTTAGTCATGGCTACCTTGTCCCACTGATCTCAGTGGGACTGAAGTGTGTCTACCATAGGGTGCAATCCTATGCATGTTTAGACAGAAACAAGTTCTATAACTCTCAGCAGTCCCCAGCCAGCCAACATGCTATCCAAACATGCACCGGAGTGTGCCCTTAGTCTGGCTCCAACCCAATATTTTAAAAATATTTTTTCTTGGGAATCGCAACCATACCACAAGTTTGGATACAAAAGGTCAAGTGCACAGTATGATCAGGAACCCCAGAAACTTTCTTAAGGTGGTGGTGAGACTTCAAGGTAGTCCAATATTAAATTAAAGATGTGAACTTACCTAATTTCACACTTTTGAACCAAAACATGAACTGAAGCTCAGTTATCCTTAAGAAATTTCCACTTCTCCCGAATTTCGCAATGGAGTTCCCCAGTCCAAAACTGTGTACAAAAATGTCTATATTAGGGGAAAGTGCACAGAAAAATGCATATATTCGGGGAAATGATCTGGAGATCGGGGGTATATCCACCACCCCCTTGTCATGGTCAGATCACTATCTGGTGGGGTTGGATTTCTCGGTGCCACAACCCCTCTGCAGGGGTGAGGGACCTATTAGAATGGTCCGCCCCAGGCATCTTATGGATCCAGATGGATTCCTGAACGCGCTTGGGGAATTGGAGCACACAAACGGTAGCTCGGTCGAGACCCTGGTGAATGACTGGAATGCTGCAATCACCAGGGCATTAGACCGAGTTGCCCCGAAGCGCCCTCTTCGCCTAAACAGAGCTCGCGCGGCGCCATGGTTCACTCCGTCGCTGCGAGCTCTGAAACAAGAGGTGAGAAGGCTAGAGCGCCGATGGCGAAATTCCCGCTCCGAAGACGATCGAACACGGGTTAGAGCTGCATCTTCAGCCTACCGGGTGGCGGTGAAGGCAGCAAAAAAGAATTTCTATGCTGCCTCCATTGCGTCTGCAGAGTGCTGCCCCAGGAGGCTGTTCCAAGTGGTCCGGAGTCTGGTCGGTCCAGTCGCTCCGGACCCACTGGAACAGTCAAAAGCCTCCTGTGAGGCTTTAGCGAAGCACTTCGCAGATAAAATCGATTGGATTAGGAGTGGGATATCGTACGTCGTGGACACAGGGAGTGAGCGGGAGGAGGCCAATGGCAGACCGGTTTTGTGGGATCGGTTTCGGCTTCTTCCTTCTGATGAAGTGGACAAGGTGCTTTCATCTGTGAGGCCGACCACCTGCTTGCTTGACCCTTGCCCATCCTGGCTCATCATGAGCTGCAGGGAGAGACTGGGTGAGGGGATCAAGGCGGTGGTGAATGCCTCCCTCGGGGAGGGAGTGATGCCATCAGCCCTCAAGGAGGCAGTAATAAGACCGCTTCTAAAGAAGCCCTCCTTGGATCCCCAGGATTTAAACAACTTTCGCCCAGTCTCCAATTTACCATTTCTGGGCAAGGTGATCGAGCGGGTGGTGGGTGCTCAGTTGAAGGCACACTTGGATGAAGCCGATTATTTGGATCTGTGCCAGTCGGGCTTCAGGTCTGGACATGGGACGGAGACGGCCTTGGTCGCCTTGGTGGATGATATGAGGAGGGCTTTGGATAGGGGCGAATGCTCCTTTCTAGTCCTCCTCGATCTCTCAGCGGCTTTTGATACCGTTGACCACGGTATCCTCCTGGACCGTCTGGAGGGGTTGGGCTTGGGAGGCACTGTATTGCAGTGGTTCCGGTCCTTCCTCTCTGGAAGGTATCAGAGGGTAGTTCTCGGGGAGGAGGCTTCGGACCCTCGGCTGCTCACTTGTGGAGTGCCGCAGGGTTCCATCCTCTCCCCGATGTTATTCAACATCTACCTCAAGCCGCTGGGAGCTATCATCAGGAGGTTTGGGGTGCAGTGTCATCAGTATGCAGATGACACGCAGCTCTACCTCTGTTTTAAGTCCTCACCGAGGTTGGCCGTTGAGACCCTGTCCAAGTGCCTGGAGTCAGTGGCTGGCTGGATGGGAAGGAACATGCTGAAACTGAACCCCGACAAGACCGAGGTACTTCTGGTGGGGGACAAGGGAAGGTTAGGGGATGTTGACCTGGTGCTGAATGGGGTACATCTACCCCTGAAGGACCAGGTCTGCAGCTTGGGGGTCATTCTAGACTCCCAGCTGTCCATGGAGGCTCAGGTGGCAGCTGTGAGCCGGGCGGCGCTGTATCAACTCCATCTGATACGGCAGCTGCGCCCCTACCTTCCTAATCACCTGCTCCCATCAGTGGTTCATGCCTTGGTCTCCTCTCGCCTAGACTACTGTAATGCGCTCTACGTGGGGTTACCCTTGAAGACGGTCCGGAAGCTTCAGCTGGTACAGAACGCGGCGGCTCGCCTGATTAAGGGCAGCCGCCGGCGTGATCACATCACGCCAGTGCTCAATGAGTTGCACTGGCTACCAGTTGCTTGCCGAGCTGAATTCAAGATGTTGGTTTTGACCTTTAAAACCCTACACGGCTCCGGCCCAGCTTATCTCAAGGAGCGCCTCCAGCAACATCAAGTAGGCCGCTCAACAAGGTCTGCCACGGACGGCCTTCTCCTTATCCCATCAGCCAGAGCAGCCAGGCTGGTGGGGACTAGGAAGAGGGCCTTCTCTGTGGCGGCCCCCACATTATGGAACTCCCTCCCTAGTGACCTTCGCCATGCCCCCTCCGTGATGAGCTTCCACCGTGCATTAAAAACATGGCTGTTCAGGCGGGAATATGGGGTGGGTTAGGTTTTTAATGAGAATTTTTTATATTGTTTTAATTATTATATTTTATTGTGTTTTATTGTATTTTAATTGTACATCGCCCAGGGTGGCCGGGTGACCGGCCAGATGGGCGATTGATAAATATAATAAATAAATAAAATAAATAAATAAATAATATTAAAACGCATTATGCCAGGAAAAGTAAATTAAGTGATATTTTGTATTAAGCAAAATTTCATACAAAATTCATGAATTAGGTGAAAGGTGCACAAAAAATACATCAAAATTTCCATGCAAAGTTAAAAATATATATATATTCACAAAGCTGGGTGTCATTAGCATAATGATGAGACCCAACCTCAACTCCCTAGATAACTTCTCCCATGAACTTCATGTAGGTGTAGAAAAGCAAAGGTGATAAAATAGAACTGTGAAGATCCCCACAGGGCAATATCCAGGTGAATGAGCAATAATCCCCAAGCACTAACTTCAGGGAATGTTCAGCCAGAAAGGACTGAAACCATCACAAAATGACCCATCTCATCCCATACTAGTCAAACAGCCCCAAAGGATACCATAGCTTTAAATGCTGCTGAGAGGTCCAGCAGAACCAACACGGATGCACTCCCTGTCCAGTTCCCGGCATACGTCATCCACCAAGGTGACCAAAGAAGTTTCAGACCCCAGACCAAGTCTGAACTCAGATCGGAACGTATCCAAGAAATCATTTTCATCCAGCAAAACCTGGATTTATGTTGCTACCCCTTACTTAAGAAATGTCCTCAAGTAAGGACCTTACTTAAAAAAGAAAGATTGGAAATGGCTGATAATTATCCAGGATGGTGGGATCTAATAATGCAGCCTCCTCCAATCTGGTGTCCTCCAGATGTTTTGGATTAGAACTCGCTGCATTCTTGACCATTGACCTTGTTGCCTGGGGCTGATGGGAGCTGAAGTCCAAAACATCTGTAGGGCATCAGTTTGGGGGAGACTGTAAGAATTCTTTCTTCAGCAATGGCCATACAGTTGTCTCTTTTAGGGAAGTGGAGACACAAAGCCCTCCTCAAAGAAGTTGAGATTAAGAGGTTTGTAACCAGTTCAAGATCAGATCTTTTAAACATCCAACTCCCAAAGCATTTTAATCCAGTCTAAAATACAGTGGTTTTTTAAAAAAATATATAATCTGGGTCAAGGCAAGAATAAAAGGTTTGTTAATCAGGATATATATATATATATATATATAGAAAGAGAGAGAGAGAGAGAGAGAGCTAACTATTGTTTGCCCTGTCAGTCACACAGTCATGGACATCTTTTCATTCCAGATGGGAAGTGCAGGAAGAAAAGTCAAAGACATTTCTTTGGATGTTAACATGAATCCCTTCACCACAGGGCAGTGTGGTATGACTGTAAGGACGGTCATTTCCCCCTCCCTCTTCTGTAGCCTTTTCCCTGTTAAAAGTCTCCTCTCCAAAAAAATCATGAAAATGAGACTCTTGCAAAATTGCCTCTCCATGCTGGGAAAAAAGCCCAGATGGCAAAGCATGTGATTGGGGTAGCGCAGATGAGAGCTGTATGTGGCCAGGAAGGATGAATCAGAGAGCAGAAGGAGAAAGGAAACAAAAAGAACCCTGTGGTTGTTCATAGATGTGGATTCCTTCCAAGCAAAGGTAAAAAATAAAATAAAAATGGTCTTATGTGTCCTTCCTCTTTGGGGACTGCCATACATATAAATAGGGGGGCTTGACAATGTCACTGAACATTCCCTTTCAGCCCTGTAATTATGTAATAGTTGTACAAACAGTATAGCTATTTCTAAGTTGGTGCATCTGCAAATGAACAACGTTGTGAGTTCCAAGCAATCAAGTCAGCGAGGGAACCCGCTAGGCAGCTCACAAGCTGGTTGGTTGGCCCTCCAGTATTTAATGAAAGACATTTCCCTCTTAAAGGCAAATGAGATTCAAACTGAAGCACAGTCAGAGTTAGAGGACTGGGATAATGGCTCACGAAAATGTCTCTATGTTACTGATGATGAAGAAGAAATCTTACTTCCCCTTCACCATTGTCTCTGCTCAATGCTGGCCAGGAGCTCTTTGGGGTGGTGAAGGACCTCTTTGGTGCAGACTCTGCTGTGCAAGAGCTGGAACCCTGAAAGGACCACCATAACCAATTTGCTGTACATTCTGCAGATAACTCACATCTGTCCTGATTTAGATGCCATAGCTTAGACATAATCTGATCTGGGTTGAGTTAGAGTACAGCCTAGTCATGACGTTATGGATACTTTTCAGCTTGTACAACCTGAGGGCATGGACAAACTGCTTGGAGATTGGCTTTTACCTTGACTATAGCATCATGGGCCGCTCTTATCCCTTTCATTCCTATCCCTTTCATTCAATTGTCTCCTACTGCATTTTTTAGCAGCAACTAGTACTTTATGGCATACTGCTTCATGCCAACACTACTGCATTCCAGCAGCTTTACAGCAGTTTTGCAACACTGTGATTCAGTAATTAAAAAAAAAATTGCTTTCAGGCCATAATTTTTTGCTTTCATCATCACCATCACCATCATCATCTCAAAGGCTTGGGAGTGAGTAAGCTAAGTCAAAAAAGGCAAGCTGAGAGAGGTTACCTGTATTGCAGCAGTCTAATGTTTTTGTTCTGGTTTTTTCTAGATGGAGTGTAAGGACTTTCTGTTTAAGAAGTGCAATGTCTGTGATTATTCTGCTTATCAAACAACACAACTGCCCAAATTGTCTGCAACAGGTTAGGTGGCAATATATGTGCTTTTCTTAGATGGTTGAGAACTATTTAACCCACTTTTACTGCAAAATCAATGTAGGGAATAATAGCATTCAGAGTTTTGGGGTTGAGATGAATGAATGAGCTCTCTGAAGCTGCCTTTGGATTGGCTTAGGGTGCAATCCTATGGCCGCTAGACAGAATCTAGATGGCCACAGGAGAAGTCAGAGTACCAGCTCTGACCTTGGAAATGCATGCTGAGGTCAGAGAGGGGATTCTGACTTCAGAGCGCCCTCCCGCCCTCCCGCCCTCCTTGCAGCCTGTGTGGAAAGAGCTACACTGGCTGCGGCTCTGAGGTTGGAAAACTGTCCTCACAGCTGGCATTCTGTGGGTGTTCCAGGGGTGGGGAAGGAAGGAGTAAGGCTCCGCCAGCATATGATGTAAGTATCCTGGTGAGACCTCAGCCTCCCCTCCTCACAGCTGGGGCAAAATACTTTTAAGTCTTTTTCAGGGTGGGAGGAGCACAGAGGTGACCTTTGCCTCTACACTCCTTCCATCCTCCATTGGATGCCCATTATCCTCCAACTCATAGGATTACGGGCAGCCACATTGGATTGCACTGTTAGTAATTTTCTGAGTTTCTGGAGTGGGGTGGGGTGGGGAGTCAGGCCACAGCGGTTTAATTTCTAGAGTAAACAGTCCTTTAGATACCTGGCTCCCAAGCTACATAAGGCAAGTACAGACATTTATTTATTTTTCCAAACAAGCTTTTGATTCTGCAGTTGCTTAATTTTGTTGATTGATTTTTAGCTTTGTATTTTTTTTAATGTTTACTGCTGCTTTTAACTTAATGTATTTTTTAAAATGTATTTTAATGATTCGTTTTTGTTTTTATGCTTTTATATGTAGTATGAGAGACTCCTTTTTTGGAGAGGTAAAGTGAAGCAAAAAAAATGTCTCAAAGAAACAATAATAAATATAAGACTTTAAAGGTTAAAACCAGTACTTTGAATTATGTTTAGAAACAGATCAGCAGTGGTGCAGTCAGGGACGGACTGCACAGCACGGGTCCAGGGGCCTGGGGGTCCAGACGGCCCCCAAATAACCCCCAAAACTCCCTCCCTCTCTCCTCCTTTTCCTAGCCCAGCCCTGGCGCTAACAAAAAGAAGCCCCAAAGCTGCCAGCTGGAGAAGCCTGAAGGCCCCGTGGCACAACATTTTAAAAGTAAGGTTTTTCTACTCAGGGTTTGAGTAGCATGGGGGAAGCTGGCAGTGGCAGGGCAGCATCACTGGGAAAGGAACTTGCCAGGGCTTCCTCAAAGCTAGCTGTGCCCCTGCAGCAGCTCAGGGCCAGATTAAGATAGGGGCTATTGGAGCTGCAGCTCCAGGCCCCTACCAGAAAATAGGCCCACAATCAGGACCGGTGCAGGGCAGTTTGGCGCCCCAGGCGAAATAATATTTAGCGCCCCCCCCTCTCCAAAGCAGCCCTGCTCTGCAAAAAAAAAAACCCCTGCGCCGCCACCACCAACCTACCTTCCCCCTGCCCTGGCTGCTGCTGCTGCCGCCGCCGCTGCCGCCGCCAAGGAGGAGGAAGTGACGCGATGGGACCCCCGCGCTGTTTTTTGCCGTGGAAACCATGGCAACAGGGCTGTTTAAGCCCTGTTGCCCTGGTTCCTCCCACCAAAACAACGCGGGCGGGGCTCCAGAAGCGACACGATGCGGAGAAGGTAGGTGGCGGGGAGGGGGTCGGGGGGGTGATGGCGGCGGCGGCGGGAGGCACAGCAGCAGCGAGCGAGAGGGCGGGGGAGGCGCAGCGGCGAGCGGGACGGGAGGGTGCGGCGGCGGCGGCAGCGGGCGGGCGGGAGGGAGGGTGGGGAGATGGAGGCCTGGCGGGGGCGGCACAGCGGAGGCAGAGGCCTGGCGGGGGCGGCGCAGCGGCAGCGAAGAGGAGCGCAGCGTTTCTGCGCCCTCTTCAGCCGCGCGCCCTCCTCAGCACCAGGCCCATAATGCTCTTAATCCGGCCCTGCAGCAGCTCAGCAGGTATGTACTACATGGACTTTTGCCATGAGATCAGATATGTCAATGATTGTGTGACGTTTCACCTGTAGAGATTACCCTTTCTTGTACACAGACACAATAGGGATGAGGTTGTTGTATAGTGGGGTTCACGCAAAAGCCTTCAAATTTTTGAAAATGCACAGAGAATTAGTGCTGGCTCCAGGTTTTGGAGGGCTCTTGGAGAAGACACCCTCAATGGCCCCCTCCCTCAGTGACTACCTACTCACCGCCATTGTCACCCCAGCTGCTGTTGCTTCTCCTCTTCTTTCTCATCATTGCTACCACTTGCTTGCCTGACAGGCAGAGAGCCGGTGAGCAGGTAGGCGGGGGCAGCTATTGCTGTTCCTTCTTCTCACCACCACCATTGTCTGGGTCAGCATGAGAGGCAGGTGAAGAAGCAGCTTGCAGTGGTGACAAGGAGGAACAAGTCCTGGGGGCTCTTGTCAGTGGGGCCCTGCTGGAGTGCAGGCCCTTGGCAGGTGCCCGACCATACCTACTCTTGACACGGGTGTGTGGTCAGTACACATCTCATTGTACAAAGGTCTTGTAGGTCTTCTGCATATGACCGGGCAAGGGGTGGGACTAGCTGGCACAATCCCCCCATGCATGCTTTCAGCATGTGGTGTGTGTGAACCCTCCTTGTGTGATAAGGAATTAGGTAAGGAATTGCTAAGTATAACTACAAATAAAAGAGTGCCCAATGATTTTGGAGTTCATATTTGGAGTTCAATCTAACTCCCAATTTTTCAAGCTGAAATGCAGGTAGATTTTACATTTAGATATTAATTTTTTTCAGATTGTCATTTCAGCTCCATTTGTAACACTATAGATGTTCAAAATTAACTAAAGCCAAAGTTTGCAGGTAAGTTGCACACATGTAGAGAGGCTATAGGGGAAAAAATAGCACATAAATTTGCTTTTAAGGTTCATAAAAGGTGGGAATGGTAACAAAGAGATGTCCTTTAGCTCCCCCCAAAATGTAGTAGGGGAGAGGATTAAAAGACTAGAAATCCATTCTTCTTAGTAGCTTATGTTGGCAAACTGCTTTCCTGAATTGTAGCAGACTAAATGTATGAACATTTCTAAATGTATGTACATTTCTATGAAATGTACGTGGCAGTTGTTGCTACTTGCAGCTATCTCTACATAGCATTTGTAGGTTGAGCTATAATCTTACTCCTGGAATGTAGAAAGGGAGAATGTGTATGGTGGGAATTTGATGATGATCTACCTGTAAATCTTATTTGCATACATAGAGCAGGGAGGGAAATTGCATATGCTGCCCACACTTCCATCATCTGCACTGAAGGTGTAGCATTCATGTGAAGGCTGGAATCGGTCTTACATTTGTAAAGTACATGCAGGGAAAGCCCTATATGCGTTCATGCATAAATTCTATTTCAGAGTTCAAATGAATGTGTAGAGCAGGGCTGGAACACCCGTGACCCCAGGCCTGATTTTATGTGGACCTCAGCCTAATTTCGTAACCCCTGTGTAAGTGGCAAGAGATCTGTCCCTCTCTCAGCAGCCCACTGGACAGGGTAGGGGTGTCTGAGAAATTCATTTCAGTAATCAGGATTTACACAGTTTGCACCTGTTGGCTGAACACGGACTTGAATGCAGTCTGCAGTTGAAGTTCCATACCTTTCTGAGCTTGCAGTGTGATTCGTGGACCCAAGAAATGTGTTTGACGACTCTTACATATATTTGAAAAAATGTGCGTAAAAGTGCATTCTTTTGAAAAAAAATGTGCATGATAAAAAAATCATGCTTTTGAAAAACGTGCACAAACATGCTTTAATCAATGGGAGAAGCACGTATACGTTACAAAGAGGCATACCATTGATGTGTACATTTGGAAAAGACACACAAAAATACGACATTTTCATGCAGAAAAAAACAAACAAACCAAAGATCACTATCTGATACTGACATGAGAAAGAATGAGCTTTAAGGTGGAACTAGAAAAGGTTCGACAAACTTGAGTTTTGCTTGTATGCACATCCCTAGGGAAGGGAGAATTAATAGGGAGGAGGAGGGGGAGAGGGAGAAAAGTGGCTGGCAGAAAGAGAGAGAAAAAGTGGCCCTGCTCACCTTTGGCTCTGGCCCCGCCCATTACTAACTTTAGCTCCACCCACCAGTGGCACATGACCACTGACAAACTACCCTGAGGGAACATCGCTCTCGACAGAGAATAGGGTTCCCCATCCCTGGTGTAGAGGTGGGGAGTGGGAACAATGCACACAATCCCATACCTCGGCCTCTGCACACGTTCAAGGGACGCCTGGAAAGGACCACTTGAAATTGCTTTCCAGTGTACAAAGTGCTTTACAATCCTCATTTCATTTTATCTCAGGAGGATGCATTTATGGTTGAAGCTCCTACCTTCACACTCAGCTGTGTGAAACCTGATGATCGTTTAGTCTCTTCCACTCCCCAAGGTAATAACATCTTTGCTATCCTCTTTCGCAGTCCACCACCCTTTCTTGCCAGCTACAAGTCATTCGAGGGAGATGTCTTCATTATAATCAGGAGTCAAAGCAATAGTGTGAAATTCAGACTTGCCCAAGCTCTTTAGCATTACTTTAACACCAACTCTAATTAATGCCGACACCCACCCGGAGGTGGAGGAGAAAAGTCCTGTGTTTCACAGAAGATACTAGGGATGTTTTTCCTTCAATATTCTTAAAAGTATCTTCCTTATTTGAAAGTATCCTAAGAACATGTAGCTAGGGATGTGAGTGTGAGGAATCCTTTTGGGGGAGTGAAAATCCAGTGGATTTCCTCGGTTCACCCTGTTAGGTTTTGCATGGTGGGCAGAACGAGATTGTCACCTGACATTGAGATTGTCACCTGACATCAAGATTGTCACCTGACATGGAGGATGTCTCTTGAGGTGAAGTACACAAGGTTTCCTGTCACCAGACATAGTCTCATGGTTTATGAGTCAGCAACCATGGGACAGGTTTGGGGAAAACATGTTGTGTGAACAACAGGTTATATAACTGGTGAGTAATATCCTATTTATAGGTACAGGCTCTTCCTATATAAGTTGTGGTAAATCAGACTTTCATAGACTCTGCTTAGACTTCTGGACTTCAGACTTCTACTTCAAGTCAGTCACTTCACTGCATCTCAGCCTTGTCACTGGGGTCTTGGATTTGAATCTGCAATCATGTAGTGAGGACATCTCTTCTGCGTAAGAGATGCATTGCTTGCATTAATCCGATGTAATTGGGTCTTACAAATAAACTCTTTAATCTTTATTAACTACTGTTATCTCCTCCTTCCGTCTGCATGACTGGGACTGAGGGTCACTGGCTAGGTAAGCTTTTGAACCCGGGTCAATCCAGCTCTCACACCCCACACCCCCGATTCCAGTTCACCACCCATGTGCTGGTGTTGGCTTGCTGCAGGGGGAGATGAGCTAGCTCACGGACTTCTGTCTGAACGACAGACTGTGATTTGCAATTTTTTTCCAAACCGCCAATAGAATTTTTACAAACAGGCATCGGGAAAGCACATGGCTTTAATGTGACTGGCATGATTTGCACAAATAGTTTTTAAGCCACGGGTGTTTTTAGGGTGCCGTTTTGCGCAAAAACAGCTGCTTTGCACAAAACAGCACCTGAAAAACATGTGGCTTAGTGCTATTTGTGCAAATCTCACCAAACCAGGTATTTTCGGGTGCTGTTATGTGAGAAAACAGCTGTTTCTGTGCAAAACGGCACCCCCAAAAAACACGTGGCTTAGCACTATTTGTGCAAATCATGACAGTCACATTAAAGCCACATGCTTTCGCAGTGCCAGTTTGTGAAAAAATTATTGGCAGTTTGAAAAAAAATGCACAAATTGCAGTCCATCTTACAGACAGAAGTCCACGAAAAAAACTAGACTCAGCCCGTTTCCAATCATTGGATCAGAAGTGGGCAGGAAATCCAGCAAACTGAAACGAGCTGAATTTTTCTGTTTCGGAACATCCCTACGGCGCTGCTTTTGCTTTCTTTCATCTAGGGTTGCCAATATATTTCTGGAAGCCCATTCTGCTGTGCCTTTAGCAGCACCTTGATCCACAGACATTAGCAGGTGATGATGTCGTGACAATCTTCACCTGCTGATTGCTATAGATTAGGCTGCTGTTGAAGGCAGAGGAGCAGGCCAAGCTGGAGCCTGGAGTAGGTTTTTTTCTTATCAGTTGGCAATCTTACATTCATCCCTATTCATCTTTGTCACTCCCATTGTTCCTTTCTCTGTATTGTTCACTATTTTGCTTATGTTACAAGAAATGCCCTGTGGTTTGATTTTGTTATGTAAATAAGATAATCTTGAAAATAATTGAAACTTTTTAAAAAATGGCATAGTTGGTTGAGGAAGGTTTGTCTTGTGCACTTACATTGAATACATTATCCTAAACATCAGGAAGATTTGTTCATACTGTTAGGAAGTATTGGATCTGTGTGCAGCACCTCCATGTGGTGAGTCTCTGAACTGCAGGTGACAACTTTGAAATGATGCACCTTCAGGCTTTGGACTGACTCCACCCACAGAGGCTGGTCATTGGATCCTCTTAGAGGAAGGGTTTCCTGTTCCAATTGAGCCTGGCTTGAGCAACTAGGCCTTGCTGTGATTTGAAGTGTTCCTGTATTCTTACTCTTCAGTCCTGACCTGGCTTGATCCTTGACCATGTCACCTGGCTTGCCCACCAGTTCTGATTTGCTCTCCAGCTCTGAATTCTGGCTTATTTCTCAAGGCTGCCTCCTGGTTTGCCATGTGGCTCTTCAGTCCTGACTATTGTCTAATCCTACAGCCCTTGCATGTTGGCTCCTGGCTCCCTTCAGACTGCTGCGCATGATCTAGCCCTGACATATACACACACCTATATCTGTCGTCTGTATAATCAGCGCCTCTGATGCTGATCCACGTGAGAAGAGTTTCCTGTGCCTTTTCTTATACCTGTGTATTTCCACCAAGTTTTGCTTTCATTATTTGTTCCATTTGTGTCTCACATGTCCTGGATTTCTTTTTTTATATCCCTAGATGTGCCTCACAGTTCATTGGCTTCCATGACTCTTGAACTGAATGTTACAGAAAACTAAGAAGTGGAATTTCCAGAGTGTTGAGTCTCCACTAAAACTTGATACATGAGCTAGCAGCCTGTGACTTGCAATCAGGTTCCCAGTGGAGAATATACCACACTCACAATTAGAGCTAATGATCTCATCTGTTGGCTCTTTTTAACAGAAATGTTAATGAGTGAGCTTCTCACTCATTCCTAAATATAGTCCCTCCAGGGCAATATTGATATGGATTGACAGCATGTGTGTACGTGATCACACACACACCTACACCTGCTTCTCTGCCACTGCTCATTTGGAACTTTTTTGTGGATCTTATAATGACAGAAATAGGTAGGAGCCGTATCTCAGCGGTAGAGCACCTTCAGAAGGTCCCAGGTCAGTCCCTGGCACCTCCAGGAATGCGAAAGTCCCTTGAGAGTCAGGGCCAATCAGTGTTGAGAATACTGAGCTTGTTGGATGATGCTATAGTTTGGTGTAAGGCAACTTCCAATATGGTCTCATGGATGATTTCCTGCCTAGTGGCCTAAGTAAATATATCAGGACCCAAGATACAGGCAACTATCTGGGAATGGGTGGAGGCTAGAATGTGTGCCACAGAATCCCTTTGGGCATGACAAAAGTTTTGGGACACTCAATGTGTGGAAGCCCTCCTCTTGACCTCTTTGCATTGATTGGCTCTTCTACACAGAGTCTATGTATATATGAACTGTGGAGATGGAGGGTCTCTTAGCACAAGCTGTACCCTGCACTTTTTAAGGATATAGATAGTGTGTACAGCATGTTGCAAATCATAGACTGCATATAATAAGACTGAACAGTGCATGAAAGTTGGGGTGAGTTCTGTGAATGTGATCTGGCTCATCCTTCCTCCTATTGAATACCCCCAGAGTTTAGCACAGGGCTAGAATGTATTTTCACACTAGCTTGGAAACCTTGATGAACGTATCCCTTATGACTGAATTTCAGGCTGCCAAGTTTGGTTCCTGAAGGGCTCAACTGCTGTACAATAAGTAGAAATTCAGTCTGTGAAGCTTTCACCAGCACTGATCTCCATACTGCATACTAAAGTTGCTGAATTGTTGATTTTCACTCAGCTACTAAACCCCATGTGAAATCCTCCCTTACATAATGCATTTTTCTACATTGATTTCACTAATGCACACATTCTTGTGCACTCTTTCCCCTAATCTAAGCATTTTGGTATGCATGTTTTAAAAAATGCAGAGAACTGAATTGCAAAACTACAACTACAAAACGATAACTACATTTCAGTTTGCATATTCATCCCGGAACTAGGTAGGTTTGCTTTGCATTCAACTGAGAACTGAACAAATGTCTTCCCCATCCCAGATCAACTGTGCACATGTATGTTGATCAAACACTACAAAAAGAGCCTTGTTGTGATTGTATGACAGGTGGTATCAAGATGCTTTTTGTCGGCTGTTTTACCAATGGACAGGACCACTTGTGTGCGTGAATAAAACACTCCATAAAAAATAGCCTCAATGCAATTGTACCTAAGGGCACATCACAATGTTATTTGGCGATTAAATCCAACATTAGTCCAATTTAGAGTATACCCACTGAAATAAGTTAGTCATGACTAGCTAAAGTCCCATTCACTTCCTTGGTCTATTCTAAGTAGAACTAACATTGGATTTAACCCTAGGAGTGCTTTATCAATACATACATGCCCAGTGGTAAGATCAATGGGAGAAAAAAAGGTGCAAGTGAGTTGAAGGTACTGACAGCTGTGACAAATTGCACATGATTCAATTCCAATATAAAATTTAAAGCATCTCTCTGTTATATAAGGATTCAGGAGAGGTGGAACCCAGGACAGAGCCAATCCATATAGTAAATGCATGGAATAGGGGGAAACATCTCAAACGTACTTGCAACTAAATCATAGCAACTGTTCTTTTTGCAGGGCCCGATCAGTATAGAATTCCAAAAGGAGACCAGCAGATGGATCAAAACATACATTCTTTATATAAGGGTGCTATATAGTAATTATGTAAAACTTACTGTGCAATCCTAAAAGTGCTTAACTAGGGAGTGAAGCCAATCGAGTGCAATGGAACTGAATGTTCTGAGTAAACATGCTTAACATTGCACTGTAAAGGAAGGATGCCATCTTGGCTACAGTCCTGCTCTACAGTATACTTAGCACAATGGTTAATATGGCCCCCACCTGTGTCGTAATGATGAACTCAGCACCATTGGGGCTAATCAGATACATGCTAAATTAACAGAGTGGTGACAGGTGTGAACTTTTCAGCAGAAAGCCACTCTTCCTCACTTTGCTTCACAGGAGCTGCAAGCCTCTCTCAGGAGAGAATTTAATTAAAATGTGGTGCCTTGTTGGTCCTCTTACTCCTGTTGCTGGGGCTCCGCTTCACCATGTTTTGCCTCGTGGTATCTCAAGGAATTCAGTCTGCCACTCACTCTCTTCTCCAAGCCTCTCCAGCCCCTCCCGTTGCTCTCATTGTTCTCTTTTCTTTTGGGCCCAAAGCTCTGAAATCTCAAAGACACAGAAGAGGGATTTTCTTGGCAGATAGTCAAGCCAGCAAACCCAGACTCTTGGAATGTAATCAGAGAGGAGAGGATCTTAGGAGCTTCCACAGAGAGGCAACAGAAGTAACAGCCAGCCCTTCAACCCTCTTCTCTCTTATCACAAATGCAGAGGCACCTCCTTCTCGCCCAGGATTATACTGCAACGTAGCCGATGTGTCCATATTTCTTTCTAATATGGTGAGAGAACTACTACATCATCAAAGTTCCTTTTAATATTTTTAAAAGGACAGAGAGTCTCCATAAAAGCCAGTTCAAATTCTAAATTAAGCTGTTAAGCACACCAAAGAAGACTGACATTGACACATATATGAAGATCTGATGAAAGATGATGATGATGATTCTGGAGAGCCAGTGCGGCGTAGTGGTGAGAGTGTTGGACTGGGACTCGGCAGATCTGGGTTCTAGTCCCCGCTTGGCCATGAAGCTCACTGGGTGACTCTGGGCCAGTCACTGACTCAACCCAAACCTACCTCACAGGGTTGTTGTGAGGATAAAATGGAGAGGAGGAGTAGGGTTATGTAAGCTACCTTGGGTTTCTTGCAGGGAAAAAAAGGGCAGGATATAAATATAATAAATAAATAGATAAATACGATTGTTTCTCCAAATAGGGCAAAAACAGCTGTTCAACATGCTACTGAATTTGACATTCTGTCACCTCTATGGATCATTGCTGCATACTTCATAGAAAGCGGATGATAAGCTCCAGGGTGATTAGGATATTGTTGTGAGAAAGGAAAATATAGATGTTCAATATGCCCATGATTGTATTGCTATTTGGGTTTTTTTGGGTGTGTGTGTGTGATCTGATAATGTGTAGATCCAAAAGCATTTTGCAACACCTGATAAATATAGCATGGAAGGAAGAAATGACCTAGGCTGCTTTCAGAATATGGAGGGGTCCTGGCACTATCACTCAGAAGACAATGTATGTGCAGCTATTCCACCTTTTTCACCTGAATGGATTTCTTCCAGTAAGGAAAAAGACAGAAGTAGTGATGGAAAAACACAGAAGTAGTTACGAGTAGAAGACAATGTCATTTGGACCCCTTGTGAAAAGGGCAGGGCAATGGTACAATCAAAACCTTGTCTGGAAGGCAGCACCCTTCCTCAGGAGTACCCGCCCACTACGGTAAGCTGGACATTTGCCTCCCAGCCTGTGGTGCAGCTAGGTAATCTTAGACCCTGGTCTGGACTCTGGATGGTCTTCTGAGGGCCACCTTTAGATGGCCATGCATATCACTTCAGTTGTGAAGTACAAGTACAAGTACAAGTACTCAATATGGTTTCCGCCCCTCTAGAGGGACAGTAGACATGATTTTTACTGCACGTCAGCTCCAAGAAAAATGCCGGGAGCAAAATCAACCCCTTTATATGGCATTTATCGATTTGGCTAAGGCCTTTGATACTGTAGACCGTACAGCTCTCTGGACTATCCTTATGAAAATTGGATGCCCCAATAAATTTGTGAATATCTTGCGACTTCTCCATGACAACATGACGGCAACGGTTTTGGACAACAACGGCTCTCATGGTGCTCCATTTAAAGTGGGATCAGGTGTTAAACAGGGATGTGTTATCGCCCCAACATTATTTGCCATTTTCATCACCATGGTTTTACATCTTGTCGAGGGGAAACTTCCCACCGGTGTGGGAATTATATATCGAACAGATGGAAAGCTTTTTAATCTCAGCAGGCTGAAAGCAAAAAGTAAGGTAATTACAACCTCCGTTGTGGAACTTCAGTATGCTGATGATAATGTGGTCTCCGCACATTCAGAGGATGATCTCCAAACTATCCTAAATGCTTTTGCAGAAGCATACGAAAAACTTGGTCTCTCACTTAACATCAAAAAAACCAAAGTGCTTCATCAGCAAGTGCAAGCCAATCCTTTGGTGATGCCATCTATCCAGCTTGGCGGGACAATACTGGAAAATGTCGATCATTTTCTCTATCTTGGCAGCTATCTTTCTGTTACAGCTAACATCGACAGTGAAATCCAGCATCGTCTGAGCTCTGCAAGTGCCGCATTTTCTCGAATGAAACATAGAGTGTTCGAGGATCGGGATATTTGTAAGAAGACCAAAACACTGGTTTATGAAGCCATTGTATTACCAACTTTATTGTATGCCTGCGAAACATGGACTATCTATAAACGTCACTTCCACCTCCTTGAAAGGTTTCATCAACGTTGCCTCCGGAAAATCCTGCAAATTACTTGGGAAGATAGGCGAACAAATGTCAGTGTACTGGAAGAAGCAAAGACTACTAGCATTGAAAAAATGATCCTTCAACGCCAACTTCAGTGGACCGGTCATGTTGTTCGAATGCCTGACTGCCGTCTCCCAAAGCAGTTACTTTACTCCCAACTCAAGGATGGAAAGCGGAATATCGGTGGTCAATATAAGAGGTTTAAAGATGTTCATAAGGCTAATCTAAAAAAATGCAATATAAACATCGAAAACTGGGAAGCTCTGGCCCATGAACGATCTAAATGGAGGTTGGCCTTTCACAAAGGTTCCATGGACTTTGAAGAAGCCCGAGTGCAAGGTGAAAGGGAGAAACGTGCTAAGCGAAAAGCACGTCAAATGAATCCTTTACAGGACCATCTTCTATCTGGTAACCTGTGTCCTCACTGTGGGAAGCTGTGTGGATCTAGAATTGGCCTCCACAGTCACTTACGGACCCATCGCTAGAGTCTACACAATCTTCTTTAGAATCTCCTCCTTTTATCCCGGAAGACAATCTTACTCGGTCACGAGTGATCGCCTGATGATGATGACACAACTAACATTTCTCTTCTCCCAACTTTCCTGCCATTCCATGGTTTACAACGGCTTCTCCAGCCCTGATATGTTAAAGCAAAAAACAAAACAGAACAAAAACCTGTTGGTCAAGATTGAGTTTAAAATAGAGAAATGCTCTGAGCCTGTGCACATCCACTAAGCTCACTTAAATCATAGCACCATCTTGTTTACAGCCAGGAATACAGTGGAGTTTGCTTCTGCTGCCAGGAGGCTAAACACATTTGCTTGGAAATATGTGCCATTTTGGTGTAGAAAAGGATAATATGGGTTTAAAGTAAAAAAATAATAATAAAATGAGCATCTGTAGCCATGTAAATGCCTGATTGGGCATCCCCTGATTATAAAAAAGTTTAAAAATAAATAATAAAGAAGGAGAAGGAGAAGAAGAAGGAGAGGATGCTGCAGCAGCGAGCAACATCAGACCTAGGGGGACCTGGCATGCCCATGTTTCCCAGGTGCTGTTGCTAGCCTGTGAGCTGCTGCCCCCATTACCTGCCACTCTCTGGGTGGTTAATTGGGGGGGGGGTGGACTTTGACCCCAAGATCCAAACCTTTGGACCTTTGCACAAACCTTTTCCCAGCCTCTTTGCCACAGGTACAGTTGAAATGGACTGAACCATGGCACATGAGAGCTCCCCCTGTTAAACAGCTCTCTTGCATGCTCCAATGGGGTAACGCAGGACAAGGTACGGTATGAATCAGGCTTTGCCATTTAACATTTGAATATCATCTTTCTTCCATGCAAAACAGCTTCAGCCATATAAATCAAAATGCTTTCAGTTGTGGACAGGTACAGATTTTGTAATGTACTTCTGCATATGTATATAAAAAAGTGTCCTTTTCAGCTGAATAGGTCTGAAAAACTATGGCAATTTTCAATCCATAGATTCTACCACAGCTGATCTGTTTCTATTTCTTCTTGTTTCTCTCTCTCTCCTTAGAAATTTTAGTATTTCTTATTTCATCTCAGTTTGCAAATAAACCTTCACATTCCTTGTGGGGGTGGGTTGCAAGACATATAGTATTCTTACACCGTGAAAGGTTTCTGCGTTCAATCGATCACTCCTTCCTTCCAGGTGACATTCAGTAGGCATAAGTAAGGATGTATAGATTTTGTTAAATCTGCCCCGTCTGTGTTTCATGGATTGTCAGGTGTCTTTATTTATTTATTTATTATATTTATACCCCGTCTTTTTTTCCTGCAAGGAACCCAAGGCGGCTTACATTATCCTCATCCTCCTCTCAATTTTATCCTCACAACAACCCTGTGAGGTAGGTTAGGCTGAGAGTCAGTGACTGGCCCAAAGCCACCCAATGAGTTTCATGGCCGAGCGGGGACTAGAACCCGGATCTCCTGAGTCCCAGTCCAACACCCTAACCACTATGCCACACTGGCTCTTTCATTCCATATTCTGCTCATTGATGGAATTTGATTTTTTTAATGGGAATTCCATTCCACTTGCACAAGTGCACATTTGCACAAATCCCGCTTCCCAAGTTGAAAAGCGGTCTGTAAGTCCAGGGAATCTGCACAACTGGGGGGGGGGGGGGGAATGGTGCACTGTGGAATCTGCATAGAAACCAGATCTCATCTGAATCCATTACAGATTTCTCTGACATCCGTAGGCATAATTCAGACTGGTCTCACATACAAAGCCACCTTAGAAGAAGTCTCCCTGCAGATATATGCTAAAACAACAGTTTGAGTGGTTTTGTTACAGCTCTGGTGGCAATGTGGATATACTTCCCTCTTCTCTTATGCTTCCTTAAGCTAAATTGATCACTTTCAGCTCAGGTGTGAAGTTTGTTTGGGGTACATGGTGCCTTTTTATGTGCTTCAATCAAGTCTTCATAGTGCATACACTTGGCTCTTGAGGGAAGCATCGTTCTTTCAAGCATGTGAATATCTTTTTCTCCCCAACCAGATTAAAGAAAATCAATGTTTTCTTCTTGTGAACAGCATAAAAATACTGCTGTTTGCTTTCCTGCAGAAACTTCAAACTCCCCACCTTTTTCTTCAAAGTGGAGAAGTCTGTTTTTCCATGCGTACCTTTTTCAAAGATTTCCCTTCCTTCATGTCACATGGCTGATGTCTAAAATTGATCCAAATAGGTATCTCCATCTTTATCTGTAGTGATCTTCTTGCTATAGACCATATTCATCAATTAAACCTTAATACATCTTTCTTTGGTATGTCATTTTTACAGAGATGAACAAAATAGATTACTTACTCCTATTTTATTAAAATACCCAGAAAGGACCTTTGAGTGGCATTTGGCTTTTTTACTGGATTAGATTTATAAAACAGTAACAGAAACATTTGCCAAATTTCTCTTTTTAGCTGCAAAGACTTGTAAAAGTAGTTCATAAGTTTAAGTGGACCTTTCTTGTTTTAATTTTTATTTTCCACCTTCTTTACATCTTATTTTATCCATGCATTTATATTTTAACCTCATTTTTTGTCAGAGAATGTATGTCTGTGATTTTCTGTTTTGTCTTTTGAACAGGCCTGTGACTGCATAATAAATCTGATTGATGTACATCATCAGCCATATTGAGGGGGAAAAGCAGCCAAGAGGGGTAGCTCAGCTCTCCACAATGAAGGCGTCTGACTCTGAGCATGCTTGAACTCTCCATTGTCCACGGGGACTCTGGTAAAGGATTCTGCAGGAATCAAGAATCACAACTCCAAGAGTCAGAAATGCAGGCAGGTCCAAGCATTCTTAGAAGTCTTCACTGCAGAGTGAGGAAATGCTCTGAAGAAACAGCCCTCACCTTCAACTTAATTCTAGGAACTGTAGTTTGGTGTTCCTCCCGCTCCCAATCAATGAGTCAATAAGTATGAAAACCTAACAAAACTATGCTTCCCACAGGTCATGACTGCAGCAGGAACAGTTAAGACTGCAGGAAGATCTTAGAAGCAGCCTGTGGCTTTTGCCTTGGTTGCTGTTTCCTCCTCCCCCCCCCCCATATGCACACAAATTTGGTAAGTTTCTGACCGAGTGGGAAAAGGGGCGACGAGGTGAAAGGGCTGATGCTGAGCATTATGATCCAAGGCCAAATTCAGTGTGGCGTAGTGGTGAGAGTGTTGGACTGGGACTTGGGAAATTCGGGTTCTATCCCCCGCTCGGCCATGAAGTTCACTGGGTGACTTTGGGCCAGTCACTGACTCTCAGCCTAACCTACCTCACAGGGTTGTTGTGAGGATAAAATGTAGAGGAGGAGGAGGATTATGTAAACCGCCTTGGGTTCCTTGCAAGAAGAAAAAAGGCAGGATATAAATATAATAAATAAATAAATAATACATTTAACTTGTAATGGCAAGGGGATTTCAAACTGGGAGAGTTCATTTCAAACAGTCCCATTCCAAAATTGGATGTTGCAAGCATTTGGTCTGGGCCTGGGGCATGAGCCCCTTTGCTTGAAAGCTTGCAACCAGGACTGTGCAAACACCGCTGTGCTTGCAGTCTGATCCCGTGAGCCACCTCTGTTGCTTCTCCTTTGCCAAAGGACCCCCCCCCCACCACCACCACCACTACCAGTTGTACCTTGGGAAAGGCAGCAGGCAGAGATAATAATAATAATAATAATAATAATAATAATAATAATAATAATAATAATAATAATAATAATAATTTATTTATTACCCGCCTCTCCATCTAGATCGAGGCGGGGAACAACAGAAAATATAAAATACCTAAACTAAAACAACACAATATATACTATTAAACATCTTAAAACATCCTAAAAACATCTTAAAACATCTTTAAAACATCTTTAAAACATCTTTAAAACATCCTAAAATGGTAATGTTAGGTGATCAAGGTGCTGGTGGAGCATTATTTTCCCACCAGTGAGTGCAGGGGAACTACAAGTCCCAAGTCCCGGGATCATCATTGTTGTTTTAATTCAAACCTTGCCATATGGCCCCAACAAGACCGTCAAAATAGGTTACAAAATAACATTCCACATACATAGTAAGCCAGTTCAACCCTACAGCAAAAAACACTAAAATCAAACTGAAAAACAGAATGCATAAAATGACAGAATACAGCGATTACTTGAGCCCACTGCTCCAAAGGCTTTCCAACATGCTCAGGTCTTAACCGATCCCCTAAAACTGGAAAGGGAGAAGACCTGGTTGATTTCCCTCAGGAGGGAAATCTACAAAGAAGGGTGTCACCACTGAAAAGACCCTGCTCCTCATAGCCATCAACCTAACTTCAGATATCCATGGCCAGTGTGGCGTAGTGGTTAGAGTGTTGGACTGGGACTCGGGAGATCCAGGTTCTAGTCCCCGCTTGGCCATGAAACTCACTGGGTGACTTTGGGCCAGTCACTGCCTCTCAGCCTAACCTACCTCACAGGGTTGTTGTGAGGATAAAATGGAGAGGAGGAGGATGATTATTTATTTATTATATTTATACCCCGCCTTTTTTCCTGAAAGGAACCCAAGGCGGCTTACATAATCCATTATGTAAGCCGCCTTGAGTTCCTTGTAGGAAAAAAGGCGGGGTATAAATGTAATAAATAAATAAATAAATAAATAAAATGGCACCCAGAACATGGACCCATCGAAAGACCTAAGCAAAGGTTCCTATGGAAGGAAGCAATTCCATGGGTACCCTGGACTGAGATCATTTCAGACTTTAAAGGTTGGTACCTTTGGATTGTGTCAGGAAACTAACTGGCTCAACACTTCACCTCCAGAATGTAGTACTCTGGTTGACCCTAACTTATCCATGGATATTTGTGTAAGACTCTGAGCAAAGAATCACATTCTGCAACACCAGGTTAACTGTGCCACAGAGGAAAGAGCTGAGAGATCTAGCTCCCTATTGAAGCTGGATGGATGAACTAAGGAGCATATAGAGCCTGGAGGGAGAGAAAAAGAGCCGGTATGAATAATAATATGCATAAAATACACATACTGTCTGATACATCTTTTCTTGCAGATACAGTGATTCATCTTTCTCCCCAAATCTCCCCACCCCAACAGCTTCTAGACTTATCTATTTAAATCTCACACTTTTGCTCCTGTATCAGGAAAAAAAAAAAAGTGGGGGAGGAAAGGAGCTTTACTGCACGGCATCCTTTGTTACTCCTCTTAAACAGCAACAGCAGCATCTCTCTATATTTAAATCATACATTTGCTTTTGATATCGTTTACCCTTGTTCCATAGAGGCAGAAGCTGGTCAAAGAATACTAAAACATATACGTAAGTCTGATTTGTATCAAAACACCTTTGTATTCTCTTTCCACGGTAGCTGTTTCTATTTCCCCCCCAGAAGGAATACTTACAGAAAGGTATGTAAGCGTGCGTTTCTGTCACTGCTATTTGCAACACCATCAGAAAATCTGTTACTGTTAGCAGGCTTTATGAAGGTATAAGAGGACTCTTCCTGTTCTTTTCCTTTATTGTTCCTTTGATTCACTCTATCCTTGAGGGATTCTTTGTGGATTGGATTCCAATATGAGCTGACCCGATCTGCATCTCCCAGATGAATGTGCTGATGAGAACTTGTTGTAGCACAATCCTATGTAGGTCTACTCGGAAGTAAGTCCCACTGAGTACAATGGGACTTACTCCCGGGTAATTGTATATAGGATTGCAGCCTCTGTTATCCACCAACCTTTGCACCTACCAACTGTTCTGACATAGCCCACAGCTTGGAGAGAGAGAGAGAGAGAGAGAGGGAGAGAGAGAGACTGGGTTTGGATGAAACGACAATAATAATAATAATAATAATAATAATAATAATAATAATAATAATAATAAACGTTTATTTATAACGCCCCTTATACCAAAGGGCGGGACAAATAACATATACAGTAAACATAACAATACAATAAAATAACCAACACCAACCACTTACTATGCAGTATCAATTCCCAGCAACCAACGATGACAGACAAGTGTTGCTTGTCGTGTCACGCGAATCCGGGTCGTTGTGAGTCACAATGGTCTGTTTTGTCCTTTTACTTTTACAATCAGAATACCAAAAACCATTTTTCTTTCAAAATAAAGTATGCTTTTAATAAAAGAAGAGTAGATTACAACTGGAGACCTTTACGAGTAGGGGGGGAGGGGAGGGGGTAGTTGGGCAGTAAGCAGAGGGCTGGAAAAATGAAGTCATGGCTAAACTCTGGCTGCAGGAGCAAGAAAAGCTTTGGGGTAGGGAAGGTGTGGAAAAGATCTAGTTCAGACTTGTAACACAGGTGGGAGGCAGGATAGATGGGAGTAGGGGTGGACGATTTGCCTCGCACGGGCGTAGCGGGCCGAAATTGGCCCCGCTCACATCCACGTGAGGCTCTCGCGGGCCTACCTGGTCCTGGCGGCGGCTCGCCTCTCCCGTCGCATCGCTTCTAGTGCGCCGGAATTGACACGACGGGACCCTGCTTAAACAGCCCTGTTGCCCTGGTTTCCTCTGCCAAAAACATAGCGCAGGGGGCCAGCGCGCCGGAGCAGGGTCCCGTCGCGTCAATTCCACTGCGCCGAAAGCGATGTGACGGGACCGGAGCAGCCGGCACCAGCAGCTCGAGTGGTACGGAGAACGCTCCGCGCTGCTTGGAAGAACGAGGCGGGGGGGCTGCCGCCATGGAGAGGAGAGGCGGTGGAGAGGCCAGCCCCCCCACAGGTTCGTGAACACCACTAGATGGGAGAACTGCTAGAGAGCAGCTTGTTGTGTTGTGTGAACCCACGCAGAGAGAGAGAGAGAGAGAGAGAGATGGGTAGACAGACAGACAGATAATAATTTTAAAAATCCAGAGAGGATTGGGTGTATGTGCAGGTGATTTCCCTTCCTCTGGCAGAATGACAACTTTGGATCCAAGCCGCCATCATCATCATCATCATCATCATCATCATCATCATCATCATCATCATCATCATCATCATGCTATCCGTGTGCTCAGTGCCTTAGGAAAGGTTGCTGCCCTGAGGAGCTTACACTCTAAAATTCCGCACAGGGGAAACACGGGAGGAAGGGGCAGGAGTGGAAACAGGTGCAAACAGGGAAAGAATATACAATCCCCCCCCACCCCAATTTGATCTACTTAGATTTGGTTACAGGCTTAGTTTCAGTAGGGCATGGAAACTAGTGATGGTGGGGTGGTGGGGAGCATGCCTAAAGCTTCAAGGAAAAGATGGTTTTGAGGAAAGAGTGAGAGGTGTCAATACGCGGGTATTTTCTGACTTATTCATAGACAGTCGCTCCCCGCCCCACCCCCAGGTCACATTTAGAACGTCACTACTTTTTCAAAGGCTTCAGTCATTTCAGATGTGCTGTTATCCACAACTCACCTTTAGCTGGCATAGGAGCAGGCGAGCTGGATTGGAAATGCGCTGTGTGCGACGGGGGAAGAGGGCTTTATCCCTTTGTGCCCACCATGGTCCCAGCCTGAACTGCCAGCCCCACCAGTGTTTGCAATGGGAGGAAAGCTCCCCTTAGTGAGGGAATATTCTTCAAGTGCAGTTATATTTCTGATTATTATGAGGTATTAAAAAATAAGCACAACAAATGCTTTAAAAACATACTGCCTCTTTTGCAGTTTAAACATGCCCCCCCCATCTCAATAAAGAGCAGGCCTTTGAAGCTGTGTGGATCCACCACCCCTCAATGAAACGGTGTCCCTAAATTCTTGAGAAAGTTTGGGAATGAAATCCCAGCTACTGCCATCAGCTATTTTCTCCTGTTTCTCTCACCCTCCTGTGTTTTTCCTGTTTCTATTTATCTTTATCCATCTGGCCACCCTTCCTCCAATCCTACGCAAACACACACACACACCTCCTTCCTTAAGAAGAGAAATGTCATAATGACATCAGGGGTGTGTGGGAATACACATATTTGAAGTCCACAACCATATTGGGCTGTCATGCAGTCCACAGACAGCTTCAAAGGGAGTTAGTGCACCATCTGTAGACAGTTCCATTTACCAGTCTCCATCTCTCTCTGGCCATCTGCTAACTTCTCAGCTTACCTGTGCTGCAAAATAAAGAGACAATTTCCCAGCAATCCCAGAGAAACATGACTTCCCTTGGGTTTAGGATCTGGGGATTAAAAAAGAAAAGAGAAGACCACCACCCAGAAAAAAACTGGATCTGTGAGAAGCACTTCTCACATTTACATCTGAGTGTCAAATTTTACATAACACATCAGAATAGAACAGTGCATTTTCCATGTATTATCATTCCCTCTGTTTCTCAAGTTTAAGTGAGTATGGATCCTTATGTAGCTAAAATGGCACCATCCATGCATAACTTGAGAGAGAGAGAGAAGTATCAGCAGGCTTCAGGCATCCACAAGATTTGCAGATGTATTAAACTTGAGGGGGGGACCTAAAGGAGGGAACCCCCAAAACAGCCCTCTGAGGACTGAGTAGGCTTAGTGGCAATGGAACATTGACTGAGTGTTGGTGGGACGGGGGATGGAAACCTGGGAGAGAGGGAGAATGGAATGGCACATCGTAGAGAAGGACATGGCTGGCTGGAACACTGAACAGGAGCACTTGACACTACAGTTTTTGTTTTTGCAGGTCCCACTTGTCCATTACCGGTATATATTTAGATGGCTTCTCTGCTGTTTAGCACAAATGCCGCCTTAGTTCCGGCTTTACCAATAGTTCAGTATGGATGTTTTGCAACATGTACAGAGATATGCCTTGAATGGGGATCCTACATTGCTAAAAAAATCTGGGAATCATCCGGGCTCCAGATAAACCACTCAGCTTCCAATAAGGACAATCAGCAGTAGAGATTGCCAATGCCAGCCAAAAACAGTGCAGTAAGTATATATTGATGGATATACAGGAAGCCAGGCTCTTTTGGAACTACCACTAGAGCTCTCCACAACACGGAGGGTGGTGATGGTACTCAATGAGTGCACTTCCCCAAAGTACCAATTCAATCTTGACCTCACTGAAGTAGATATGGAAGCTCCATGAAACCACCACCTTCATTCAATATGGATTTTGTGTAGAACTGTTAGGGTGCAATCCTATGTGTGTTTAGACAGAAAAAAAGTCCTTCAACTCCCAGCATTCCCCACCCAGCATGCTAGGAGTTGTAGTACTTTTTCTGTCTAAACATGCATAGGATTGTGCCCTTAGATAAGTTTTGGCTAAATTGAAATTCAACGGGTCTTGTGGAGGGGGAGCTCCTTCTCAGGTGAAGCATCAGGGGAATTTCTTGGGAAGCTTAAAAAGAGTATCATTAAGACGAACTAGTCTTCATGGGCTTCTGCACGTCCCCAGATTGTCTTAGGGTGCAATCCTATCGATTGCACCCTCAATGCTTGTAAGCTCCCAAAAGTGGAAGCTTACAAGCATCCAGTGCAGAGCGGGAAGAGCGGCAGAGGCAGTATCTGCCTCCTCATACCTCCCACTCTGCATTTTAGCTAGACGGCCATTTCTGGGGGCCTTCTAGGAGAGGGAAGGAAGCTGGAGCACCATCAGAATATCATATATTTTGGCTGCCCCAGTCCCCTCCTCTCCCTGCCCCCCAGAACGCTCACTTTACCCCCTTTCTGAGGTTGATTTTCCAACCTCGGAGAGGCAGCTGGCATGATTCTTTCCACACCGGCTGCAGGGGGTGGGGATTCAAGGGCGGATTCCCTGTTCCAAGGTCAGCGCTCTGTTTCCAGCCTTGGATCTGGGAATCTGAAGCATCCTATGCCCCCCCCCATGATCTCTTGGGGCCACAGGGTCACTCTTTACTGAATGAAATCTAATGCTGGTTGGCAATGATGGAAGTTGTGGTCTAACACATCTAGAGGGTACAAGCTTGGGGAAGGCTGGTGTAGGAGTGTAGATGTGGATTTATAACCCGCTGCCATATATTCATATTAAATTGTATATTAAAAGCCTATGTGATCTCCTGATTTCAATCTGAGCTGAAGTCAGAACTTTCTCATCTTGCTTGCTTCAATGGCTTGATGGAAAGGGGAGAACAAGTCTCAGGATGTAGGAAAATAAAGTTTTATTCTTCAATTTAACTCAACATATTTTGGGCCTTCTTGAAATGCTATAAAAATATGGATAATACAACACATTACTATGCATTTCTATATATGAACATTTAAAAATATGATAGTAGACTACATAAGCCTGCTAATACTATGTCTATGTGTACTTACTTAAAATTAGTAAATAGCTTGCAGAGATCTCTGAAAAGATATCTCAACAAATAAATCCTGCAACCGGTGCCATAATTTGTAAACAGCACGTAGTGTTGGGCTACTTCAAAGGATAAAACTTATTTTCCTAGATCCTGAGACTTGTCCTCTCATCTCCATTTAGTTATTTTGGATGTTCTCTAGATTTGTCTGACCCTTGCTTCTTCAATGGCTTGCCAGTGGTTGGATGTTTCTGTCAAGCACACATGTCTATTGTCTATTATGACCAAAGTTTGCTTTATTTGCTGGATAAGATCCTACAGTCTGATTAACAAAGATTATTTTAATATTTTCTTGCAAAAAGTACTATCCTGGCTATAAAGTAGTAAAATTACTGGTTGATAAATTGATACACACAGTTCTTGGCAGGGCTGGCCCTGCCATGTAGCCAGGTGAAGTGACTTGCTTCAGGCAGCATCTTGAGGTGACAGGAGAGTAAATGAAGGCAAGAATTCATGCCAGAATGTTTCAGTAAGACCTAGTGGGGGGGGGGAGTACCATTGGAGCTCTGCTTCAGGCAGAAACATTTATTACGAATTTAAAAGATTTATAGCCTACCTTTCAGAGCATAACCCTCTCAAAGTGGCTCAGCCCCCCCATCCCCCCAAAATGTGTAAAACTACATAAGAAGTTTAATAAACCATCCACTTAATTAAATGAGCAGCAGCAAATAAGCTCAAGCACCAGCACATCAGCCATCCACAGACAGAGATTAAAAAGTCTTCAAAGTCCTCTCAAATGCTAGTACTGAGAGAACGATGCATTCCCATAGGAGGGGGTTCTAAAGCTGTGTGGTCACAACTGAAAAGGCCCTGTCTTCAGATTGGTACTGGAAAAAACACTGAACTTAAGGCCACCAAACCAGATGCAAATGGGGCAGGAAGGGGACATGTGCTAAGAATTCCTCCTTCCTTCCTTCCTTCTTCTCTCTCTCTCTCTCTCTCTCTTTCTTTCTTTGAATGAGCACCCCATGCAACTGCCTTGAAGATTGGTGAAATGGTGCTCTGATAGAGCTCTTAAACCTTTTATTCTTGATCTATATCACACCTCACCTGCCCCAGCTGCTATTAGCTCCATGGGAAGAAAAGGGTAGCCACAGTATATTGGACTACATCTCCAGAATTCCCTTTGTCAGCTTGGGGAAGGCTGCTCCACTCTTATCAGCCCCTTGTGACCAGAGGGCATGTCTGCAAATTACCATTTCCTTTAATATGGTTGACTGGTGTCTCACATGAGGAAATATCTCTAAATGTTAGCCCTTATTCGAACTATCGGGGCAATAAGTTTAGTAAACATACTTTGGACTGCCCATTGCTTTTCTGCCTTTGGTTCTTGGCAGGTACAAGGAAGAAAACACCTGTTGGAAATTACACGAATCAGGCATGGTAAATTAACACAGTTTAATCTGCATAATCACCACATCAGTTTGCATGTAATGTAAAATGTATTGCTTCATTTCAGAGAGAGAGGAAAGGACAAGGAGTATAACCTAGACCTTGGCTTTACGGTTTATGATGTTTATGTAAAAGTATTTGCTTGGCTTCATCTCTGACTGCATTGTTTTTGTTACATTGTCTTTCTTTGCTACTCAGTGAGCAAGCAAGCAAGCAAGCAAGCAGTTTCCAAGGCAATGCTTCCTGAAGCAGAACTGAAAACTTTAGATTTAAAAAAAAAAAAAAAAGTGGGGGAAACAAATCCTCCAGGTGTAAGGTGTATGTGTTTAATACAGATTTTTTTTTTAATCTTACTGAAAGCATGTGATATGATGGGATTAGAGAAGATCTCCAAAATATGCTGTTTCGATAAAATGCCCTCTGTGTTCAACAACAACAAAATCATGATTGCTAAACATAAATGCTGCATAAAAGCAAGTGTGGCATAGTGGTGAGAGTGTTGGACTGGGACTCGGAAGATCTGGGTTCTAGTCCCCGCTCAGCCATAAAACTCACTCTGGGTGACTTTGGGCTAGTCACTGACTCTCAGTCTAACCTACCTCACAGGGTTGTTGTGAGGATAAAGTGGAGAGGAGGAGGAGGAGGAGGAGGAGGAGGATTATGTAAACCGCATAATCCTTGGGTTCCTTGGGAAAAAAGGAGGGGTATAAATATAATAATATGAATAAATAAATAAATATAAAATTATGCTGAAATTTTATAGCTACGTATCTGAGAGGAAGCCTCATTGAACTAACAGTAGGCATGCACTGTTAGACTAAGACTGGGGAGACCTGGGTTTGAATCCTCATTTAGCTGTGGTGCTCATTGGATGACCTCAAATCAGTCACTATCTCTTAGCCTAACCCGCCTCACAGGGTTATTGTGAGGATGTTGGGAGGAGGGAACTATAGACACTGCTCTGACCTCCTTGCAGCAAGGCTGGGATACAAATGTAATCAATACATAAAACTATGTTTTGAGTTTCAATCTTGTTTTGACTTTTCTACGACAACAAACAAATTGTAAGCAATTTCAAGCCCCATTTCAGATGTGTTTCACTACCATGAAATATTTTTTTAATTACTGTTAGAAATTTGTCTTTTATTTTAACTGCCATTAAAAAGTTGTTACCAAACGCTGCACCACCATCATATGTCACATTGTAGTGGGGAAACTCGGTTAACAACTGTTAAGAATATAAGAACGACTTTTGTCAGGCTAAGAGTCCATCTGTTCCAGTGAACTGTATTCAGGGGTGATCAGCCAGAAGGCCTGCAGGCTGCAGCAAAGTGGCAGAGCACATGCTTGGCCTGCAGAAGGTTCCCAGGTAAGCTTTCAACAGCCCCATTCAACATGGCTGATGGCCAGGAATTCTGGGAGTTGCCATCCAAAACATCTGGAGGGCACCACATTGGGGAAGGGTGTTATAGACAAGTGGCCCAATCATCTAACTTGGTATAAGGCAGCCTTCCTCAATCTGGTGTCTTCCAGATGTTTTGGACTATAACTCCTATGAACCCCTGGCAGCATGGCCAATAGACAGGGATGCGGAGAGTTGTAATCCCAAACATCTGGAGGGCACCAGGTTGGGGAACCTGGTGTAAGGCAACCTGATATGTCCCTATGTCCTCTGGGAATCTCGCAAGCGATGTATGGGGGCAAATGCCCTCCCTGTGGTTCATCCCCAGAAGGGTCAGCCTTACCATTAGGCACAGTGAGGTAGCTACTTTTGCAGATTTTGGGTGTCATGACAGTGCAGCAATTTGTTAGTTATTTCATTTGTTGTTATTGTATTTTTAGTGCAGGGATGGGGAGAGGGGCTTGTGGGATTCCCTGTCTCATGTGCCAAAATAACATGGGTAGCTTTAGATACTTTGCACCTTGAATTGGTTGGGTTGGGGGTGCTATTTGCCGCTTTGCCTAAGGCAGCAAAATATCTTGGGCTGGCCCTGGTCTGCAGCACCTGGTGCTTAGAGGTATATTGCCTCTGAATACAAGGCTCTGTTTAGCCAACATGGGTATTAGCTGTGGAGATATCTGCCAAGGACTCAAATGAGTTTGAGTTTCTAAGAATCTGACCCACAGATTCTGCAGTAGACCGGCTTTTTTTGAGTTGCGCTGGACTTTCGGACCATTTTAACATTCCATAATTTTATGCAAATTTAGTCATAGAAAAATATGGAGGGGGACACACAAACAAAAAATGTGCATTTCCTCCATAGGCTAAAGCATTAAAATATGCATTTTGGGGGGAATTGCATATTTGGGGAGGGTTTGCACATTTTTGGGAGTGCAAAATTTGCAGAACTGCAAAAATTTGTGCAAATGTGTACAAATGCATTTGTGCAAAATCCAGTTCCATCAATGAGCGGATGATGGGACGAAAGGCACCTGACAGTCACTGAAACGTAGACACAACGGATTTTACAATGTCCGTACATCCTTACTATTAGCTACTGATGAATCTGTCCTCCATGAATTTGTCTAATCCTTTTTTAAAAGTTGCACACCATGGCAACCACAAACTCCACATAATATGTGGAGCTGCTTGCAGGATATATTATTTACCATGGAAGTCAGAAACAACAGAATATAAAGTTGTTTGTTGAATAGACGGGGGCTTTGCTGCATAATCCTGTAAGAATGGGGAGGAGCAGAGAGGGAGGGATAAGTCAGAATGAGGTGAAATGGGAAGCACAGCACGGCATGACGTGTGCTGTAGTTTTTGTGGTGAGCGATAAAGCAAAGAAATGACAGGAAAAGCATCAAACTGGTTCCCCTTTCTATGCCAATAATTTGGGAAATCACACAAAACTATTGACAAAAAGTTATTTTACCACAATGTTCAAGATTCATGCCAAAAAGTGTAAATGATACAGTTTTCTTACACCCCATGTAACACATATATAACTGGCGCTCAGGCCTCAGTGGCTAGCTGACTGATTCCCTCCCTCATTCACAAGGCTATCAAAATTGTTTTCATATTTCTACAATGGACAGAGAGTTGCTGTTCAGTATGTGGTCCCAGAGACCCCAATTACTAAAGCCTGGAGCATGCTAACAAAGCATAGTAAAAACATGGAAAGTGGATTTTCCTATATACTAGGTCAGCACACAAGCTGAGCCCCTTGTTGTACTAGGGCAGTGTTCTCCAACCTTGGGTCCCCAGATGTTTTTGGCCTACAATTCCTGGCTGGGGCATGCTGGGAGTTGTAGGCCAAAAACATCTGGGGACCCAAAGTTGGAGAACACTGCACTAGGGTGTTACAGGCATGTGGATGTTCATATACTTAAAAGAATCCTCACATGTGGGGAGGGGAATTTCCAGTGGCAGCTAATAACGTATTTTTGAAAAAGGACAAGCCACACGTGGGGGATTGGAGATGTGCATGACGTTTCCCTTCACACATTTTGATGATACATGAATTGGCAGAGGGGAGCTTTTGACTGGCATCCAAGACCATGTTTATGTTGTAGGATGCAAGCTTTATTTACTAGCACAGAATGTATATTAAGATGGTTTGGTCTCACTCATTCATGGGTGCAGAAAGTTGTGAAGGTACTTATGCAACAAATATAATCTGGAAATTGAAGATAGCTGTCATGATTCTGATGGATGATCTTCGCCTGGAGATTGACAAAGTGAATATCTCCTTGTCAGTTGTGCTGGACCTGTTAGAGACTTTGATGCTGTAGAGCAGGGGTGCACAACCTTTTCGGCCCTAAGGGCTCCATGTGATGCTGGCCTGGGTCTCAGGACACATGTACACATGGACATATAGATGCACAAGAACACAGGCACATGCATGCACACACCTTCATACACACTCCCAAGCAATCCTGATACAGATTGCTTTGAGCAATCTCTGAGGATCTCTGAGGAAGGAAATGGTGAGCCTTCTCTTTACCTTCTCATCCATCGATCCTGATACAGATAGATCTTTCCACACTGCTAGCAATCAACAGTAAAGGCAGCAGCAGAAGCAGTGGTGGCAGCTGCAGTGGTGCACTTGGCAAGAAATCAGTGATGTTGGGGGGGAGAAAATTTGGTGGCAGTGGGGTCAGGGCACCCTTTGGGGGCCGCATGTGGCCCACAGGTTGTGCGCCCCTGCTCTAGAGCATGATATTCTTTTGGACAGCCTTGAACATCTGGAAGGTGTCCTGGGGAGAGTGTTCCATTCCAGTGAGTTTGCATCCCACCCCCCACAACTTATAGGAGTCAAAAGATGGTCATTGGAGAGGCTATGTCAACTCACTGGGATCTGCTATGTGGGGTTCCACAAGGCTCACTGTTAACACTGTTGCTGTTCAACATGCCCATGAAGCCACTGACAGAGATTATTCATAGCTATGAAGTTGGTATCATCAATATGTGTGTGAGCACACACACATGCACATGCACATGCGGGATGGATGGATGGATGCCCTGCCCATTTGCCTGAATACGTGAGGACTTGAAGTGGGTGGAGCAACAGGGCTATGCATGCTGGCCCTGACCCTAAGTTTACATGTGTGCAGGTCCCGCCCCCCTCAGTTCAGGCCTTGCCATTTTGATTTGGCAAGGTCTGAAAGGGAGTTCTACTTGCATTCGCTTGAACGTGAGTAGAGTTCTCGGCACCATCACAGACTCTGCCTTATCAGGGTTCCAAATTGCATGAAGGGTTCTATTTGCAGATAGATAGATCTATCAAGCAGATAGACAGATACCCTACCCAGCATGCAGATCATAGAATCATAGAAAAGTAGAGTTGGAAGGGGCCTACAAGGCCATCGAGTCCAACCCCCTGCTCAATGCAGGAATCCAGGTCAAAGCATCCCTGACAGATGGCTGTCCAGCTGCACCTTGAATGCCTCCAGAGTGGGAGAGCCCACCACCTCCCTAGGTAGTTGGTTCCACTGTCTTATTGCTCTGACAGTCAGGAAATTTTTCCTGATGTTTAGGTGGAATCTAGGTTCTTGTAACTTGAGCCCATTATTCCGTGTCCTGCAAACTGGGATAATCGAGAAGAGATCCTGGCCCTCCTCTGTGTGACAACCCTTCAAGTACTGGAAGAGTGCGATCATATCTCCCCTCAGTCTCCTCTTCTGAAGGCTAAACATGCCCTGTATTTGGATGATGGAACAGGTAGTGTTTAGTCACTCTCCTGGTGCACTGAGACAATTGGTGGCAGCCCTTAGGACTTCCCTGTATTGTCTGCCACAACATGCTTCTTTTTAAAACAACAACAACATAAAGCAGCTATTTTTATCGTTGCCAAAACACAGTGTCTCATGTATCAGCTGAGAGCTGCCCACCCTGATATTCCCTATATCTATGTTCAGAGAAACAAGCTGTTCTCCATGTGTGGTAGAATTTTCTTGAAATTCAACTCAACAACAATTCTGGTTCCCCTCCCCCTTTTTTCATCTCCCAACCCCTTCTCTCTTCTTTGGCCTTTATTTATTTATTTATTTTTTGGTCCTATATGCCTTTTCCTCTAGGAAGACAGAGCTTTCCCCCAGAAATACTGCTCAGAGCCTCCTGGACTTACTTTTTAGCTTACTCACAGAAACATAATCCTTCCCAAGATTTTGCAAATTTGAGCAGAACCACAGGTCCTGCCTGGGCTGTTTCCTATATAAGTACCTGCTGTGGAAAAGCTGAATATTCTCCCATCCAGCTACGTTGCCGTTTAGGGACTGATCATCCTTTTGCTCTCATCTGATTGGAGTTTGGATGATCAGCTTCCTATCCAAATCACTAACCCAGGTTTCTCTCAGGCCCCAGGGATTGACTCTGCAACCTGGGTTGCTACATAGTGATTGGTTGAGGGTGGAGTGTGGGGACAGTTGGATCAGAACATGTGGGTGTGCAGTATAGATATGTGGTGCTTGCTGAGTGAAAGCAGCTTTGGACATAAGCTTTAGAAGAATATGTGCTATCATACAATATGCTTTCCTCCTCAGTGCTAAAAGCGTATTTCCAACAGTTCCCTTCCAATGCTGGCTAGCACTTTAATTACCTTGAAAATTGGCCAGTTCCACAATAAAGAACATTCTCTGTGTTGCAAAGGATATTTTAAAGGAGACCCAGTGACTCATGGCCAATGCAGTCATGAACAAGCATTTGCACAGCAGACTCTTTAAATTTCTCCCCATACCAGCTGTTCTACAGTGGCTTGACTTTATAGGAAGCAACCATCTGTGTAGTCACACCATTGATCTGTCTAGCTCAATATTGTTGTCACTGCACTGACTAGCAGCAGCCCTCCAGGCTTTCAGACAGGAGTCCTTCCCAGTCCACCCTGGAGTTACCAGGGATTGAACCTGGGGCCTTCTAATATGGTATGCATAGGAACACAGGCAGTTGCCTTATACTGAGTCAGACCATTGGTGGTGATGTGGAAAAATCACTGTGTGGGAAAGCCAAGCCTGGAGTTATCACAGCAGCAGCTGTTTTAGTATTCCCTTCCCCCGGCCACGTGCAACTGTGGGCGGGGAGAATTTTGCACACGGAGGAAAGGAGAGTGAGACCACAATGGGGTGATCTCACCCTCCAATGGGATACAAGGGTGGAGTGTGCAGGACCATTATTAGGCCCGCATGCCCACACTCTGGGCTCTTTCTTTTGCAGCTGCAGAGAAAGAAGGATCACCAAACAGCTACACATTCAGAAGCGCCCAAGGACGAGTGACTGGTTTGATTACAAGGGGGTGTGGGCACCTTTTCCTGCCGCTTTCCCTGGGGGATTATTCAGCCTCTACAGGCCCTGTCTTTCCCCTGCAGATAGCCCATTAGCTGTGGCCCTGCAGCACGGCTGTGCCTGGGCTTGCTTGCCATCGGGAATCCCTCAGCCTCTACAGGCCTGTGTAAAGGGCACTTACCTTGGCAGCAGCCCTTCTGGCAACATTACCAGCGGCTTCTAGCCGCTCACTGTGCGTTGTGGGCGAGGCCAGCTCCCGCACGAGGCTCGTTGTGTCTCCTGGGGTGGGTTACTTCCCACCCCAGAATACAGATCCTTGGGCAGTCTCATGGGTGTCCTTGCGTGCCAGGACATGTGTTTCGGTGTGGCCATACACCCCCCCTTCCTTCTCTCTGTAAAGGATCGAAGCTTATCATCCACCAGGCCTTTTTTCCAATACATTTTCGTTGGTTCTGCCTGTTGATTGCCTGCCCCCCCATTTATGTTGTTTGGGCCTCATGGCTGCCTTAACAGGCACAGCCTTTTTACTCTGTGCTGGGGGCCTAGTTGGCCCAGCCCTCCTGTCAGGGATCAGGCCTGTGTCCAGCCAGGCTGTGTTTCCTCCTGGCAGGTGCGGCCTGGTGTTATTACTGGGGCCTTGTGTCCTGGTCGGGCCTTGCAGCCCCGCCTTCTCTGAGTGGCATTTCTGCTGTATCTGGGCCTGATTTGCCCAGGCCTCCTGTTATTTGGCCCCCTGTTGTGAAATAGGGCATCTCACAACAACAACAAAAACCCTAGGTGCCTTCCCTGTTGGGCTGGTGAGGCCTCCTTCTCTCGCACTGGAGCAGGTAATTTAAATATTAAAAGAAGATTTTTCTTAAGGCCTTGCCTCTTTCTTAATTGTTAAAGTTATATTCCAGACCCTTATTGGTTCTGGTGGTACATTTGCTTCGCTTGCAGGGGCTTTTGCCTTGTTCTACACCTAAGGGTGGGTTTACACACACCCCTTTGTTTTATACCGCACAGGGTTGTTGTGTGGATAACGGTTAGGGAGGACTACGTGAGCTGCCTCAGGTCCCTTGCAGGAAAACAGGCAGGATACAAATACAGTACATACATTAGGCCTTCATTCTGACATATGTGGTTTAACATGCTGGTCAGCCTAACAGGGTTGTTGTGTGATAATGTAGGTGAAGCGCTTTGCTTACTCAGAGTACTGATACAAGCCTGTCCCTGACTCTCAGCCTACCCTACAGGGTTGTTGTGAGGATTACATGTAAGGGGAATTGTGTAAGCCACCTCGGGTTCCTTACAGGAAGGCAGGCGGAATACCAGTACAATACTACATAATGCCTTCCTTTTGTAATAGGGGTTTGTATGCTGGTCTACCTCACAGGGTCAGTGTGCGATAAACTATGTGAAACACTTTGATTGCTTGAGTACCGAAGCAAGTGAATTAAAGAATTATCTGGATTCTAGTTTCATAGATTTCATAGATCATAGAGTTGGAAGGGGCCTAGACAAGGCCATCGAGTCCAACCCCCTGCTTAATGCAGGAAACTAGAGGAGGGGTCTCCCATCCAAGTCATAACCAGGCCTGACCCTGCTTAGCTTTCCACACTCAGACAAGCTGAGCCAGCGTGAGCCACAGGCCTGGATTGCCATTGCTCAGTAGGTAGATGCAGTTCCTACATTAGGCCTTCATTCTGACATAGAGTTTACACCCTGGTCAACCTGACAGGGTTGTTGTGTGTTAATGTAGGGGAAGTGCTTTGTTTACTTTAGGTATGGATACAAGCCAGTCCTTGACTCTCAGCCACCCTGCCTTGCAGGGTTGTTGTGAGATGATATGTAAGGGGAATTGTGTGCACCGCCTCATGTTCCTTGCAAGAAAGCAGGCGGGATACCAGGACAATACTATATAATACCTTCCTTCGAAGAGGGGGTTTGCATGCTGGTCTCCCTCGCAGGGTCAGTGTGTGATAAAGTATATGAAACATTTTGATTGCTTCAGTACTGAAACAAATGAATTCAAAAATTATCTGGTTTCTAGTTAATTGCCATTGCTCAGTAGGTAGAGCACCTGCTTTGCCGGCGTGCTCTTGTTCAATCCTCAGCATCTCTAGGAGGGTTTTGGAAACAATTCTACCTACAATCATGGAGAGCCGTTGCCAGCTAGTAATACTGAGCAGAGTGGGCTGATGTGCTGGTGCCCATAATTTTCTGTAAGCTTTCTCATTTTTATTATTTAGGAATTGGTTGCCTCCCAAAGGGACATGATGGCAGGAAGAAAGACGGGGTGTGCCCCCAAGCAGTTGGTTGTGGCTCTATGGTTAAACACTGGCTTGTATGCCGGGGGTCCCAGGATAGGTTCCCAGCATTTCATTGGGGGGGCTCCTGCCTGGGAACCCGGAGGGCCATTGCCACTCAGTGTCAGTGGTAGTTTTTAAATGGCCTTATGTATTAGTTAGAATGCGGTGACATACGCCCACCTGAATCCTGCTATTGCTTCACTTATGGTTTTTTATAATGGCCGAGCCATTATTCACTTTACTTATTTCACTGCTTCCTGCATAGCCAACCAAGTCAATGTTCTGTGCTGGCACGAGCAATTTTATCATGCCGAGCCATGCTGGGAGTTCTGGTGGCAGTTTTATTTGCAAGTCGGTTGGCCCTGATCCATACGCCCTGCTAGTTAGTACCTGATGGCTGAGTGCAGCCCTTCCTTTTTACCTGTTCCCTTGGCTGTCTGTGCCTTACAATGTCTCTGTCCATTTCGGGGTTTTGTTCCCTACCATGCCACCTAATACCATGTGCTTTCTTTTGGCTGTTTTCCCCAGTGCTCACAAGCTGTAGGTCTTCCAGGTAGTTTGTGTTTGTCTGATCTCGAGACAACATCCGGATCTGCAGTGGTGTTCCTGTTGGTCCGTTTGCTGAACTATTTTCATCATCTATTTCTATTTCTTCCCACAGTCGTGAGTCCCAATGCTCTTAAGCCATGTGATTTATCAGGTAACCGAAGCTTATTTCATTATTTCAGGACAATTTCAGACTGGTAAGTGTGGGCGGTCTTGCCTTGTGTGTTTCGGTTCTGTCCTGGGACGTCCAGAGCTTATATCCATTTTTAGTAGGTTTTAAGGGCTCAACTCTTAACAAGGGAGGCTTATAGATGCCTTCATTGCAATGGGGCTTATGAATGCATTCTGTGCATTAAGCTGGAGGTGCATTCTTAGAAAATATGTGCAGCAGGTCGTTAATCTAGTCCAAGTTTATTTGCATGATACATTATATTTATTTCGTCTGCCGCATTCTACTCACTATGGAGCTTGGGTTTACTCTTGGGCCTCGCTTATCAGCACTGTCAGTTTTATCTAATCCTCTGGCCTGTATATGTGGTGTTGGTAATGTTCTTTATTGCCTACTCGGTTGGCAGCGGGTGGGCTGTCCGGTCACGGTGTGGTTACGGTATGGCTGGCCTAGGAGGCATGGGTGGCAACCCATGCCCTAGGCCTGCCACTGGCCCATACTTTATTTTGGCCATCGAAGCATATAACTCTGAAGGGGTTAATTCCATTCCTGCAGCTATTGGGTTCTGTTAGCCCATATAGTTCTGGGACTTGATAATGACTTGCGTTCAGCCTCATTGTTATTTAATTTGATTTTGGTTCCCATGCCTTGCTTGAATTTTGGGTAGCAAGCAGTGTTGTCGATGGAAAGTAACCAGGTGGACTTTACTTCAAGCATCCTCTCTCGGCTACATGCCTCCTACAGATGGGGGATGGGGTCCTGTTTTATGTTACTTAATGCTTCTCATAGAGCGACCCATGTCCCAGTATAATTGGCTTTGCCCTCCAATTTTCTGGCACAGGCTGCCTTGGGGTGCCAGCCATAGGTGGGCGAGGCTCATATTCCTGTTAATGTGGGAAGGGCCCAATTATGTATTTGCCTTCCTGGGAGACTGCTCAGGATATCAGCACATCGGTATTCCTGAACTGTGGGCAGTAATCCCTTGCCTCTACGGCATCATTTGGGGTCTCTGTTGCCATAAGCACGTTTCCTCTTCTAAGTCTCCTTTTAGGTGGCCCTAGGCAGTGCCTTACCCTGCTTTCTTCTAAGGAAGCAGGAATTTTCTTGAGAAGGCTTCAACTGTTTTGGCAGTGCAAGGATTGTTTGCAACTGCATAAGTATAAGCCAACCTATGTGCTTCCGCACACTATGTTTGGCCCAGATTGCTGCTTGCGTCTGTGGCAGTTTTTTGCATGGGCTTTGTAGTCATAGCTGGGCATTGCTTTATGCACGCTCGGTTGTCATAGTGCGGCACATTATAATTCCTATCTGCCGGCCGTGAAATCCAAGCCACATGTTGGGGTCTTTTACAGTCCCTGTCTATCGGGCTCCTCCTGCAGCTCCCTAGCCCAATAGAAGGATCATGCAGGCTCGGGAATTGTGTCGAGCTTTTGTTTTATCCGCTCTCTTTTAGGGAGATGCGGTCTACATTAAAGGAACTCTTCTTACCGGACATTGGTATGGTTCAGGCCTGGGACCTGAAGCCTTTTACGGACACCTTCTTTCCAAGGCTTCCGTTTCCATAATTATTCAGCGGGCTCCCGATTCGTTTTTCCATGAGGCCACTGGAGTGGTGGGCAGCTGCCATGTGTGCCCACAGCAACGGCTTTGGCCAATTTGAAATCTGGGCCCAGTCAGGGAGCGCCGTGTATTCCCTGCACCGTAATTGCGATTGCACATGAGAGCGACATCCTTTTCTTCAAATAGACTGGAGTGGCTGCATTGCAGAAGCACGATATGAACTGAGTGCTGCCCGCATTTTGCGATTATCCTGATCGACAATATTGTGTCTGTGGCCATTGCAGACTTGATAGGCAAGGCCAGGATTTTACCTTATGCACACTCTTGAGAGGTGCAGTGTTGATTAAGAAACTCCTGTCAGCCATTCAGTGCTGTATAAGGCAAGTGCCTAGAGCATTCTACGGTCATCAGTATCTTCTAGACGGTTGCTGCTCTGAATTTTTCTCGTAGACAGTGTCCAGGCGGTGTGTCGCTGGCGCTCTTAAGCATATCGATTGTATGTACACGAATTGCCATGATTGGTGCTGCTGTTTTCATTTCTGTCTTTTCAGATTCCCGGAGTGGAAGGAGGTCGGCTTGTGTCCTTGTGTTCAGGCACTATATGGTATTTGGACGGCGTGGAAAACTAATAAGTCAGGCCTCGGATCTCAGCTTGGGATCGGTCTACTGGCTGCACCCAGTGCTTGGGTCAGCGTGCAATGCAGCAGCAGAACCTCCTATCCACGTTATTCCGGTCTGGCCTGGTTGGCCTGCCCCCACAAGTGCTGGTAGTGCATTTGGGGGAAAGCGATTAGGCGTGCTTACGGGCATGGCCTTGATTTTGCAAGTATCTGCGGACCTTGCTGTGATTCGTCGGAGATGGCCTGGTGTCCAGATTCTCTGGTCTCACACCTTGCCACGATGCTGTTGGAGGGATACTGTCAATCCCAGTGGCCTTGTTCAGGCCTGCCCCCGCAAGTGCTGGTAGTGCATTTGGGGGAAAGCAATTAGGCGTGCTTACGGGCATGGCCTTGATTTTGCAAGTGTCTGCGGACCTTGCTGTGATTCGTCGGAGATGGCCTGGTGTCCAGATTCTCTGGTCCCACATCTTGCCACGATGCTGTTGAAGGGATACTATCAATCCCAGTGGCCTGAACAAGGCTTGCCGGAAGGCAAACAGAGCAATCTGTAGGAGCCTTGGAGGGAGAGGAGTTGCGATTCCTCATCCCGAGATATCCTTGGCTCGGAGGAAGCTGTACCGACCGGACGGGGTGCATTTGTCTGAGGTCGGCAGTTTTATTTTTCTTCAGGATCTGCCAAGGGCCCTCTTGGAGGTAGTTTCTGCCAGGTGGGGGAGAAGAGACTTAGCTTAAGCATGTCTCTCTCTGTGGCTAGTAAGTGCGGGAATAGGCAGTGGGGTTAGGGTTTTGGTGATCATCCAATGGCACTGTTCAAGTGGCTGGCGAGACCTCTATCTCAACGCTTGCTGAGTTTCGTGGCTCAGTGGGGGGAAATACGGATCGCCAGTGAGGATGGATCGGTCATCTGTGGCACCGTGAGGTGGGGACTGTGAGAAAGCCTCCCAGCACCCAAGAGGGTGTAAAACTGGGGGGGTGGCGAAGTGCTGTGCCACCCCTCGGGTTTGGGTGTATCTGCCCGGGATACCTCACTGGCCAATGGCCACCAGTTTTAGTTAGTACCCGCACTTTCACCCTTCGCAGATCTTGATTAATAAAATGTGGCCCTTTATTTACACCATATACTTGTGTCTCGCCTCTTCCCCTTTTACGCGCGCAAAATGCACACACACACACACACACACACACACACATACACAACATCAGATCAGGGTACGTTTCATTTTTAAATGTAAATTGTATTAGCTTTATCTATAGCTATAGCTATAGCTATCTATCTATCTTTTTATGTCACATTATTTTGGATTACTAAAATTGTGTATCCATTCTTGTAACAGCTAGCTAAGATGACAATATGTTGAACATACAATTATTCTGGATCCTCCCCAACTGCAATAACTGAATATACAAAACTAGCTGTTGTCTGCGGCTGCGCTTGCATGGATTTTAGGATTTGGTATAATGGAAAAGATACAATGTCTCTGACTGAAAGTGTAACGTTTAGGCTGGGTACTGGCAGCAGAAAACTTTTCTGACAGAAATATCTGATCTTAAAGAAAAATCAGGTTAATCCTGAGAGTCTACAGGTGATGAAGAGTGACTGTGCCAAGTTTGGGCCAAGATCCGTCAAAACGTGATGGAGTGGAGCCTATGCGACGACACCCCACACACAACAGTCATTAAAAAACTTTCCCTCCCTTTTCACCCCCTCAGAGAACATTCTAAATGGCCTAGGGGAGATTTGCATACCCACCCCTATTGGCCCCTGCAGGAATTCATACGAACATTCTAAGTGTCATATGGACTATTTGCATAACTGTTCCTATAATGGCTCATGCAGCAATTATGAGGTGAGGCTGATTTGCATAACTGCTGCCCTGTTGTTTTGCCCATAGGATATGAGAGGGGGCGATTCCCCCCCCTTTTCACCCCCTTAGGGACATAATTTCCAAAAATCCTTCCTTAGTGGGTGTCTACGTCATAAAAGCAATGTCCCTTCAAAATTTCACGTTCCTAGATTAAACGGTTTGAGCTGGGCGATGATGAGTCAATCAAAATCAGTCAGTCAGTCAGTCAGGACACCTTCTTATATATATATAGATTATATAATTATTTTTAATGAATTGAACATGTATGTTACATTTATGGAAGTAAAGCACTTTACTTAGCCAGTAATGGACAGAGCAATTCTAAGTGGGGCAGTGGAATGAAATGGTGGATAATCCACTACTTTCAAAGTCCTGCTGGCTCACACTGGCCAGGACGGTGTGTGTGTGTGTGTGTGTGTGTGTGTGTGTGCATGCATGCATGCATAGGGGCAGAGGGGCAGACTTGTCTTTTTTGTTGTTGCTGGTAGTTCTGTTTCCCACACCACCACCTTGGATTCATCAGTCTCCTTCAAACTCTATGATCTATGAAATCTATGGAGGGGGAAATACAGTTTCATTGGGAGAATGAAGGGTATCGGATCCAGCATTTCTAAAGCCATCTCTACCCCACACCCAAAATGCCCTGTTTTAAGGCCTGCCACTGGTATTAGATAACCATGAAGGTTTCTGCAGGTGTACAGGGAGTCACTGGCATATCTGTGCTCTTCCCACCAGTGTAACTCTTCCCCTCCCAGCAGAGGGGCTTGTCCACCCATCCTAATCTCCTTCAACCAGCAGATCTGGGGGTCTGGATTATTCTCTAATACAGTGAGCCTTCTTTTATTACAATAGAAGTTGTAAATTTGACACAATAGCCACATAAGATAATGTTAAGTTTCCATTCTTGTAATAAGGAAGACTTTAGTGTGTGTCTTTTGCAGCTTTTTTTTTTTTTAATCAAATGGAAGAATGAAAGAATGAGGTTTTGCTATGAAGACTCAGCAATGTGGAAGGAGGCCTGAAGAATTTTATCTCAAGTGGACAACGTTGACATCAGAGCACCTGCGAAAGGCCTTTAGTATTCATTTTTGTTAAAGGAAAACAAAAAAACCCTCATCCTAAGAGCTACAGAAAATAAGCTGGACACTGAAGCATCTCAAATATAGTCAGGGATCTTTCAACCTAACCAGTGGTGACACTGGTAAGTCAATATCTTGCTTACTGATATGTTTCTGAAGAAAGCAGGGGGTGAGTAAACCAATGCACAAGATTTCCAGATGATTAAGCGCATGCAAAACACAATAGAGCTTTTCTGCTTTGCTTTTCCATTTCCTGACCTTGAATAGCAGAATGTTGTAGATTATCCAACTGCTATATCAATGCTTAGGCAAGTTCCACATGTGCATCACTTCATAGAGAATTATCAGGTGTTTTTGTTTTTGTTGTTGTTTTACTTTAAATGAAGTTCTATGTTATTTTTTTCACCATTTTGTTTGCTTCTATATAGGTTTTGTATTGGTTTGCTTGCCATTGCACTGCATCACCATTTTTGTAGTCACCTTCTGAAAGTCACAATCTTTGTATACTTCGGCTTTGTTGTACTTTGTACATTCAAACTTCAGAGACCGATTCATGTGGAAATGTGAAACCTTGATCCTGCCCCTCCCTTAAAGTCTAGAACCATGGAAAGGGTGGCCTGTGGCCTCTTTTACAGTCCTCTATTTGAAGGGCTGTCCCAGTCCAAGTTCGGTTTAAAGATAAAGTACAATAAGAAGGGTGAGCAGCAGGGACCTTGAACTTATCCATGAACAGCATCTGGACAGTAGACTGAGCACACAGGTCACTTGGTCACAGTTTTCCACACTGGTGGTATGTACTGTATTCCTATTTAAATTATGGTTACAGGCAGTCCCCGAGTTAAGAACATCCGACTTACAGGCAACCCATACTTAAGAACGGACTTCTGGGTTCCCCAGCACTACGTCATTTACGCAGAGTAGATAGTGTATTATACTATGCAATTTGCATAATTTACACAATTTGTGTAAATGCCGATTTTAACGTATAGAATGTTATGCTGTTCTGACTTACATACAAATTCAACTTAAAGACATTCTTAAGAATGGAACTTGTTCATAACTTGGGGACTGCCTGTATCTATAAATGTGTATCTATAAACTGGCATATGCAATTTTTGTGCAGATTAGTGTCCTCTTTTTTGATGATGCATTTCCTCTTTTTGGTTATTCATAAGTGGCCATGCTAACCAGGGACTAGGGATAGTATTGTTCCAAGTTGACTTTCTTAAACTAAGTTCCTGAATATATGATTTTGGGGTTATGGAGCTTTCCCCCAATTTTATTGTATTTGTATTACACTCCACCATAAGTGAAGCATAAGAACAGGTCACATACAAGAGGGCAAAAAACATTTTTCTCTGCTGCCCCAGTGGGCAGGACTAGATCTAATGGACTTAAGTTAGAGGGTGGTAGTTATTGGTTGAACATTATGAGAAACGTCTTGATGGTAATAGTGATTCAGAAATAGAACCAATTACCTAGAGGGGTGATGGCAGTACTTTTTTTCTGGAGAAAAGGGTACCGGAACTCTTGGATTACATTTCCTCGGGAGTAGATGGCGATTAAATTGTAATGTAATTAATAGAAGAAAAGGTGCTGGAACTCAGTTCCGGTGAGTTCCACCAGAAAAAAAGCCTGGGTGATGGTCTCTCCTTCCCTGGAGGTCTTCAGGCAGAGCCTGGACAATCATCTCTGTGTGGATGTAGCTCTTGATTTCCTACATCAAACAGGAGGTTGGCCACAAGCCCCCCCTCCAATTCTATTATTGAATGATATTATAATGGAAAAGTAGAACATATTTTGACCTGATGCTTCTTCCTAGCAACACTTCCAGATACGGTGCCATCACTGGTTGGGATGCCAGTGCTGTTGCTCACCTCCTCCACTCAGCAGCAGGGATGTTGAAGAGTCCTTGGTCTCGAGTCACGAGTCGAGTCACGAGTCTTTGGACCCGAGTCTCGAGTCCGAGTCCTTGGTCCAAAATGGTGACTCCTGAGTCCTGAGTCACTCCCAAAACTGACTCCACGAGTCCCTATTAAAATCAGTGGGGTTTCCCCCCAACAAAATAAGGCTACTTCAGATGTGTGGCTTAAATAAATTCTAGGCACAAGTGTGCCTTTTTATTTCAAAACTCTGCAACTGATTTTGGCAAAAACAGACCAGGCAGACAAACCCAAAATAACCAGGCAGGCAGAGGAGGCAGGGAACCCCAAAGCAGGCAGGCAGAGGTTTTTGTCTTGGACAATTCAAACTGTGGAACTGGTTAAGAAGAGACCAGGCAGGCAGAGGAGGCTGGGAACTCCAAACAGGCAGACAGGCAGTGCCCTTTGTCTTGGACAATTCAACTGTTGAACTGGTCAAGAAGAGACCAGGCAGGCAGAGGAGGCAGGGAACCCCAAACAGGCAGGCAGAGGCAGCCAAACCCAAAATGTCTGACCCTAACCCTAAGCCCCCACAACAACACATCAATCAAAATAAATCTCAACACATCGTTGGGGCTGCGCTCCTAGTAGCTGTCCATAGTGGCCGAGCAGCGGCGCGCCTCGCTTCCATGCGCTCTTCACCGGTGATCGTGCTCCTCTTCACTCCTGGCACAGCCCAGGGATGTTGACGAGTCCTTGGTCTCGAGTCCCGAGTCGAGTCTCGGGTCCCATTAAAAATATTGGGACTCGAGTCAGAGGGGGGACTCAGTCCGACTCACGAGTCGAGTCCGAGTCCCCATCCCTGCTCAGCAGCAGCACTAGACCTCATTTCCACCATAGGACCATGGCCTTAGAGCAATAAAATCTGGCAAGCTTGAGCAGGAGAAGAGGCATTCCTGCAACCATTTCAAATAGTTCAAGAGGTTTGGAAGCCCATAATTTCTGTCATATTTGTTCTTTTTCAATTTCATCTATTTTTTTTATTATTGATATGGGTCCCCCCCCCCCCCCCGTATCCCATCCGTTATTGTAAAACAATCCCAGGGTGCTCAAAATATACAATATCTATTTTTTATTTTTATGTACAATAAAATACACAAAAGTCAGTCAGCATTAAATTAAATATACCAGCCTTCAACTATCCTGCTCTGATGCATAGGCCCAACCATAAAATTAAAAGACCTGGCAGAAATTAATTGCTTTCTTCTGGTGTGTAGAACTAACCAGTGTTGGCACCGGTCTATCATTTCAGGCTTTTGATTGGATCAGAATCTGGGTCATCCTAAGTGTATGTTTTATTTGGATAAAGGTGGATAATGGATTCAGAGTTTCAATTGCAAAAGTTAAGAGCTGACAGACCTATCTTAATAAACAACTTGAATAGTAACCCATGTTTGAATTCAGCCTCATTATTTTCAGTTTGTGATCTTTAAAAATGTACAAGTGATGAAGAGTCATTTCTCCAAAATGCTTCCGTGCATTACATGGCTCACAGTACCGTGGAATTTGCCACAAAGGAAAGCAGAAATGAATTTGCTCCAAAAAATTCTGCTCTGCAAAATATTCTCCAGGCCTGTTAAAATATTCTCTGTATAAGTCGGGGGTGTTGAGTCTGAGGCCTGCGGGCCAAATCCAGCCCACCTGGGATCCCTTTGGGGTTCCCCAGATGGCCACACCCCTTTCCCCCCGACTGCCAATCGTTAGGTGGTTTCCTGGCTTTTGCACAGTTTCCCTGTCCCCATTCTAAAAGATTCAAATGCCTTTCCTAAGGCTTAGTTACTGGCACTAAGAGGCTTAAAAGAGCAATCCTATGGTCCCTGGACAGCGTCTAGAGGGCCATAGGATTTTTCAGAGTCCCAGTTCCAAGGGCAGAAAACAGGTCCAGCCTCAGAGCTAGGACTCCATGCTCAGAGTTCCCTGCCCCCCTCACAGCTGGCATAGAAAGAACTGCACCAGCTGCATCTCCGAGGTTGTAAGAGCTGACCTTGGAGATGGGGTGAAGAGCTATTCCAGAGGGTGGGGAGGGGAGGAGAGGGAGACCAGGGCCACCAGGATATGACATATCCTGGTGGCACCCCAGCCTCCTTCCCTCTCCATCCGAAGCACCTCAGCTAGATGCCTGAAATCGGCCATCTAGCTCAGTTGTAGGGTGGGAGGAGCACGGATGCAATCTGCATCTCTGCACTCCTCCCGCCCTCCATAGGATGCCCAGCCAGAATCCTCTGAGTTTGGAGGCGTATGGGCATCCCCACTGGATTGTGCCCTAACTAAAATATGCTGGTGTTTCCAGCATTTTGGCCTGGCCTCCTTTTGCCCTTGTCTACCTAGTTCATGTCTTCCTAGGGCAGTCTCAGTGGCCCAAATCCAAGCAGCTGATGGAACTGCAGCAGCAGAGGGGTTGTCTCCTGCCAGCTGTGTTTCATCTCGGGGCTGTGAGGGAGGAACAGGAAGCTGACACAGGCTGGCATGGGATAGGACAGGGGTGACTTAGCTTAGTCTAACTTCCATCATGGCCCGGAGATGATAGCTGGTCTATTATAACTGGATCCACTTGCAGTTGTGCATTGAAGCACAACTGTGGTATCTTGGTGCGGCCTTCAAAAATTTGGTTTTCAGTGGGAAAAATCCCTGCAATCTATGCCAAAATTAAAAACGGCTGGTCATATGTTCAGTGATTATGCAAAATCTCACTTTATTATGCCCACCCTTCTGTTTTCTAGCTTCTCCAGTAACTGAATCTATGTCAGGGTGTGAAAATCTGTGATGCATTGAATTAACAGGAGGCGGCGTAAAGTATGTTCAAATTTCTATGAAAATAAAACAGCACCAGGGAAATTAATTTTACAGGTGGCATAGTCTTTCATGTTGCTTTTAGCAAATGCTTCCTAGTGTGACAATATTTGCAGTCTCAGGCTTCCCAGTGCAATAGTGCTGCTGGGGGGGAATGCCACAAAACCCAGGCTTCTTTCAGGCTGTAGAACTGTGGTCTAGGACTGGGCTGTTGCAGACTTGATCACAGACTTTCTGCTCTAGAAATAAACTGGCTTTCTGGAGATTGAGGAAGGATAGCAAAGCCCAGCCCTAATGGAGAATAATGAGTAGAGCAATCTATACCAAACAAAATGACAGATCTGAACACAGCAGAGCGCAAAAGGAAGTCAGGCAGCATCCTTTGATAAGTGTGTCGCAAGGGACTATCAAAAGGAAAGGTAACATCCAAAATAAAAGCCTCCCATTCTGTGATAAAGTCTGCTTGAAGCAGAAATGTCAGAGGGTTTGCTTTTTTTCTCCTTTTTTTTTTTTTACCACTTGTTCCTCTTCCCTTTATCTCAATACATGTTAAGTGAATGAGGGTTATTTGTGTGTATCCCCCCCCCCCCATATAGTAGTCTCTCTCTTTCTGCCTTATCAAAGACTGTCGGTTGCCTTGACTTGGGTGCTTTCTTGCTGGGAAGCCACATTTAGTAATGTAAATGTGTTTTCTTTCCCCGAAGCAGAAGCAAATAAAGAATTGCACCACTTTGCCTGTGCCAGCCTGAAATGAACATTAGAGCAGAACAGAGGGAGACTGACAGCACCAGCAAGGGAGGGCTCCAGGGAATGAAGTCTCTCAGATGAGGGTTGCAGACACCTATCTAGCCCTTGCATCACCCTATGTTGCCCTAGTATACATAAGCAAGTACAAAATGTGAAATGAGAAGCAGCCTTGAGCCATAGACTTTCTGGGTGAATTCAGATAAACAGTTGTTCTTCAGTGTGCATTGATTCCCCCCCCCCCAGTCTGTTTGCATTGGGAATCAAGTGGAACGAGTTTGTTTTATGGACTCCCAAACCTCATGGAGTCCCCAGCCAATGTTCATTGGGCTTGTATTGCACTGACCTCTTCAGAGGAGCCAATTCCACTTGATTCTCAAGATGTGGGGACTGCAAAAGTCAGTGCACATGGGGGAGGGGAAACGTCAGTCTGAAACTATCATTGCATAGATTAAGCTAGTCACTACCTTCTCACTTCAGTTCATCATCCGTAAAATGGAAATAGTAATGACGTATCCTAGCAGTCTGAGAGTGAACAAAATTAGTACAGTGAACCACTTTGCATATTAAAAAATGGTTTAGAAAGAGTTGTAATAACAATAGCAGTAGCCAAAACAGCAGCAACAAATCTCAGTAATAGCACACAAGCAATAGGACACATTTGTATGTATAGCAGACTGTTTTAATCTTAACCTGTGAAGACCCACCCACCTCAGTGTATATCAGAAATAACTTGAGGGACCAGAATTTTTCTTTTCCCTGAATGCAGTTGAAATATTCAGCAAAAGAATCTGGGCCCTGCACTGAATACAGTGTGATTAGACCCCTGCTGCAGAACTCCAACAAAAGTCATCTCCGACTCCGTGTACCATTTCAGGGGATGGGTTCTGCTCCGGTCCAATCTAGAACAAAGTCCTAAATGTCAGGTTTCAGAAGGAAGGCAGATCAGAAATAGGTCAGTACCATGGAAAGCTCCAAGTGGAGCTGGTAGCCAGACAGGGTTGTCTGTATGTTGCTCTAAAAATGAGCAGAGCAAGACTGAGCCTTAAATAAGATTTTTGCTGTATTTGGGCTGGTTGGCCCCACTTCCATATTGCCTGAACCTTCGTCTCTTACAGGAGCCGTGGCTGTTTTAGCAATCTCAGGCTGCGACAATGTGGCAGTGTTGGTGGCATGCTAGTTTTCTCATGGCCCAAGTCCTCAGAGTCCAAGGATAGTAATGCAGCCTCCCTCCTCTGGATGCAGCAGGGGAGCTGCTCCCTGGGATCTCTTTGTAGAACAGGAAGGTGGAAGTCTCATGATACCTTTCCGTAGCCACGTCTTTCCCTGAGCCATGAACTGTGGAGCCTTTTCTTCTGAGGACAAACGGTTGGAATCCTCTAAGGATGAGAGTTCAGGGTCCTGGTCCAGGAGACCCAACCACTCCCTTTCCCTCTCCTTAATAAGAAACAGTGGGCAAGCTCTTGGTGAGTGCCACCGTAGGATCTCTCTTAAGTTAGAGGCTACCACAAGCATGCACATCATGGTCTAGAGGTGCTGGGCACCATGAGAAATGTAGTGCCCAGATGACTGACACTTTTATATGCTAATATGCTCTGGGCCCCATTTAGGGCATAATGGAGACCCTCCTTATGACTGCTTTCTGATACTGGGGTTGGGGGTCTGGATCCAATCATAAATGGATCTGAGATGGGGGCAGGGTACTCATGAGATACAGTATCTGAACTTACACACTGGATAATACTTGGATATGTGAGCTCACTTTGGCAAATAAACCCTTTCTGTTGGCTTGACCTACTCAGTGTGAGTTATTTATCATATATTTAAATGAATTTCATTTCATTTTTTTTCATTTATTACATGTCTATACTGCCCAATAGCCAAAGCTCTCTGAGGAGTTTACAAAGATTAAAATCTTAAAAATACATTATAAAAACCATTTACATACAAACATCTGAACAGACAGCACACACAGAGACACTTATATCTATGCTATGGTAATCTCTAAGCTTGACTACTGCAATGCACTCTATTGGGGCTGCCCTTGAAGACTGTTCAGAAGCTGCAGCTGGTGCAAAATGCAGCAGCCAGATTAATAACTGGACCAGGAAGTCTGAATATATAACACTTGTTCTGGCCTGCTTGTATTGGCTGCCTATATGCTACCGAGCCCGAATCAAGGTGCTGGTTTTAACCTATAAAGTATAAATCCCTACAGGGCTTGGGACAGCACTACCTGATGGAATGCCTCTCCCAACCACAATCTACCCAGGCACTATGCTCAGCCTCTGGGGCCTCCCTCAGACTGCCACCCCCAAGGGAGGCTCGGAAGGCAGTAACAAGGGGGAGGGCTTTTTCTGTGGTAGCCCCACAACTGTTGATCAGGCTCCCCATTGAGGCCCACATGGCGCAAACTTTACTATCCTTTCGGCACCAGGTTATGACTGCCCTCTATGCTGAGGCATTTAACTGCTCTTTTTAACCAGTCTACTTTTTATAACCTTGTCTTAGTCTAGTTAAATTTTTTTCAATGTTTTTATTGTTTTTATTTTTATATTGTGTTTTATTGTAAAATTTTATAATTGTTGTAAACTGCCCAGAGAGCTTCAGCTATTGGGCGGTATAGAAATGAAATAAATAATATTAATATTAATAATATTAATATTAATATCTAAAACAATGTTAAACAATCAACAATAAGAAAACAATAAGAATATCTCACCACATAACTTAATCAGGCTGTCAGGGCTGTTCACAATGTTAAAAAAGCAACAATAATAAGCACATGCCAACAACAATAAAACAGAATAAAAGAGAACAGCAACTAACAGCACAATCCTATGGCTGCTAGACAGTATCTAGATGACCAGTAGGATTGCTCAGATCGTAAGCTGCGAGGTTGGAAAACTGTTCCGACCTTGTAGCTGGGGATCCACGTTTGGATCCCCCTCCCCCTCTTGCACCCAATGCAGAAAGAACTGCACCAGCTGGGACCCCGAGGTTGGAAGAGCAACCTAGGAGAGGGGCTTTTAGAGGTGTTCCACGGGGAAGGGAAGGGAAGGGAGGAGACTGGCGCCACCAAGATACAATGTATCCTGGCGATGCCTCGGCCTGCTTCCCTCCCACTCTGAGTCAGTCACCACACTTTGATGGCCAAAATCAGCCATCTAAGTGCTTTGCAGGGTGGGAGGAGTGTGGAGGCAACCTTTGCCTCTAGACTCCTCCCACCCTGCATAGATGCCTGTAATCCTCCAAGTTTGCAGGGTTACGGGCATGCCAGTTGGACTGCACCGTAAATTGATCTACATTAAATAATTAAGAGCACGGTCCTATGTATATTTAGACAGAAAAAAAGTCCTACACCTCCCAGCATTCCCTAACCAGTCATGCTTCCCTGGGAGTTGTAGGACTTTTTTTCTGTCTAAATATGCATACAATTGCACTCTAAATACGCTTTCCACATAAAATGCACCATCACTCTCAAAAGTTCAACCATTTTCTCTAAATGCCTGTTGGAAGGCAAGTGGTCTATATAATTCCTTTAAATTATCAGAGGCAGTATGCCTATGTACACCAGTTGCTGGGGAACATGGGCAGGAGGGTGCTGCTGCACTCATGTCCTGCTTGTGTGGGATCCTGTGGGCAACTAGCTGGCCTGCTATGTGAAAAGTATGCTGCTGGACCATTGGTCTGATCCAGCATGGACTCTTCTTATGTTCTTCAAAAGAAGCACTGAACAAACCTGAAGAACTTCCATGAGGAGAATATAGGTGCCCCTACTGAAAAGGTCCTGTCCCTATGTACTCCATAGTGTAACTTCAGATATAGATGTCCTTCTGAGCAGAGCTGATCTCATGCACCTCATATGGGAGAACATGTTCCTTAAGGCATCCTGGACCATTGCCATAGATTTTTTTCAGTGGGTGGGTGGGGGGCTGCCTTTACTTTTTAAACTTTATTTCAGAATGAAATAAAAATTCAAGTGAAAACAATTGCCCAAGGTGGCTAACAGCAACACAATGCACAGTAAAAAAATAATAACACAACAAATAAGCAATATAAAACCATCCAAAAATCAGATAAGAACATATAAAAATGGCAACCAGTTTTTTTTAAAATTACTAAATTGAAATACAGATTCAAACTCAGTACAGCAGAGAAAAACAAACCAGCTTCATATGCCAAATGTCCACTTAAATAAAAGGGGGGGGCTAATCAGATCTAGATGAGCCTCCTTTGGTAGAGAGTTCCAAACTCTGGATGAAGCCAAGGAGAAGGCCCTTTCTCAGGTTTTCACTTGCTGTTATACTGTTGTAAGGCAGGGTGGGCAACTTCAGGAGGTCCTGGGGCCATTTTTGCCCCCCAGCCCCTCCTCCCCCCCCCATTGGCCGCATTCCTGCTGCTATCATCCTGTGGAATTTGGTGGCAATGGCCAAAAGATCATCACCACCACCACCACCACCACCACCACCACATATTTGCTACTGATTTTCAGTTGTAAACTGCTACACAAGAGTACAATGGCCAAATGTAGTTTGAAAACAAGCTAAATGTGGCCTTAGGAGCATTCTCTGACAGTTTGTTGCCAATTTTCAGTGGCAAATTGGGTTTTTTGTTGTTGCTGCCGCTAAATTCATCAGCGGTGGCAATGGCAGCCCCCTGGGGCTGAACCAGAGGTAGTGAGGGGCACATGCTGCCCACTCCTGTTTTAAGAGATCAATCCTATGGGCTAGATACCCAAAGCATGAGTTTGGCAGCTGCCGTCTATCCTATGGATGGGAAAGCAACGGAAGCTATTTTGCCTCTCTGTCCTCTGTTAGAGCATTTCTCATTAGATGGGCCTCTGAGACCATCTAACTTGCTCTCTCTGTTGGGGATGTGGATGGAGACTGAGAGGCGATTGAATCCAGGGATACACGGCCTCTCCCATCCCCACCCACTGGCCTGTTTCAACATAGCCACTTCCTCCCTTTCTGAGGCCAGAGTCCCAACGTCAGGAAAGGGAGCTCCTGTGGAGCTTTCCATAGCCACTTGGATGGGCTTGTGGGGGTGGGAGTGGGGAGATCCACAGTCAGATGTGGATCTGAGGTCAAAGTTCTGTCTCCAGCCTTGGAGGGGGAGATCCGCTGCATCTTGTGACAATAAAGAGATAAATAATGGAGAACCAATGCCGGCTCCCCCTGCTTTTTTCTTTAACAAAAGTGTTAGATGTTTGCTCCAGCTCTCTCCCACTAACAAGCTGCCTGTCATGTTGTGAATGTATTGAAGCTCCCCAGTGGTCTTCAAAGGCCATGTAAAGCCTATTAGAGTAGCCCACACCCATGATATAATCGGGGTTTGGAGGAGAGGATTCATGCACAGTCCTCGCGTAAGCAAGATACTCCTGAAGTCCAGAGACGTTTGAGTAGGTTCTCCGCTGCTGCGCTGCCCCTGTGTACTGAGAGTGAAACAGTGAGTAGCAATTGTCATATTTATCATAATTCTCCTCTCAGCTCCATCACATGTTAATTTTGGCCATTCCCCAGAAGATTCTGCCGAGTGGCTTCAGTGTCCCAGAAGTAGATACTTAATTGCACAGAATGTAGCCTAGGCAAACTGATTAGCTTTAAAATATGACTGACGAAGAAATAATTGCCATAAGATATGCAAAAGAATTGTCAGCAAGGGATGATAAATGGAATTGATTTTTACACAGTGCAAAAATAAAACACACACACACACACACACACACACACACACACGAATTTTGCACAATCCTTGTTGTCTCATTTAATGATTCATATTTGTTATTTGTCAAAATGAAAGAAAGCTAATGATTTTAGATAACTACACAAAAGGACAGCACAGTTTCAGCTGCTCTGATTGCCATCCCTGGGGTTTAGGACCAAAGTGCCTGCTGGCCACTGGGGAATATATAACAAGGGGTCATTCCCCTAAATTGATTCTTAGCAGGGCTGGCCCAACATATTTTGCTGCCTGAGGCAAAGGACAAGATGGTACCCTCTCCCATTCCATGTACAAAAGCTGGCTAGACTGGCATTTGGATCTTACTTCAGTACTAATGGTGGGACATCATGTACAAAAGCTCTCCACTGCACCTGAATTTATTTATTTATTTATTTATTCATTCATTCATTCATTCCATTTCATTTCATTTCTATACTGCTCATTAGCCAAAGCTGTCTGGGTGGTTTACAAGACAAAGCTTCAAACAATAAAATACAATAACATAGTAAAACATAATATAAAACCGTAAGTTTAAAACAGGATAAAGCCAAAGTAGTAACCAAGATAAAAGCCAGCAGTCATTCAAAGATCGAAAAACATACTTATACAATATTTCTTAAAGCAGAATTGGGCAACTTGTGGCCTACAACCCCCATCAGCCCTCACCAGCATAGTTAATGGTGAGCGATGATGGGAGTTACAGGCCAAAAGATGTAACAAGGGAGCTACCCCTGCATTAAAGTCTACCCTAGCTCCCCCCCTAGCTCCCCCCTCCCCATTAATTTAAGCCATGACAACATGGAGATCCATGTGACACACAGTATATTAATTAGCCAAACAGGAGAAACACGAGGGAACATCAGACAGAACAGCAATGGAAAAGGAATAAAAGCAAGGACGGCATGAAGAAAAGGCAGAGGGCAAGTTGAGGGGGGGTACCCTGAGAGAACAGTTGGGGAAAGGGAACATTTGAGGAGCAGATGACATTTGGTAAAATGTAGGCTACACCACACGAAGAGGGACACATGAGAGGTATGAACGAAAAAAAGTGAGGGAGTGTCAGAGAGGAAGGATGCAAGCAAAGAGAAGAAATCTTATTAGATATAAAAAGACAGAAAGAAATGTGCTTGTCTGAATTGGGTTTACCCAGCAAACGTCATCCTTGCATTCTCCTTTGATCAGCCACATGGCAGGCCTGTTTCAGATCAGAAAGCAAATGATATGATAATATGACTAAAAATGCAAGTTGTTTTTTGGGCTGTTTTTTCTTTTTAGAGGATCAGAATGTCAAGAAAATGTGGGCAGGAGAGAGTTTATCAAATCAGGCAAGTATTGCCTGTTTAATTCAGGCCCCCTGTTGTTCCATGATAACTGCCCTGCTGCCCTGGATGACTATAAATGTCAGAAAGAGATTTTTTTATTTTTTTTTTACAGCAGCCAAAGAGCAGCAATAGCAGAAATGGCAACGCAGTATTTAAAGCTAGTGAGATTTTTCTCTGGAGCACAGCGATTTTGGAGATCACATGTGGCCTGGGGAGAATGGGTGCATTTTGTCCCAGTGATTTCCATCAAGCTATTTATAGCAGTTGTTTGGAAATCTTGTACGAGGGTGATTAGCCACTATACGGTTTGATTATTAATCTTTCATTTATGTAGATATCAGGTTTATACAATCACAGCGCTGGAATGAGCTGACATGCCATCTAGTTCAGCCCCCCACTGTTGGACAAGAGGGATCCACACACCACCCCATTCTGACCAACACGTGCAGTCCAGATTACCATCGTAGGGATGTGTGAGGATTGGAATCCGATAAGGGGTATGTGTGAAAATCTGATGGATTTTCACAATTCAGCCCCCTGGATTCTGGCCAACTGGCTCTGATGTGAGTCGATGCACCTCGTGGACTTTTGTCTCTAAGATGGGCTGTGATTTGCACTGTAAAACAACAACAACAACAACAACACACACACACTACGGAAATTTGAGCAAATTACACAATTTATGCTAATTTGCCTAACTTTAGCCATCTGCGTAAATCGCTGCAGTAATTTGTATGTTCTATGCAAATTGGCACCTGAAAAGCATGTGGATCTAGCGTGATTTGTGCAAATTGGCTGATGTTATGCTTTATGATATCGCACTAGATCCACGTTCTTTTTGGGGTGCAGATTTGTGCAAAACGTGCAAAATACTGTGATTTATGCAATTTGTGTGAATTTCCTTAGGGTTTTTTTTTTTTTAATGCACAAACTGCAGCATGTCTTAGGGATGGAAGTCCACAGAAACCCCCCCAACTTGTCCACTTCCGATCATCGCAAGAACTGCCTCTGTTGGATTTGACCAAGGGACAGTCTGTCTCAAAGGGTAACCAGCCACATGCCCCTGGAAGATAAACAGTTGGGACAAGAAGATGGAAATAGTCATCCTCCAGCAACTGGTAACCAGAAATGGATTGCCTCTGTCTGAATATGGAGGGTGCATTTGGCTATTAGGCCACTGATAGCCCAATACTGTGCCAAGAACCCACAGACGAAGAAGAAAACCAGGGGAAAAAATATTGGTGGAAAGCCAGAGTGTTTCACATTTTCATCATCACAGAGAGGGAACATAAAGGTCTAGGTGCCTTAGGGCACAATCCTATGTATGTACAGAAAAAAAAAAAGTCCTACAACTCCCAGCATTGCCCAGCCAGAACCTTGGGAGTTGTAGGCAGTGAAGGCTGGTGGCTCTAATGCCAGTGGGGCGGGGTATCCACTCTGGGCTTTAGTCAGAACTTCAAAGGAGTTGTCCACGGTGCTGAACCCTAACCCCAAAATAGGTTCAGCACCATGGATAGCTCCTTAAAAATTCAGGGAACAGCCCAGAGTGGATACCCCACCCCACTGGCATTGAAGCCATCAGCCTTCCCTGTTCGTAGGGCTTTTTTCTGTCTGAATATGCATGGGATCGTACCCTTAGTCTATTAATTGGTTAGCTTAATTGATTATACGTCATTTTAATTGACAAAAAAAAGTGAATCTGTCAACAGATCTCAATTTTCAACTTGTACTTGCTTTTTACACAAGTACTTCATCAAAACTGCTGATGGCAAAGCAAACACCAAAATAGGCACTACCTCCTGTGTGTGAGAGAGGAATGCCTCTTCTAAGACAATCCCTGCTGTGACACATGTGTGCATCTTCTAAAAACAAAGAATTGTGCTTTTAGAATGATGGCAGTTTTTGCCCAAAATATAAATGTGTGAAAATATAATTGATTAATTAATTGATTGCTTAAAACTCTGGAGATTGACTAAAACTCACACAACAATTAATCACATTTCTTTAACTGGGTGACAGACCTAGAAGGCTTTGTGAAAGCACAGGAGATATTACTAGAATGACCACCTGCTAGTGAAGTGGGAGAAAGAGGAGAAAAGGTAGTCTTATCACAACCTCACACAACCTCTTCCACACTGCCTCATGTGAACAGGTATGTGAGTGGGTGGGAGTTAGGGAGGTTGATATCCATATCTGTGTAACCATTTCTATGAAATTGCGCTCCCCTTAGAAGAAAGCCTCCAATCTCCCCCTTAGAAGGAAGCATATCCAATCCTAAACATGCATAGGATTGTGCCCTAAAAGGAGGACAAAAAGGCAAAAATTGCCTCTGTCACTTCTCCTGCTCTGTTGCCAGCAGAGCGGGAGAAGCGACTGAGGCAATTTTTGCCTCTCTGTCCTCCTTTTAGGGCACAATCCTATGCATGTTTAGACAGAAAAAAAGGCTGACAACTCCCAGCATGCCCCAGCCAGCATGGCTGGCTGGGGCATGCTGAGAGTTGTTGACCTTTTTTCTGTGTAAACATGCATAGGATTGCACCTTTAAATGTTTTTCTTATGGACAGACCTTTGATCCTGTCCAAAGAGTGTGCTGGTGGGGGTTGAGCTGGAGAGGCCACAGGATTTCTTATAGCTTGGCCTCTGCAGTCCTGTCCCCTCGCCTCACTGCCCATTGGAACACCCCCTTTTCCTTCCCTCCAAAGCTGCATTTGTGATCTCAGGAAGCAGCTGGCACTATTCTTTCCATGGCGGCTGTGAGCGGGTGGGGAAGGGGGGGAGCAGAACTCAGATTCCCCCTCCCGAGCCCATAGCAGTGTCTACGGCCTTGGAAGGAGGAATCCAAACTATCCTATGGTATCTGGAATGCTCTCCCAGGGACCATGGGATTGCTCTCTTAGTGTGCATCTCCAATGCTTGTTTAGGGGAGGGGGAGGGTTGGAGATGGAGTTGGAGACTGAAAAGACTTTCAAGATAAGACTGAGCTAATTAAATGCAAACGATAGTTGTGTGCAGAAGCCATGGACACCGGTTGCTATGTTTCTGTCAGTGAAAGGAGAGAGGCCGTTTATTTTTGTGGGGGTGGTTTTTTTCCCCGTTCAGTTTACACTGAATATATGCCAACCAAGTCTCATTACTCACAAGTCTCTGAAACATGCATGAAACATTAATTCAGCAGCTAGAAACTAGAGCAGGAAAGGGTGATGTGTATTGATGGATGTATGGACAAATAAAGACATAAGAGCAGAGAGCTGTTTACAGTTTCGATGCACCACGGTCTCCTGTCTGATCTCTCCCCCGCATCCCCAGTTGAGTTGGTTACTCCAATTAAAATGGTGGTCCCATGTTCCCATTCCAAAATGTTGTTCCCATAAATTAGCTTCAATTCAAAGTCTCCTGACTGTCTCTAGCATTTGGATGTTGATGGCAACACCAAGCAGGGTCAAAGTGAACCAGGGCTGGCAGAATTTGATTTCATTGCAGAGAAGAAAACATTGAAATGTGGCAAATCTGGAAATTTGTTATTTTCATTAGCCCTCTGCCGAGTAATCCAAAGATGTGATAAATACAGTTTTCAGTAGCTTCACCCATGTAACACTCTGAGGAGTAATTAAAGGCCTGCTAAAGATAGTCGAGAGAGATCTGTGAAAGGCAGAAGGACTTTGAGGAGGGAATAAATAAGTAAATGGGTTCAGTTCAAGAATGTAACTGGCTTTGAAGAATGGCTGCTGATAGCATTCAAACCTGCTTGAATGACTATGTTTTCCAAACTTTATGTGGAAATCAATAGCCAAAATACCAGGATTACTTTTAAGTGAATCTCTGGGGGAAGAACAGCCCAGTTCAAAGGGTGACATCTCCTTGGTTGATTTACTGTCAACAAAGCATGCTTGCAACATAATTTTCAAATCCCGGGACATACTTAGGGTGCAATCCTATGCACATTTAGAGAGAGACAGAGAGAAAGCCCTACAACTCCCAGCATTCCCCAGTCAGCATGGGTGGCTGGGGAATACTGGGAGTTCTAGGACCTTTTTTTGTGGTCTAAACATGTATCTAATTGCACCCTTAATGTCTGGTGACAGAATCCCAGATGTCCATTTAAGATTTGCTCAATGTCTGTGCAGCAAAAGCCCTGAAAATCCAACCCCACGACAAGCGTGCACAGATACAGCAAAATAATCCTAGGCGATGACAAATGGGAATTCTCCTGACAGCATGAAATAGGGGGAGAACATTCCCAATCATGGGTCTGTATTGAATTAAATATTACAGCATTGATTGTGTTATTCATTTCAACATCCTGTTCAATAAAAGCATCTCACGATGCACGTTTCACCATTTATCTTGTGCTATTGTGGCATTTGTGGCCTGCCACCTTGGTGCTCTTTCTCTGTTATATATTGGGAGTGTTCGGGGGCCTGTGAATGCAGCTGCAGGAAATAGGCTGTCTTCAATTCTCAGATAATTCAACTCAGCCCTCCCCAACCTGGCACCAGCATAGCTGGCTGGTGACGATGGGAGTTGTAGTCCAACACATATGGAGGGTGCCAGGTTGGGGAAGGCTGATTTAACCTGTCTCGCTCTACAGGGCAAGCAGCAAATTCTTGAATGCCATTTCTTTCCCCCCACCCCCCTGCCCTACGATACTGGGTTTCTCTTCCTCTCAGAGTGTATTATGAGCAAGCTCAATCATCCTCCACCTCTAGTAACCAGTTACTGTTCCATCACTGAGTGATGGAAATGAAATGGAATATGGAACTAGGTTGTCTGAAGGTGATCAATGTGTGATTGATTCACAATGGTCTTCATACAATGGACAGTAGTAAATATCTAACCTGCTCAAAACATAGTGGTATTAGAATCTATTGCGGATCCTTTGAGACAGCCTAGTTTTACTCAATTCCCTTTGTACAGAGGGGGTTGGACAGTATGGAAAATGAGGCAGAGAAATTAAAGGTCTTCATACTTCTTGTAGGAATGGGGGATGAACCTGTCTGTTTCATTTTCTTTTGCATTCACATTTTTAAAATCTCATGTTCCTTCTTTCCCAAATATGAAGAACTTTGTAAATTTTGGAACATTCTTATCAAAAATGAACTGAAAATAAATTCTCACCTATCTGCATCAGCCAAATTCAATAGCTGTTCCCAACACAGACAGGCAGCAGGTACAATATGTTGTACTTGCCTGCCATTTAGCTGTTTGATGAGGAACCTGTCAGAAAAAAGAGGTGGCAGCCTTAATTAAGCACTACAATGGTTGAATACACAGGGATTGAAACCCAGAGTTTTAAGAGCAAAGTGCTCAAAGCCCTGGGACTGATGGATGAATCTGTCCATTTTGGTTTTCCCCACATTCAAATTCTTAGACCCATACACATCTGGGTGATGGAGGGAAAGGAGAGAGGACATTTTTCTTTCTTTTTGCTCTCTCCTTGGCACCATGACAATCATGCCATCCTCAGTTAAAGCAAGCCAAGCAAGCAAAATGGAAGAATATGGAGACGATGGGATTGCCTCCCCATTTTCCACCCCCCCCAATTGGCTTGAGAAATGAGCTGATTTCTCTCTCATTTTTTCAGACTATACATGAGCTCATACCTGGGTGAATATGTGGGACAGGGAGATACTGGGTGATCACACCCACCCCTACCTGCCAAACATGCCTGACCCTTTGATGGTGCCCTTTGGTTAGGTCATAGCCCAAAGACCCAGGAACTTTGTTCAACATCTTGAACAATCCTATGTGAAGAAGTTTGGTAGACTGAACTTAAGTGCAACTGAACTGACATAAGCAATTGAGAGGTACAAGATTCCAGTTTACTTATCACATGTTAGTTTCCCACTGGCAGTTTTATGATTTCATATCTGATTGAAAATGATTGTCTTATGATCAGTCAGTACTATTATTAGTCTATAATTGTAATTATTTACAACCTGACTAATTATACTTCTGTTTAAAGCCACTTATTTTGCTTATGTGTTACAGTTTTAAAAAAATATTATTTCTGATGTCTTGTTTAAGATCTTTCCTCTGGTTTAAAGCTCTTTCTTTCTTTCAGTTGCTTTTGATGTACCTCAACTGCTTATCATTATTTCAGTAGCTGAAAGTGGTTCCATTTGTTCAATGTGTGTTAATTACCCAAGTGTTCTTTTAAGGCTTAAGACACCCTCTAATACTTTTAAGTGTTTCCTACCAATTGTCCCCGAATATTGTTCATGTTCAAACTATTTAAGTGCTTTCACCACCTCAAGTCTCAAACCATTGGTAACCACCGAATGTGCCACATGCTCTTTATCACAGGGTTGTTTTTATTATATCTTTTCAGGCAGTTGTGATGGTATTCACTCTGACACCCACTCCCAAATATATCTAACAATAATACATGGGATCCATATAGGTTTGAAGAGGTGCACATCCCATGGCTTCTTTAGCTGAGGTTATGCAGATTTTTCTATCATTTCTTAATCACTTTCTATTGATTTTTATCACATTCATAGAATAATCCAGTGCTATTTAAAGACTCAACTGGCTTGGTCTATTAATAGTGCCCTTTTTTTGTCTCTCTCACTGACAAGGTTTTAAGAATTAAAAGAATTTAATTTTACAGGTGCTGTGAAAGCCATTTTTCATAACAAAGAAAGAGCCAATAGTCATTACTCCATAATGGATGTCTCCCCCATATTTATGTCTCTCTGCTTGCCTAATGTAAGAGGCAGGAACTACATCTCATAAACTCTTTCTAATAATGTGCCTATGAGACAAGCAAAAAGCCAGTTTTCTCCGGCAGATGGCCTTTTAAAACTGTTTCCAACCTGGATTGTAACAATGAATCCAATCTCACCTTGATCTCAGTCTTACCATCATCCCAACCTTGGTGCCAGACAAAGTTCAACAGTGCAACAGCTCCAGACATTGATCATAACAGATTTTTCAATATTAGGTCTGAATTGAATGTATGTCATGTGAGAGAATATATCCCACATGAAAGAGGGGCTCTTGGGGTGAACATGAGTAAAAGATTTTCGGAACCCCCACATGTTCATCTCCTCCTTGTTGCATGTGTGTGGCTCCTTGTTTCCTTAATCTGCTTCATGGGCACCATCCTGAGGTCTTCTTCATGACCTAATCACAACCAATGGAAAATCATTTTTATTTATTTATTTAATACATTTTTATACCGCCCAATAGCCGAAGCTCTCTGGGCGGTAAATCATGTAATCTTTGATGTCATGACAATCACATTTAGCTACATGTCAATGTCAAAAAGCCAATTCAGAGTGATGGTAACAAGGCCACATCACCAGTGAATTTTGGCTATATGATTATGAAGTTATGAAACTAATTCAGACTGCAGCAGAAAGTATTGACCTCTTTCTGAATGGATGTTACAGAGGAAGGAGCATGACTGCTGAGTTGTGAACACAGTACTTGTCCTTTTTTTCGGTCCCCCTCCCCCTAAGGAATTCACCCAAACAGAAACACTGACTTAGAGGTGGAAAGAAATGGCAGTATTGTTTGATTCTTGATATATTTTGCATAAAACATACTATTGTCGTTACAATTTATTCTATGTCACTGGACTTCTTTGCAAGGTTTGTGTAATATGCAATGTGATTTCTGATAGGAATCTGTGTTAGTGATCATATTTTACCAATACTGAAAAAGCCCCATTGACTCCCCATTTTTCTTCTCATATAATTTAAGCTGCTGATTCTAACATTTAGCGCCTCAGGGCACAATCCTATCTATGCATGTGTAGACAGAAAAGTCCTTGTTTAGACTGAAAAAAAGTCCTACAACTCAAAGCATGGCTGGCTGGGGAATGCTGGGATTCCTAGGAAGTTTTTTCTTTCTTTCTTATCATGCATAGGATTGTGTCCTTAAAGTTTTTTAAAGTGTGGTCTTGAACTAGAATATCTAGAGGAATATCTTTTCCATCTGAACTTGCCCATCAGTTCATATCAGAAACTGAGAAGAGACATGGCTGAGCATTTCATTCAGTTCATTTTTGATAAGAATTTACCAAAATCTGCAAATTTCTCCATATTCAGGAATATAATCAACTGAAAATATATATATAAAATATATACTCAACTGAAATTGACAGATTCGTAAAGTCCCAGGGCTTTGAGTGGGTAGCTCTTAAAAGTCTGAGTTTGCATTCCAGCGTATTCAACCATGTTTATAGTATTAAATTAGGGTTGCCACCACATTTTTTCTGACATTGTTAAGAGCTGTATGACAAGCAGGTACAACCAGGGATGGGGATGTGTTGTTATATGACTGTAGGGGTGAGGGTTGTGTATTTCATTCACATCTAAATCAAGCCCAGTTTTAATGCAGCAGTTCTCACACCTTAATCCCCAAGGCTGTGTTGATAAATGCTTGCTTACATAGGTCCTCTGTGCCATTAAAGAAGAAGCTTCCTGATTTTGTAATACCTTATTAAATTTCAGTCTCCCTCATCAGAAGCAGACTCCAGCCTTGTAACTGGATCCTAATATATCTGCTCACTTGTAAATGTTTATCTCCTTTACAATTTTTTGGGGGGAAGGCGGGGGGAAGGGAGACTGGGTCTGTGAGACAGTGAGACAATAACAGCAGGCTTCCAGCATCATCTGTTCTGTCTCTCTCGGGGAATTAGTTGCTTTTAATCTGGTGTCATTATAAATTGAAATATTAATCTGCAATGTCCTGAAGGTTATAAATAAAATGTTATTCATGAGCCAGTTATAATGGTGCCAAAACCTGCTATGGTAGCTGAGTCATCTAAAATAAAAATAAAAATATGGTATCTCATATGCCAATGTACATCAATGAATTTCAACACAATTTCAGCCTCATTTTTAATTCGATGGTCTCAAAGGACTTCAAACAAAGCATGGCTGGCTAAATGCTATGGGGTTATCTGAGCTGGAGTGCTTTGGTAGGGATGTATGATGAGAAATTAGTTTCAATTCATTTTTTAAATCAGAATTTACCCAGTTCACACTTCCTGGAACTCCATGCAAAGCTGAACACAAACTGCAGTTGCGTGCATTTCTGATCTTGCGATGTGATTTGTGGAACAAAAACAACCAAAACTGGGTTTTGCATACATTTGAGAGTTACATACAGAAAAAAAAATGTGTGCTCTAAAAAATGTGTACAAATACACTTAAAGAAATGGGAGGAAAATGTGCACAATTAATGCATACATTTGGGGAAATGCATATGATTTTTGTGCAACACCCCCCCCCCCCAATCAAACAAAGCTCACAATCTGATATGGACAAAAGTCAGAATAAACTTCGAAGTGGAATTTGGAGAACCTTGATGAGCTTGAGTTTTGCTTATTGACACATCCATATTTGGTTGTGATCCTCTGCTTATATGAGCAAACACAGAAAATCAGGATTTATTTATTTATTAGATTTAATTTGTACTCTGCCTTTCTACCAAAAATGACACTCAGGGTGGCTTACAATCACTAATAAAGTTTGATAAAAATAATAACTATCAAATACATTAAAACACAATCTAAACACACCAATAACAGGGTAAAAACAGCATCCAGCTCAACAGAACCACTTACATACTAAAGGCCTGCTCAAAGAAAGTGGTCTTTGCCTGCTGGCAGAAGAACAGCAGAGAGGGAGCAAACCTAGCCTCCCTCAGCAGGGAGTTCCACAGCCAGGGAAAGGCCATCGAAAAGGTCCTCTTTTGTGTCGCCACCAAATACACCTCTGAAGGCAGAGGTCTTGAAAGAAGGGCCTCCTGAATTTCTGCTAGGGAAGCCCACTTAGCAGGAAGAAGGTACCACAGGTTTCAGGGTGACAGAAGGAAGCATGCACCCTTAAAAGTCTGTTCTAAGACAGCCTTCCCCAACCCAGGACCCCCCAAACTACAACTCCCAGCAGCCAGGGATGTTGGGAGTTTTAGTCAAAATTACTCAGAGGAACCCAGGTTGGGAAAGACTGCTTTAAGATCTTGAGCACGTATATGGTGCAAAGCCTGACCATGTGGCTATAGTCCCCATGCCAGATCTCAGGAAAGGGGGACCTCTTGAGAGAGACTGGATTGATGAAAAAAGCTCTCAGTCCTGCATCCTTGCCAGAAAAACCAAGGATCAGGTGAGATCTTCCTAGTAGTGAATTACGTATGTGATTTGCTCAGGGACCAATGGCAATGCAACCACCTCCTGCTGATGTTTAGCAAGCCAATGAAATGCCCCCTTTTCACATCAGAACAGGATGTTCATGAAGAGCACCAGCACTGCCATGGACACATCCCAAGCAATGAGGGGGCAGAATGTGTTTTACGGTGTTTGCATTACAGTAGTGACAGGAACAAGTCATCATTTATGTAGAGGTGTTTCCATTTGATAAATGCAGAGCATAGACTGGCTATGATAGACCCACTTTCAGACAAGACAATACAGTTTCCCAGAGCCTGCAGTTCTGAATCATGATGGCATTGCCCTAATGTTTTGCAGCACAATTCATGACAGCCAACAGAAAGTGTTTAGAGCCAATTCAGGTGACCCTCAAAGCAGATTGAGAAGTGAATAAAATGAATATGGGCAGGATTTGGTGATGTAGTGAAACATTTAGGTGGATACTTGACCACACATCCACAACCAAATCCTAATTTTTCAATAGGGCTGAGTCAATATTTCACTGCTTCACTGCTAGCTAACCCTCTGAATTCTTCATGGCAGTGTAAAACGCCAGCCTGCAGATATAAACTGTTATTGATAGCTGAATGACTACACGTCGTACATTGTCATAAATCTTCTGCTAAAAACTTCATTGGAAACTCAGTAAAAACCTTTGATAACAACAAAAACAAATGCCAGCCAGCACTGTGAAACTGAAACGTAGACACTTGGTTGAAGCAATTGCATAACTGCTTTGCAACATGCCCAAACTCAGAGCACAATAAATTTGACTCCCCTCCAAAAGAGCCCTGAACACTTTCACGGTTGTGTGAGTTAGCATTTATCCACATTCATGATCAGGGCTGGCACTAGTATCCAGTGTCCCTGGGCAGCTGCTGGAGTCCAGCTAGTCCAGCAGTGGTCCAGCGGTGTTGCCATTTGTGCGTCTCACCTATCCATCTCTGGCCATGGGCTTATTGAAGCACCAGCTAGGAAATCATCCACTATTCTGATTTCCCCATGATGCCCCAGAGCACCCAACGTGGTGTTGCTCCAGAGAATTGCAGGAAAATTAAAATGGCAGGCAGCTTCCCAGACCCCGCCATTGCCATCAGGTAAGGATGGGCAGGGATCCCACGGCATTTTGCCAAGCAATCCCTCTGACCTGGAGCCAACATCAGTGCAGAAAGAACTGTGCAGTAGGGATGCACGGATGTTGTAAAATCCATCCCATCTGCATTTTGCAGATTTTCAGGTGCCTTTCATTCCATCGTCTGCTCATTGATGGAACTGGATTTTGCTCAACTGTGTTGGTACACATTTGCACAAATTAGCACTTCCAAAATGTGCAAATCCCCCCAAAATACATAATCCCCCCCCAAAATGTGCATTCGCACTTTAGTCTATGGTGGAAAATGCACATTTTCAGTGGGTGGTCCCCCCCCCGACTTAATCTGTGTAAAATTATGGAAAGAAAAAAAATTGGTCTGCAAATCTACAGAATCAATGTGACTTGGGAAAAGCCATCCGCTGCAGAATCTGTAGGTCAGATTCATAGAAATCTGAACACATCTGAGTCTGTTATGGATTTCTCCGATATCCGTACTCCGCAGTGCCAGTTCTATCACTGAATGCTTTTGAACTCATGTATGGAAGGTGATTGGACTATTCTGGGTTTTGGTGTGACTTTTTGCTTTGAAGAGAATGAATATGAAGGAATAAGTAAAATCTCTGTACGTAGGGCCTTTTTCCCTAGTAAGAAAAGGAGGAGGGGGGAAGAACAAACAAAATTCCATTGTGCATGATAAATAGAGCAATGATTAGGAAAGGCCCATATGAGTGTGTGTGCATAAACCCAACCTTACTTTCCACAATGGGAACATCTATAACAAGGCCATTTAGCCAATACATATTTCCCTCTTTAGTACATAATGGTAACCTGAATAAAAGGTTTGAATTACAAAGCAGGCTAACCCAGCACATTCTCTGAGCAATGACTGCTATTTGTGTCAAGAAAATAAAGAGAGGGGAGTGGGAGAGAGCGAGGGAGTGAGCAAGAGTGACTGCAAGAAGGCAACTGAGCGGGAGTCAGAAGTTGCTGGCTTACTAGATTCAAATGAAACAAAGGAAACAGCACTAGAAATTAGATGGGTGGTTTTTTTCTTTCGTTTTTTTAATGTAGCTCACCTGTTAATAGCAGGATGTAATACTATATTTGTATATATAGTATTTGATGTTGGTTGGTAATATGCATAATAAAAATAATATTAAATGAATAAAAAAAATAGATGCTTTAAAAAAATGGAAAACTGAGCACTGTATTTTAGCAAAAGAACAACGTAACAGGTTTGTCAAAAAGCCTGAGTTTTATAAAGATTCCCTACTAGGCTATTGTGTTTTGGGGGGGGGTACATTTTGTTCTTTATGAAAGCAAGTGCACTGGGTGGGTAACTATATGCACACCAATGTGGCAAGCAGGGGTGCAAGATGAAATCTCTTCTCTGTATTATCTTGGGAGAAAATCTCTCTTCCCATCCTTGAAATGTGTTGTTCTGACTGCATAAATATTGTAGCACTAGCGCTGCTGTTCATGAGCTACACCATGGTAAAGGGAAAGAATGGAACCAAGAGAGCAATGGCCAGTGCGATTTATGCTGAAATTCTATCCACGCTTGCCAGGGAGTAAGCCCCAATGGACTCAGCTGGGCTTACTTCTGAGTAGACATGTACAGGACTTATGGATGGATGAATCTGTCAAGTTCTATTTTGCTCATATATTTTTTCATTTTTCTGAAGACACGTTTGTTCTGTCCTGTTTCTGCATCAGTTTGCATTTTTAAGTCCAGATGAAAATTTGTACATATTTTCATGTACACTTCTCAAAATGGATGCATTTAAAAAATTATATGCAGGCAATTTCCCCCAAGATGAAGTATTCTTGTGCACAATTCTCTGTAACAGATGCATTTCATCTGTACATTTCTGTACTATCCACATTTTTGTATGCATTTTTTGATGTGTGAACTTTTGTCACAAAATTTGGAAAAGTGTGGATATTGGTGTTTAATTGTATTTCAGCTTGTGTACAGTTTTGGATAATGCAAATCTAAGTTAACATAAAGATGTGAACTGAATGAATTTCTCCTCTGTCCCTAATAGCATGGTACTGTTCATGAAAAAAGAAGATCTCACATCTAAGAGACTTAAGGCTACAGCAGGCAGTCCATGAAATCTGTTTCGGGTTTTTGTTTTTTTTTAAATTTCTCCAAACAATATATAAAATACAAATACATAACGTACATAAAAAGAAAAGGAAAAAAATAATTAATAACATATAAACTACAAAATACATAAACATCCAAATTATACTACAAATAACCGAAAACTTAAACAAACAACTACCTATACAAATACAAAAAGAAAAAAGAAAAAAAAACATATTCTAAACCCCCACCCACACATATAATGTTTCCCCCCCTATAGCCGGGACCCATTTATCCCGCTCATGGCCTGCCACACCGTCAAGGGGGGGGGGCGCGAAAGGATCCACCACCTGCTCATGGCAGCAGCTGTTCTTCTCCTCCCGATTAAACATTGATCATATTAATAAACCAATTATATCCTGCACCTATTATATCCTGGTTACCTAATATTATACCCCAATAAGGAAAGAGAGAAAAATAGAGTTGAGAAAATTTTATAATTATTAATAACAAAAATATTAATATTATATCCCAATAAGGAAAGAGAGAAAAACAGAGTTGAGAAAATTTTATAATTATTAATAACAAAAATATTAATATTATATCCCAATAAGGAAAGAGAGAAAAACAGAGTTGAGAAAAATTTCGGTTTTTGTTTTTTTAAAAAACTCAACTCAAGCTTGCCAAAGTTTTCCAAATTCCATGTTGAAATTTGTTCTCACTCGAGTCCATATCAGATTGTGAGCTTTGACTTTTTTCTTTTTGCATGAAAGTCCATGTGTATTTTCATGCATATCTTTGCAAATGTACTCATCTGTCATTTGCGTCTTTGAAATGTATGCATTCTTCTCCCATTGGTTAAAGCACATTTGTTTGCATTTTTCAAAAAGTACACATTTGTTTCATGCACACTTTTCAAATGTACACATTCTTTATGCTGATGATCTTTTATTGTTTGTTTCTGAACTGTAGTTGTCTGTGCTGACATTAATGCAGCTGATTAATATGTTTGGTAGTTTGTCTGGTTATTCAATTAGTTGCTCAAAAACTGAACTGATGCCAGTTGGAGATTCTATATCTTGTACTGTATTAGCAGATTAGCAATGTTGATGGTGCCCAGGTGTTATTACCTATTCGGGAATATTTATTCCCAGAGATATATATCAAATGATCAAGCTAAAGTTGAATAAGTTGATTAATGAGATATCACAGGATTTAGATAGAAGGGCATCTTTAAAGTTGAGTTTGTAGGGCAAAGTAAATACACTAAAGATGAATATTATACCTCAGATTGTTTATGTTATACATGGGATTCCTCTATCTATGCCTGGGAAATATTTTCAAAAACTCAGTGTTTTGTTTTGTAAATTTTGAGGGGGTCCCTCCTTGCCATGAATATCCTTGAAAAGGATGCAACTTCTAATTAAAGAAGGTGCGGTTGGCCTTCTGAATTTTGCTTTATATCATTGGGCCTATTTGTTGACCTGCACTAAATTTTGTTCTTTTACACTTAGATCAGATTCTCCACCTTGGTCAGTTTTGGAATCTTCTTGTCTGGATCCTCTCTCTAAATGGATGGCATTAGGTTATTAGCACATTAAAATGGATAAGGTTAATCCCACAGTTATGGCTGTTAGAGAGGTGTGGCATATAATGTCACATCAATTATATTTTGATCCATTTTCTAATGCTAAATTAAACCTAGGGGAAACCCAGATTTAAAAATTGGCAACAAAATGTTTTTGTGGTGGACTTGGATGGATAAGTTGATTTTTACCTTGGATCAACTAGTGGTTGCTGACAATGAGTTTTTGTCATTCTCAGCTTTGCGTGCCACATATGATTTGTCTGCTATGGCTGAATAGTAATACTTGCAATTCTAACATTTATTAGAATCTAGGTTTGGCCCTGCTGCTTTTATAGCTTCTGAGTTTCCTTCACTATTGGAAGCACTTATTGATCAGTTATATCAACCCACAATCCACGTATATAAATACTTATTATTGATGAATAAATATAATACACAGGGTTTTAAGCAGGAATGGAATAGGGAACTGGATTGGATTGTCCCATTTTGCCTAATCAATGGATTGCTGCTTTAGCAACTGTATCTGAAGCATCTATGGATCTATGGCTTATTCAACAACTTGTCCCATGTCTAATGGATGCTACAACATCTGTAATAAGGATTTGTCTAAGTCGGCTAATTGCTGGAGGTATAATACAGCTAATATTTCTTTTACCCATATGTTTTGACAATGCCCAATAGTTGCCTCTTTTGGGGAAGAGGTTATACTGATAAACCTTGTACTGGAACACTCTTTAATATTTACTGATGTACATATCCTCTTAAATTATCTACCTACTTCCTGGAAGTTAATGCACAGTTTGTGCAAATGGATTCTCCGTGCCCTTGACAGCTAAAAGACTGATATTACAACACTTGAAGGATAAACACTCACCTCCTATAATGCAATGGATTGAGGGCCTAACAACACTTTCAACATTTGAATGGGTGGTATATAGATGCCAGTTGCAAATGGACACATATGGATATTTGCTCTGCTTTTGTTGAAGTTTATGTATAATTCTTGCCTGTATTTTCATATATATATATATATATATATATATACAGAGATATAGATATAGATACACACAGAGAGAGATGCATGCATTGAAATTGATATCTTTAAATCTATGTAGCTACTATTTTTACCCTTTCCTCTTTTTTGGTTTGGCTGGTTTAAATTTTACAGTTAAATTATATAAAAATGTATGCATACCATCGAATGCATTTCTGGGGGGGTCTGCAAATCACTTTGCAAGCTTAGAAATAGGGATGTGCATGGAGCTTGATTGGGGGGTGGAAGTCCAGCAAACTTGCCGGGCTTGACGCCCCCCAGCTCCGCTCGCCCTACTTTTTCCCAGGCTTGACTCGCATGCTTGCTAGCCAAGCCAGGGAAAGTGACTTCCAGGTTCTAGTGCTACGTTGTTTACATAGAAAATGGCCAAATTTGCACAAATTATGGCCAAATTTGTGCAAATTTGGCTGTTTTCTACGTAAACAATGTAGAGTGGAGCTGGGGACCTGGAAGTCCGGCGAGTGCCTCAGCTGGCACTTGCACTTGGCTCGGCTTGGCTCACGTGCTGCGAGTTGAGTGCCAGGTGGGTTGCCCATCCCTACGAAATGTAGAACTTTGACTGCAGATTGCACTCAATCCATGTTTGGTCTGGAAGGTGTGAAATGGGTAAATTCTGATTTTAAAAAAATGAATTGAAACAAATTTCTCATACATCTCTACTAGTGGGCAATGAAGACCAGAACTATGGTACTCAGATAGGGGAGTTAATGTTAAGTCTTTGTTTTTGTGCCATAGTCCTGATGAAAATCACTTCCAGCTGTGACAATAGCAGCTTTTCTCCCAAGAGAAATAATAGCTTGGGGTGGGGGGTGGGGGTCACTGGGACCACAGTACACCCAGGAAGGGTTAAGATTTCCTTTTGGTTCACCATGGTTCCAGTCCACATCCAAGCCCTCCAACTGACCCACATGGCTGCTAAAAGAATAACCGGTATGTGGATAGTGTTCACTCATTTCATGTGTCATCTAATTCTAATCAGATTTATCCCATTTACTGTGAATTTGTTTTCACTCTGTCTGTTGTTATAAATGGCTAATTGTCTATGAGTCCTCACTGAAAGAGTTTGGACACCTACCTTGATACCTAGAGATGGGTGAAAAATGTGAATTTATATGAGAATTTACCAAATCTACACCTCTGATTAAGGTTGGAAGGATGAGGAACTGAGAAGAACTGAAATGAACAGATTCACCCATCCTTGCCAATATCTACAGAGTGCTGCTAGGATAGAAAGACTGTGCCAGATTCATTATAGCAACCCTTTGTGTTTCATTGAACTCTTCCTTGAACTTGATATTTTAGAAAAATAAAGATGGTAGAGGGTTTGATTTTTCTGAACGAGAATATAGTTTTAAGTCTGAATCATCAGATTGTCATCAGGCTTACACTGGTGAAGGAAGAAGGGCCTTCCCTTTCCTGAACTTGTTCTTCAAAATATCCCTTTTTGTACGTTTGAATTTAGCTTTAGATGGATTTTAAATGGGCTGCATTCCTAAGCAATCTGGATCCAGGACTGGGTGTTCCTGCAGCTTAGTAATGCAGCCCAAAGTGGGTGATAAACTCTAATAGAGGAAGGAGTTCATTATGTGGTTACCATGACAAGACTGAAACAGTGTATAGACAAGGGCTTAACATTGTACACTTGCTCAGAAACATGTAATTTTCATGTAATTTTCAGGATTTTGTTTTTCTTGAACAGCAACTTTGAAAATACTTCTATGTAACCCAAAATCTCTGGGCCAAACTACACATCACCTGATGAAAATCTCCCCTCAGATTGTCATCTGCTGCTAGTACTGGTAACACTAGAAGCTTCTCTCTGCCATGGTGTGGGGAGGTGATTTCCATCTGAAATATGGGGGTGATTTCCATCTGAAACATCCCTCCCACCATGGTCCTGATCCTAATCAGCAGCTATTTTTATTTTTAAAAAACAGTCTCATTATATCCAATAACACATTTAGGGCACAATCCTATGCATGTTTAGACAGTAAAAAGTCCTACAATTTCCAGCATCCTCCAGCCAGTATGGTTGTAGGATTTTTTTCTGTCTAAATATGCAGAGGATTGTGGCCTAAATGCAACATGCAGTTTGTCCCTCTAAATACTCTTATTGCGAACATTGCTTGCTTGGTCAAAATCAAGGAATTAATGTACTCATCCAGTCAATTTATTTATACAGGAAGACATATAATCACATATAATACTAGCATTGCGCGCACAAAAGAGGAAATAAGAGTCGAGACACAGAATGATGGTGAAATTAAGGGCCACATTTATTGATTGGAGGATCTGGGAAGGGACGAGTGCGGGTGCTAGCTAAACCGGCTCTCGGCCAGTATACCCTTCAATGGGCAAACCATCCCAATCGGAGGTGTGGCGCTGTAACTCGCCACTCCCCAATTTTACACCATACGGTGTCGGAAGGCCTCCTCCATGTCACCGCACGGGGCCATAAAATGCCATGTGGGTGAGAGGAATTGGCCTCCCTGGCCGTGCCATGAAACTGGGCTCAGGGTAGGCTAAGGTATCGCCAGTCACCTGAAAGGTGCTGTGGGATGATCACCGAACCTCACCCCACTGCCTAAAACCCACACTTACCGCCAATGTGACCAAATCAGGGAGACTATGCAAAACAAAAAAGCACCCAACCCAAGAACACAGTGCAGAGTAGGCGAAACACGCTCACCACCACCAGGCCAATCAGCAATGGTGAGCCAAAATTCCTACTCAGCCCCGTCAACCGGCGACCAGAAATCACCCACACTGTGAATTGGGAGGGGGGGGAGCTGCTTTGAGAAAAGAGGCAGAGGGTGGAGCAACGCTGCCTAATAAAGGCCTCCCCCGCTCCTCCCCCCGCCTTGAGCCCATAGGTGGTTAAGAAATTAAACAGCCTCACCTCTCATTCCTCCATGCGCGCAAATTGTCCTCCCACCAACAGCTACGCGTTGGTGGGGGAAGGGGATTCTAATCCTTTTCCATACATAGTAGGAAGAAGACAGTTTCCTCAGAGAAATGCAGGAATGGGAAAAATTCCAAACCACAATTAAAAAAAAAAAAGTTGAGAGGGGGAAAATGCAACACCCCTCCCTCCCCTGCCCAATTCAGCAAGGAAAAGAGTATGGAAATGAACTGGTGTAGTTCTCTTGCTGAACTTGTTCAAATCTGGACCCAGTCAGTTCCTGCATGGAATCCACCTGGAGAACCGAAGTATTTTATTCCGGGTGCTTTGTAGGAATAAATGAACGCCATCACATTTTAAAATGGATTTTCATGTATATTCACATTGGAAGATTTAAAAAATATTTTTTAGTACAAGCAAAGGTGAATCTGCAAGATCATGTTCAGTTTTCCAAAGAGCAGGGACACACCCTACTCATAATTACACACATTAAAAAATGTGAAGCAGAGGGACCAAGGCTACCAATAATGATAAAAGCTCCAAAGTTGGTGAGCTTCAGAGGAGGGCCATACTAGATGCAATGCAGGAAATGTATGATTAGGATCTCTGGTGTGTGTGTGTGTGTGTGTGTGTGTACGCATGCACACAGGTGAGTGTGGGAGACAGAGATTTTACTAATTAGGAGCACCATGCAGTCCTTTGAAGATGATGGAAGTGTTGCTCTGGGATTGGCATTTCCTTTCTTTCCCTGTCATTTCCCTGATCTAAATTCCTCCCCAATATTACTGATATTACTCCACAGGGTGTGGGGAGGGGAGAAGAGTCTAGATGTTGTACCTGCATTTCCCCCCCCCCCCCTAATCCTTCAGAACCAACAACACTGTCACTGGTGATTTAGATCAAGGAAAGGGCAAAGGAGGAAAAAGACTCCTTTTCCTACTCTATCACTTTCCCAATCTTCAAAGCATCCATGTGGGGCTACTAATTAGAAACCTCCTGTGAGGTTTGGAAAGAAATCCAAACCTCACAGGAGATCCAAATCACAGATACCCACATCATCTCTAATTTGGCCCAGAGTCTGTCTGCCTGTCTTTCTTTGTCTTACCCTTCTGTACATCGATCTCCCATGCTTCACATTCAAGAGACTGGATTGGATCCAAACTTAGTCATACTTAGAGTAGAGTAGCCCCACTGAAATCAATGGGGCATAAGCCAGTCATGGTGAACTTAAGTCACATTGATTTCAATAGGTCTGTCCTAAGTATGACTCAGTCTAGGTCCAACCCACTGATCAGGTAGGTGTGTGTGTGTGTGTGTGTGTGAAAGAACTCTCTCTCTCTCTCTCTTTCTCATTCCTTAGTTCCTTTTCATCATGCTCTCTCCCTCCCTCCCTCCCATCTCTCTCTCTCCCCCTCTGGCCTTACTGTGTTACTAATGTGCAGTAATGGTGTGGTAGGAAAGTCGTTTGCACTCCCCTCTTTCTCTCTTTTTTTCCTGCAGTATTATTAAAACTGCTCCATCACTGGCTGTAATGGGAGTGTCTGTATTTTCTCCCTCGCCTGTATCCCCGACATGACATAATGCCTGCCCTCACTGAGACGCTATAACACCAAGGTAATTGAAACATAACTCACTGTAAATTACAGGCCGCTGTTCCAGGCAGGGGCCCAGTCATGCTTCCTAGGGCACATTCCAACGTGAAGTTAAGCATTGCTTTAAAAGAGATGCTTAGGCAAAACAAAGCCATTTGAAGTACAATACAAACATAGGAGTGGAGTGAGTGGGGCGAGGGAATCATTCAAACTTGTATGGAGACATGGAGGCTTGCTTTCAGTTGAGTAGGGTCAGAAATAGCCTTAGCTGGAGAGACTGAAAGACTCAGGGGAAATGGGATCCTGGTTAACAGCCTTTTGAGAGGCATTAGTAACTAATGACTCTTCAGTGGTCTGTCTGAAATGAGATGCTTGGCCTCATCCCAGCACCTGGAAAGCAATAGTCCCAAACAGACCAGACCGTAATTCCAGGTTTGGTTTTGCTTTTCTTAGCAAAGAAGGATCAACAGGTCATGTTTAGGTCTCAGATTGGGAAAGAGAAAGTATGGTGCACAGGAGCTTAGCATGGAAGAGATACTATAGTTTCTGGAGCATTCAAAACTTATAATCTGATCCTAAACCATTGTGACTTGGAGGTAAATGCCACTGAATTCAATAAGGGTCTAGTGCTAGGGATGGGAGAGAAATTAATCCAGTTCGAACTTTCTTAATTTTGCACTTTTGAACTGCTGTGCAACCAAAACTCAGTTATCCTTCCAAATTTGAACGTCTCCAAATTGTGCAAGCAATGGAGTTCTCCAATTAAAAAAAAAAGTGTACAAAAGTCCATATCTTGGCGGAAATAATGTTCAAAATATTGGGAAATTGCTTGCAAAAAATGCGCACAAAATGCATGTATCAGGAGAAATGTACAAAAAAATGCTTATGAATTTTCATGCAGTTTTTTTTTAAAAAAATAAATAAAAGAGCACTTCTCAAGCCTGCAGCGCATTGTGTAGCTGGCATTGCTCTCTCCATACCTTTTCCAACCAAGAAAGCTGGCCGGGGTGACGTTGATTGAGCCTCCTGCTTGAGGAGGGCTCCTTCAGCAGGTGGTCTCCATTGGCAGCCTTATTTGTTCCACCCTCCCATTTCCTGACTGGGAAAGGCAGGGTGAGCAAGAAATTAATGATCAATGTTCATGCGCCTCAGAAAGTGCTCCCCCCATTTTTTTGGGGGGGCAATCAATAGGCCTGGAGATGTTTGTGAGAGGATTTTGAGATGTTTGAAAAGTTATCATTATCTAGGCCCACAGGGCGAATTTGGTCATAACAGCAAGGATGAAGGCTCAGTCTGCAGCCTCACTCCCACTTCATCTTCTCTGAGCAGTGGGGGGAGGGGAAAGGGCCTTGTGGGAGGCTGTTGCAGGCCAGATCGGGAGGCCTGGTGGGCCATGGCTGGAGGTCCCCCATCTGTCACATTAATAACGACAATAACACCAACAACCCTCCTCCTTCTCCCAGGCCTGTAGTCAGCCTAAAACTTTCGGGGTGGGGTGCCAAAAAAGTAGAGAGGCAGTTCATCTGGTTTGCAGGCCTTTTAAAGACAAAATTGTACACTGTTTTTTAATGATTTGTTTGTAAAAGGGGGGGCAGATAAATTTGGGAGGCAGGCCTCCCTAGCTCACCCCTGGCTTCAGGCCCCCCTCCTCCCCCCTCTCAAAATCCTCACACAAACATCTCCATGCCTCCTGATTGCATAGCAACCAGGCATTGTGCATATCCACCATGCTTCATGGAGAATGTGCAGGTAAATTGCCCATGAAGAGGGAGTTGTGCACATTTTCTGGTCAGTATATACATACTCTCCAACATGCCTTGGTGAATGTCATATCTTGGGATGCATATTATACATTTTCTGGGCAAAAACCCCCATATTCTCTTGTCAATATGCACAGTCTCCAGGAAACATGCTTTTTGTTTTATCTTAAGTTCAGAGTTGGGCAACTCACTGCCCACTGGCTACATGCAGTCTTTTGTCCAGTTTTACGTGAACCTACTGTCTGCCAATCAGCTGTGCAGTGGGAGAAGAAGGCAGCTTTCATTTCCTGCTGGTCAGCTGTTCCTTGCCAATCCACTGAGTAGTGCAGGGGGATTGCAGAGGAGGGGAGGTTTAACCCTTCCCTTCCCCTGCAATCCTGATGAAAATTCCCTCCCTCCTGCTATTAAGCTTAGGGGAGAAATTGCCCACCGCTCCTGCTCAACTGATGGGCAGGGAAGAGCTGAGCAATAGGGAAAAGGGGGCTGAGCTGCATAAAGTTGGGGGATGAGAAAGAGATCATTATCATCATCCCTGCACTGCACATTCTTTTTCTCTCTGTTTCTCACCTCTGAATCATCCATTAATTCATACATACACTGTTCGTATATGGATGGATGGGGTGTGCAGGGTGTGTGCTTGTGTGACTGGATTCACACACATCCATCCATCACACCCTCCATCCATTCACATGGCTGAGTGGTGGGGAAACAGCTGAGCAGTGGGCAAGACAGAGTGGGACTGCAGATAAAGATGAACTACAGCCCAACCCATTTTTCTGCACTGCTCAGCTGTCCTGTACTGATCAGCTGAACAGGCCCTCCCTCCTTGCAGTCCTGATGAAGATTGCACCCCCTTGCACTGCTGTTACCTGAGCTGTACAGCAGTCCATGGAAGTGTGGCTTTCTTCAGGATGGGAGGTGAGCAAAGGGTTAAACCTTCCCTGCGACACCCCCCCTCCACACACACTGCTCAGCTGATCAGCAGGGAATAGCTGATCAGTAGGCAAAAGAGGCCCCAGCCATGCTCCCTTTTCACATCTTGTTGGTGGGAGGGAATGCAATGGGTTGCAAAAAAAATTACATAGCAGACTGCATCTTGGAAAGTATTTCATATTGACTACTAGAGAATGTACATATTGTTCAGATAATGTATAAAATGCAGTCAAAAGATATATGTTCCCAAGACCTGGTGGTGGAGATTATGCATGTTGCACAAAAATATGTTGAGATATGCACACATTCCCCAAGGCCTGTTGAAAAGTATGCATATTGACTAGGAAATGTGCACTATTCCTTCTTTATGGACAGATTATATGCAGATTCTCTGTGAGGTACGATGAATATGCAGAATGGCTGGCTGTTATGTACATCAACCATTCAATTATATAAACTGATATACATCAAATAAATAAATAAATAATACACTTTATTACCCCCCCTCACAGAAACAAGTTTTATATAAGCAAATTAAGTTTTTTAGAAAAGCCCCTAAGATGTTGAAGAATATTTAGAAATAGAGCTTTGAACCGAGAACTTTTAAAACGGAAAGGGATTCCTGTAGCTCCTATTAATATCAGAGGGAATTGTGAGTCATATTAACCTTTGGTTGAGGTTTGCTATGTAAATACAGTTATACCAAGTATTTATATAGGACAAGTTAATGAAACAAGAACCCTCTTTGGTGCAGTTTTATAAAGCTAGGGAAATGCTGAATATTCACCAGTTATTATTTCTGGGTAGAAATTATTTTTTTTGGAGGAGGTACACTCCCCCCCCGAATTATCCTAAGACCATGCAAAATATATTCACTTTTTCCCCCTATCCAGTTCGACATTAGCATTTACCTCAGTTGCTATTTCATCCAACTTCCTGTAGCTGCCTTCAGTGTCTTTTTTTTATTTATTTATAGAAAGGCAGGGTATAAATCAAATACATAAATAAATATTAGTCCCTTGTGATGAGACGAATGGTATTCTGTCACAGTGCTATGAAGCCATAATGGGGCAATTAGGTAATTTTAGACTTCAACATGTGGTCTGTCAGCCCTGCTGTGTTTGGTGGCCCTCCTGATCATTCTGCTGTGCAGGGCCGTGGACGTGTGCCCCAAAGTCCTGCCCTGACAGCACCATTGTGAAGCGAATTAGACTTGGCTTTGTGACAATGTAACTTAAAGTGTGAGAATGATATAAATGAACAAGAGAACGTTTTTGCAAAAAGTCCCTTAAAAATCAGCCCCAAAGGAAATGTTTGTAAAACAAAATGGAAATTTAAAGCACAAGTAAAAAAAACAAAAAAAAACAGCAGTGAAAAGTTTTGGCTATGCTCTAGAGTAACTCTTCCTTTTGGACAAAAATGTCAGAAAGGTATAAATCCAGGGCTCAGGGAAAAAAAGAAGAAGAAGAAGAAAAGAAGTATCTTCTCCCTAGGGTATGTTTGAGGCAAATCCAAGACTAACGGTGACCTAGTCAACATTGTGGCCCGGCCTTTAAAATCCCATGCCTTTAAGAATTAATTTGCTTTTTGACAGCTAGATAAATGTGCTCTTGGGTGTGTTCCATCTGCTGGATAGATCCATTCAGGGTTGGAGACTGCAGGTGACACATGTTACTGAAAACTATTTCTGCAGGGCTATGGAGGACAAGGAATGAGTGTGTGTGTGTGTGTAGGGGGGGATGAGCTTTCTGATGAATGGGAGAAGGACTGAACTTTTCAATACATGCAATACATATCAAAGGCCACATCCTGTTCTGAACAAATAGGGCCTTCGGGTAAGAGAAGTCTGTGGTGGACAAAATGTTACATCAATCTAAGCTCTGTTGCACAATAGAAATATGTTTCTCTTGCAGCGTTAATGATTGATACTCTTATAAAAAGCAGAAAATTTCCTCCATAAACATTACTCTATTGATCCCTCACAACCTGCAGCACCTTCACTTATCCCATACCTCTGAGATTTCCATACTAAGCACATATCAATTTTTGACCTGACATCTCCCTTAAAGGCTGAGCCTTTCATTTTTAATGACATTTTCACAAGTCCGTCCCATACCTAAAATATCATGTGGGAAAAAGAAGTCATGACATATGGGTTTTGCCTTACTCCTAGATTCAAATCATATTTGGGTGGGCAACTGTGTCCTCCCAGTGAGGATGGATTTTGTCCCTTGGAGGCTTATTGCTTTGGCCTGAGGTGTTGGACTTGACTTCTGTCCTTGAGTCTTCTGTGTCGATCTGTTCTGCCTATAAACCCCTTTTATGTGCTGCACCTTAATCACTCCTGTTTTCTGCTTATGGTGCTTACTTGGCATTATGTGGCTATGTCAGGGCTGGGCAATGGAGAGTAGTCTGGAGTGAGCCAGGAACTAGGAAGCAGGACCAAAGAACAAGGCAGGAGTCAGGATTGAGGCACAATGAGGATCAGCAGGCAATATCAGACAGTAGGGCTGGAGAATAAGCTAGGAGTCAGAAATGAACAAAGAACCAAAAATACAGAGCCATGCAAGAGCTCAGGTAGACCTTATCACTCAAGAAAAGGCCCATCAAGATAGGAAGCCCTTGCACACTCCTTCCTGCCCAGAAGGATCCAATGACCAGCCTGGGAGGGTGGAGTCAGCCCAGAGCCAGAACGTTCTTCACTGAGACTTTCTGACACTTTACTGAGTGGTTGCAGCTATTTGATTTGCCACATGAGGCAGTGGTTAGCAGTTCCTGACAGGCTAGCTTGTACTACAAGCCTTGGTATGGGCTGATGATTTAGGCCAGAAGGCCAGACTTGATGACCCTTGAGTCCCTGTGATTCAGGAAAGAATCTGAAACACACACACCTATCAAAAATATAGGCTCCATTAATTTAAATATGCTTAATTATGTCCTGTATTGTAGCCAAGTAAGCCAAAGAGAAAAGGCCATACTGGGTTATCTTACAGATCAAGGCTCCAACTCAGTTGTAACCTGTACTATGATCCAGGTTTCCTAGAATTTCCTAGTGTAAATGATTTGTTCATACTGATTGATTGTGGGTGAGCTTCCTCTCTCCCACCAGCTTGAATTGGCATAATAAGCTGAACTTGCCCCATCCTAAAAATCAGGAAAAAGCTCATCTTACTTCTGAGCCAATTGAATGTCAATAGCCATTGCAAAGGTACATTTTTCAAAGCCTGCTTGTAACCTGGTGTGATGTGCTAACATGACTCCCTTCCTACTTCCCACCTGCCATGGCTTGCCTCTACCAGCCCAGTAATAGCCACATAGATGGGGCATTCTGTAAGGGTTCCCAAATAAGAGATTAAAACACCCTAGTCTAGGGATGGGGATAGGAATCTCCAGCATGTGGACCATTTTGTCAAGGGCCCTCTTTGAAATGGGGGGGGGATGCTTATCAAATTTGCAGATGGCACAAAATTGGGTGGGATAGATAATACCTTAGAAGACGGAAACAAAATTCAAAATGATATTGATAGGTTAGACAACTGGGCAGAAAATAACAGAATGAAATTTAACAGAGACAAATGGAAAAGTTTTCACTTAGGTAATCAAATGCACAGGTATAAGATGGGTGATGTCTGGTTTGGCAATAGTATGTATGAAAAGGATCTTGGAGCTGCAGTCAATCACATGCTGAATATGAGTCAGCAGTATGATGTGGCTGAAAAAGGCAAATGCAATTTTAGCTTGTATCAATAGAAGTCTACTCTGTGCTGACCTCACCTCAAACACTGTGTCCAGTTCTGGACATCACACTTTAAGAAGGATTCAGATAACATGGAACAAGTTCAGAGAAGGGCAACAAAATGATCAGGGGACTAGAAACTAAGTCCTCCAAGGAAAGATTGAAGGAACTGGGTATGCTTAGCCTTGAGAAGAGAAGACTGAAGGGGGATATGTGTGGCATAACCCCACAATTCAGTTCCCTGGTGGTTTATGTCTGCATTAGTATGTTTAGTGTGTCTAGAATGTTGAACTGAGTGGGTGTGGTTTGTGATGTCTTGGAAAGGGTGGGGGGAGGAGTGTATGAGGAGTGTTTGAGTGATGTCAGAGTTAGTGTGTGTTTAGGTGGTTGGGGTTGTTGGGTGTGAGTTGGTGTGGAGAGTTAGTGTGTTTAGGTGTTTGGTGGGGAGAGTTGGGAGTTGGGGAGTTAGGTTAGTGTTCTTCGTGTTGGGGAGTTAGGTTAGGTTCTTCGTGTCTTGTCTGAGGAGTGAAAGTGTTTAGAATTATAGGGACTTAGGTTAATTATAAAGTGTTTGGTGTAGGCAGGTTTATTTTCTGGAACTAAGATTTTGAGAATTAAAATAAACTTATTTTTATTTTGTTTGCTACCCAAATCCTACGTGTCAGCTTGGCGTTATTAACCTGCATTACTTTCAAATCTACAACCACCTTTGTACCCACAGCATCATAAATTTAAAAATAGATCCTTCATAACCAGAATTAATATTTTCCCTCATTAGTAGGGGAAAGGTTTCATTTGACCCTCCCCTCAGGTTTTTAAGTGTTGATGCTTGGCCTGAGAAGGGTTTATGCGCATGGTCCTAAAGTGTAAGGGACTGTGTCGTCGCAATATGATAGCACTTTTCAAGTACCTAAAGGGATGTCACACAGAAGAGGGAGGGACACAACACCTGTTTTCTATAACCCCAGACTGTAGGACATGAAATAACAGGCTTAAGTTACAGGAAGGAAGGGAGATTTTGGTGGAACATCAGGGGAAAAAAACTTTCTAACAGTCAGAGCAGTCAGACAATGGAACCAACTGCTTCAGGAGGTGGTGGGCTCTCCGTCACTGGAGGTATTGAAGCAGAGACTGTACAGCCATCTATCAGGGATGCTTTAAATTGGATTCCTACACTGAGCAGGGGGGCTGTACTCAATGGCCTAAATGGCCCCTTCCAAATCTATGATTCAATTGTTCTGTCTTCAATCACTCATCAGAGATAGCAGCAGGGATTCCCCTGTGTACTCATCCCCCTTCCATTTAGAGGGAGAGCAGCATGCAGGGGAATCCTTGATATTACAGTATATCTGATCAATAATCAGAGATGACATGGGGAGAGGGTCCCCCTTAGCGTGCACTTAGTGTGCCACATTGGGAGTGGGAGTGGAGCACAGGAGAATCCCCACTGTTATCTCTGATTAATGAACGGAAATAACAGTGGGGATTCTTCTCCCCACCAGTTTCACCCACCCTGCATCCTCCCCAATGGGGGAAGGTGTGTGGCAGGGAAAGCTGCCCTGGCTGAGGCACCAGTTGGAGGAGCGCTCTTCCAGCTGGTGCCTCAGTTGGGAACCCATGTGGGCTTTCCCCAGCTGGGGAAAGCAACGATCACACACACACACACACACACACTTCAAAATAAAGATCAATAAAGTCAATCTAACTTAGCTAGTTACATGTTACCTACTTGAGCAGATTCTTGGGTTTCAGAGCATATGCGGAGTTCATTGCAGAGGGGAGAGTCTGGGAGACAACATCTTGGCATCCTGATTAGATAGTGCTTAAAACCTCGTTTTTATGGGAATCAGAGTTCAGTAAAAGTGGAGACTTAGTGGAGACAGACTGCTGGGTTTTGTTTGCCCCCCCCCCCCCGTTTGTGTGATGCCGTCTATTTCTGGTGTCAGTAGTCTAGCTAGCAAATCAGAAAATTACACAGTGGCTGGACCATCTTCTTAATAATTCCAAACTTACATCACAAAACAGACCACCTGTTCCAACCAGGTTGGCTATTATTAAAAAGAGCTTAACATGCACATTCTTATTGGAGAACAAAAGATAAGACCTGGCCTATTCAGGCATGGTGCAAGCTTACCAGACAGTTTGCAGGGACACTGTTGAGTTAGTACTGCTGCCAGTAAAGTCCCGGAAGCACTATTATTAAATTGGTGAGGCTGGCAAAATGGTTACTTCTGCAGCCAACAGTGCTCCACTCATACCTGTGTAGATAGTGTATAAGCCATGGCCGCAGACTCATGTGATGGTCCTGGATAAAATGAAATGGGAGTAATTATACACAGATGGATTCCTCAATCTAAATTCAGTCGAATTGCAACAAAAGCTTTATAACCGCCATCTTTATAGAATCCCTCACAGAACAAGGGCCAAAACAGACATTATTACTTCGATGGGAGACCCCCTCCTCTAGTTTCCTGCACTGAGCAGGGGGTTGGACTGGATAGCCTTGTAGGCTCCTTCCAACTCTATGATCTATGAATCTATGAATCTACTCTAAATCTATGTCTAACAGCTACTACTTCTTTTTTATTTTTACTCTAGAGTAGACCCAGGGCCCCTGATATCTGGATCAGGGGCCCTGCACCTACCTTAGAGGAATTTAAAAAAAAAAAAGCTGTAGCTGTTAGACACAGATTTAAAGTACCGTATTTTTCCGTGTGTAAGACGCCCCCATGTATAAGACGCCCCCCACTGGGCAGTTTCACAACCGTAGCGGTTCTCTCCTCAGCTTACTTCCGTGTATAACACGATCCTCAATTTTTAGTCTAATGATTTTAGGAAAGAGTATAGTCTTATACATGGAAAAATACTGTAATGTCTATAGTGGCTCTGAAAGCCATTTGTGATAACGATCACAAATATATGACTCTATTATTTTAAAATCCATGCATACAAAACACTTCCAGTATTTTGCACATTTCATTGTTCAGATAACTTCATTTCTCCTTGGGGTACACGAATTCAGGAATAAACCTTCTGTTTAATGCAGCATGATCTCCCACCTTAGGTAGAGGGGTTCCTAATATATTCAAGAGAAAGGCAAATACAGTCAGAATAATATAGCCCAATGCATTGGATACAGGATATATAGTATAGAAAAAGTGAGATATGATGACACAGAAGCTCCTTTTTATCCCCAGAATTGCCACAGGAAGACAGGAAAGACTACAGATTAAATAGGCAAATTAAATAGGTGAGCCTGCCTGCTGCTTTATTCCTTTTGTTTTGGGTGATATTATGGTTTGGCAAAGAATTCCGATTTCCCTCCAACCTTCCCCTGTGTCCTGCCCGAGCAGATTGCTTTCTGTGAGGCCTGCCACATACCCCTTCAAAGTCTTTCCATCAAAGTTCACAGCATGGCTGAGGTTTCACCCATCTCCTCCCCTCCTCCTCCTCTCTTTGACATTATTAGTTTATCTTTGTCCATTGGCAAACTTCCCGAGCAGTTCAACAATAACAGTTGTTTTACTGTGGCCGAAAAAGTCATCTCTCGTTCTGGCTGCTATTGATCATCCTCCTAGAACTGGGCATTTCCTTTTCCAAAAAATACATATTTGAGTGAGTTTGAGTCAATTTTAGTTGCTGTGTTGTGAAAGTGAAAGATATATAGCACTGACTTGTTCTAAACACAGAACAAGGAGAGTGCGGGACAAACTGCTCCTGTGCAAAGAGCTTGGTTAAGGAAGCACAATTCTGGCCTGCAGTAGCCTCTGTTTCAGCTCTGTACTTCATACATCATGTGATAGGATCTCTTCCCCCCCCCCCCGCTTCCTCCTGTGACTAAGGCTCACTTAAAGACCACTCCTCAGGTAGAAGTGAGGAGAAGAAGCTATAAAGGAACCCTAACATATATGGAACACAATACTCACATGCAAGAGAAATTACTGGTATGGGGACGTGAAGGTACAGAGATCCCTGCCCATAGGAGGTTCATCTAAGCCCCTAAAGAAAATTCAGACCTCAGTCAGGTGCAGCCTGCAAAGGAAATAACCAGATGGATCAGCAAAGGCCACATGCTGAGTAATGTCAAGAGCAGAGACAAGTTGGTCAAGCCAAGAGGTAGATTCATAGATCATAGAGTTGGAAGGGGACTACAAGGCCATCGAGCCCAACCTGTTCAATGCAGGAAACTAGAGGAGGGGTCTCCCATCCAAGTAATAACCAGGCCTGACCCTACTTAGCTTTCCACGCTCAGACAAGCTGAGCCAGATGGTGATGGTGGATCTCAGAGGAGACTCTAACCACCATCAGCCATGATGGTAGAACTCAGAGGAGACTCAACTACCTAGCAGACCAAGCTATAAGGATTAGGGATATACAAATCTGTCAATTTAAGTTTCTCATTTTTCCAGTCTTAAGTTGTTTGGTTAGTCTCAAACTTTGCAAATTTATCCAGCCTTATGTTGGTCAATCGATCCCAAATGTTGAGAATTTTTCTTAAGTGTGCAGGAAAATTCATAACTTTTTTGTGCATATTTCACCTAATACATGCATTTTTGCCTAATATACCCATTTTTGTGAGCAATTTCACTAATACAATGCATTTTTGAACAATTTTCCTTAATATGTGCATTTTTGTATACATTTTTTTGATTTTGTGAACTGAACAATTTCTCCCACTTCCCTAATGAGGATAGATACAATTTAAGGCACTGAGAACGTAGGGATGGGCAAAACTGCCAAGCTTGATCTTCTCAATGTTCTCCACAACCAGACTATACCTATTCCAACCTTGGGTCCACATCAGATTGTGAGCACTGTTTTCCCACATGGAAATTTGTACACATTTCCTTGTGCATTTTTCAAAATGTGCACATTAGTTTTATGTATTTCTTAAATATACACATTTCTAATAGGCAACATTCTATTGAGAAAATAAGTTTTGTGCACAATTTTTCAAATATACCATTATTTGTTGACACATTTCAAATGTCCAGATTTTTGGGGGGGGGGATTCATTAAAAGAAATGCATTACAAGCCTTAGAAACATACGAATTTCTTTAGCGAGATGCATTTCATTCCATGTTCAGTCTTGGGTAGTCCAAATTGGGTATTCTTGCATTAAAATGTGAACCCAATGAATTTATTATTTATTGCTACTGAGAAGGGAGGGCCCAGGAGTTGACAACACTGGAGGAGTCCTGTGCACAAATGTAGCAATGACACACACGACTCCGACAATACAGTAATATTCTGACTGGGGTTGTCTTACTATCCCAGATTTAGCATCTCTATACAGTAATATGCATTGCTATATAACAGTGTTGGTTTGGACATCCACCAATCCCAATACCTAAACCCAGTCTTGGAATCCCTCATACAGTTCATTTTTGCCCTGATCTGATGTTGCCTTCATCTGGTCTTGCCCTGAGGTCTCTCCTAGTGCTTACATGTTAAACAGGTTCTTCTTTGGTTCATTTGCAGTGCTTTGCATTGTAAGAATAAGTTAAGCCCTGATGGATCAGACCTGGGTTTTATCTAGCTCCAGTATTTTGTTTCCAGTAGTGGCTATGGAGAAGTAAGAACTGGATGCACTTTCCCTCTCTCCAGGTTGGGGAGGTTTAGCTACAACTCTATTCCCTCTCCCAAGGATGGGGAGGGTTAACCACAACTCCTTTCATCCTGGTGGATCATGCCAATGGCCCAGGATGTTGTGAGTTGTAATTAACTGCTATAGCCTCATGTAGGAAAGACACATCACAGCATCAAGATACTGCCTGTGTTTCTACCTTGGTTTTTCAAATAAATAAGAGGAAAGTATGCATGGGGTAGGAGGAAGGAACAGGGAAGTCATACGGGTGTCCAGAGCTGCCTGGCCACTGCTGTCTGGTTACTGATAGTACTGGTAAGGGAGTGTGAGAAAAGGAGAAGTTTTAGCCCATGGGCAAGGGGAGAAAGGAAAGAAGGAAGGAATATCCAGTGGGGAGAAAGAAATCTGTTTGGGGGAGGACTATGCCCTGTCATGCAGATTGATTAAACATCAGTGCCCCCTTGATGGGATTTCAGCGTTGATGGGGCTGGTCAACACCAGCACCCAATCTTCTTTCAGTCTCCATAAAGCCACCTGTGTGTGAGTCTTACCCATGTCTGAAGCCAGCTATGGAGTATTGTGTGACCATTGAACCCATTCATTCACAATTTAAATATTGTAAATGCTTGAGGCATTTTTATTTTTATTTTTGCCTTGCAGTAATTAGGAAAATTCCAAAGCATTCCCTTGGACTTAGAGGAGCCACAGTGATTCTCTTTATCAATGCGAGGCTTCATTAAAATAATAAAGTGGGGAATAGGAATCACTGCAGTGCAGCTGGGAGGAAAAAGGAAGGAAAGAGAAAGGGGGTTGGTAATACTAAAAATCAGAAGCATTTTTCAAAAGTACACATATTTTCAATGGTGTTGTCCAAATGTACACGTTTTCTGAACACAGTTTTGTGTTGTTTTTCTGTGAATTGCAGTGCAAGCTCAGACATGTATGGACTCCAATTGCAGATTGTGTTCGGGTCTGTATTTGGGTGCAGGTTCAGTTCTGGGAGGTGCAAACAGGATAAATTCCACATACATCCCTTGAGAAAACTAAAAGGAGATAAACACTGGCAAAGGAAGAAACAGCGACAACGAGAGAAAAGGCAGACAGGAGTATCTATGTGCTCATTATCACTAACCTATCATGTTTGCAGCTGCTACAGAAAGGAATATGTACACACACACACACATTTTCTTTTTGCTATATGCCTCATTCTTGGAGTCCGGGATGCTGTTAGCATTTAGGTTTATGCTGATGACACATCTTTCCACTTGGGCGAATAGGTGGATTCCCTCTCTAAATCACTCCAACGTGATTTTAATAGCTGGCAGAGGTGGCTTTTGGATAATAAATTGATACTCAACCTTAAAGAGACACAGGCTGTGTCCTACAGAACAGATGGCAAATTAAAAAGAATGGAAACTTGCATCTTCACTTATCTCAGCTTTGAGACAGAAAATTCTCATTAGGTTCTCAGATTTACACCGGAAAGGAATGGGTGCATCTTTGCGCCGGGATGAATTATACATTTTAATTATACATATAGTACCAAGTGTGTGGTGATTAGTTAGTTAGAAAAAAGGAAGATTGGATAAAGATCATTATTACCATTAGTTGTACTGTTTAACAATTGTGTTAATTCTTTTCATTCTGAATTTAAGAAACCCCAGACACACAGAATGGTCAGACAAGTTGAATATCACACCATTTTTAAAAATACCTCCTGGTTTTTCTCTCTAGTAGTCTTCTTGAATGCCATAGTGACAATGTTACCGTTCAGCTAAGCAAAATGGATAGTGTTTTTCAAACTCAGGTGGTGGAGGGTGGGTGGGTGTGCATGTGATATCCTCAGGAGGTGTCATGGAAAGTGGACAGCTGGGTCATTTGTGACTGAACAGTTGCCATTTTCTTCAACTGTATGGTTAAGCAGGTGTGACATCCCAGCCTTTCCAGTTGCAGAGCAACAGGAAGAGAACAAGATGTCCTACCTAACTCAAGCTTTCTTTTTCTGATCTTGCCATCACTTTGTGCCTGCTGGAATTCTGCTCCAAGATACTATTGAAGGGATAGGGGAACCTGTCAGATTCATTTTCTCTCACTTCTGAATTGTTTTTTAAATCTTGGGTTCTTCCTCTCCTGGATATGAACTTCATGATTTCTGGTAAATTCTCATCAAAAATGAACTGAACTGAAATTCTTACCCATCTGCATTGGCGGAATTCAATAGGTACAGCTATTCTCAGCACAGAGAGGACCATGATGTACCAGCCTGTCATACAGCTATTAAAGATGAGCGGCCTGTCAGAAAAAAGTGGTGGCAACCCTAATTTGGCACTAACCTGGTTGAATACACAGGGATGCAAACCCAGACTTCTAAGAGCCCTGGGTGGGTCTGGATGGAAAGATCTGACCATTTCAGCTTCTCCCACATTCAAGTTCTTTTCATCCTGAATATGGAGAATGTTGTGAATTTCTGTAAATTCTTTTCAAAACTGAACTCGATTTGTTTTGTGGTTTTTTTTGGCCACCAATCCCTAATCCTTGTCAACAGGACAAACAGAAGCAGGCTGCTAGTGACCCATGCAGATGCCAGCCCAGACCCAGCATCCCTGTTTCTTTTCATCACTGGATGGATAGAAGGAGGTGTTTTACTAGGAGAGAGTATCCAGCCACTGCACTTATTCCCATATTGAGAATGTGATACACAACAGGTTTGGGGTGGGGGGAGAAAATGGAAACATCCCTTGAGAAGAGTCGGGTTTTGGTTTTACTGTGCAGCAGCACAGGAACACTTCAGTATCCTATCTCCTTTTCTGACATTTTGTTAAACTTAAAATCCAGGAATGGGATTCAAACAGTCCCATGGGTGCATTTGGACTTTGGGTATTTCCCCTTCCAACTGCAACTTCTTCTGTACTCCTTTGATTCCCATTCCCAGTTGAGGGTCCCAGATGCAGTGTATATTTGAAGGGGGCAGGCTAAGTTCAAGAAACCCTGGGCTAACCAATTGTTTCTTATATCAGAGTTAGGAGTGCAGCCTAGGGATATTCTGGTGGTGGTTTATTGAATGGCAGCCATCTGCTCCAAAGCATGGCTCCATATGTGTTTTATGATCAGCTGCCATTTTAATACTATGTACACATATGGAAAGATGTGGAGGTAAACAAAAGGAAAGCATAATTGGTGGCAAAGGTCTGGAAACATCATGGAGTAGAAAGGAATCAGTGGGTAATTGGACAGAACAACTGACATTTTATGGAGGAAACCTATGGAACGGGTTAGGGAATTCAGGTCCCAGACACAGCCCAGTTCAGCTTATTTTGAGGGGGGTGGGGTTCACCAAAGATTTGTTCACACTCCTAGTATATACTCAAGCTCATTGAAAAAAGAGAGTTCATATTAGTGCTCCCCCCCCAAGTTTATTCAAAAGTGATGGGTGGCTTTCTTAATGCCTCTCAAATTTTATCACACAAACACACATCCAGGGCTTCTCTACATGAGGCATTTATTGTGCACTTCTGATCCCTCACTCATGGAAGTTTGTGGGTCCTTTTCATAACGTTGTCATCCTCCCAGGGCCTCTCCCGTGTTTTCCAGGTGTTTTCATGGCTTTTTTTGCTTTTTTTTTGAGTGAGGAAGGTGCAGTATTATCCTGGATGCTGCCATGATTTGCTATCTGAGCCTCGTGTATATTCGCAATTCCACTCTGTACCACAGTGCCACCTTGTGGTTGTGTCATAGAACATATAGGTGTGAGAGCTGGACTGACCCGGGTTCAAAAGCTCCCCTAGCCAATGACCCCCAGTCCCAGTCACGCAGGCGGAAGGAGGAGATAACAGCAGTTAATAAAGATTAAAGAGTTTATTTGTAAGACCCAATTACATGGGATTAAGGCAATCAATGCATCTCTACTCACTACATCATTGCAGACTCAAATCCTATACCCCAGTGGTAAGGCTAGATGAAGTGAAGTCCAGAACAATACACATGTCGTGTCGAGACGAGAAGCAGCAGAGAAGAGAGAGTGAATGAAGCTATCAGCAAGTGTGTTAGCTTTATACCACCTATAAATAGGATATTACTCACCCCAGTTGTATAACCTATTCATCAACATGTTGATCCCAAACTTGTCCAAGGTTGCTGAGTCATATCATCTCGAGACTATGTCTCATGACCAGAGACCTTGTATACTTGAACTCAAGAGACACCCACCAGGTCAGGTGATAATCCTGATGTCAGGTGGTAATCTCGTTCTGCCTATGCAAAACCCAACATCCCCCTGCTTTTGCATTTGTGCAGAACGTGGTTATTTACCTCATACAACAGCAACAGCTTTGTTGACACTGATGCTGTTCCTTCATCTATGGACTTTGATAAAAAAAAACTTCTGCAGGAATGACTTTACCTGCCAGAAAATTTGAACCACCATCAAATCACTTCTGATGTATCCCTCCTTATGACACAGTTTTATTTGCAGACCCAAAACGTTGTGTATTGCTATCTGCCTGCAGCGTAGCAATCCTGGCTTTGTGTCCTGAAAAAACTGTAATAGGTTTTTCACATCAATCCCAGCATCATTTAAACATTTTTTTAACAATTTAAACTATTTAAACAAATGCAATAACTATTCAAGCTTTACAATAGCATAATAGCACAATACATAATCCAATGCATTCAGTTCAGCTTCAGTTGAACTCTAACTTTTAAATGATTGTTTCTTACAAAATCAATCAAAGTATGATTATAAAAATAACAAACTTCAGGTGTGTTCTAGTTGTTCTTACTATCACAACCACAACTGGCATTTCTGTGAATCTGTAAGCCACCTGTGCTCTGACTTGTAAATCTTAGTCTGAAGTGTGATGTTCCCTCCAGATAACACTCAACTCCTTTTCAGAGCTCTCCAAGCATGTCCTGTTGGTCTAACAGTCTGCCCATCACACTGACAGCAATATCTGGCCTTGTTGCTTGTACAGTAAAGCTCAACAGCCCAATGCTCCTGTGTAGCATTCAAACTGCTTTTCCATCAGCATGTGCCTGAAAATCCTCAACTATTTGGAGTCTCTCACTGAGTTAACTATCTCCAAATTCTCAATCACATCCATGATATTTCTCTGGTTTGTTGCAGTAAGTACTGCCCTCTTGGTTCTCCCTCAACTTCTATTTACAAATAAACAGTTGATCCACCACCAAGCAGTTTCAATTCAATGAAATTCCAAACCCTGGATCAATTATATCATATTGCTTTTATCTATCCAGAAAAAACAATAGATCATCCAACTAAACAAGTACATACAGTCTATGTCCTTGTTCCTCCTGTTTAACAAACAAACATTGATCTGCCTCTCTGTGCAAATCTCAGTTGCATCAGTACAACTTTCCATTTCTTTATTTACATTATTACAGTATGAAAGAAATAATCCATCTCTTAGCTTTGCCATATAAACATACCTAATTATTCAGTAGTCTACATTTTGCTACAGAAAAATCCACAATATACTCAAGTCATATATACATTCAGTACATTTCCTGACATTTTCAGAGCATATATTACACTTTCTTGAATCCAAGTTATTCAAACTTTCAAGAAATACAGTTTCAAAAACATGATTGTTAAACTCCTGACCATTTGCATAGTCCTCTTCCTGCTTATTCATGTCCAACACAGAAAGCTTCGTTTAAACAATCCACTGTTTTTGTTCACAACAAAATAATGTCCATTTTGTTATGTCCTGGGTTAAAACACAAAGGTTTTCCCTTCAGCAGCACCCCTGCTGATTTCAAGCTCCTTCTTCTGTGATCCCACATGAAGAAAATGAAGAACAGCTTCACATTTTAAGCACAGCTTTCTCTGTTCAAAACTGCCGCGCTGTTTTTCCCCTGCTGTTTTAAAAACCACGCCTCCGCTGGTTTAATACAGCCTCCCGTGTAGTATCAAGTTTCCCAAGATACGTTTCTGTCACACGTGACTTTGCTTTGCTGCGACACGACGCTCCAGATGCTTTACCCACGTCAGACGTAATCCACGCATTTGTAATCCAAGCCACTTGTTGATACAATGCAAAAGATAGCTGATCCGCTGCTGAGCAAAGAAGAAAACTGTAAAAGAAATATGATCCTCCTGCTGTAGCCTTGACTCAAATGAGTAGACACAGAGCCTCCTGGAGATATTTCCTTGCCCGATACAGCTCCTTGACAATCACTCCAGCAAGCTGTGGAAAACAAAATCCTTGTGTCCAGCGTTGTTCACTTTTCAGCCTAGTAGCTGCCCGGTAGCCTCGGATTTTGCCAAGCCTGGCACCTCCGTTCCAGCTGCTTCCAAAACGAAAAATCCTTCGTCTCTCTGTCCTGCATTCTTCAGTTGTGCTGCATTCCAAGCCGCTGTTATCAGCTCTAGCAACATTGCCTTCCCCGGTTTATTTACAAACCGTTCTTACAAATAGTAAACAAATTCCTTTAACTCTAACTGCCGAATTTCTCCGAACTGTGTCTCTGGGCTTATCTGCCCATCTGAGATAACCATCAGATCGTTATCTCTGGGCCCATAACCAGATGTGAGAGCTGGACTGACCCGGGTTCAAAAGCTCCCCTAGCCAATGACCCTCAGTCCCAGTCACGCAGGCGGAAGGAGGAGATAACAGCAAAGATTAAAGATTAATCTTTAATCTTTAATAAAGATTAAAGAGTTTATTTGTAAAACCCAATTACATGGGATTAAGGCAATCAATGCATCTCTACTCACTACATCATTGCAGACTCAAATCCTATACCCCAGTGGTAAGGCTAGATGAAGTGAAGTCCAGAACAATACACATGTCGTGTTGAGACGAGAAGCAGCAGAGAAGAGAGAGTGAATGAAGCTATCAGCAAGTGTGTTAGCTTTATACCACCTATAAATAGGATATTACTCACCCCAGTTGTATAACCTATTCATCAACATGTTGATCCCAAACTTGTCCAAGGTTGCTGAGTCATATCATCTCGAGACTATGTCTCATGACCAGAGACCTTCAATTCAATTTATTTATTACGGTCATAAGACCAGCAAATAAAATAAAACAGTAATATTCAGAAGGCCAACAAGACATACACAGTGGATACAATAATATATATTTTAAAATATATTAATTAGTTAAAATAATTGATTAAAACTGGCATGTGTCCCACTCATAAAATCAAGATTTTAACAAGTTAAAACATTTTCAAACAGTCGCCATCATCCCTCGTCGACAAGCGATTGCAGCTGCGCAAAATCTAGCCACCTCAGAAGTTACCTGAAGATTCTGACCCGCTAATAGATAATCTATATAAAACTGGTCAGATCTCCCAGGTAATCGTTGCAAAATAGGAGTAATGAAAATGTGCCTAAATTCACGATAGAAAGAGCAGTACAGTAATACATGACCCACAGTCTCTACCATGCCAGCTTCACAGGGGCATAAACGCTCAGTGTATGGGGTGTTGTTATATCTACCCTCCAAAAGTGCAGAGGGTAACACATTAAACTTAGCCAATGTGAATGCTTTCCTGTATTTTGGAATGGTTAGAAAGGATAAATAGGATGCGGGTGAAAAAGTCAGCCCCTGATCTCTAAATTCTGGATATGGGGTAGCTGCTCTTCTTTGATCTTGTAGCTCAATGTCCCTAATGCGCTGGCATATAACCTCTTTGGCTTTTATGTAGCCAAGGGACAAAATGGCATTCCGTGAAAAACCCAGATCGCACAGTTTCTTGTCCACAGCCCTTTTCCATTTTGACTGAAATGCATCAGTTAAGGACAAGGGGGCTAAACCTTGGGGGGCAAATGTCATTTTTAGCCAAAAATTTAGCTTGTGCACCCAAGCCCGGGATTCAATTGAGATTTGGCCTGTCTCTAAACGTAAGAGCACATTAGGCACACAGCTCGGAAGACCGAGAATACTTCTCAAAAATTTTGTTTGGGTGGTCTCCATAGTAGCAAAATTGCTGTAAACACACAGTTGTGCACCATATAATAGTTGTGTTAGCACCTTGGCAGAGAAAACTTGTAGGGCCGCTGGAATATGCTGGCCCCCTTTTGTGTAAAAGAAAGAGATGAGCGATTTAACACTCCTCTGTGCATTTGCAATGACACTAGAGATTTGGGTTCTCCAAGAGCCAGATGACTGAAAGACAACTCCCAAATATTTATAAGATTTAACCTGTTCAATTGAGTGGGCATTTATCTGCCAGCGATGTCTAATACGTTTTCGAGAGAAAACTAAGACTTTAGATTTAGTGTAATTGACCACCAGCTTTTCAGATTTGCAATAAACGTCCAAAGCTCTTAGTAACCGACGCAAGCCAATGCATGTCAGAGAGAGGAGTACCGCATCATCTGCATATAACAGAATAGACAAAGATCTATGTGCCAGCTTGGGAGGGTGAGAATTTGTCTCAGAAAGCCCTTTGACCAAGCTGTTAATATAAATGTTAAACAAGGTAGGGGCAAGAACACAGCCCTGTTTTACACCAATGTAAGTTGGAATTGGTCTAGTCAAATGGCCATCGGGGTTGCATCTTACCTGCAACCAAGTTTTATCATAGAGGCTGCGAATAAGAGCAAGCAAACGCCTATCGATGTTAGTGGCCTCAAGTTTTTGCCAAAGCCTGTCCCTTGGAATTAGATCGAAGGCAGACTTAAAATCAATGAAGGCTGTATAAAGTGCCCCCCCAGGGACAGAAGAGTATTTTTCAACCAAGTGTTGTAACACAAGTCCCTGATCAGCTGTAGAGCGCCCTGGTCGAAAGCCTGCCTGCTCATCCTCCAGCAAATTCTCCTCCTCCATCCAGCTTAAAAGTTTCTCAAGGAGGTGACTAGCATACAACTTGCTGACAACACTCAATAGACTAATTGGCCTATAATTAGCGGGATCTTCTCTATTCCCCTTTTTATAAATCGGGATAATGGTGGCAAGGCCCCAATCTTCTGGTATAGATGCTGTCTGATCGATACAAGTAAATAAGACTGCCAGGACCGGGGCCCACCACTCCATGTTAGTCTTAAGCAGCTCGGATGGAATGTTATCATTTCCAGGTGCTTTACCAGATTTAAGCTTAGAAATAAGCCTGCTAATTTCAGAGATGGAAACAGGAGGCCAATCAGGGAGGCTACTCAATATAGGTTGTGGTGATAGGGCTCCAGATTGTCTATTTGCATATAAATCGCTAAAATGTAATTCCCAGGTCTTAACGGGAATATGGAAGTTCATTCTGCCTGATTTACTTTGCCAACCACTGGACACAATTCTCCAGAAGGTGACTGCATCATGAGCTTTTGAAGCAGCAATTAAATCCTGCCAGTCTGCTCTCCGCGCCTGGTTCTTTTTTTCCTTAATCAAATTTTTATATCTTTTCTTTAAAAATGACCATTCAGAAGGTATGGTTGGCAAATCTAATTTCCTATATAGCCTATATTTATTTATTAAAGATTTCTTCAAATCCACACATTCTTGGTCAAACCATGGTTTAGAAGTGCAGAGAGGGACACGTTGTTTCATCGAGATATTATGAGTCAAGTAGTTTTGAAGGAGACAAATAGTTTCTTGGTACCAATCTAAAACGTTTTGCGGGGATTGTGCAGTTATCAGAGTATCCCGCAATCTGAGACAGCTTTCAGAGTATAAAAATAAAGATAAGCTACGCTCTAGTTTAGCAGACCATCTTATACGTGCAGCTCTAAATTCAACTTCCGGATAGAGCAGAGGTTCGTGATATGTGTGGACAACCTGATTCTCTAAATTTAACAGTACTATTAAAGGTAGGTGGTCACTCTCAGTACGTATACCCACCCTACAGTTAAGCACTAGGTTTAACAAATTATAAGAAACAATAACATAATCAATTGTTGATACTCCAAAGCTTGACAAAAATGTAAATTCCCCTTTTCTATCCCCCTCTGTGCTGCCATTCAGCAGCACAAAGTCTAAGGCATTTATCATATGTAAAAGGCACAACCCAGAGTAATTGCAACCTTTATCTTTAGACTGCCTTTCAGGTATTGGATGGGCCACCTCTATTTCAGGAGGATATTCGCCAAAATGGCGGTAAAGAACTTCATCATTTTGGCCAATTCTGGCATTGAAGTCTCCTGTCAATATCACAAATGCTTCTGGGTACAAGGTTATATTTTTATCAATAAACTTTTGCAGTCTTAACCACCTGTCCTTAATCAGCTGTTTTTGGCGCAGCGGGGGTAAATAAACATCAATCAGCAATAGATAGAAAGAACAAAATTTGATGACTAGGGAGATTGCAATATTAAACAGAAAGTCTAAGCTGATACGGGTGGCTCGGAGTTCGGTAGAAACCAATATCCCAAGACCACCTTTAGGGCAACCTCCCCTAACACTAGATTCTGCTTTTAATGAATATGTCACAAAACCATTCAGATCTAACTCTTCCCTTGCCCAAGTCTCTTGAAGCAATATGATATCATAACTGCTAATAAAATCCCGAAAAGAAGGATCAACAACCTTCCCCTGCCAACCTGCGACATTCCAGGAAAGAAGAGATAATTGTGTATTCTGCTCACATGAATTGGGTCAATCTGAAATGTATTGGATCTTACTGGGAGAGGAACTCATGGGACTGTGTATTGCATTAGGGACTGCAAGATTCAGTCCTGTCGGGTAAAAACTCTCAAGGGTTGAACAAAAGGGCTTCTTAGCTGCATTGTGAAAGCATTGTTCATTAACTTTTTCGGTGGAAATAGCCCCAGTGCTTGCTTTCATCAGTTCTTTTCCCCTGGTTGATCCCACACCTTCCATGACTTCCTCGACATATTCAATGACCTCCATAGATGGTCTCATTATACTCACGTTTGAGACTATAGGGCAAGCAGAATTAAAAGGCTGTCCTCCCATTTTAACTGCCTTCTTGGGGGAACCCATTTCCACTGTATCCAGTTCTCTCATCTCGAGCCAGGTTAGCGATGTAGTAGTTGCTCTTTTTGTCAAAGTTGGAAGGGAAACAAGGTCTTTAGAAGTACATTTGGGATTATATTTGCAGTAGAGTGGATTTATCTCTGCGATAACCTGACGGTATGGGGGGCATATCTTCTTTCCCAGAGATCCCAGTTGTATAACCTATTCATCAACATGTTGATCCCAAACTTGTCCAAGGTTGCTGAGTCATATCATCTCGAGACTATGTCTCATGACCAGAGACCTTGTATACTTGAACTCAAGAGACACCCACCAGGTCAGGTGATAATCCTGATGTCAGGTGGTAATCTCGTTCTGCCTATGCAAAACCCAACAATAGGAACATATAGAAAGGCAGAGAAGGAAATCCCGGGGGGGGATGGACTGCTGTAAAAGACGTACTCTTCCTCCCAAAAAGAAAATGGGAGAAGAAGCCTCAGTAAAGCTCTGGGTTAAATGCCTCATGGAGAGAAGCCCCCAGTCAAGGGCATTATGCTTCTTCATTTTTTTGAAACAGAAAGACAGCCTGCTTCTTCCACACCAGTTAGGCCCACATGGTACCTTTCTCCCTCAACCTGGTTCTCCTGTGTGGCCTAAGAAATACGTACCCTCCGACATTTCACAGATGAAAACAGGGACACACATGTGAATTTGTAAGAGGTATGGTTAAGCAACATGAAGGTGTGATCAAGAGGGTGTGGCCAGGCAACATGAGGGCGTGGCCAAGGGTATGGCCAGGCAACCAAAGGGCATGGTCAAGTACAAAAGTTATTAGAAGAAACACACAAATTCTTATTTATTATAATTATTACATTATTATATTATATATTATTTTATATTATTTTATAAGTGGCTTTTGTAAAAAAAAATGTACTGTACTGAAACCCTTAATTGTTCATATCTGGTGTTTTTCATGGGTGTGTGTGTCAGTGCTTTCAGGGCAATCTCTTTTTGTTTTAAAATTGTCAAGATTGGCACAAATTCAACAGGTGAAGCTTACCCACCCCCACCCCACCCCCCAAACATGAAGATTCAGAGAGAAGGGGAAGTATCTTGCATTTCCTTTGATATTGTAAACTCACCTGTTAGAGGGAAAGAGTCAGCTCTGTTAGGGAATAAATTCTTTGGCAGTATAAAGATAGGAATCATATGATAAATTCCCTCATTCACCTCTCCGTTGGTCCAGGCTTTCACCCAGCTAATCCCTTTCCCACAGCAACGTGCAGCAGAGGCAGCAGGTAGAGCATGTGCACACGCACACACACCCTCACCTGGCCCTCCCAGCTTAGCAGCCTCTGTTCCCTCCCTGCTTACTGTGGCTGTTTTAGCCTAAGCAGAGCTATCTTAAAGGGGCCAATGGCAAAATTGCAGCTAAGCTAAAACTGCAAGCTTAGCTGCAATTTTGCCCATGGCCCCTTTAACTAGCTTGCAGTTGCGGGAGGCATGGGAATTTGGGACTCTGCATGACAAAGTGAGAAGCCCTGATGGCTTAAGGGTTTTCCATTTTCTTGGCAATTGGAGACTATGGAAATTTCCCCAGCTTCAATGGCATATATCAGAAAGCAGCAGGAAGAACAATGTAGGCACCAAATGTTTGAGAGAACTGAACATATCATCTCTCCTCTGAGGCTTGCACTGAAAGCTAACTTAGAATAACAAAAAAAAAGTACCCCACACTATATATATTTTCAATATGCATCAGGGAAAAGAAATGTAACAGTAATCAATAACAGTGTATAGGGGCACATGAGAAAGAGAAGAGAGATTTGGTAAGATTTGTGTTTCACGCTTGTGTTCTCTGCTCATTCATTGTCTAAAGTGCTGCCCCCTAGATTAGTTTTCTGGTTTTCTTTCTGTTGAGTTGTCACTTGCTCATCTTTTCCTTTATGTTCTGCTTTTTTGGCTTTTTCCTGTGCTGAAATGTGGAGACTACAGAGAAGCAAGTAAACACCTAGCTAGCTAGCTGCCGTGGAATCATGATCATACCACTTGATTGGAAGTGACTAGTACTTGAACACAGCTTTGTTACTTTCATTTGATTGGATCCAGCATCACCCGAGCAGATGTCTACTCATACAATAGGTCTTGCACTCATTCACTGGGACTTTCCCATCCTCTCCTCCCAGCTGCAGGCGCCTACATGTCTCCCAAGTCTGCTCCAGCGGGTCCCACAGATATGGCACCTTCAGAGCAGATTTGGATGAATGTGAGGGGAGGCTTCAGGAGGGAGGGGGGAAATCCATTCCAACTAGTGGTTTGCCTTTTGTTGGCCAAACAACATCCTTGGATTCATCCCATTAAGTTATTTATTTATTTATTTATTTTCCTCTAAGAGCCACTTGCTGCAGTTGAAAGAAAGAATAAGGGAGGGGAGGAGAGAGAGAGAGAGAGAGAGAGAGAGAGAGAAGGCGTACCCCTGTCTGTTTTGCTATCTCACACTTTTTTTAATTTTAAAAATAAGTTGAAGGACTGTTAGGCAATTAGCAACAGACTTACAAAGCAGGAAGGGATTTAGGTCGACCATCTGCTGCAACAGGGACCATCTACCCACCAATCTTGACATTCCCAGTAAACATATTCAAAGAAGCACTTCCTGAAGGACATTTCTTTAGTTAATTGCTAGATGGTGAAGTCAAAGCCATTAAGATGGACACTGAGGGTGCATATCCCCCTTTCTTCTCCTTTGCTCCTCACTCTGAAACATGGTGCATTTCTGAGCAGACCTTTCCTCAGACCCTCAACTCACAGTGTCAGTTTTAATTTTAGGCTGGCTGAAGTAATGAAACAATCCTGTGGATTGGGATTCTTTATATTTATTACACTGGCATCCAGGGGAGGCTGGTGTGACTCCTATTTCAGTGGGGCTCCTTTTCCATTGCAGGTTTTACAGATTTTGTTTGGAGCCTCATAGAAGCTATCCACGGTGCTCCATGGTGGTGAACCTATTTTGGAGGTGGAGTTCAGCACCATGGATAGCTCCCGTGAAGCTCCAAATAAAACCTGCAATGGAAAAGGAGTCCTACCGAAATAGGGGTCACCAGCCTCCCCTGTTTGCATCCAGGTCTTCCCTCAGTAAGCTCAAAATGGCCTGCCTGAGGGCACTCTCCCATTCAGACATTGACCAGCCTGAAAACTGCTTCGTGTTGGGAAAGAGCACCATGAAGTGTTCTTAGCTCTCTCCCTGGGACTATTCTGGGGATTACTTAGGGATGGATGAATCTGCCCATTTCAGCTTCTCTCAGTTTCCCACTTCTCCAGCCTTAAGCTTCCCCCACCCTGCCCAGGAGTCCTCCGCTCTTCCAGACCAGCAGAAGAAAGTAAAAAAATAAAAATAAATAAAATAATAATAATAATAATAATAATTTTATTTTTTAAAAAATCAGCTGTTCCACGGGGAATCAGCTGAGAGGTGGGGGCTTCCCCCACCCTGCCCAGGAGTCCTCCACGCTTCCGGACCAGCAGAGGAAAGTAAATATATATATATATATATATATATTTACTGTATTCGCTCCATAGGATGCACAGACATTTCCACCTAGTTTTGGGCGGGGGAGTGTGTCTTATGGAGCAAAAAATACGGTACTTCTAAACTTCAAATGTTTTACTATATATATATATATATATATATATAGAAAAATAACTCTTTTATGTAGGAGATTGTTATTTGGGGTTGGTGGGTGTTGTTTTATCATAGCCAGAAGTATAAGATTTATGTCTGGACAAGTTCCAGAATCCAGGAGGAAATATAGGCCCCTTGATCTCAGAAGAATGAATTTGAATCCTGGATTTAAAAGAGAGTGGATGGTGAGGGATAATAATCTTAGAGGATTTCCATGGTTCAAATTCTACAAACCCAAATAGAATAATTTGGTATTCAGATTTGCAGAGCCTAAATGTCAGATCTGCTATGTGAAACATTAATTTTTGAGATCTGGAGAGGTTTTTCTTGCAGCTTTAGATTTGGGTCATAACACAACTTTCAGAACCTTAAAAATATTGTTGGTGGTTCCAATCAGCAAATGTGAATGGTGTTCCAACTGGAACCTACTGAGTTCCTAACATTATGAGAGGCAGTCATGCCTAAGTCCCAAAGGTTTAAGCCACAAAGCCAGCCTCCCCCAACCTGGTGCCCTCCAGATGTGTTAAGCGACAACACTGTGCTGGCTGGGGTTGAGGGGAGCTGTAGTAGTCCAACACATCTGGAAGGCATCAGATTGGGGAAGGCTGGCTTAAATACACAAGGTCATCGGACTTCAGTCAAATATCTGGACACACACCTATTGTTTCTCTTTACGTAATAAAGAAAGAAAATGAAATCATAACTCTAGCGGGACTATACTTCCTCCTGTTTGTGTTGCTGTCATCACAGCTGATTCTTGTGCAAAGCTGCCAGCCTGAACACTCTCTGCGGGCTCTAAGGCAATCTGAAATAACAAACAAACAAAAAAATCCATGAGATTGATGAAGGGAAAGCAATGAGAAAACAATATCAAGAAAAAGATGAACTACCAAAAAATGCCAGTGACCAGGGAGCTTGGTCACTGGTGTGTGCCTGCCCTGTGTGCATGTGTGTGCCTTTTCCTGGAAATATTGCTAATGATTAAGAAGGAGTGTTAACAAGTCGCTCTCAAGCTCTGCATGATCCCCTCTGCTGCTCTTTGTCAGTGTGGAGTGAACTGAATGCTCTGGTCTTGTTTACCCTTTCTTTCTTTCTTTCTTTTCTTTTCTTTCTTTCTTTCTTCCCACTCTCCTGGGATTTAACAGGCGTGGTAACCTTTGTGCTCTTTATCGTGCAGACAGTAAATAAAATTTCACTCAGTTAAGCTACCTTCTGAGTGGAAATGCCGCTGTCAGCTAAGGCAACTTAAAATACTGACATGCTAAAAGACAAAATTAATCTGACCACAACTTTGCCAGTGGATAAAAAGATGTGCCACTGGGCATGTCCCCTGTCACGATATTGTTAAGCCCTCTACCACACTCCTCTGGCATTTAGTTGGATGTAGGCACAGGCCTAGTTAGGGATGTTATTCCCTAGCTGCCAGTCATGAATAATACCTTGACATGAGACAAATTCAGAGGGAAGAATTAAGCACCATAAGGCTCCTGTGTATTGGTTAAGTAGCGAAAAGCCTGCTCTGGATATGCAACTGAGATCAATCTCCCCATTAAACTGGACCGGGATGAATGGGATGTGTTGATGAGGGTCCTCTCCAGATACATGTGTAGGTACATGCATGTTCTGAGATAGGGATCTTTTAACCTTGGCAGTAGAGTGTCTTAACAGAGTTGCCCCAATGTCATTTGACACACACACATGCCTATTCCAAAGGGGGTTGATTTATTTACCACACAAGAATCACAAAATGTACACATTGATCACTTCAGGAATTAGCTTGCTGGTAACAGGGAGTATATGAACTCCAGTATGGAAGCAATTAGCTCAATGGTGCAGAACCTCTTTCAGCCAGAGGGCCAAGCAAGCTCCATTGTGGAGAAGCTCTTGGGGGCCACCTTCCAGGGATGGGGACTCGGACTCGAGGACTCAACTCGTGAGTCGGACTGAGTCCCCCCTCTGACTCAAGTCGGACTGAGTCCCCCCTCTGACTCAAGTCAGACTCGAGTCCCAATATTTTTAATGGGACTCAAGACTCGACTTGGGACTCGAGACCAAGGACTCATGTTCCAAAATTGTGTTCCTCAAATGCAACATGGATTGGTTTTAGGAAGTACAGCAACTTTATTTTTTAAAATCATTTTCCTAAAATGCAACCTTTCAGACATTTTGGGTTTGGCTGCCTCTGCCTGCCTGTTTGGGGTTCCCAGCCTCCTCTGCCTGCCTGGTCTCTTCTTAACCAGTTCCACAATTTGAATTGTCCAAGACAAAGGCCCCTGCCTGCCTGCTTTGGGGTTTCCTGTCTCCTCTGCCTGTCTGGTTATTTTGGGTTTGCTTGCCTGGTCTGTTCTTACCAAAATCAGTTGCAGAGTTTTGAAATAAAAAGGCACACTTGTGCCTAGCTAGAATTTATTTAAGCCACACATCTGAAGTAGCCTTATTTTGTTGGGAAAACCCCCCATTGATTTTAATAGGGACTCGTGGAGTCAGCTTTGGGAGTGACTCGGGACTCGTGAGTCACCATTTTGGACCAAGGACTCAGACTCGGACTCGAGACTCGGGTCCAAAGACTCATGACTCGACTCGTGACTCGAGACCAAGGACTCTTCAACATCCCTGCCACCTTCCAGTCAAAAAGGACAAAGGGATGGGACCAAAATACCCCAAATACTAGCATATTTGAGATTAAAGCTCTTACTGCCAGTAACCTAGCCTTAGGAGAGGCATTTCAAACTTTTAGAATGAGGAAAAAAACTGCACAAAATCTGGGAAACTACCAGATAATCAGTGGTTGGGAGAAAGGGGTCGGAGCCAGGGGAAGCAGGCACAGCCATCTGTCGAACCCAGGAGGTCTGAGCTGGGACACCAGGAGGGCACCCAGGCAAATTAAACATATAAGGCAGAGAACCAAATGTACACCATATACACAGGACTCGAAGGTGGGCAAATTAGCTTACACAATGCTCATTGTCCAAACTGAGGGTGTTTGCATTTAGGAACCGGGGTGCATACCTGGTTCTGTCCTGGATAGGCTGGCTGGACTCCTGTTCCAAGACCGGGAGTGCTGTCAGGGTTGGTGCTGAACAAATCAGGGTTCTAAGGCTTCTGAGAGGGAGAGAGATTGGGGAGAGAAGAGAACTACAGAATCGAGAGAGACTAAAGGTTCTGAATTAATTTGTTCCAGATGCACATGTAGCCTAGGGGGTCACAATGAAACAAAGGGGTGGGTAGAGTTATAGGGGAAACTAATCTAACACATACACACAGCTCTTTGCATCTCATGTGCCAGCCTTAGTCTGCTTTCTTCCTCTTCCAGATGTTTGTTATGGACCATTCCTATCTTACCAAAATCCTCTAGACAGGGCCGGTGCTACCATTAGGCCAACTAGGCGGCTGCCTAGGGCGCCGGGCTAAAGGAGGCGCCAGAAATGCCTTGGGGAAAAAAAAATACATCACGTATTTTACCAAGTTTGTTTTACCAATCATGTCCTGTGGCGGGGAAGGGAAGGCGAAAGAAGCGCACCCCTCCCTCTCTCTCCTCCAGCTCGTTACCAGGAACAGCAGCAGGCAGGCTCCTCCTCACAACCAGCATCAAAAGAGGCAGAGAAGGCTACAGACTGGAGGAGGGGAGGCGGGCAGGGGCCAATGATGGGAGGCTGGTGGGCGGCTGGAAAGATGCACCTGCAAACACCTCCTTCGCCTTCCCTCTCAAGGATGCACCTGCAAACACCTCCTTCGCCTTCCCTCTCAAGGATACACCTGCAAACACCTCCTTCGCCTTCCCTCCCTCGCGTGAGCCTCAGGTTCCTCAGCTCAAGGTCCCCTGAAAGCAGTTATTTCCAGCAACCAGGGAGGGAGGGAGGGAAAGGTATTTTAAGCTAGCTGGGGCTCCAATGTTTTAATTATTTACCATGCTGTTTCTGTGTTTTGGTTTTAAATGGTTTTAGGATGCAATCCTATGCGTGTTTGGAGGGGGGGGGAAATCCTACAACTCCCAGCATTCCCCAGCCAGCCATGCGCAATCCTATGCACGTTGAGGTAGAAAAAAGCCCCACAACTCCCAGCGTTCCAACAGCCAGCCATGCTGGCTGGTGAATGCTGGGAGTTCTGCCTCAACGTGTTTAGGATTGTGCCCTGAGCTGTTGATGTTTTCTTTACTGTACTTTGAATATTGTTGTCTGCCTTGAGCACTAGGCTGGTAAAGGGAAAGACAGGATAATATACATTATTCTGATAAAGAAATATTGCAACAAAGTGATAGAGAGAGGAGGGGAAGTAGCAAGTTTCGTAAATCCCCTCCTAAATTTGAACCAGATGATCCACGGGCTCTCTCTTTGCTATGTTTCTACTACATGCATCTCCCCCCTGCAACCCAGAAGGTGTATGAGTCAAACCGGTGTCTCTGCACCTCCACCCTGCGAGGTAGGACAGGCTGCAAGATGCCCTTTTGTCTCTATTCCTCACAGGTAGCGCCACCACACCTCTCTCACATCCTTTTTTCATATCCCTTGTGCTGCCTGCAGGAGGAGACAGGCTTTTACATATATATGGAGTAGGAGAAGGCCCTTGGGAGTTCCTGGCATAGCTGGGCTGATGTTGCCTCTTTGCTTTCCTCGTGAACACAAAGGAAAAGTCTCAAAGTCCACAAAGTTTTTCTATGGGGCTCGGCAGTTCCCAGGGAGGGAAATTTATTTCATAATGGGCATAGGGCTGGAGGGAGGGAGGGCTCAAGTGGGAAGGGGGGGCACTAAATATCTGATCTTGCCTAGGGCACCAAATTGCCTTGCACCGGGCCTGCCTCTAGAGATGTTTCATAAGAAGGAAAAGGTCCACTGAACTGGAAGAAGGGAATGGGGACATAAAAGGGAGCCTGGCTGCAGTCCTTCTCTTTGGTGCACCAGGGAAGGGCTGCAACTATATGGCTGGGCTGCCAACCAAATGCTGGTTCAAAGACAGAGCAAATTTCCTCAAGCACTCATACAAGCACACAGTAGGGAACTGGTTAGAAGAGATACAGGCTACAATTTGTGAGGAAAGGACCTCCAGAATATAAGAAAGGATTTGGAAGATATCTCTTCAGGGGCCCCATTGGGTCCTTGCTGAAGAAGTAGATGGGTTGTAGAGTTGAAGCTACTGTGGGAAAGGGGCCCTGAGCTTTTACATTCCGAGGATGAAAGAGCCTGGCAAGGCCCCGGGTTCTGTGGCTTGTACAGTGGTTTCAGCAAAGAGTGAGTTCAGCAAAAATTATTTCAGCAAGAGGTGAGTGGCCAAGCTGATGAGAACCACCACAGATGCCAGGAACCAGGGAAAAAAACCCCAGAATGTCTGGTTCCAGGGCCTTTAGGGAAGTCAGGAACATGGGGGCTTGAAGTCCAGAGTTTTTATACTATTTTTGAACAACATTAGACAAAAAGGAGGGGAAATACTCTGGCCAGGATGAATAACAATTGTACCAGGTTGGACTTTCTTGCCAAATCAAATCAACATGGGATCTTCCTGGACTGCTGCACCCAGAGGCAGGGAATCTCCACCTGACCATCATTTTTATGAGTAACTGTGTGCAATGCCTTGGGGGTATGTGACCCCTTGATTGTGTGTTTGCATACCTAACTCCTGTTTAATGTGCTCTGATCCCATCATGATGATGCACTTGATTTTAGTGTGGCTGATTAGTTCTATTGCTGAATCTTGACCTGAGTACATGACCACAAATGCATGGCCTCATGATGCAATGGCTTGCTGAGCCTCCTCACACATTGCAAGCTGTCAGACCTTCAGGCTCCTGTTACCACACGGAACCAGGCTGAGTTTCTTCAACCGACACCACAGAATATCAAATAATACTTGAACAAAATGTCTCCCAGGCTCCTATACCTGGCAGTGTGAGAAGAGATGGAAATGAGGTGGGTTTATTTATTTCTTGTTCTTTTTTAAAAAAATTCTTTCCCCAAGACTTGTATCTGTACAGTTTCTAACTGTCTGATTGCCCTAGAGCTGGGTATGAGAGGAGCGGGGATTATTTTTTTTTTAATGGTGATTTCATTTTTAATTAACAGTTGCAGTGTGTTTTATTTGCCTTTTAAATTGAAATTATTCTTTCTATTCACTTTTAACTTGTTTATTTTCATCCTTTATAGGTGATACCACTATGTTACAATTTTATTGTCTTTGGGTGATTTGACTGAGAAGCAGGGTATTAAATTTTCCAATAAGTATACATGAGAAATTGGGATTGTGTTACTAGGCTGAAGGCCAATTTATGGTAAAAAGTCTAGAGATGGGTAAGAATATCATTTCAGTTCATTTTTTATATGAATTTACAAAAATTCTCAAATTTCTTCATATTCAGGGTGGAAAGAACTTGAGATTTTATTTAATATATATATTTTTTAATGAATGTGGGAGTAACTGACACTGAGAGATTCTTTCATCCAGGCCCAGGACTTTGAGTGCTTAGCTCTTAAAAGTCTGGGTTTGAATACCTGTGAATTCAGCCATGTTTGTGCTAGTGACTTTGGGTTTCCATCTCTTCTTTTCCGACAGGTTCCTCATATTTAACAGCTAAATGGCAGGTAGGTAGAACATGGTTGCCTCCATGCACCTATTGAATTTGGCCAGACGCAGATGGGTGAGAATTTTATTTTGGTTCATTTTTTATATAGATTTACCAATATTCACAAAGTCCTTCATATTCAAGATGGAATGGAAAGAACTTAAGTTTGTTTTGTTTTTTTAATCAAATGCAGGAGAAAGAGAAACTGACTGACTCATTTATCCCTAGTCAAAATACATTTTGTATTTGTTATATGTAAAATTTTAGTTATCTTCTTTAGAGATGTATTAGGTTGCCTTTTTTAAATGTCTGAAGTCATAAAAGATTCACTTGTATTTGTAAAGCATGTGTTGAATGTATTGATTTATTTATGGGATTTTATATATCCCAACTTGATTGTTTGGGTTTTTAGCAGGGGTGAGAGGCCAGGGGAAAAAGAAGGGAAGAAAAAGTGGGAAATGCCATAGTGGAAGATATATAGTTAGGATAGGTGTAGAAGAGCTAGTAGGAGGAAATGCTCAGCTGCACAGTGAAGGGGAATGAACGGAAATGTAAATATTTGGTGGTGGAAATGGCAAGGGAGTAATAGAAAGAACTATAGGGCCATTCCTGCAGGCCTTTAGGAAGACTGACACATTTCCCTTTAAGACCCTTTATAAAGACCTTCAGGGGTTGAAGTGAGTCAATATGGCATGTTAAGCTCTGAATATGACATTATTATTATTATTATTGTTGTTGTTGTTGTTGTTATTGTTTTAATTAAGTTTGTATTAGTATCTCATTGTTAGGTGTTTTGGAGGATAAGAAAAAGATAACAAATGGATAGAAAGATAGATAGATAATTTCTAGGCTTCTACCCCACCTTTCCAGATGCTCCAGGCAGTTTAAGCTTCATAAAACAATAAAGCCATAAAACAGTTTCCATCAAATAAAATCCAATTAAAACCAAAAACAACCACAGTCTAAAAGCATTACAAAAAATTTCAGCAGCATCAGTAAAGCCTATAAAACCACTCCAGCAGAATCAGCTTAGCCGATACGCTCTTTCAAACAAAAAGGTCTTACGCTGACTTCAAAAGGCCAGGAAAGTGGTGGTGGTGGGGGCACTGTCATGTGTCCTCAGGGAAATTGGAGGAAAAGGTCCTGCTTTGCCTCACACATATTGCAGTTTTTCTCAATACGGGAAACCTCAGCAGGGTTTGATCAAAAGATCTTTATGGGCTGAGGGGATGGAGGGGACCTGTGCCCCCCGATGTTGTTGTACTCCAACTCCCATCAGCCCCAGACAGCATTGACAAAGGATGATGGTGCCTGTATTTCTTTTCTTTTTTTTCCTTTTTGGTTTTTTGTACATTTTTATAGTATGTATCTTGTGGATAATCGTGCATAATACTTTATCGAAAGAGATGCGAGTTAAAGGTCAAAATATCACCTTAGGTCACGACGTGCTCTGATTGTTCCTATTTACCAGGGACAATCCCTATTTATTTGGTGCATTCCCTGGGGAAACTACTACCCATAATTTGTCCTTATTATTATTGCTTCTTCTGGATGCCTTGTTAAAATATTGGTAGTGTGATTCACTAACATTGGGATTCTCCAAGCTCAGCTTTTCTCTCTACCGCAGAGTCTCTAGAAGTTAAGAACATAAGAAGAACCGTGATGGATCAGTGCAAGGATCCATCCTGTCCAGCATTCTGTTCACTCAGTCACCAGCCAGCTGCCCATGGGAAACCCACAAGCAGGACATGAGTGCAACACACCTTCCCACCAGGGATGGGGACTCGGACTCGAAGACTCGACTCGTGAGTCAGACTGAGTCTCCCCTCTGACTCGACTCGGACTCGAGTCCCAATATTTTTAATGGGACTCGAGACTCGACTCGGGACTCGAGACCAAGGACTCTTCAACATCCCTGGGCTGTGCCAGAAGGAGTGGAGAGGAGCGTGATTGCCGGCGAAGAGCACATGGAAGCGAGGTGCGCCGCTGCTCGGCCACTATGGACGGCTACCAGGAGTGCAGCCCCAACAGTGTGTCAAGATTTATTTTGATTGATGTGTTGCGTACTTGGGAGAGGCAGAAGAAGGACCTGAGATTACTCTGTGGCTGCTCTGAGTGTGTTTTTGGTTCCAGCAAGTTCATCACCAGTGGAGCGGGTGTTCAGTGAGGGTGGAATTGTGATGAGATCTCACCGTTCCAGAATGGGGGCCAAACATTTAGAAAAAATCATGTTCCTCAAATGCAACATGGATAAGTTTTAGGAAGTACAGCAAGTTTATTTTTTTAAATCATTTTTCTAAAATGCAACCTTTCAGACATTTTGGGTTTGGCTGCCTCTGCCAGCCTGTCTAGGGTTCCCAGCCTCCTCTGCCTGCCTGGTCTCTTCTTGACCAGTTCAACAGTTGAATTGTCCAAGACAAACGCCTCTGCCTGCCGCTTTGGGGTTCCCTGCCTCCTCTGCCTGCCTGGTTATTTTGGGTTTTTCTGCCTGGTCTGTTCTTGCCAAAATCAGTTGCAGAGTTTTGAAATAAAAAGGCACACTTGTACCTAGAATTTATTTAAACCACACATCTGAAGTAGCCTTATTTTGTTGGGGAAAAAACCCATTGATTTTAATAGGGACTCGTGGAGTCTGCTTTGGGAGTGACTCGTGACTCGTGACTCGTGACTCGTGACTCGTGACTCACCATTTTGGACCAAGGACTCGGACTCGGACTCGAGACTCGGGTCCAAAGACTCGTGACTCGACTCGTGACTCGAGACCAAGGACTCTTCAACATCCCTGCTTCCCACCCAAGTTCCCCAGCAACTGGTGCACATCGGCAAACTGCCTCTGATACTGGAGGTAGCATATATAGTCGTCAGAACTAGTAGCCATTGATAGCCTTATCCTCCATGAATTTGTCCAATCCCCTTTTAAAGCCATCCAAATTGGTGGCCATCATTACTTCTTGTAGCAATGAATTCCAAAGTGTAACTATGCACTGTATGAAGAAGTACTTCCTTTTATCTCTCATGAATCTCCCACCAATCAGCTTCATGGGATTACCCCAGACTCTAGTATTATGAGAGAGGGGGGGAAATGTATCCCTATCTACTTTCTCCATACCATGCATAATTTTCTACACCTTTATCAAGTCTCTCCTTACTCGCCTTTTCTCTAAGCTAAAGAATCCCAGACGTTGTAACTTTCCTCATAGGGGAATTGCTCCAGCCCCTTGAGCATTGTAGTTGCCCTTTTCTGCACTTTTTCTAAGTTAAATATCTATGGGTGCAGAGGGGGTAACTTTACATGCATGTACACAGACATAATCCGTAAGGGTCTACCAGTGTCTTTACTGCCATTTCAACTTGGGTATATTTTGAACTGTTGATAACATATTGCAGGGCAACAATGGTCATCTAGTTTATCTTAAACTCAAAGTGCACCCACACCCTCTAGGCTGTTAAATCAGCACAGGAAAAGGCTATTGCACAAGAAACGCATTCCACCGGGGCTGAAGAGCCTTCAATGATGTGTAATAGTAGGAGGAGTGGGGATTAGCAAGTAGGGACAACCCAAGATATTCTGCTGCCTGAGGTGAAGGACATGACGATGCCCCACCCCATTTGACATACAGAAACCGACTGGACTGACAGTCAAATCTTGCTTCAACGCTGGTGACAGGGCAGCATTGCCCAATGCACCTGAAAGCAACAGAATAGTTTAGGAGGCACAGGGCAGGCACACAGGTCTGTCCTTCAAGAGAGGGAAGACCACTCAGGGAGAATGGCCTGGGAATCTGCTGTCACTACCCCGACTCCTCCCATCATCGGCTGCCTGAGGCTGCTGCCTCATGCTGCTTAATGATAGGGCAGGCTATGTGGCAACCCTCGGCGTGAAAGTAAGGGCATTCCAGGCATGTCCTTGTTTTAATCTTTGAAATGTTGGAGGGCATGTTAAACTGGGCCTGGCAGTCATTGCAGCTGCCATAATACAAACTGACTGCATACTTGGCTTCCTACACCTGCCAGGAGGCAGTCAGAATCTTTACGCACAAACTGCGGCTTACGAACCGCCTTCAAGGACAGTCTCAAGGAAAATGTATTACAGTGGTCCAACTTAGAGGTTCTAAAGGCATGTTGTTAAGATATCTGTTGCAGTAAATTGGATGTGTATAGTTACACCAAATGTAAGTTATTGGAAGAATGGCCTATGCATCATGTATATCATCATCATCATCATCATCATCATCATCATCATCATCATCATCATTATCATCATCTTATATACTTATTAACATATTCCAGAGTGGTGAACAATAAAAAGATAAAACAGATAAAAGAATAAAATAATATGTTAAAAATGGGATATCAATAAAGCTGCAGCTGGTCAGTGAAGGAAGGCTTCCTGAAGTAAATATGTATTCAAGATGTGCCCAAAACAACACAATGTTGGTGCCTGCCTGACCTCCAGAGGCAGGGAGTTCCGCAGAAATTGAGCCACTACACTGGAGTCCTCTCGGGCCATAGGTCCATGTGGAACCACCAGGAGCATGCCATCCAATGACCTCAGTGATTGGGCAGGTTGGTATGGGAGGAGGCGTTCTCTCAAGTATCCTGGTCCCAAACCCAAGTTGTTTAGAGCTTATACACTAGTACCAAAGCCTTAAACCTGGCCTGGTAGTGAACAAGCAGCCAGTGCACTTCCCTTAGCAGAGGAGTTTCATGCTGAAAAGGGGCTCCTGACAACAGCTGAGCTGCTGGAGCTACTGAACTAGCTCCAGTTTCTGGACCAGCCTTAAGGGCAGCCACACATAGAGCACATTGCAGTAATCCAGTCTTGAGGTTACTAGCGCCTGTACCACTGTGGCCAAGCTATCCCTGTCCAGGACAAGCTGTAGCTGGCAAACCAGTTGGAGATGGCAAAAGGCACTCCAAGCTGCTGTGGTCACTTGGGACTCCAGTGACACTGATGAATCTAGGAGAATCCCCCAGACTATGGACCTGATCTTTCAGAGGGAGGGCAACCTCATCCAGAACAGGCAATGTGTCTATCTCCCAGGCTCGAGAACCACTTACCTACAGGGCTCCCATCTTGCCAGGATTCAGCTTCAGTTTATTGGCCCTCATCCAGCTCATCACTGAGTACAGGCACTGATCCAGTGCACAGCTTCACCTGATTCAGATGTCACAGGGAGACAGAGCTGTGTGTCATCAGCATACTGATGGCACTTGGCTCCAAATCTCCTAATGACTATTCCCAGCAGCTTCATATAGATGTTAAACAACATTGGGGACAAGTTAGTACCCAGCAAAACCCCATAGCTCAGTTGCCAAGGGGCTGAGGAATAGTCAACCAATGTTAGTCTCTGAAATTGACCCCACAGGTAAGACCAGAACTGCTGTAATACAGTGGCTCCATTGCCCAGCCCATTGAGTTGATCCAGGAGAATACCATGGTGGATGGATGGTATCAAAAACCAATGAGAGACTGAGCAGAATTAACAGGGTTGCACTCCTCTTGTCCCTCTCCTGATAAAGGTCATCCATCAGGGTAACCAAGGTTGATTCAATCCTGTAACCAGGTCAAAACCCAGATTGGAATGGGTCTAGATAATCAGTATCCTCCTAGAGTACCTGCAGTTGCTCTGCCATGACCATCTCAAGTACTTTCCCTAAGAAAGGGATTTTTGCAGCTGGGTGGTAGTTCTTAAGTACCATTGGGTCCAGAGTGGGTTTCTTCAGGAGTGGTCATGCTACTGCCTCCCTAGGGTGATTCCTAAGGATAGCAGGAATCATCCCTTTGCACAGAGATATGTTTCCCACTCTATGGACCCACCTGCTTGGCTAGCTTTTATTAGCCAGGAGGGGCAAGGATGGAGAGGCACAGGGTCAGTCACATGGCTGCAAGCACCTTGTCCACATCACCAGGCCACAGCAACTGATATTGATCCCATAAAACAGGGCAGACGGTGGTGTCAGACACCTCAGCTGGTGCTGCACTAACAACAGTGTCAGGCTTGCTGCGGAGATGAGCAATTTTGTCCTCAAAGTGTGATGTGAAAAGGTCATAGCAGGTTTTTGAGGGGATCAGGGCCCCATTTGCTGGGGAGAGTGTTAGCAGCCCAAAAGAGCTCCGCTGGACAGCTACTTGAGGATGCAATGGAGGCAGTAAAATAACGCTTCTTTGCTGCCCACACTGGCACACAATAGGCACAATCATGCACTTGATAGCATGCTCAGTCATCCTTACTTTAAGTCTTATGCCATTTGTGCTTGAGCCGAAGTCCAGCCTGTTTCATTGACCACAGCTCCCCAGTATACCAAGTAGCAGAGCAGGTTCTACAGTGTCGGAGAGGGCACTTGGGTGCAATCGAGTCGATGGCCCTCCAGATTTCACTGTTCCACAGTGAGACTAGGGTCTTGGCTGGATCACCAGCTCTCTCCACTGGAAAATCCCCAAGAGCATTCAGAGATCCATTGGATTCCATCAGTCTACTGGGGTGACCCATCCAAATAGGCCCCCCACCCCTGCAGAAGGGAAGTAATGCTATGAGTTCAAATCTCATCAAGAAATGGTCTGACCATGACAATGGGGTTACTTGGACCTTCCCCCCCCCGCAATTTTTTTGAATTACTCATCTCACAGCTTGGAGAAAAGACCAAATCAAGGGTATGCTCCACTTCATGTGTTGGGCTGATGACAAACTGAAACAGTCCTGTGGTTGTCATGGAGGCCATGAAGTCCCGAGCTGGGACTACATAGGCAGCCTCCTTCAGCACCAGGTGCGACCCCTCAAGGCCCGCTCCAAGGTGGAGTGGTTTCTTGGTGAGAGAGATGGAAGGAAGCTCTGTGAATCACAGCAACTACCCCCGCCCCCCAGCCTATACTGGTGCTGCACCAAGTACCCAGGTGTAGGGATCCAGTGAGGGATTCATGGGGTGTGTGTGTGGAAATCCATATTGGAGAATATGGGGTGGGCTAAGATTTTAAAAATTGATACTGTTTTAATGTATTTTATTCTGTTTTTATTTTATGTACATCGCCCAGGGTGGCCGGTTTGCCAGCAAGATGGGCGATAAATAAATGCAAATAATAATAATAATAAATAATAAATAAATTTCCTCAGTTTGGATCCCCAGATTCCAGTTTGCAACCCACGCACTAGCACCAGCTCGTGGACTTCCGTCTGTAAGACAGACCGTGATTTGTGTATTTTTTTTCAAACCGCTAATAGAATTTTCGCAAACCAGCGCTTGGAAAGCATGTGGCTTTAACGCGACTAGCACAATTTGCTACAAGTCTTGCCAAGACAAGTGTTTTCTGTGTGTCGTTTAGCACAAAAAAGGCCATTCCATTTTGCACAAAAAAGCCCTTTTTTGCATAAAACAGCACACAAAAAGCCACGTTATTGGGTGCCATTTTGCAAAAAAAAAAGCAAGCCCTTTTTTGTGCAAAAAGGCACATGCATTAAAGCCACGTGTTTTCCTGGCACTGGTTTGAGAACATTCTACTGACAGTTTGAAAAAAAAAACCACAGTCCATCTTACAGATGGAAGTCCACAAAAAAAAAACTCAATTCAGCCTGCTTCCGATCATCAGAAATGGGCAGGAAATCCAGCAAACTCAAACAAACTGGATTTCCCTGGTTCAATACATCTCTACACCAGGTGGGCAGAGCTGAGTCTGTGTCAGCCCTACCCAGCTCTCCCACCCAAGTCTCAGTAATACATGTCAGATTGGCCTTCTCATCCACGATTAAATCGTGGTCTTACTGCAGACAGATCTGGCATTAAATAGCAGCACTGCAAGACAGGAGGGCTCAGTGGATGAGCTACCAGTAGGAATGGGTGGTCCACTGAGATCCATTCCAACCTGCCTTTGGCTTTTAGGGATGTAACCGCTCGCCTCGAGCGGGCATAGTGGGCCGAAATCGGCCCCACTCATGCCCACCTGAGGTGAGTGGGCCTTACCAGGTCCCAGTCTCCGCTCGCCTCTCCGCGGCGAGCCACCTGCACCAGCCGCAACGGTCCCGTCACTTCCGGGACCCCGCGTTGCGTATTTTCTGTAGAAACCAGGGCTTAACAGCCAGAAGTGACGCGACGGGACCGTCGCGGTGGGTGCGGGCGGCTCGAGAATTGCTCTGCGCTGCTGAGAATTGAGTGGTGGGCCCCCCCCACTGCAGAGAGGCAAGGCAGGGTGGTGGCCCCCCAGGTACGTGAACACCCCTATCGGTGGATGCCGCTGCTGCACCTACCGAGCTGGGCCAAAAGTGGATGCGCACCTCACCGCTCATCAGACCTCTGTGTTCTCAGCGGGCCACTATTTACATAGAGAATGCCATAAGATACGCCCAAAGCGGCCACAATTTGTGTAACTTGCGGCCAATTTTGGCATATCTTACGGCATTCTCTTATGTATACAGCGGCCCACCAGGAACACAAAAGTTGCTTCCCCAGCTCGACTCAGTTGAGCCAGGGAAGAAGGTAAGTGGGATGGAGTTCAGGTAGTCGAGCCTGGCCAGTTCGCCAAATTTCCACCCCACAAATGAAATCCTCACACATCCCTAGGAACATGAGGGCTAGAGGAGTGGGGTAGAAGAGGAACAGTGTATAAACCTCTGTAACCCATTCTACTCTGACGTCCTGATACCCTGCTCCTGCCATATCTCCTTCTGCCCCAAGTCACTGGGATGGTGGCACCACCTCCATAGTCCCTATCTCAGAATTTTCCCAGCACATCCTTACCACACCAAAACTTCCCACACACTCTCAACACCCACTCACAGCACAAACACACCCTCAACGACTCAGTCAGGACCTCACATACACCATTCATCCAACCAGGCAGATACAATCAATCCAACACAATCACAGATTGTAGCTAGTGGTTATAACTGGTCACATACAGGACATCAGGCTTGTCATCCCACCAAGCAACGCAGAGAACAACTACTTCTGCTAGTTCACACTCACTCCATCTCTCACCTGGAGTGTGGCAAGCACTTCTCTCTCCCCCCCCCCCCGGCTCTCACACAGAAAGAATCCCATTTCTAGCCACATGGACTCCCACCCTTGGGCAGAAAAAGCAGCTCTAGCACACAAGCCCTTAACCCCACTCTCTCACCCAGGGCCTGTTGTGATATGTATCACTTTACCAGCTGCAGCACAATTGTTTACACATGGAAGGTACAGTGTGGCTCTGTAAACAGGTCTGTAGTGTCTACACAGAATGTCTATTCTCAAAGGCATGAGAAGTCTTGATCTCTGGGAAAGGAACTATGAGCTGGTCACATGGTTTGTATGTTCGGATGACGTGCTAACTTGTTCAGTCAGAAGCCATTTTAAGGAGAAGGATTCCTTCTTCCTTTCTGAGTCTCTCTGTTCTTTTCCTTTGTTCCTACAACAATGTAACGTCTTTGCTGAGGTGGAGTGAAGCTCAACTTACTCCACTGGACTTAATGCTTGCTATGCATTTATACTCTGCACATGGACTGTAACTAGGAAATGTATACCCTGTAGAACTTTCCTTGATAAGTAAATAAACAGGTAGAATTAGAACCTGTGTTGTTCCAGAGTGTTTCCTGACTCCATGGATTAATCTGCAATGGGGAAGCTGGAAGCAAGTGTCATTACAAGGGCAGGCTGGGCTGGTGAGGCTGGATATGACGCTACACGCTGCGCAGGGGGGGGGTGAGATCTGTTAAGGTCTGTGTGTGGAATTCCAGGCATCTGTTAGCACACAGATTGGCTTATAAATCTCCCAACACCAACAGCTCCGACAGGGTGGACAATAGCTCGGAAACCCCAGGAGCACCACCCCCAAACACTACAAGTATTAGACCAATCAGGCATACAAAACAAACAGGCATACAAATGGAAGAGGGAAAATGAGGGGCACCCTCATGCTTCCTTTAGTGTCACCCCTTCAGGGATGCCAGTGCTGGGGTAGCCCACCACCCTGCAGCAGGCCTGCTTCTATCTCCGAGGGGCCTGGAGGTTGCCAAGGGCTCAGCCTCCTTGGTGCTTCTCTGGTAGGTGTGTCCACTTTGCCCTTAATGATCAGCCCAAGACAAAGGAAGATTACTGGAAGGCAGGGTAATGATAACGGAAATATATACGGCTACAGTATTATCCCATGTGTGCTTACCTGGAAGTAAGTGGGACTTAATTTCTGAGTAAGTATGATTATGATTTAGCTGCAAATAACTAGCCTGACCCAGTATAGAAGGATTTGGAATATAGTCAGACTACATCTGACAGATTTTGTGACCGGTGAGAGAAGCCAGGCAGATAAAAGGCAAATTTGCAGAGAACTGGGAATTATTTATCTACTAATGGAATATTAACTTTAATGATCAATTTACAATGCTATTTCTTATCTGATCTTCAATTATTTACTCCTTTGAGATGGGGCCTCTTTGTTAATGTTGTTGATGTTTGTTAACATTTTATCATCTCTTGGCTCAATGAGATCCCTTTTGTTAAAAAGTGCTGTTGACACAAAATCAATTAAAAACATGATTTAAAACAAAAACAATAAAAGCACAGAAGTCTTGCCAGTGGCAGACCTAGTGGGACGGAGTCTAGGGAGGCACCTAATTGGACATGAGAACAATATAACAGACCTGAGCTAATAAGATGATAAAGAAAACAGCAATCAGCTCTTCCTCCCCCACTTACTCTCATTAGGACAGATAATTGGGAAGCTGGTTGGCACCTGGGAATGGCCCTGGGTCTAATCTAAAGAAAAGTATTTAATGTTGACTTCTGTGCAGACCTAGGATGAGGGAAAGTTGATCATTTGGGGCTTTCCCACAAAATCATCATCCATTGGGGAGGAGTTAGACCTATATGATCAGCCATACCCACATGTCTGCATCATTCACATGCACCTCCCAGATGTGTGTGGTTGCTTCATAGAAAAGAGGCACCCATGTGACTCTAAGCTGCATTTGAAGGTTGTTACAAAGAGTGAAGCATTTGCAGAGGTATGCTGTGCTATCCACTGTCACATCAAGAGGACAGAGCCATGATCTGGCAGCATGGTTTCACTGCCACCCACTACAGTGGGGGTGGGCAACCTTGGAAGTTCCAGGGATCATCTTTGCTTCCCCCTCCCTGATTCACCTGTGGGCCTTCTGCCCCTGTGGGTGCTGAAAATGGAGAAAAATAAAACAAAAAACTAAATGGTTTCTAGAGATGCTATGGAGTGCCCAAACCCCCAAAGCATCAAAATTAGCTTGTTTGACCCTTTTGGGACTCCATAGCAGCTACAGACACCATTTTGTTTGCAACAAAATGTATTTTTGGGGCGGGTAACCCTGAATTTAACTGGTGTCTGAATGACAACTGCACAAGGGAGAGCCAACTCTATCCAAAGTCAGGATGGATGCTACCACTGGGAAGGCTCTGCCATGTGTGGTAGCCCCAAGGCCACATTCCTCAAGAGCACCACAAGCAAAGCCTCCACAGCTGATCTTACAGCCTGGGGGGCATCGGTTCTTTAAGTACTGGGTCCTGAACCATTTAGCACTTTCTGCACTAGTGCTTACACTTTGAATTGGGCCTGGTAGCTCACTGACAGCCAATTCAGAGATTTCAAAGCTGGTGTAACATGCTCACACAACTATGAAACATCATCTAATTGCAAAGTAGTATAGAGAAGCCAGAACTCCAGATTGGCAGTCTGAGTTATGTGCTACTAAAAGGACACATAACACGCATGTAAACATGGAGGCTAGTCCATCATTGTCCATCATTGCATGTGCAATGATGTTTCAAGACCAACACCACATTGCAGTTCTAAAGAGTATTGGGTGGTCCACAACAGAGCCTTCAAAAGCCATTCAGTTTCCTTCGGCATGAAGCTGGCTCACTAACAAGACTGGTCTGAAGACGGGGCTCTGAGTGACACAGTGCAGTACAGCACGTTCGTGTTGAAGCAATTAGGGTTAACGCAATTCTGGCTAGTGAGGAGGTGATGGTCATGATTGTAAATTAATATTTTCCAGTGACTACCCATGTACTCAAGTGTCAGTATTGATCAAACTTACCTTTTGCCCAATTAACACTGATGGATTCAACAGCGCCATACGCCTGCTCATCTGTTAGCCAATTAAGATAAGCCCTGGACTTGTCCTAATAGCTGTATTTATTGTCATCAGGAATATTGATATATCTCAGTGCTAAGCTGCAGCCAATACAAACACGAGCCATGATACTGCTCCAGGATTCATCTCAGGCATGATAAGCCACAACTATCAATTTCCCCCCTTCTTATGATGGCAATCTTGCCCAGCCAGAAGACAACAAGGGAACTTTGTCCTCCTCTGGGCATACTGGAGCAGATAAAAGAGCAGAATGGAGAGGTGATCTCCAGTCTTGTCAATGAAAGAGATTTGCAGATAACATGGCATATGAGAATAGATTACCAAACTTAGTGCAGAATTTCAGCACCTGCATTGACTTGAAAAACCAGGGCAGCACTCCTGTACCTTACATGGAGGCCACCCAAAAACACTTCTGAACTACAGTGCTCCGTTTGGTCAATTTAAAGCCTCCTAGCCCATATGTGGGCCCAAAGGCCAGCAGCTTCTTAATTGCATCTGCTAATCACTGGCAGGCCCTTTTAAAGACCCTGAGGGCTCTATAGGCTGAATGTTAATCTGAGATCCCTATCCGCTTTACAATGCATGCTGTGCCAGTATAAATTTTTTTCTCCGTTGGAAAAAAATCACTGCATATAATCTCTTAAAAACATGTGTGTGTGTGTGAGAGAGAGAGAGAGATCAGAATCACACACACACACACACACACACAACACACACACACACACACAGTTTCTATGCTCTGTTAGCTTGCCCTCAAGTTGAGCTATTAGGGAAGCTACAGGCCTGTGTGAAGGTTTGGGGAGAGGAGAAAAGGAATTAATCATTGGTCATATGTTGATTAAATGTGCAGGTCAGACAACAGGACAATAAGAGCAGGTCATTCAACTGATGTCAATGAGCCAGTAAATGGAGTGCAGGGTAAACCCAAAGTACTGAAATTACTTCAGGTCCTGAGGTTACATTCTCAGTGACCATTGTTACTGCCTTGGGAGGAAAAGGATCCAAGCATTTGAAACACTGAAACACAATAGGGTTTGTCAGTTTTATTGTAGATCCTTTCATGTGTGAAGCCTGGGACAATTTTTCCCATTGCTCCCTGCCCTAAAAGGCCTGGTCACTCAGGAGGAGTTGCTGCATATGTTTGGACTTGGGCTGAGCTAAAATTACCTCCCCAATTCATTATTAAATTGGGGAGGCTATTTTGGGAGGTTTTCCATGTGGCTGGAGAGAGAAATGATTGGGGGCTGGATCAGGGGTTTGTGTGTGTGTGGCGGGTGGTGATGCATTTTTGCCTGTCACTATTGGTAGCCTCCATGTGGCACATCACATGTATGGGCACAAAATATAAATCAGTGCTTAACATCAGTTCTCAAGTTTTAAAAGTGAGACACAGAGGATAATTTAAGCTTCAGCACAGTAGAGACACCTCTTGTCCAAAACCCAAATCTATCACTAGCATTTTTAAGGAGGTCACAAGAGATATAGATGAGAGATTCCCAGTGAGTGAAGCATGCTCTTTTAGTTGGCTGTGTCCCAAGAATTGTAACAGATTTCCAATTTAAGATTTATAAAATTGACTGAGTTTAGAAATATGGAGTTGACATTGACAACATCCCTTATTAAATGACCCCTCCCCGCTACAGTACCGTCTGTGTTTCAACAGGCACCTATTCTGCTGTTGTCTCTTTAATTTGATTTAAGTTTAAAAAAGTGTAAAGCCATTTGTTGGCCTCCAGCCTGCAAAGCAGCCATGAGTTATAGGGTAATATTTCACACCCTGTTGTGTCTTATTACTTAACTAATAACAATATTTACCCAGGGTTTCCCCAAGCATCTTAGACAAGCTTAAAGAAATCTTGATTAAAGAATGACAGCCAAAGTATTAGATATTAAATATAAATAAGAATAATATGAAGAGAGCTTAAGAGTTTACTGTTGGGCCCTGGTAGTTTGCAGTAAATCAGGGTGATGTGCAACTTACTTCTCCTGTGAGCTTTTCCAATGTCTTGTGCAATCAAATGATGCTACCTGCCTTCTATCACAGACAGCCAAGGACAGTTGGAAAGAGACTCTGCCACATCCAAATATTCCATTCATTCCTAAAATGGAGTGGACAGTTGGAAGACTGGGATCCAAAGCTGGGCATACAGCTCATGTTTTATGGAACCTCAGTGTAAGATTGTGCAGTTGTTACAGGAGAGGTGCAGAACCATAGGCCCAGGGGTCAAAGTTGGACTTCTGAGGAACCCAATTCAGCCCAGCAGGGTTCCTCAAAAGGCCATGCCCCCTTATCCTGGCCCCACCCACTTTCCCCCACCCCTTCCTGAGCTAGCTGGGGTGGTCTCAGTGGTGCTGGATCTCCTTGGGTTGTTGTGCTGTGGACTTCAACATACATGCTCATGTTGGAATGGCTCAGAATTTCATGGCCTCCATGGCAACCACAGGTATGAGCCAATTGGTATCTGGCCCCACTCACTTGGCAGGGCATAATTTGGATCTGCTTTGTTGTGTTGGGTGGGAAGATGGGTGGAGGAACTTTCTATAGTTCCATTGTGATGGTCCACCTGGAGGTGGGGGTTAGTTGTACGGGGATTCCAAGCCTCTGCAGGGGCAAGGCACTATTTAAGACAGTCTGCCACAGGAGATGGGGAGGCATGGAGTTATGGTACCAGGGTGAACTTTTTATGGGCTGAGTCTAAACTTCAGTGAAGTTTGTGCCTGGATCATAAAAAGCTCATGGGGAGAGGGTTTTAAGCACATTGTTATTTAAGCACCTGGATTCCTGCATTGAGCGGGGGGTTGGACTCGATGGCCTGGTAGGCCCCTTCCAACTCTACTTTGCTATGATTCTATGATTCTAGCCCTTCACTTAGAATCATAGAATCATAGAAAAGTAGAGTTGGAAGGGGCCTACAAGGCCATCGAGTCCAACCCCCTGCTCAATGCAGGAATCCAGGTCAAAGCATCCTGTCCAGCTGCACCTTGAATGCCTCCAGATTGGGAGAGCCCACCACCTCCCTAGGTAGTTGATTCCATTGTCTTATTGCTCTGACAGTCAGGAAATTTTTCCTGATGTTTAGGTGGAATCTTGGTTCCTGTAACTTGAGCCCATTATTCTGTGTCCTGCAAACTGGGATGATCGAGAAGAGAGCCTGGCCCTCCTCTCCAGTACTTGAAGGTGACAACCCTTCAAGTACTGGAAGAGTGCGATCATATCTCCCCTCAGTCTCCTCTTCTGAAGGCTAAACATGCCCGGTTCTTTCAGTCTCTCCTCATAGGACCTTGTTTCCAGTCCCTTTATCATCCTTGTTGCCCGCCTCTGAACCCTCTCCAGTTTGTCTATGTCCTTCTTAAAGTGTGGTGCCCAGAATTGGTTGCAGTACTCAAGATGAGGCCTAACCAGTGCCGAGTAAAGGGGAATTATCACTTCACGTGATTTGGAAGCTATACTTCTATTAATACAGCCCAAAATTGCATTTGCCTTCTTTGCAGCCACATCGTATTGCTGGCTCATATTCAGTTTGTGATCTACCACAATTCCAAGATCCTTCTCACTTGTAGTATTGTTGAGCCAAGTGTCCCCCATTCAGGACCGGTGCAAGGCAGTTTGGTGCCCTAGGCAAGATCAGATATTTAGCGCCCCCCCTTCCCACTTGAGAGCGCTGTATTTTTTTTCCAAGGCGTTTCTGGCGCCCCTTTAGCCCTGCGCCCTAGGAGGCTGCCTAGTTGGCCTAATGGTAGCATCGGCCCTGCCCCCATTCTGTAACTCTGCATTTGGTTTCCTCTCCCTAGGTGCAGCACTTGGCATTTATCCCTATTAAATTTCATTCTGTTGTTTTCGGCCCAGCGCTCCAGCCTATCGAGGTCACTTTGAATTTTGTTTCTGTCTTCCACAGTATTAGCTATTTCACCCAACTTTGTGTCATCTGCAAATTTGATAAGCATTCCCTGTACCTCCTCATCCAAGTCATTAATAAAAATGTTGAAGAGCACTGGGCCCAGGACTGGGCCCTGTGGTACCCCACTCGTTACCTCTCCCCAGTTTGAGAAGGAACCATTGATAAGCACTCTCTGAGTCCGATTCTGTAGCCAATTGTGGATCCACCTGATAGTTGTTCCATCTAGTCCACTTTTAGCTAGCTTGCTAATCAGGATATCATTAGGCACTTTGTCGAAAGCTTTGCTAAAGTCCAGATATATGATGTCCACAGCATTCCCACAGTCCACAAGGGAGGTTACCTGATCAAAAAATGAGATCAGATTAGTCTGGCAGGATTTGTTCTTGACAAATCCATGTTGGCTTCTAGTAATCACTGCATTGTTTTCAAGGTGCTTGCAGACTGACTTCTTTATAATCTGCCTCAAAATTTTTCCCAGGGATTGATGTCAGACTGACTGGCCTATAGTTCTCAGGTTACTCCTTCTTGCCCTTTTTGAAGATGGGAACAACATTTGCCCTCCTCCAGTCATCTGGTACTTCACCTGTCCTCCATGATTTCTCAAAGATAATAGACAGTGGTTCTGAGAGTTCTTCTGCCAGTTCCTTTATTACTCTAGGATGCAGCTCATCAGGCCCTGGAGATTTAAACTCGTTCAGAGTAATCAGGTGCTCCTTGACCATTTGCCTATCAATCTCAAGCTGCAATCCTGCCCCTTCAGTCTGCACTTCAGGTTTGCCCGGGGGGTCATAGACCCTCTTTTGGGAGAAGACCGAGCCGAAGTAGGAATTGAACACTTCTGCCTTTTCTTTGTCTTCTGTTATCAATTTTCCATCCTCATTGCATAGTTGAACCACCATTTCTTTCCTCTGTCTTTTACTGTGCATGTATCTGAAGAAAGCTTTCTTGTTGTTTTTAGCATCCCTCACTAACCTTAGCTCATTCTCAGATTTAGCCTTCCTGACACTATTCCTGCAGTTCTGTGCTACCTGCCTGTACTCTTCCCTTGTAGCCTGGCCTACCTTCCACTTCCTATACGTGTCCTTTTTTGTTTTCAGGTCATCTTTGAGTTTATTGTGAAGCCACATTGGCTTCTTCTGTTGCCCTCTGCCTTTTTTCCTTGTGGGAATTGTTTGCAATTGTGCCTTTAAAATTTCCTTTTTTAAAAACTCCCACCCATCCTGGGCTCCTTTTCTCATTAGAGTCGCTTGCCATGGGACCTTACTTATCATTGTTCTGAGTTTGTTAAAATTGGCTTTCCTAAAATCCAGGGTACGTGTTTGGCTACACTCAGCGTTTGCTCCCCTTAGAATCAAGAACTCAGGTATAACATGGTCACTTTCCCCCAGAGTTCCCGAAACTGCCACTTTATCCACTAACTCGTCTCTGTTGGTTAGAATCAGGTCAAGGATAGCCGATCCCCTAGTTCCTTCCTCCACTTTCTGTAGGAGGAAGTTATCAGCAGCACAACTCAGGAATTTCTTGGAGGGGCAATGCTTGGCTGAATAAGTCTCCCAACCGATATCAGGGAAATTGAAGTCACCCATCATTACTACCACATCATGCCTCCTTGAAACATTTGCAATTTGCTTTTCAAAAGTTTCATCCTCGTCTTCTCCTTGATTGGGTGGTCGGTAGTAGACTCCAACCGCCATGTTTGTCTTATCCTTTGCCCCCTTTATTTTAACCCAGATGCTCTCAATGGGGCTGCCAAGCTCCTCTTCCTGTATCTCTGTGCAGAGATACGTATCTTTAACATACAGTGCAACTCCACCTCCCTTTCTGTTGCTTCTGTTCCTTTTGAACAAGTTATACCCTTCAATCGCTGTATTCCAGCCATGGGAGTCATCCCACCAGGTTTCAGTTATCCCTATCAAGTCGTATTTGCTCTCATGTATCAAGAGTTCAAATTCGTCCTGTTTGTTGCCCATACTCTGAGCATCAGTATAGAGACATCGAAGACTATGTGCTTTATAGTCCAACTTTTCCCCTACATTTTGTGGTAGACTATCATTGGGCACCGCTGGAGCTGTTCTCTCCGTTGTGGCACAGAGGCCTTCTTCCATTGGTACCCCTGAGTTTCTGTCTCCCTCCCCTGTTGGATTCAGTTTAAAGCCCTCTTGATTAAGTTCCTCATGCTGTGGCCAAACACACTCTTCCCAGTCCTTTGAGGTGCAACCCATCCTTTGCTAGCAGTCCATCTTCCAGGAAGTGTAGCCCGTGGTCCCAGAATCCAAATCCCTCACGTCGGCACCACCTTCGTAGCCAGTCATTCACTTGGAGTATTTTTCTTTCCCTTTCTATGCCTCTTCCAAGTACTGGAAGGATGGATGAGAAAACTATCTGGGCCCCAAAGTTCTTGAGTTCCCTTCTCAACTCTTCAAAGTCTGCCGTGATTTCTTTGTAACTTCGCTTGGCAGTATCATTTGTACCCACGTGGAAGAGAAGAAAGGGGTATGTGTTGGTTGGCTGTATGAGCCTCGGCAGCTGCTCTGTCACATCCTTAACGTGCCCCGAGGAGACAGCACACTAGTGCCATCACTAGTTCCTATGGATGGAGATGTTCCCATAGATATGCTGGCCTTTGACCTTTTAATGTATGCACTTACAATATGAGCTAAATTTGAACTTCTAGATCAGGGCTCTCCAACCTTGGGTCCCCAGATGTTGCTGGCCTACAGCTCCCAGAATCCCTTGCCATTAGCCATGCTGGCTGGGTATGCTGGGAGCTGTAGGCCAGCAACATCTGGGGACCCAAGGTTGGAGAGCCCTGTTCTAGATCACTGGATCTAGAGAGCCAGTGTGGCGTAGTGGTGAGAGTGTTGGACTGGGACTCAGGAGATCCAGGTTCAAATCCCCGCTTGGTCATGAAATTCACTGGGTGACTTTGGGCCAGTCACTGACTCTCAGCCTAACCTACCTCACAGGGTTGTTGTGAGGATAAAATGGAGAGGAGGAGGAGGATTCTGTAAGCCGCCTTGGGTTCCTTTCAGGGAAAAAGGCGGGGTATAAATAATATAACAAATAAAATAAATAAAATAAATAAATAGAATCTAGGTGGACTTGTTCAAGGATTTCTAATGGCTCTGAGTCTTGATCACGCACAACAACTTTCCATCACTCCTACAGCTACTGGTCTATGCCTCCTGTTACAGTCTTCTTATTTACCAGTCCGTAAAAGATGAGTGAGAACACAGTTTTCTCTTATTGTAAATTTCATATTTTAATAATTATAGAGTTAGGGTAGAAGCCCAGCATACCAAATCCACCACCACATACTGCCAATCCAGATTTTTAGGATTGCAGTGGATACTCTGACTCTGAGTGAGCCATTTTCTTGATGAACACTCAAAAGTTCTTCTCCATTATGTTGAAAATCGAACATTTGTCATTATTCTAAAGAAAAGAACAACAACCCAAAATATGTGGTCTGGAGGAGGTTTTCTGATCTCCTGCAGGAGACAGTAACTGATATACCTAGGGACCAGATTAAAAGACAGATTGTCAGTCCTGATCTATTGAATGATTCATGATTTATTATTTTGGTCATTATTGCCAAAGAACAAGGGCTGCTCATGTATTATTTAATTCTGTAAACTGAAACCCACAAGTTATTTTAGGATTCATGTAGAATGGATAGTTTGAAGTAAATGGATTTGTTATCCAGGCTCCAGTGGAATTTCACCCAGATTCTCCAGATTTACTGCAAGAAAATAAAATATCAGTAATTATATTCTGTGGGTAAAATTCATTCCAAAAATTGACAAATGCATTCCAATTTATCTACAGGTACAATTTAAACCATCTCAACTTGATTATTTAAAAATCAGATGGGAAATTCCCCCACATCCTTACCAAATGGAATGAAAATTAACTCATACAATTCTGCTATCAAACAAAACATAAGACTAGACATGCAAGGGGAGGGACCCACATATATGCCCGGCCCCCACTAGGATAGTAAAATGCAAATCATTTAAAGCAACCATAGTTCTACAGGTTTTATATAGTTTTTTTAAAAAAATAATAATCAGGCTGAATAACTGACTACTTTCGAAGTAGTTGAAAATGTGTTGTTTGGGGAATAAGTAGTACTAGAAAGTTAAAAAAAGGAATAAGCACTACTAGAAAGTAAAACATTGGCTCGCCGCTCATCTCATGTCTGATTCCTGTTCATGTTTACATTTGCTGCTTGCTCTGAATGAATGGGGAAATTGAGCAAATGAAGCAGTGATTGAATGTGAAATTTGGGCAAATTTCCTCCATATACTAAAGTGGGGCTGACTCAGGCTATGGGGGATATTTTCACAAATTAGGAAATTTGCACTAATCCAACAGGGAAAGTTACGCAAATCAAACATGAGTACATGTTTGGCAAGTTACAAACATTTTCAGTGGATATGTGCTCATGCTTGGAGTTAGAAACATGGCATGCTTGCATATTTTGTGAGCAAAGACAACATTCTCATACATCTCTAGTGTTGGACACATTATTTTCTTTTGCGGAATGTATCACAAGCCCATATGTATATGGATTTCCAGTGTCAAATTGCATCCATTTCCATGTTTGGTTCCAGGAGGTGCAGATTAGGTAAATTCATTTTTTTAAAGCCTCAATGGAGCAAAATTCTCACCCATCCCTAGAATTATCACACAAGTACATGCACGTTGCATAAGAGATTTGGTGGCATGGTCTGCCTCCATGTTAGTTTTGTTGATGAAATGGTAGCACTGCCCAATGAATGGTTGTATGCCTTCTCTCTTCCATTTTGATCACATTTGTAAAGAACACTATGTGGGATTGATCTCTGAGTGTCAGACAGCAGGCCTGTGGACTGGGACTTCTACCACTGCTGCCCATGTAATTTGAAATTACATAAATTTCAATTACAATTCAAATTATACAAATTGACTCTTTGCTGCAGTTGTGGACATCATTAAATACAATCCATTCCAAGGACAAACTCCTCGCTAGAGTCTCTGAGTACAGCAAACAGAAGCAGCAGATTTCAAATAGCCAGCTACATTGCATGATGGGGAGGGAGGACAGACCTGCTGAGCTTGTTCGGTAATGAAACTAAGCCATTTTGCCAGGCAAGATCTCCTTCCAAAGCTTTATTAATAAGCCTAAGACCCCCATCTGCACTTTTAGAAGCACGATGTCAGGGGACTCACTTAAAGCATCGCTCCATCTGGTCCTGTATATGGGATTTCAGCCATGTTTCTGAACCATGCCAAAGCCTTGGACGCGTCCAGGGTTATTGCATGGTTTAGGGATATCACTGATGCCTCTAGGTTCTATCTATGCTACAAGCCAAAACTGCACTGTAAGTAGCTTTTCTGTTACAGCTGTACTGCAGTGCAAATAGAACTGCAGTGCACCTATGTTCTGAAGGAAGACACAAAGGTAGTTTCTCCAACATTAAAAAAGGAAATCAACTCGGCCTTCTAACAGCTGGTGTGGAGATATGTCTCCTCCAAGCCCTGCCTCTCTCTTCCAAATGCCATGGTGTCCCAGGTAGCCATTGGAATAACATTACTTGGGTCTAGCCCAAGAGTGTAATAGCACTTTCAACCTGCCTCTGAACGCTCCTCCGAACGCTTAATGCAATCTCATCACACCTTACTCCCAGCTAGTTGGAAAGCAAACAGGATCTCTGTATGGCTCTTGACGGATGTTAAAAAGCTGCTGTTGTTTCTTGCTTACGATGATGTAAATGGCACACGGAGGCAGGCAGTGCTGGAGACTATGTCAGAGACCACCCTTTCTTTGAGGAGGGAACTGTCCCTTTATGAAAACAGGCCAAGTGTCCATGCTAGGGAGGAAGATAATTACCTAACTGAGCAGGATGATTGGATTGGAAATACACACACACACACACACACACACACACCCCTACTAGTCTAAATGCTGAACTAGCAAGGAAGTTACAGAGCAGAATATACAGTTGGCAAGAGGGAGCTTCAGAGGTGGCTCTTCAAGTATGCTAATTAACCCGGAGGGCTTCTGGGAGGAGAAAGATGCTGACGGGCTTATACGCATATTAAACTGTTAAAGTTATTGAACAAAAAAGCTCAGAGAAGGAGGCAGAATGAGATATTATGCCTTTGGCTTAAGTGGCTCAGACTATGCAGTCAGCCTATACATATGAGGGCTAAAAGGGTATTGGGTGGGGGCATGCATGCTAGCCCTGCCCCCAAAATGCACACCTTTGCCTTGTCCTCCATGTTACTGTCCTTGTTGCATTGAGCAGCAAGGTATGATGTGGACTTCTACTCATTTTCACTTTAATGTGGGTAGAACCCTTCATGCAGTTGGGAAAGCTGCTTTATCAGGGTTCTACTCCTGTTCAAACAACCACAAGAAGGCATTCCCTTCAAAGCTTGTTGCTGAAAAGTGGCAAGGTTAGGAACAAGAAGATAGGCCCAGCATGCATGGGGATATTTGAGGTGGGGTTTGCATGTGTGCCCCTTGTGTCACAGCCCAGGACCAGAACCCTTCAGAGACTGAAAGCTCCAGTGACAGTGACTCCAAGGAGACACCAGAAGCAGTTGCAGTCCTTCTGAACTGGGGCCCACTGCCTCGGATCTCATATCATATCCATGACACACACACACCCAAGTGGGGCCAATTCCGCCCTGACTCTGAGGAGTGAATCCTCGAGTGAACAGGAAGGCCCTGTGGAGCAGTCCCCATCTGGCTCCTCACTCCTCCAACCTTCACTCCCCAGGAGAAGCCAACGCCTACAGAAAAAGGCCAGCCACTCATCCTTTAACAGCCAGATACAGAACTGAGGTTGAGCTTCCAGAAAGACTCTCCAGGCCTTACTATAAATCCCTGCCAGTGCTGGGTTAAGTTGTCAGTACTCTAGCAGCAGGATCGCTTTCTGTGCTCCTGAAATCAACTCCAAGTCTTGGGCTCGTAACTCTGGCACTGGCTGTGGTACTTAAACTGCTGATCCAGTCACCTCACCTGTCCCTGTTGTGCCTCCTTGCATGAGCCATTGCCCAGAGCAGATGATGGAATCTAAAATAGAGCAGGACATTCACCACCGTTTTAGCCCCGACATGTGCACGCTGAATGCTTGCATAGGAATATCATTTTCAGAGAATGCCTTGCGAACATCCCACCATGGTATCTAAATTAAAATCCCCTTGGCAGTGCTGTTGGTGTACTGCAGCTTTCTCCAACCTGGTGTTTTGGACTTCAGCTCCCTTCACCCCAGCCAGCCTGGGCAATGGGCAAGAATGCTGAGACTTGTAATCAAGAACATCTGGAGGGCACTAGGTTGTGGAAAGCTGGTGCACAGTTTCTATGTAGAGAGGGACTGGCTGCTGCTCTTCTCACAAAATTCTCATGGAACAGCAAGATTCCCAAAGTTTAGACCTGGCAATTTTTCAGAAGCTTTTAAATGGTGTGGCTTGTGGCAGCAATTATTAGTTTTCTGGGGAGGGCTAGGAAGTGGGATGCACAGATTATAGCAAGACTATCCCAATGAGCTTTTAATGCCAAGTATTTTCATTTCATTCACTCTAAGCATTTAGGATGTGAGAGGCCAAAGAGCACCAAGGGATGTTACCGCTCATCTCGGGGGGCCGTAATGTGTCCGAAATCGGCCCTGCTCACCCCCCCAAGACTCGCGGGACTTACCCGGTTCCCCACTCGCCTCTCTGTGAAAGCCGCCGCGCCGCCGTGCTGCCAGCGTGGGGTCCCGTCGTGCCATTTCCGGCTGGACGGAAGTGATGCGACGGGACCCTGCGCTGATGCGATGGGACTCCGCTCTGCGTCTTTTGTGTAGAAACCAGGGCAACAGGGCTTAAAACGGCCGTCGGTGCGAGAATCGCTCCATGGAGAATCCGGGCATCGGGGGGGGGCTGCGAGGTGAGGAGAGGTGAGGTGAGGCGCCCCCCCCCTGAAAGGTACAAAATATACTCCTAAGAGCACCAAAATTTATACATAATAAATCATTACAATGTGTTGTGCCTCCGTTAGGTCAGACGGAGACCGTCCGTGCCAGAGTGAGTTTGGGGTGGGGCCAGGCACGTGCAGCCTGACCCAGCTGGGCTGCCTTACCAATCAGCACCTGCTCAAAAAGCAGGTCCCAAATACACATCAGACGCTGGAAGCAATTGTTTGCTTATACAGCTTCAGCCAGATGCTCCTGACACCCCAGAACTCAGACTTGTGCCTTTGAACCTCGGAATGACCTTGACAACGCTTTTGCCTGCTCCTGGTTTGTGTTTACTGATTTTCAGATATATATATATATATATATAACATACATACATATATATATATATATATGTTTTGGCTTCGACCCTTGGACTGTGATAACGACTATGGCATATCTTTGACCTGGACGGATTTACAACACAATGAAGCATGCATGATCATCCATCTATAATCAATTGTGCAATGAACAGCCAACATTCCAGCTCATAAGCACATACAATCAGCATTACATAGTATTCTTCATCAATGCATTCTCCTGATTCTATTTTGCCTTGGTCATGATGAACTTCCTAGGTCGTCCTAGGCAAGCAAGTATTCCCTCAGCAAATTCCACATTATCTCATACTGGCCTATCTTACAGAGTTGCTAGTTATACTGAAACAAGGCATCTGATGCATTTTAACAGGGCCAGTCCTGCCATCAGGTTAAGTGAGGTGGTCACCTCGAGCAGTGGATGCTGGGGGTTTGATGGCAGGTCCCTGGAACATCTCTCCTGAGCCTCCTGGCCATTCCTATCCTCCCGAGCCGGCTCCCTGGCAGTGGCAATGCTCACTTGTTGCTAGTCTAGGCTGTCTGCCTGTCTTAAATTGTTGCTTGTCCCAACATATCACTGACAGAGCAGTCGGGAAAAGCCCCTGACTGAATGAGCCAGAGAAGATAGGCAATCAGCCCAGGCTGTGTCCTCAAAAAGGCATCACATGGGGCATGTATTGCTTTCTTGTGACACATACCAGTACTGCTGCATTGCAAATCAGCAAAACTCAAGTTCAACAAAGTTCTCCGAATTCCATCATGAAACTCATTCCCACTCAAGTGCATAACAGAATTGTGAGCCCTGTTTTTTTCCCTTTCTGCATGAAAATCCATGTGTATTTTTATGCATATTTTTTTCCAAATGTACACATCAATTGTGTGCATCTTTGAAATGTATGCATTCTTGTCTCATTGATTAAAGCATGTTTGTACGCATTTTTCAAAAGTATGCATTTTTCCATGCACATTTTTCAAATGTACACATACTGTCAAATACATCTCCCCCCCTTTTGGTCCACGAAGGTGTGAATTGGGTAAATCCTGATCAGAAATGAACTGGAACAAATTTCTCATACATCCCTAAAATTTGTGCATGCAGCGAGCAGGTGCCAGGTGGTTCAGTGAGCAAGCAGCAGCAAAGTGTTGGAGGACATGACTGTGGGTGTGCCTCTCATCCTGCCCTGTGCTCCTTAAGCTAGCCTGCTGCTCTTGGACGCAGTAGAGAACACTGTCCCATTGCCAATGTGGGGTTCAGCTTCCAGCCTGGTCAGATTCTCTATGCTGAATGGGGGTGAAAGGGAGCATCATCTTGTCCTTCAACTAGGCAGAAGTCTTGGGCTGTCCCTTACTGTAAACAATGATAAGTGCTAGTAGTAGAAATAGTGGTGATAGTAGCAGTAGTGGCTGCTGCCATCGTAGACATGGAATTAAGATTGCTATTTCTCTTACTCCGTGTTTGTTTTTTTTTTTTTTTTGAATGATATATCTCCCTCTGAACTTAACCCAAATGGCTTATGCAAATAAGAAAGGCACACGGTTCCATAGTTGGAATTTCTATTATTTATCATAGAATGCAAAAGTTTTTTTGTCCCCCAAATCTAGCTAGCAACCATTAACTGAGATGGTCAAGCTTTTCTGTAAAATGACATTGGGGATTTCTCAGATCAAATTGCCTGACCTGTCAACATATTTTAAGGACTACATTTCCTTTTTTACCATGAGATGTAAATACTTATTTTTTTCATAATTGTTTTTTTTTAAGATTTATAACGTGTGCCCTTCTCCATGGTCCAGGGCACATTTACGTAGTGCATAGATCTTTCTCTTTTCCACATGTGGGACGCAAAGGCCAGTGCATCTCTCAGGTGCTCAAGTGAACTGTGGCGCTCCACCTCCCATGCACCTCTACAAAGTAATCTTTAATAAAACCTTTTCATAGCTAAGTGTTGGGGACATGTGGAAAGGCATGGCCCAAATGTGGCGTGGGGTGGGATAGTTTCTAATTTACACACTGGCCGAGATATATGACTGGGACCTCATGTCAGAGTGAGTATCTTCTGCAGAATGGCTTTGCTGTGTACTACCATTATCAGTTGTTCAGGCCTACTTGTGTTATACTTGATGTGAATAGGCCCTATATACCAGCCTGATGTGCTCTAGATGTGTTGGACTACAACTCCTATCATCCCAAGTTCTATACAAATATTACATTCAATTGTGTCTGTTAGGTGGACCTAGAGGTGGGACAGACCTGCTCCTCTACTGTGTGCAAGCTTAGCACAGTGGAAGCCTAATCGGAACTGTGCTCAACTTTCCAGAGAAGAAGAAGAATACTAAAATATATGGCATACTTTATCCTAGTGAGTTTGCCACAATACAGGAATGGCCATGGAGTCTGAAAGAACTCTTATCCATCTGGTTCAGATGATACGAAATTCATATGTCACAATGGAACAGAAATGGGGAGTCGGGGAGTTTGCCCTGATGTGCAAAGTTACTGCATTCATGATACCCATGCTTGAAATTACTGGGAAACAAAATGTGAAGGGCTAATTTCTCAATTTAAAATTTCTGTCATATATACATCTATTGTACTGATAATCCAGTACTGATGATGTTGCTTTGGTATTTAGCAATTGAAGATTCATTAGGAAAGGGGTGAGAAACCTCAGGCCTGTTGGTCAAATCTGGCCTGCCTAGGGTCCCAGTCAGGCTCTCCAAGGTCCCCAAATGGCCATGCCCCCTTCCTCTAAACCTATCACCTTTCCACCAATTGCCAATCGTCGGGTGGTTTCCTGGGTTTTGCACATTTTTGCCACATTCTAAAAGGTTGGAATGCCTCTCCTAAGACTTAGTAACTGGCATTAAGTGCTTTAAGCTAAAATGTGTGGGTATTTTTGGTATTTAGCCTCCATCCGCTTTTGACTTTGGTCCCACTCACCACTGGATTGTGGCCCCAGAGAGCTTATCCAAAATTGAATTCAGTCCTCAAGCCAAAATATGTTCGACACCCTTGCATTAGGATTCAATATGATACCCTGTCTTCCTGTTGCCTAGGAGTACATGCATATAAGAACATAAGAACATAAGAGAAGCCATGTGGCATTCTCGTCCCACTGTGGAAAACCAGATGGGAAGTCCACAAACAGGACATGAATGCAATAACACCCTTCTTCCCATGTTCCCCAGCAGCTGGTATACAGGAGCATACTGCTTCTGATACTGGAAGTAATATATAGCCATCATGACTAGTAGTTATTAATAGCCTTATTCTCCATGAATTTACCTGATCCTCTTTTTAAACTGTCCAGGTTTGGTAGCCTTCATCACTATATCTTGTGGTAGCAAATTCCATAGTTTAAATATGCACTGTATGAAGAAGTACTTCACACTGTGATAGTATGGCCATGTGATGGGAAAGACAACCTCTTACTCTTTTTTTGAAAGAGACAGCTTCCTTCCTTTTACCATCCTGGGCAGAGCCCAGTCTCTACCTTTTTTTTTCCTACAGCTACGGAGTGTCAGTTTGGACCATGGGAAAGGAACCTGCTTCCCCTCACAGAATGCAACATGGAATGTTCCAAAACATAGAATGGAATTGCCCAATGGGTGTGAACTGTCTGGTCAGAAGAGCATACATGCCCAGAATTTTTTTTTTTAAGGGTTATTAAACTAAAAAAACAAAACAAAAACACTTGGCTTAATAGTTAATAGAAGAAAAAAATCTGGAGAGGAGGTGAATCAAACCAGCTCTCCCAATAAAGCAACAGAAAATAATTCCATTCTCTTCTGTAAGTGAAAATGGCGAGGGTATGGAACCATGGCTTCTCTATGATAATGCCCACACTGCCAGTGAAAGCTTGACTAGCTACTTCTCTGGTAGATTTTTGTGCTTAGTCAAAATCCAGCTTTTTCAGAATCCTTTTATGCTGGGTATTGAAGATACGTTTTCTTCTGATCAGCTTTAGCTGAAATCTTTTTGACTGCATTTTAATTAGGCTGCATTCATTTTGATAGTAGTATAAAATTGAGTTCTTAGATCTTAGTGTGTTTTTATTATGATTTGTGTTTATTATGAATGGACGTAACTATGATGACTGACGGCTTTGGGTGAATGTGATATATACATTTGAGTGTGTGTGTGTGTGTGTGTGTGTAATCTCATCTGGAACAGAGAATAACAAGTCCTGGAAACACTGAAGCAGAACACTCCCTTAGATAATTTCCAACCATACTCAGGGAAATGAAGATGTGACAACAAGTAAGAGAAAATGCACAGCGGATAAGTGGCAGAATAGAATATTAATTAAATGGAACACTTGGATCTTGCCAGTGGATTTCATTATCAAAATGGCTACGCGTGAACTGTATGGCATTCATTCATCAGGGTTAGGGTGGATCCATACTATTCATGCCAAGCAGCTTGTCAAGAGTCTTGCCTAGAAATATAATTTTGCTAAGAAATGCAGCAGCTAAGCACAGCACAAGGAGCTGATGGTGTGGATTTAGACAAGAGTGTGCAGCTCACTGTTTAATATCTCAGAACTGTTTCTGTGATTCTTGCCTGATCTATATTGGTATACAATTTTATAAAACTCCCCCCCCCCGATAAATGGGCTCTGAACTTTTCAAAAAGTACCGGTTTAGACAGAAACACACATTTGTGAAAAAGGGACCTGAATTCCCAAACATATCAGCACTGCACCTCACAATAGCCATTTGCTCAATGTACCGTACTCATAAAATCTGAGTTGTGTAAAGCAGAGAAATTAAAACAAAACCAACGGTGGTTAAGGTAGCCACCCACCTACAAGGTAAACATGTCAAGATAGGTTTACCATTTGAAGGGCCCCAGATACTGCAGCATATAGCAGCCCAAGGCTGCAGTCTTACACTCTGCATATATAGGGTTGGATCCAGATTTAGCTATACTTAGAGTATACCCATTGAAATAAATGGAAACTAAGTGAGTCACAATTACGTTTAGTCCCATTGAGTGCAATAGGGCTCAGCAGCAGGGTGCTCTTGCACTCATATCCTGCTTGTGGGTTTCACAGAGGTGGCTGGTTGGCTACTGTATGAACAGAATGCTGGACCAGATGGACCCTTGCTCTGATCCAGCATAGGTTCTTCTTATGCTCTTAAGTCTGGATCCAACTGATGGAGAGCAAGGTGTGGAGCAGCTCCTATAGAGCTTTGGTATAAGCCACCCCCTACAGCAGCAATGCTGTAGTTCTGAACAAGTTGTAACTCATGGGCAGACCATTAATGGACAGTCAAGGCTTTCTCATGCTTTACTGATAAGGATTCTAATGTCCATCTACCCCAGTCCCCTGTGCATATCTTTTACAGGTACTTCCCATGAGACCAGCAGCTCACCAGAAGCTTGGAGTACTTGAAGATCGTGTGCACAGTGGGATGCTTGAAGGTCAGGCAACTTGAATGACCCAGCTGAGTTGTAGTGCACTAAAATGAGCTGTGGCACACCACAAAAACATGTGCTCCTTCATAATGATAGTAAGAGAAAAGTACTTGATACTGTTGTTTCTTCATTGGTCATGTGGACACATCCAGAAGGATAAACTGTGTGAAGTCAAACTGAGCTTGACACATAGGAGCAAAATTACTATTCCTGGGCATCAACTGTTACTTATATTAAAAGAGGCCTTCATTGAGAAGGGGTTGCTTTTTATTATAGGACATTACAGTTTCCTTGAAACTATCTTGCTTAATTCCACACCTCCATAGCACACAATGAATGCCAGGCACCATAGCTCCAGTCCTTCATTTTGGAACATTTTTTATATACTGCATGCAACCACAGATAATAATTAGATACACCAATACTGTGTCTGCTATTTTACAGCATATAATACCAGAAGTGGGCTACCATCAGTGGCAATTAACTCCTGTTGTTTATGCACACTTCAGGCTCAGTGCAGTGCTGTTTAGAGGCCTTTAAAGTAAGTGCAATTCAAATCTGAGAAGGCCAGACACAGCTTTACAGGCCTGAGGCCTGTCTTGACTCCTGAAACTACCTTCCTATATATAATCAGTAACCAAGATGCAGCTATCAGGTCTCTCTGTTAAAAAGGGAGGTGTTGATAGGAAGAAGAAAGAAAGCAACAGTGGGTGAGAGAGGCAAGAAAAAAGGATAGAAAGAGAGACCAAGATTTATTCTGCATTCCCTTGCCCATCTCTTACCATATACTGAATCATGCAAGCATGAAAGCAGATGTATTGAGTCTCAAAGGGAAGGAAAGAAGTGGAAAATTAACTACAGATGAAAATATCCTCAATGTGTTCAGGGATTCCTGCATATTAATGTGCTCCTCTCTTATCATCCACTGAATGGAATTAAGTTATAGAGGAGAAAGGGGGTCAGATATCAGTGCTGGAGGATGGGGCAAGGAAAGAAAGAAACAGCTACAGAGAAAAGGAAGAAAAACCAAGGGGGGGGGGGAGACTCTTGGCAAGAATTTTGTGAGTTGGTGAAGTTCCCCATCTTCTTCCATTCTTCCCTGTTAGCCTTTCATTGCATTGACAGTGGGATATCTTGAGGCTGTGTCTACAGATTGGAGAACCAGGGAGGATCGAGTTTGTTTAGATTCTCCTAGTTCCACATCAAAGCTCAGTCCGCCTCATTCTTGTTCTTGAACATGAGAGTTTTGTTAGCTCTATTCCGGTGTTCTTGAAGCATGTTGTTTAAACACATGAGGAGGGAAAGTGCTCTAGCCCCGCCTGTCTCCTCCATCACTCTTGTCATGCTTAACATGCGGAAAGTGACTGTCTAAAGCAGAGAGCTTCCTCTATCCATGTGGGCCCTCCAAGAGCTCCAGAACACTGATTATCCAACATTCCAGATCCAGATCATGTCAGAGCTTAGGGAGGGGTGAGAATTCCATTTCATTTCAGTTTTGATACGAATTTATCAAAATTCACAAATTTCTTCATATTTGGATGGAAAGAACTTAAGATTTAAACAATTTCAATGTTGGAGAAATAGGAACAAGCAGATTCATCCCTTCAGTCCCAGGGCTTTGAGTACTTAGCTCTTAAAAGTCTGGCTTTGAATTCTTGTGTATACAACCATGCCTGGGGTGCTGAATTAGGGTTGCCACCTCTTTTCATCTGACAGGCTCCTCATCTTTAACAGCTATATGGCAGACCTGTACAACATGGTCTGCTCCATGGCTGTGAATGGATGTACCTATTGAATTTGCTTGTGCAGATAGGTGAGAATTTTGTTTCAATTCATTTTTGATAAGAATTTACCAAAATTTGCAAATTTTCCTCATATTTGGGATGGAAGAATTTAACATTCTTTTAAAAAAAGAAAGAATGAAAGCGAAAGAGAAACTGACATATTTGTCCATCCCTATAAAAAAAAAAAGAGCAAGTTGTCTGCTTGGAGCTTTCCAAGGTACTGAAGCCACAGTCTGAAAAGACCATCCACTTCACTGGCTGACTGAGGAAGTCACCCTCTGCCATGCACTGTGATACCCTGCTTGTGGACAGGACAGGGCACAACTCTTTTCTGGAGCCAATTCTGTGTGGTACAGATACCTTGGTTAATATAGTTTCTAGAATACAGAAGCAATATTCCCCATAGTCAAACTGTGTGGCATATTCACTCCTAAAGGTCTATTAAGGAGACAAGATTGGTCTCTCACTTAACATTAACATAGTCAAACTGTGTGGCATATTCACTCCTAAAGGTCTATTAAGGAGACAAACTTGGTCTCTCACTTAACATCAAAAAAACCAAAGTGCTTCATCAGCAAGTGCAAGCCAATCCTTTGGTGATGCCATCTATCCAGCTTGGCGGGACAATACTGGAAAATGTCGATCATTTTCTCTATCTTGGCAGCTATCTTTCTGTTACAGCTAACATCGACAGTGAAATCCAGCATCGTCTGAGCTCCGCAAGTGCCGCATTTTCTCGAATGAAACATAGAGTGTTCGAGGATCGGGATATTTGTAAGAAGACCAAAACACTGGTTTATGAAGCCATTGTATTACCAACTTTATTGTATGCCTGCGAAACATGGACTATCTATAAACGTCACTTCCACCTCCTTGAAAGGTTTCATCAACGTTGCCTCCGGAAAATCCTGCAAATTACTTGGGAAGATAGGCGAACAAATGTCAGTGTACTGGAAGAAGCAAAGACTACTAGCATTGAAAAAATGATCCTTCAACGCCAACTTCAGTGGACCGGTCATGTTGTTCGAATGCCTGACTGCCGTCTCCCAAAGCAGTTACTTTACTCCCAACTCAAGGATGGAAAGCGGAATATCGGTGGTCAATATAAGAGGTTTAAAGATGTTCATAAGGCTAATCTAAAAAAATGCAATATAAACATCGAAAACTGGGAAGCTCTGGCCCATGAACGATCTAAATGGAGGTTGGCCTTTCACAAAGGTTCCATGGACTTTGAAGAAGCCCGAGTGCAAGGTGAAAGGGAGAAACGTGCTAAGCGAAAAGCACGTCAAATGAATCCTTTACAGGACCATCTTCTATCTGGTAACCTGTGTCCTCACTGTGGGAAGCTGTGTGGATCTAGAATTGGCCTCCACAGTCACTTACGGACCCATCGCTAGAGTCTACACAATCTTCTTTAGAATCTCCTCCTTTTATCCCGGAAGACAATCTTACTCGGTCACGAGTGATCGCCTGATGATTCTCTCCTTTATGCTTCAGTGCATGCCTGCTCTAGAGTTGTTTTCAGCTTCCACCCACTGTTAATAACTAGACTAGATTTGCTGGAGTAAATTTTCCAGGGATGCTATCACAGTGCTAGTAATAAAATGATTGGTTTGGAATCTATTTCTTTTACTGAAATTCCAGGGCTCAGATTGCACTGCCAACAAACTCACACCTCATTCTCACATTTATGTGCCACACAGGAAATATGACACTTACCCATCACTTTTGTAGGGGGAAAATGTCTTCTGAATGCACTCCCACACAATAAGATCATTAATTTATCACTCTTTTTAAAAATGATTTTTAAAGTTGTTGTTTTTAAATCATTTTCTGTGTTCATTGGGTCCACATGGGTATCACTCTATTCATTATGTTAACACATGGGAGGCACATAAACACATATTCAGGTCATCAAAAGCAAGCATGAGAACCTGGTCTCATTATTCCAGCAAACCTGGGATACCTGCAAAAGGTTATTCCTTGCAGTGTCAGAAAGTACAGAACACTGAACAGTTTGTGGGGAAAGCAGCATAAATGCATCTTGGGATGGATCCCACCATACAGTAGGAAAGTGGACATGCCTTAATGGTAATAGCCAACAGATGCTGATGAATACTATGTTCCAATACTAATATTACCAGTAAAAAATGTTTTGAGAAGAAACTGGTTGTGACTATGTGACCTTACTAAACGTGAGCCTGTGCACTCTAGTTTCCATAGAGGTGGATGTGTGGCCTTCATTTTAGAAATAGAAAACTGTTCAAAGACTGCTCATTTTGTCCTGCTCTGTGGTTTGGTTTGGTTTTTCCTGAGCATCCATTGCAGCTTTTATTTGTAGTTTTATGGGAGCTATGCATTCTGCTTCATGGTGGTGAACCTATTTTGTGGGTGGAGCTCAGCACCATGGATAGATCCTATAAAGCAACAGATAAAACCTACAATGGATTAGGAGGCCCACCGAAATAGGAGTCACCAGGCTCCCCTGTCTTTTGAATGTGAAGTGGGCCAAAGTCTGGATTGCATTTTCAGGCCAGCCACCCCAGGGTTATAGGCTGCACAAACACAGGGCACCCACTTCCCCCCCCCCTTCTTCCCAAGTTACAGTGAAGAAGAGAGCAGGGAGTGACATATGGTACCAGGCATGATTCAGTGCTTTGGGCAAATTGGAGCCAGTCAGTACCCTAGAGGTGAATTTCTTGCTGAGTCTGCCAGATTGGAACAAGTGACCTGAAGGGGAAAATACATGCTGTAGGAGAGCTGCTCATGCTCTTGATCTACACAATTTCATCCAATGATGTAGAAGACTGGAGGATCCACCTTACAGAGTGCAAAAAGTAAAGGATGCCAGACCTATGTCTCTTTTTAACTGATATAGTAAAAGTTTACTTGGGAAACCAGGAATGGCTGGATGTTAATAATGGAGAGAGATCATCTGAATTGACAGTTACATATGGTATAGATTAAGCAAATTTTTGGTTCATAAATGATTGTGCAAACTGACTCTCAGATGGAGATGGTTCATCAGAGAGACAACAGATTCCACCTTTGTGTATGTATGTGGGGGACACCTGACAGCTTTATCATTACCAGAGGGTATCATTGGACAGTGGCAGAGTAATGGGGGTCTGTTATGTCAATATTATGCAGAAGCATGGCTGATAAGTGAGTGCCAATGCCCAGCAATCCAGCATGGGTTTGGTCATTTGTCTATTCTGGGTACTCAGTACAGTGATGAGTACCCAGCCCCTGTGCCTTAGCTGCCACCTTGGCATGGCCTCCAGTAATGGTGTCAAGTACTCTTTCTCCAAGCAGAGGGGTAGAATCTGTTATTTCTTCAATGAACTGCTGCAGAGCTGTAGTTACATCCATGAATTATTATTCTCACAACTGTCCCACTGCATATTACTCCCACTGTAGTTACTCCGGATTTTGCTTTCTAGTATTCCTTCATGATAACTGAGATACAAACTACATAACATCCAAATGTCTCAGGAGGCTGCAATTTTGAATGGAGGAAAAGGACAGGTAAATACTAAGGATGGAAGAATCTGTCATTTTTGGTTCCTCTCAGTTTCTCATTTTTCCAGTCTTAAATTTGGTTTGTTCCAAACTTTGAGAATTTTTCCAAATTTAAGTTCAGATTGTCCTGAATGGAGAATTGTTATTAAAGTTCTCAACTTCATAATTATTTTTCTGTACATCTTTACTAATACATGCATTTTTGTACACATTTTGCCTGATATACATATTTTTGCAAACTATTTTCCTAATGTAATGCATTTTCTAATGTTATCTTCATTTAGAGTGATTTTGCATGCACTTTCCCCTAATATATGCATTCTTGTATGCATCTTTGCATGGAAGAACTCCAGTGCAAAATTCAGAGAAGTGTGAGTTTAGAAAGATACCTTAGTTTCAGCTCGTGTATTGGTTCAAAAGTGCAAACCTAATGAATTTCTCCCCATCCCTAGAAATATACATCTAGAACCACATGAGAAGGAAAACTGACATCAGGAAAAAGAGTTAAAAATAATCACCCCACCAGTCCAAAGAGAAAAGCTGTACTTTTTAAAAAAAATCTGAATGTTTCATTACATGCATTTGTATGTAATGTGCAGTTTGCCCCTTAATAGCTTTCAACAATGCTTTATGAGAGAGAGGGAGGGAGGGAGAAGACTTTGCCTCTGTACAGAGGTAATAAAATCACACCATGTGAGTCCAGTTGTGTTAAAGACAACTCCACAATGATGCTAGCCCCACAGAAGAGCAAACAGAAAGGCACTGAACAATATTTTTTGGAGCACCTTATACAGACTCAGATCCTTTCAAAACCAAGGGTTTACTATTTGCTTTTAGCCAAACAAAAGAAAAAAAGAAGTGCAGAAAGAAATAAGCCATGCCACAACTTGAAACTGGGCAATGTATCTTGCAACCCAGTGGGAACTGCCGTACATTCCATGGGTGTGTCTAATGCCATATACTACAAGCAGTGCTGGAGTTATGATAATGAAGGAAAGAATGGAACTGAGACTGAGTAATGCAAACCAATTGAGGTTAGACAAGTGAAAGGCCTATGGGTCAATAGCGTTTTGGGGCTGGATGAAGTACAGCCACACTGCTCAGCGCATAAGCATAGATTAAGGAGACAGGGATATTATTCATTTACCCTTCTTCGTCATTCACTCTAGCCACAGGTTGCATAAGAGATCAGGAGTCAGGTAAGATGAATACTGCATTGGCATCTTCCCTTCAGAGTATTGATGAAAACACCCTTGCAGATGGTTTGCTCAGACCTTTCAAGTTCCAAAAGAGAGAGGGGCAAGCATCTGCCTTCCTCCTTCCAGGTTCCAGCCCTCTTTCATTGGCTCAGCCTGCAGTCTTGATGTGGGGGCTATGTTGTCTTGCCCTCATCTGGTTGATGTTGGGGAGGGAGAGAAGCTGGTCCAGATGGATTTCAGCAGTTCTCATGAGTATTTTATAGTCTTTTGCTGATTTACAGCCAGTTCAGCATTCTTGTAAACGGCCATAAATTGGATTGAAGTCATAAATCATAACCAGAGAGAGGCTCTGAGCCCCAGCTCAGGCTCTGCAAGCATCTTTGAAAATAACCACAAGTGTGCTTCATTTCCAGTTTTCAGGCAACAGTATCCTACAGATATTATTCTGAAGTACTTTCCAGTGGGCCTGCTGCCTCGTCTATGTTTGCTTTCTACAGCAGGGTGAGACAATGTCTGTGAGAGGACATTTAAATCCTATTGTCTTTCTGTAATCACAGGTCTTTACCTTATATCAGAGGTGCACAATGTATGGCCCTGCAGATGTTTTGGCCTATAACTCCCATAATCCTACCATTGGCAATGCTAGCTAGGACAGATGGGATTCCTAGGCCAAAACCTCTGGAGGGCCACAAGTTGCCCACCCCTGCCTTGTATAGTATCTCTATAGAAAGAATCATAAAATGCACAAAGCAGGGCTCCTCTTGAATTTCTCCAAATCTCATGTTCTTAGCAGTTTTTCACAGTTTTGGCTACTGGGCAGAATAGAAATGTAACAAATACAATAAATATATTAAAAATTGTGTTTAAATATATGTTTGGAAGAGAGTACAGCTTTAAACAGGACTTTGAGAGATCATATACATCTAAACACGTATTTTGAAAGAAAATACACATTTATGAATTAAAATATGGACAGTATCCAGTTTGACACTAGCTTTAAGGTAAATTACATTGTGCTAGTGTAAGTGACTTCTACTACTGCAATGGCAATAGCATTTGCTGGCATGATGAGTTTTTGGGGGAAACCCATTGCACCAGCAAATGCTATTGTCATTGTGCTAGAGGTCGCTCATGCTAGCGCAAAGCAATTTATGGATCTTAGGTTACGTCTTATTCAGCAAAAACTTTTGTTTTGTGTTTATTGGACACCACAACGTCTTTTTAATAAGTGTTTGTCTAAGTCAGCTAACTGTTGGAGGTGTAATACTCTGAATGCTTCATTTTTCATTTACCCATATGTTTTGGCTTCTTTTTGGGTAGAGGTCATAGTACAAATAAATCTAGTATTAGAATTAGTATTTACTGATGCACACGTTCCTTTAAATTATATACCTGCTGTATGGAATTTATCACAAGGACAATGCATGTGGATTTTGCGTGCCCTCTTGACAGCTAAAAGACTGATATTACAACACTGGAAAGATAAACGCTCACCTCCTATAACACAATGGATTGTTGAGGACCTAATAATGCTTTCAACATTTGAGCGGGTGGTATTAGAAGCCACCTGCAGATGGATAAATACATGGATATTTGGTCTGCTTTTTCTGAAGTTTATGCATAACTGTCTTTACGGATAGTTGTATTACTACATACTTATGGATATATATTTAATACATACTTACTGTAAGTGATTCATTTTAAATATTTCAAGAAAATTGATTCCCCCCCCCATATTTTTATATGGTTTTTGTTTTGCTTTGGTGTAATTCACATTTAAAAAATATGTTAGTGCTAGTGTCTGATTGGACATGTTTTAAAATATATATTTTGAGATGGTTTTTAAATAAAACAAAAAAACTCCATACAGACTGATGTGGGAATGGAATGAAACTTTAGGTAAAAACATATTAAGGTGACATCGACAGGAAAGAGACAGATCCATCCATCCCTAATTATGCAGTGTTCTGCTGTCATCTATTGAGAAATAAAATATCATTGGATGTCAATGTCAGTAACAGTAATCATACATTGGCTGAATATCCATCAAATAGTCACATAGTCAGGGAATATGAATTGATGACCAAATACTCATCATCAAAATTGATAATACATTTTAGGGAGAATTCAATTCTCCATTTTTTGTTTAAAAGGACATCCTTAACTTAAAAACAAAACCATCCATGAGCTGAGAAGAGCAGCGGGAAGAGCCCCTTGCAGATCATAAGATTTGAGTAAAGTCAATACATGGACTTGGGAGTGGGATCATGCTTGCCGGAATAACACTGTGCATTGGCTCTCCTGCTAAGAATCTGCATGTGTTGTACATAGCGATATGTGTACAAGCAAAATGTTGAAGTTCTCCAAATTCCACCTCTCAGCTCGTTTTGTCTCATGTCTGTATCAGATTATGATCTTTTTTTTTCTTTTCGTATGAAAATTCATGCACATTTTCATGTGTTTTTTTTTTCTAAATGTACACAACAGTTTTGCTCCCATTGATTAAACCATATTTTGTGCACATCTTTAAAATGTATGCATGCTCTCAAAGATATATTTTTTGGGGTCCGCCAATTACATTGCATACATCGGAAATGTATGGACTTCAATTGCAGATTGCATTTGAGTCCATATTTGGTTCAGGAGGTGTAAACTGGGTAAACCCTGAACAAAAACAAACTGAACAAAGCATTGTGCTGCTGGTGAAGGCAAGAAATCCACATTCTCATATCTCCTCCAAATCCATGCCAAAGTTTGTCCTAGTTTTGTTCCCTTTTTGTGCCACAAATCCCGAGTTGTAAAGTGGGTTGCAACCCATGAAAGCTCATGCTTATTTATTAAAATATCTGAACAACTAAAATGACAACAGTTATTTTAAAATGTGAAACTCCCTGCCTTTATTCATGAGGGAGAGGGACCCATTGAATTCAGCAAGAATTAAGTAAATAGCAGAAGCACAAAACTTCAGGTGTGCAGCACAGAACAGCACAAAACTTTGACACATATTCAGCGGTGATATGGGAATGTGGGTTTTTTCCCCCGTGTTAACTTTCATATTTGATGCATCTGTACACAGTTGTAGGTGGCACAGGGTTTGTGGCACAAAATGTTGGCATATGTTTGGAGGCGATACTAGTTTGGGGCGTTCGTAGTTAACAGATCCCTGGAAAAGAACTTTAGTGGTTTGCACAGGGCTAAGGTTCCCTGATGCATTGTGTGTGTGTGTGTGTGTGTGTGTGTGTGTGTGCACGCGTGGTGGGGTTATTGCCTGAAAACCACATTCCAGCCACTGCCAGTTTATGTAAGAAAAGTGGAATAGAAATTTTAAAACAAAAGCAAGCACATTTACATTGGCTATACTTAGTGTTATCTCTGCCATTCTTGCATTTGAAATAATATATTAGCATGTCAGTTGGGTTTTAAACATAACTAAAGTCTGCTCTGTGTACATGAGCCAATTTGGAATGATGTTACAACCATTCATTATACGAAAATGCCACTTTCTAGCCCTTCTAAAGTTCAAAGCCATAAGTCAGTTCAGAGGAGCAGATAAAACCTGGTTCAGCTTGCCTATGTTTATTTATGATTTATATTGATTTGGTGAGACTTATACTCCCATCCATTTAAAAGAAGTGTCTTTACCTTGCTGTAGGGCCCTGCAGTGACAATTCTTAAATATGAATGAATGGCCAATTTTCAACTTAAAAGACATTTTAATAGAAGAGCACGGGACCCAGAGGATCTGAGCCTGCGCTTCATCTATTTATTGTAGCCTGGAAGAGAATGAATCAGTGGTGCTGCTGGTGGTGGGGGGTCTTGTAATAATTCAGTGCTTTTCACTACTATTACAATATTATTTTGGACATCTACTGTCTCGACTTTCCTGATTTGAGTTTCAGCTGTAAGCAATTCTGGTTGCAATTTTTTAAAGTATTTTGTTGTTGTTGTTGTTGTTGCCTAAGCTAACAATTCTGAAATCTAGAAATGCAAACAAACATTTCCTGCCAGAAAGTCCATGTTGATCCAAAATAATATTAAAGGCCTTATTGGCCGCACAGAATCAAACTCATAAAGAGAATGAGATGATACTGTTGTGCAGAATGGATGAAGAAAGCAAGAATAATAGTGCCCAAGTTGTGTTAACAACAAACATTTATTTAAAATGCATTCAAGAACTTTTGCCACTCACTACACATCCTCTCAGCCAGTGTCACCAATCATCTCCCTATAAACCAATCTAAATGTTCAGAAAATGCAGGAGTGGGTAAGAATGTACGGATTTAGTTAAATCCATTCTGTCTGTGTTTCGTGGATTGTCAGGTGTCTTTCATTCTGTTGCCCATTCATTGATGGAATCATTTTTTAAAAAATTTGGGGGTGGGGATGTACAAGAATTTAGTTCCCCTTGTGTTAATGCACATTAGCACTAATACCCCTTATCACAAGTATGAATGTATGCAAATTTCCCCCCCCCAAAGTAACAAATGGGTCCACAAGGCTGCAGAATCCATGCTACTTGGAAAAAGCCGGTCCACCGCAGAATCGGCAGGTGGAATCTGCAGAATCTGCAGGTTGGATTCATAGAAATCCAAACTCATTTGAATCCATTGTGGATTTCTCTGACACCCCTAGGAGTGGGCAGACTACAGGTTTTCAGGATCTACTTTGTTCTTTATTAGAACTCAGAGGTCCACCAACTGGAGCCAGGAGCAAAATGGTGGTTCAGGAAGCAGGACCCATTATCTGCTGCACACCAAAAGTCATACATTGGGATAACTTGCAAGTCTGGGTTATAGTAACTGGGTTACTATAGATCAGGGATTCTAATGGCCTAATTTAGGAAGAATAAAAATATTTTGCAAATCATCCAGGAAGCTACTCATAGATCTGTATCTACCTTCTGCCCACCCATATGCTATAGCACTTCTGGGACTCTACCATTCAGAATGCCTTGGGTTCCTGCAGGAAAAAAGGCGGGGTATCAATATAATAAATAAATAAAATAAAAATGAAGGTTAGTTTAATTGATGGAACCCAATATCAAGCATCATATTTTGCCATGAAAAATAGCATGACCAGAGGTGCTAGTATATGAATTTGCTTTATGTGAAAGAACATTCCAACATTTAATCCTACACACACATTCTGGAAAGTTACCGCCTCAGGAAGGGGCTATGTGTGTTTGTGTGTGTTTAAAACAAAATGCTGATCAACTCTTAACTCTTGGCTAACTAGTTATTTAAAATATTGGGTTGGATTCAGGCTTTAGGTATGCTTAGCGTCTTGGGGAGGGCCATAGCTCAGTGGTAGAGCACCTGCTTTGCATGCAGAAGGTCCCAGGTTCAATCCCTGGCATCTCCAAGTGGGGCTGGAAAAATCCTGCCTGAAACCAGGCGAGCTGCTACCACTCAATGTCAACAATACTGGGCTAGATGGACCAATCGTTTGACTCAGTATAAGATTGCTTCTTATGTTCATATGAAATCAATGAGTCCTAAGTTAGTCATGATTAACTGAAGTCCCATAGGTTTCAATGGTTCTATTCTAAGAATGAGTAAGTCTGGATCCAATCCAATGTTGAAATGCAGATAAATTATTCTAGCATCAGTATAAAGACAAAAAAAGGAAAAGAAAGTAGATGTGACATGTCCAGGAAGTTGATAGCTGTCAGGCTGAATTGCTACTCAAGGCAGTATAATAGTTAGAGGGTTGGGTTTGGATGGAGTAAACTCAGGTGTTTGCAACTTGATAAATTTAAGCAATTTAAATTTGTGAAACTAAAATGCCAGACTGAGCTGCTTAAAAATACAAATAACTATATGATATATATATATATATATATATATATTAATGAACATTGCAAAGCTGTGTCTGAACCTGGGAGACACATTTGGTATAGAATAAATTCAAGCCAGTTTGATGTTGTGGTGAATAAAGGGCACAGTGGCACTAGAACAGTGTCCCTGAAGCACATTGTTGCATGTGGCAATAATCTCTCTATGCTTCTGCATGCTGTCTAATCAGAGGTCTGCACTATGCAGAGTAAATAAGGTCAGAGTCAGTTCAGCCTCATGTGTGATTTTGAATAAGACATGCTAGTTTTTCTAGCCATTGATCTGATGACATTGTGTGTAATGGATTGAAAGGGCACCTCAGAGTATGAATTCTAAGGTCAGTGCTATGGAATCACAATTAATGCTACTTAGCAGCACAATTCTATGCTTACTATCATGAGGACTGTAATCCTCCTTTACTTTCTTTTCTTGGGGACTTGAATTTCCTGTGTTTCTGATGACTTTTTTTTTTCTTTTTGGTACATCATTCTGCTTCTTCAAAAAATATCCCATCTTTTCCCTTTTGGTAATGGATATGGATTTTCAATTATATATCACATTACAGGATATTGTTTCATTAGTGCTATTTGCTAGTTCGAGGTTTTATGAAGTACTGTGCTGGAAGTACTGGATAGCAGAATACAGACTATATTAAACAGGACAGCTATACAACAGTGTGATGAAGTGACCTTTCCAAAGGGGATTTTCCTCAATCCTATACAGATTGCTTTAGAATTACTAGGTTCAGGGTAAAGACGTGGTTTGCTTTGATCCTGAAGAACGGGAACATCTGTCTATTTGAATGGCTCCCTTTAATGCACTTGCACATTTCCCTACAATTGGTGGTTTAAGAAGGAGGCTCTTGAGTCAGCACTAGAAGGACCAACCAATCATCCTAGTCTGCCAACTACAATATTTATTTATTTATTTATTTATTTATTATATTTATACCCCGCCTTTTTTCCTGCAAGGAAACCAAGGCGGCTTACATAATCTTCCTCCTCCTCTCCATTTTATCCTCACAACAACCCTGTGAGGTAGGTTAGGCTGAGAGTCAGTGAGTGGCCCAAAGTCACCCAGTGAGTTTCATGGCTGAGCGGGGACTAGAACCCGGATCTCCCGAGTCCCAGTCCAACACTCTAACTACTACGCCACACTGGCTCTCTGCAAAAGGCCTCCACCGTATCTAAAGGGAAAGCCAGCCAATCAGGTGTGTGCAAGGGGACACCCCATACCCACACTTTGAAGACACCTGGCTTGGCCCCCCTTCCAATGTTCAGCTGAAAAGTGGCAGGAGAAGCAGTTGGTACTGTGAACCCTTGAAGTGGGCATCTTCTGGGGTTAAAGAGCAGTAGGGCTTGGAACCTCCACAGTCCTCATGAAGATAAGTGTGCCTTCCCAAGTATGATTAGTAAGGGAAAGCAAGTAAGCCAATCCTGTTGAAAGACCACCTCCATGAAGGCTTCTCTTCCCTTGGCTGTCACCACAACCAGCCATTCCATTCCAGCAGGCTGTAACAGAGGGAGATAAGAGGGGAAGCAGGGCTATTCTACCAATCCTGCTTAAAGGCTATTTAACTGGTTCCTTTTCTTTTTTTCTCTGTGTGTCATGTCTTGGGGGCAGGGACTGTCCTGCTTTACTGATCATGTATAGCCTGCACTGGGAGTCCTTTTGGCTGAGGACCAGGCTAAAAATACTTTAAATAAAGCAAAGAAACAAATGAATAATGGAAAAGTCTGCCTGGAAGACTTGAAATGGAGATCTACACACAATGTGGACCTGCAGAGAAAGTGCCATGCAGTCAGGTGCTGAGCTGGCCTACAAACCTCCTTCTGCCACCAGTAGGCTTCAACTGCTGAGTGGCCTTTTGTTGTTTCAGAGCAATGGAAGAAGGGCATTGTGGCTGCCCAGCAGCCAACAACAAGTCCCATTCAATTACAGGTCAAGTAGGAAATTGCTGAAACATTAGAAATATAAAAACAGTACAATGTAGAATTCCTCCTATATTGGTTGCATTAAGAAATAAGGCCAAGCAATTTTGGAACTCCGAAGTCCAGGGAGAAATTCAGATGAGGAGAATTTTGGAAGCATCCCTATTTGATAAGACTACTGAGACTTCAAGGTAAAGCTTGATTTTTACCCAGACTTGACTGTGTCTGCCTGGTTGTTAGAATCTTGTAAGGGATTGCTCCACTGACTTAACATCTCCACTTAACATTTCTTCCAGGAAAATTGGTTGAGCATTATTAAAGATAAAATAAGGAAGCATATAGAACAGCGATGGCGAACCTTTTTGAGCCCGAGTGCCCAAACTGCAACACAAAACCAACTTATTTATTTCAAAGTGCCAACACTGCAATTAAACCTGAATACCGAGGTCTTAGTTTTAGAAAAACAACTCATACAGTTGGCCGAACTATTTAACATATTTTGTCTTAAAAGAAAAACACAATAACAGAGCTTTCAATGATACAAACAGTTTTTTGTTGAAAAAAAATCAACTCAAAAATTATTATAGTACTACATTGTACACATAGCCTGAAGGGAATTTATACAAACTTTTAAAATAATTAGGCACATGTATTTTTGGATAAGGGATTCTCAATTTATAATATGATTATATGCCAGACTGAAATTGTATGGGGCAAGCTTTACCCCGGGTCCTTTCCCTGCTTCTACAGGTGTCGGATTAGTAAAAGTAAAAGTCAACCTGTACTAGGATGAGCAAGATAAACAAGAAAACTAAACGGGCTTAACACATTTTAAACACTTGATGTCTTGGACTGCAAAGACTGCATTAGGTAAAAGTTTGCATTGGGCATGCTTTTGCACAATTAATGTGATTTTTGCTATTGCATGCATGCTGATAATTTGTCAAACCTTGGCTTATACTCCATTAGTTTGAGAGCAACACATGCAGCACTCAGGTCAACTGTTAGGGCTTTACATCCAAGCCATGCTCTGTGCATCATTCTTCAAAATCTTTTAAATGTGATAACAATGAAGAAAAGAATTCTGTAACAGGAATTCTAGAACAAAATCATTCTGTTCTACACTGTGAGAAAGAACAAGATCATTAGTGTTTTTGGTAATTAGGATCTATACTTGGTAATCCTGAATTTAACATGTAATTTAGGCTGTACTACAGTGTAGTCCAGAGTTATCCAGTCTGCTAATGGGCTGGGTTTTATTTATTGATTTGATTTGTACCCTGCACTCAAGGGGTACAAAGAAAATTGGCACTCAAGGTGGCTTACAATCACAAATAAACTTGATAAAAACAGTAAACTAATACATTCAAACACATTAAAAACACAGCAACAGGTGGGGACTAGCACCCAGGTCTCTTACCACTACACTGGCTCTCATATTTGTTTTGCCTTTCCTCCAGGAACAAATGATCTCTCCATTTTTACCCTCACAACAATCCTGTGAGGTAGGTTAGGTTGAGAGGTAGTGACTGGCCCGGATCATCCAGTGAGAAATGCGAGGCATTTGCCAGTCCTCTTCAGGCTGCAAAATGTCCTGGGCCAGGACTGGCTGTGTGTGTATATACGTGTGTCCTGTTTGGCTGCTGTGTCTGAATGAGGCAGTAGGTCAGTCTCTGCTTCTTTCTTGAATGTGTGTGTGTGTGTGTGTGAGGGAGGGAAAGGGAGAGACTGAGACTTTTCAGAGCAACTGGGCCTGAAGAATCGGTTTTGAGGTAGGCAACGCTGGAGGAAGAGGAGTGTGCATGAGCACGGGGATTTAAAGGAGCAGCCCAGCCACTCCTTTGCAGGCAGGCAGGGCTGAGAGCTAGCACGCAGGTGAGAGGCGGAGAGAAGCGGACCTAGCATTTAAAGCGGCAGCTGCCCGCCTCACCTTTCCAAGCTTGCTCTCCCACCCCTCCCCTCAGGGAATCTTCATTTAAAGCAGCAGCTGCCCCGCTTGCTCTCCCTCCCCTCCCCTCCCCTCCCCTCGGGGAATCTTCATTTAAAGCGGCAGCTGCCCTCCCCACCTCACCTGGCCTCTCTCCGCTTGCTCTCCTGCCCCTCCCCTCAGGAATCCTCGCTGCAATCCCTGCCTGATCTTGCTCCTCTCGCGTGTCCACAGATTGGTCCCTGCATGCCAGCTGTGGCACGCGTGCCATAGGTTTGCCTTCACTGATATAGAAGGACAAGCCCTGCTGAAAAAGAATCAACATGGCTTCCACATAGTTAAGTCCAGTCCCACTAACCTTTTAGAGTTCTTTGACAGTGTCAATAAACATGTGAACAGGGGCAATCCAGTAGACTGTTTATTTGAACGTCTAAAAGGCTTTTGACAAAGTCCCTCTGCAAAGAATCCTGAGCAAACTTAGCAGTCATGGAATAAGAGGAGAGATCATCTTATGGATCAGTAACTGGTTAAAGAACAGAAAGCAGAAAGTCAGTAGGAATAAATGGTCAGTTCCTGCAAAGGAGGGATGTAAACAGTGGGGTCTCACAGGTATCTGAATTGGGACCAATGCTTGTCAACTTGTTCATAAATGATCTGGAGTTAGGAGTGAGCAGTGAGGTGGCCAAGTTTGCTGATGACACCAAATTATTTAGAGTGGTTAAAACAAAAAGTGATTGTGAAGAGCTTTGAAAGGATCTCTCCAACTGACAGAACGGGCATAAAAATGGCAAATGCAGTTTGACAAAAGCAAGTGTAAAGTGATTCTAAAAACACACATTTTCACACTTTAGTCAATGGAGGGAAATTTTGCACTTTTGAGAAATATGCATGGAAATGTGCATTTCTTATGTTCAAAATGCATACTTTCCCCATTCAGACAGGTCAAAAATTAAAATGGGAGCCAAATTTAGGGATGTGTGTGGAGCTTGATTGGGGGGTGGAAGTCTGGCGAACTCGCTGGGCTCGACCCCCCCCCCCGAGCTCTGCTCACCCTACCTTTCCCCCGGCTCCACTCACATTCTCGCGAACCAAACTGGGGAAAGTGACTTCTGGGTTCTGGCGCTAGGTTGTTTACATAGAAAACGACCTAATTTGTGCAAATTTCAGCCAAATTTGTGCAAATTATGGCCAAATTTGTGCAAATTATAGCCAAATTTGCGCAAATTAGGCCATTTTCTATGTAAACAGTGTAGAGCGGAGGGACCTGGAAGTCTGGCGAGCGCCTCAGCTCGGACAGCAGGAGCACTTGGCTCACACGTGCCAGGCAGGTCACCTCCCATCCCTAAAATTTTGGAGAATTTCAGCAAGCTCAAAAATCAATGGTTCTCCCATCCCTTGATAAAAGGAAGTACTTTGTCACAGTGCATAGTTAAACAATGGAATTCACTACCACAAGAGGTAGTGATGGCCACCAATTTGGATGGCTTTAAATAGGGATGGGTGACCCACTTGCGCTCGGTGGTCTTTCAGCACTTTGCTGACTTGATAGCTGAAATGGGCCAAGTTGGGATTTTCTTGTGACTTCTGCTTTTAAAGCAGGCCATGATTTGCATGCATATCATGTCAGGGATGCTTTGACCTAGATTCCTGCATTGAGCAGGGGGTTGGACTCGATGGCCTTATAGGCCCCTTCCGACTCTACTTTTCTATGATTTCTATGATTTTTATGATCTATATAAAAACAGGGAAATTTGTATAAATTCAGGCCAAAATTTGTGCAATTTCCATAAATACCAGCCACAATTTGTGCAAATTGCGGCCAGAAATTACACAAATTGTACAAATTGTGGCCAGAATTTTCACAAATTTCCATGAGTTAAAAAATTATGCAAATCGCACCAGTGCTGAGTTGATGAGCCAGAATCTGGGGGGCCAAGCTGGGCCAATCCACTGAATTTTGACCCACACACACACCAGATTCCTTGTACATCCCTAGCTTTAAAAGGCACCTAGTCAGAGAACAAGGCTATCAATCGCTACTTGTCCTGATGGCTACAACTAGATCTGGCATGCGAAGCACTTTGAACACTTGAAAGTGCTATACAAATGTTAGTGATAATGACAATAATAATCACCATGACAATGTAGCATCCTGTGAAATAGCAATCGAGGTCAATGAGTCCATGACATATAGATAACCTTAGCTTGAATGGGAGGGGCAGCCGCTGGAGCAAAATAACTAGCCTTTTTCTTCCAACAAATCATCCACAAATCCTCCTCTGCATTCACTGCCACTATCTTGCCTTCCCCTGGTGTGTTTGCTTTCCACAAATCCTCTGTCAAACATGTTTGCTGGCAGGAGCTTTCAGAGAAAAGGTGAGCTTTAAGCTAATGTTGGTGAACATTTGCAGAAAGCTCATTCCGAATTTGCAACCACAAGTCTTCACACTGGGAAGCAGATTTAAGACCACTGACATTTTTACAGAAAGCTGATCAAATGGCATGTGATGACACGTGCCCAATCAAGGCAAGTGGCAGTTAGGATGGAGATGATAAAACATTATTCCATGAACACAATTCACAAGCAGCGTCCTGGGTGAATTGCTGTGGCAAGTCACAGTCTCTGAAGAAAAATGGACATAGATTCGTAATCTCTGTTGATTTGCTTGGGTCTAATCTTGAGCTGAAACTGGGCTATATTTTATGATTAAAACTGCACTCCCCCATCCACTGGATCATGGCTGGATAGGGGCAGGCTTGAGTGTGGCTGTTGGGGGTCGGTGAGAGAAGGAAAAAAGAGATGATCCTGCTATGTCTCCTGCCTAATGCCTGCCATCCAATAGGAGGTGCCTCAAACTGGGAAATCTAGGAGCAGGGCCCGTGCACTGTCACTGTGTTCCTAGTAGGGCAGCTTGCAAGAGGAAGGTGGCTAGTGCAACTTGCTAGCCCAGACAAGTCAGATCATTTTGGGAAACAAGAGAGGCCTTGGGTAACAGCTGCCTCAGGCTTGGATCCTCAGTCTCAGCAACCTGTCAGAAGGGTAGGTGCTCTACAAACTTCTGAAGCCTCACCTTGTCTTGCCCGCTAGCTTTAGGAACCTTTCTCCCTGTCTGGTGTCTGACCTCACCACTACATTCTAGCCCCCGGGGTCTATGGGCTTCTCTACATGAGGCATTGATTGTGCACTCATGGTCCCTCACTCGCAGAGGTTTGCGGGGCCTTTTCACGATCTCCTCCTCCTCCTCCTCCTCCATTTTTGTGGGGTTTCTTAGAGCGAGGGAAGCACAGTATTAAATTTTAAACCAGAACAAAAGCCTCGTGTATTGTTACAATTCTGCTATACTGCAGCTATAGCCCAACACCACCTTGTGATTGGTTGATAGAGTATATAGAAAGGCAGAGAAATACAAACCCCGGGGGGGGGGCTGTGAAAAGCATACACTTTTCTTCCTGCAGTGAAAACAGAAGAAGCCTCAGTAAAGCCACGGGATAAATGCCTCATGTAGAAAAGCCCTACGGCTCCTGCCTTTGGGATTTGACCCTTGCCTATTTTGGGCTACGTTACCTGCCTCAGATCCCATTGACGATTATTTCTGGAACTTGATTTGTGCCTGCCGTGTTTGCCTCTGGCCCCTCAGTCTAAACATCTGCCATATCATATCATGACACTACTGGATTTCCTCCTAATGAGCATATGAGGAAATATCTTTACTTTTCTGCTAAAGCAACCTTCCCTGATCTGGTGCACTCCAAAAGTGATGGACAACAACTCCCCTCATCCCCAGCCAGGATGGCCATTGACCATCTGGGCTGGGCATGATGGGCATTGTAGTCCAACACATCTAGAGTGCACCAGGTTGGGGAAGGTTATGCTAAAAACACATTTGGGAGAGGGAAACAGTTTTCTGGGGAATTTGATTCCCAGGCATGGCAGTTCTTCTAGGAATGGGCAAATCTGTCAGCTTTGCTTTCTCCTGCATTCACATTTTTAAAATCTCAAGTTCTTTCTCTACTGAATATGAAAGACTTTGCAAATTTTGGGAATATTTTAATGAAATATGAACTGAAATAAGAACATAAGATGAAGAGCCATGCTGGATCAGACCAACGGTCCATCTAGTCCAGCATTCTGTTCACACAGTAGCCAGCCAGCTGCCCACGGAATCCCACAAGCAGGACCTAAGTGCAACAGCACCTTCCCACCCATGTTCCCCAGTGACTGGAGTACATAGGAATATTGTCTATGACATTCTCACCCATCTCCAGCAGCCAGATGAGAAGCCTGTCAGAAAAAAAAGGTGGCAACCCTAATTCAGCACTAACATGGTTGAATTCACAGGACCATACCCAGACTTTTACAAGCAAAGCACAGCAAATCCAGGGCCTCAATATACAAATCTGTCAGTTTTGATTTCTCCCACAATATTTTTTTCTTTAAAAATCTCAAGTTCTTTTTGTTCCAAATATGGAGAACTTCGTGAATTCTGGTAAATTCTGATCAAAACTGAACTTAACTGAAATTCTTACCCATCTCTTACCCTTCTTACCCATCTCTTACCCATTCTTACCCTTCTTGATATTAATTTAATATCAACGGTGCCTTCAAGTCAGGTTATTAGTGCCACAGAACACACATTCTCCGTATCCAACACTGACAAAAGTGTTGATAAGAAGCAAAGGAAAGATACTCTCAGAGTACCTTCACCCAAACATAACATAGCTTGGACAGCATCACACAAAACTATTAAAAGGCACTTTACAGGAGCTTCAACTTACTTTTACCCCACACATACGTTCAGCAGCACTGAAAACCACAGAACTGGCTAAGGTGTCTTTGGGAAATAACAGAGAAAAGAGCTCCTATATTTCACAAAATGTATGAAATCACTCGCTAGTCATGCACACAAAAATGGAAAGAGACACTGGTTCCTGCTCCAAACTAGAGCTGTGTGCAAATGGCAGCTCAAAATTCTTCACAAGTCCTATTTGTGGCTGAGCAGAGAAAATGAGGAGATTGTTTCACTGAATTTATCAGTGAGAAGAAATTCTCCTATGTTTTCTCAGAGGAAAGGCTCATCATTTCGTAGGGATGTACAAGAATTTCATTTCAGTTAAAAAAAACAACAACATGCCCCCCTTGCAACCTCAGATGTGAACACAAGCATAGTTGCATTTTTTGGTCTAGGATCTCACAGTCTTGAGCTTGTGATCATGTTTGCAAAATGTGTTCTTTTTGAAAAGTGCACACTTTAAAATGCATATTCCCCCTCCCCAAATACACATTCTTACACTTTAGTCAATGGGGGAAAAGTGAGCATTTGTGTGTAAGCTTTAGAAATGTGCACTTTTCCCATTCAAAAATGCACACTTTCCCATTTCAAATAATAACAAAAATGCTTACATTCAGGAACAAGGCGAAATGAGCTTCGAGGAGGAAATTGGAGAACCTCGATGAGCTTGAGCCTCACTGGTTCTTCCAGCTTACTTTCCCCACCCACAAGTTTCTTTTGTTTTCTGCTACTGCAGCAAGGGACAGCAGCAGCAACTGTGTTGGCAGCCTGGCCAGTATCTTCCACAATGCCCAGAACCTTCATACTGGGGCATTGTGCATGGGGGGTGGAGGGGAGAAATGGCAGCCATCATACAAAAGCTTGGTGAAGAATATTCTGAGAAAATTCTACAAAATGGCCCCTTTCTCATGGGGTGAGAAAAAGGACAATCTTAGACATTTTCTTCTGAGAAATTTTGCCTGAGCTTTAGACTGAGGATGCAGTCACACCAACACATCCAGCATGGATGAGTCTTCTGTTCTAGGCTACAATCCACAGGGCTATTCTGGTAAAGTGCAGTGCAGATCAGACAGCTGAGGCTGAGGGTCAGGACCACATAGAGCTCCCTGTCAAGAAGGTTAGGATTAGGCCAGGTAGAAGACTCATGAGGCAGTCGGAAGTTAGGATCATTGCTCCAGCACTAATATGGAACTGACTGAAGTTTTTTAGTCCTGCAGAGAGAGGTGTGTGGGTGAATTCCCATTTCCCTGGAAGGAGCCTGTTTGGTAGTTAAAGAGGCTGCATTCTAATATGGAAATGTGCACCCTGGTGGAGTTGAAATGTCTCCTGCAGCTGCTGGGCATGGCGAGGTCAAGGAAGAAGTATGGATGTGAGAATGAGTGATATCTGAGCTTGTTGAGGTTTTATTTTCCTTCATCTCACCTTGTTCTCATTCCCTGAATGTGAGTGTCTTTTTCTTCTTCTTCAAACAGGAACATTGCACATTTTCAAACTTTTCCAAGCATGCACCTCAAATGCACACTTTCCTCACATGGGCTGCAGGGCTTAAGGATAGTTCAGGGAAGGAAACCAGATGCTAAGGAAGAGTGCAGAGCTATCTCCTCCAGAACCAGAGATGGAGGCACCATCCTTGGGTGGAACTCTTCTATGGAAGCTTCTAGCAGTATCAGTTTTGAGACTGCCTTCTGGTGAGTTTTAGGGACCCAGTCTTCTCCATCCTCAGTCTTTGGAGCTGTCCTGTTACTAAAAAGGATTCAAGATCATCATGCTTGAATGATGACTAGAGGCAAGCAGGACAAAACTGGTCAATGTACTGTGTTGGTATATGTGGGTTATAGGCTGTAGCCTAAACATTCTCTTTCTTTTGCAAATAGTCATAGTTGCTCTCCAAAGGCTGTGTTTAAGTCACTTGATCAAGGTAGTTGAAGACATCTGAGCTGTAATGTGATATTGAGCATGGACTTCCATCTCCCAGCCTCCAGTAATTCATCCGTCTCCTTCCATGCTCCCATATTCTATTTCATCCTTCCTCCAAATAATGTTTGTAGGATTGTTTTTCTTCTGCTTCCCCTTAATGAGCTTTACAGATTTAGCCCTTTTAATCTTGCCTCACAAATCAATCCCTTCAACCCCCTGATAATTTTTGTTGCTCTTCTCTGAACAGCTTTGGTTTTGTCAATAACTTCTCAGTAAATGATTCCTATGGAAGAAAAATATGTGTACTAGTTATGCAAATACCACAGGAGTAGTTTGTGTTATGTATACTGGACTCAGATGACTCATATATGGACTAATGGGAAAAGAATGTATAAATACAATATGTTCTGCAAAGCTGACATTCTGCCACAGATGAAAGTCACATATAACTTCCTTGGCTGAGGGTTAAATTAGAAGAACAGGCATGTGGTGCAACAGTATTAATAAAAAGGCATTATAGAAAAGCTAATCATGCCAGATATGCTTCCATTAAAATATTAAAATATACGCAAATGATGCTGGGGCTGTAAAACCATAACCAGAGATATGTAAAATGGAAATTAAAGAAGGTAAGAGGACCTTGGAGGAATGAATCATAAAGTGGCAAATGCACACAGACCCAAGCCCCAGGATTTCTGGCAAAAATGGTGGATGGATTAGCAGCACTCTTTCTCACCAAGAGTGTACAGTAATTGAACATAGAAGAAGAAGAAGAAGAAGAAGAAGAAGAAGAAGAAGAAGAAGAAGAAGAAGAAGAAGAAGAAGAAGAAGAAGAAGAAGAAGAAGAAACAAATGGCATCCCTAAAAGTTTAACTGATTTTCCTCCCACCCCTGGAATGACTCTCTCTGTTTTGCCTCCAAATAGGATAGCAAAACAGGGGGGAGGCATTTCAGCCCTGGCCCACTTTTCATATGCATTTAGATGTGTATTTTCTCTTATTATATTTAATCCAAACAAAGCTACTGGGCATATTCTGGACAACAAACATGTAAAGGCATGAAAATATGACCCAAAAGGAAAAGGTGGATGCTAACTATTATAGAGACCATTACAGAAACCACTGGATGTTAATGCAGCATAGTAGCAAGAGAGGCATCTTGTTTTATGGCAATAACAATATATCGCTCTGGCTGAACTCCATAGCTTCATGGGGAGTGATATTTGTATTATGGAACCCCACTGCTGCATAATGAAACAGACATCACAACTCCATAGTTACTGTACTCTTTTTGTCTAATAAATCCTAACCTAGTTCCATGAATTTCTGAACCAGGAAGTGGAAGTCAGGATTCAGGCTGGGTACCTCCAAGATGTAAATAGAAGGAGAGGGGAAAAGAGGCAAAAGAAAGAAAGAAAGATTGAGAGAGAGAGAGAGAGAGAGAGGATTCAAGGCGGGGATGCAGATAAATGCTGAATTTCCTTTCTCTCCGTCTTCATCAGAAGGTGTGATGACTAAATGCCTAGCCTGGGGTCACTCTTTACTGTGTTCAGAAAGGTGATGTACTGTTAAAGACAGAGAATATGAGAAAGCGGCAATGGAGCAAGCGAAGAAATTAAATGAGAACCAGATGGTAATTCACAGAGAATGCCGAACAGAGTGGCTGAGCTACCAACAGAACTATGCAATGTATCATTAAAACCTCTTACCCCCAGGACTGGAGGGTGGCCAACATTATATCCTATTTTTCTTTTTTCTTTTTTTACGAAGTGTGATCCAGAACATTATAAAGTAAAGAGACTTACCTCGGTGCAGGAGGAAAGAGTTGAGGGGGGGGGGAATCATTAATGAAGACTGAGCTTAAAAGCTCTTGATGGTCATAATATGATAAGGATAAACTAAAGCTTCTTTTATCATGTTGTGTCTTGTCTCTGTTTAACCAATTAGAATTCTGTGAAAGAGTTAGTGAAAGAGAGGATGAGATAGGGTTGTGGGGTGGGTGGACGGGCAAGATATAATTTATTGAGACTTTCAAAAGCTCTTTTTAGATACAGTACTTCACAAAACAGTATTAAGGAAATTTGTTACCCAGGGAATGGGAGGTAAAGTCCAGACATAGATTAAAAAGTAGATAAGGCATAGGAAACAAAGAGTTGGAATAAATGGCCAATTTTCAGCATGAAAAGAGGTTAATAGTGGGGTGCTCCAGGGACCATCACAAAGAACAGGGATGTTCAATATGTAAATTAATTGTGAAGAAGGAGGTGCATTACAAACAAGCAGCATTTTGCTGACAGCACATTTTGGACCTTTGTCAAGAATCAGACCAAAAATGAACAACTTTATTTGCTGTACAATTTTTTTTTTGGGTCAGGATTCATTACCTCCCCACGCCAGATGTTTTCTTCCACAAATATGCTTTGTTCTTCTATCTAACTCGCAACAAATATTGCCTCTGTTTCCAATAAAAGGCTATGAAACTGCTCTATTCATTCCTCACCTTTAAGGAGTCTAATTGGGGGCAAACCACCAATATTTTTTTAAAAAAATCCAGCGCTCTCCCTGCGGACCGCTGTGGATTGCAACCCACGGGGAGGGTCTCAGGGAGCAAATGCCCTCTGCACCTCCCACAGCTGCCTACCCCTTCATAGAGGATGCTTATAAAGGCCAGAATTCAGAATCTCAAGGGGCCCTTCAGATGAGTTGGACTTCAACTGCCAGCATTCCTGCCCATTGACCATGCCAGCTGAGGGCTGATGGGAACTGAAGTTCGAAACATCTGGAGGGCACCAGGTTGACAAAGGCTGGGCTAAGGTATCTCGCATCCAGGGTCAGCATCGCTGGTTGGCATCACTGGACACTTCCAAGGCCCACACCCCATCAGGGGCCCCACTGCCAAGCCTTGAAGCTCATGGCCCTGCTTCTGCTTTACTGTCACTGCCTTTTCACCGACCCTCCCTAAGCAAGTGAGCAGTGACAGGAGTAATGAGATGCCACCTCCACCTGCCTTGTCCTCTCCTCTGGCAGCTCGGCAGGTGACTGGGCTGTGGCAAGAGCAGAGAGGAAAGGTGGGTCTCTATGGCTCACTGGCAGCATCTTGCCCGAGGGCCCCCCAAAGCTCAGAGCCAACATTGCTAGCATTCCCCATCCCTAAACCCAGGCACCTGAGCCAATGCAGTCCAGCCCTCTGTGACATCACACAGCTGCTAAGGAAATGGCCACTAACAGGGCAATGATTTTTAGTAAAGGGAAAGGGGAGTAAGCCATGTCAAGATATGATGCATTTTTGGAATATTGAATGGTAATGGATTATTATGATAGAAATTATTTCTTGGTCCCATGGTGATGGGTGCACCTTAGTATGCTTTTTTATTTGTTTTATATAATGTTTGAAATAAAGTTAAAAAAATTTTTTTAAAAAATAACAGGGCAATGATATCTCCTACCAAGATCTCTAATATGAGGCAATAGCATGGAGAGGGATGGCAAGCAGAGAGGTCAGAGGCAGATCAGAAAAAAGAAAAAGTTTGAAGAGAAGCACAGTGGAATTAGGAAGGTGACTGGATAACCTTGCACTGAAGGCAGGGATGGGTGAGAAGAATTCTGTTTCAGTTCATTTCTGATAAGAATCTACCCAATTTGCACATTTCTTCATATTTGGGACAGAGAGAGCTCGAGGTTTTAGAAAAATCAAATGTGGGAGAAAGCAAACTGACAGACACATCCATCCAGGGCCGGGCTTTCAGCGCTTGGCTCTTAAAAGTCTGGGTTTGAATCCGTGTTCTTTCAACCACATTAGTGCTGAATTAAGGTTGCCACCACTTTTTTCTGGCAGGTTCATCTTTAACAGCTATATGGCAGGCGGGTACAATTTGCTCCTCTCCATGATGGAAATAGCTGGACCTATTCCTTTTGGCAAGCACAGATGAGTGAGAGGAATAAGATCTTTGCAAATTCCAATATGAACAGACTTGATCTGCAGTTCCTGGACTTATGTGCAGACTGGAACTTAGTTGCTTGATGGTTTTGCACTTCTTGAATGTTCTGATGCAGTTCTCAGCTCACACACACCCTGCCCCTGGCCCATATCAAAGTAAGTTTTTAAAACACATATTTTGAACAAAAAATACATTTAGAAATGCATTTTTGAAAATCAACTTAGCAATATATATTTTGAGCCCAAAAATGGAGCTTTAAACATTGATGTAGAAACAGGACAAAATGGGTGAACACATGCAAAAGTGACACAGACTGGAAACAGACTGATTTGTCTATCCCTACAAGGCTTTGGACCACGCACAAGAATAAAAGTATTTAGAGAAGAATCGACACAAAAACCTGTGCCCCCTGCCCATTGCTTCTCCTTCAGTATTCCCACTCTCTGTGTTCCACTTGGGAGTCCCTAAAGCCCTACAGCAGCAAGGCTAGCTGAGAGACAAATAGCAGTTCCTTGGCTCATAACGGCCTCTCAGTAAAAAAAAAAAAAAAAAAAGGTTTAGATAGCAGCTGCTTCCCACCTAACTTCATGGTGATGAACATGGGCTGCTCTTTGTCCCAAGTCCTCTAGGGAATATTTATTATTTGTGGGACTCCTTACATGAAATGTGTGACCCAGGTCATATGATATAGCTGCTGCTCCTTCGATGGAATGATCTCTGACCTGCATAAACAGCAACCATGTGAGAAAATGACTGGTTTCAGGGAGAAGCAATGTTGGGGAGAGGGGGTAATGCAGGCTTAGGGAATTATAGGATATGTGAGTAAATCTTCTGCCCAGCTTGCTAGAAGAAGGTTTATTGAATTTGGTTCAGTTGTATGGACTGGCACGTCCATAATCTGGTCAGAATACAAATTCACCACTGAATTTAGATTGGAATAGGATTTTGAGATTATTTTATTATGAAGGCCTCTATGTGCAAGCATTGTGTTAATGCTAATACATAAAACATTTATTTAATGTTTGGTCCATTTCATATAGCCACTTACCTAGGGATGTACAGATGTTGTAAATTCCATTCTGTCTAGGTTTCATAGATTGTCAGGCACCTTTTGTTCTGTTGTCCACTCATTGATGGAATCATATTTTCTGCGAATGTGTTCATACACATTTGCACAAATTTGGACTTGCTGCAAATTCACACTCCCAAAAATATATAAATCCCCCCCCAAATGTGAATCCCCCCCAAAATGTGAATTTTCATACTTTAGCCTTTGGGAGAAATGCAAAATTTTAGGTGTGGGGGGGATTTTTGTGACTAAATTTGCCTTTAAAAAAAAATGGTCCACTGGTGCCACCAAATCCATGTGACTTGGGAAAAAACAGTCTGCTGTGGAATCCATGGGTCAGACCCCTAGAAATTCAAACTCATTTGAATCTGTCATGGATTTCTCTGATATCCCTTCACCTATCACATTTTAACTCATGTTCTTCAAAGCTCTAATGTGGGGTAAGCTTTGCTTGGGGGAAGGTCTAAATCAGGGTTGCAGAATATCATTTTGGAGAAGCTTTTGGGGGGCTGCATTCCAGTCATAGGTGGGGCCAAAGGCAGAAAGAGCCAAAAGACTAGCATATTTCATTTATAGCTCCTAATGCCAGTAACTAAGCCCTAGGAGAGGCATTTCAACCTTTTAGAATGGACAACAAATGCACAACAGCCAGGAAACTACCAAACCATCAATGTTTGGGAGAAGGGAGTAGGACCAAATACATATCTGGAAAAATAATGTTGTAGGCCTGGATTGTAGGCCTGGAAAGAGGTGTGGCCTTCAAGAGAACCCTGGAGGGCTGGATTGGGTCCCCGGGTGGGCCAGATTGGATCCCCAGACCTAAGGTTCTGCACCCCTGATCTAAAATTCATGGGACAGAACTAGACTCTCACTGGAATCCGAGCTAGAACTACAGCTTCTGATGGGGGCAGGTGACTTTCTGAAGTGGATCCAGAACCTGCTCTGGAAATAAACAGATACCTCCAGTGCAGGGTGGAGAAGATTTCCCTCTGTTCCTTACCTGCCCTGGATACATTCTGAGCAGTGCTAGGCTTCGAGTGAAAAGGGGCAGTGAAATGCTGCCTCTTTCCACATTGGAGGTCACAATCATGGGGTGTGGTGTGCTTTCATGCCCCCAGAGACATCACTAGAGGGTGCTAGGACATCACAGTGTCTTAGTTGCAGCCAGGGCTCAGTATAAAACTTGCCTCTTCATTGCATTGGGAAATTATCAGGATATGAGCAGGGTCGTTGCCTGGGAGATGTCTTGACACCGTGGCATAGCAGATGTAGGCCTATTATTTAGCAGACAGAAGACCTCTTAAGGGACTAATTGATTCAGAATCCAACCAACCCCTTAACAGGTCTTCTGTGAAGTGGGCATGGCCCTATATCCTCTCAGAAAGCATCAGCTGGGGAGTGCAGGTGTCTCAGCCCCATAGAAGTGGTTAGCCATGTAGAAGCAGGGAGAAATGAGGGAAGAACGGATGCAAGCAGTACTCTGTGGCCAGCAATACAGAGCTGTGTTGTTGGTTTGGCTGCCATTGTCAAGTTTCTTTTGTAAATATAGAGTGTTGGCTGAAGAAGCCAGATTTCCAACTTTGTAATTTCTGGCTGATTTTTTTACTGCAACATAATAACTGCAAGCCATCCACCACAGGCACACTCTGCATTCCATTCCCAAAGTCTTCTGTTACATCAGTGATTCAGTAAATACTCCACCACCTCACTCCATTGGAGGATTATTAGCAGGGGAGACTGGTGACTGCTATTTTGGTGGGGCTCCTTTTCCATTGCAAGTTTTATCTGGTGCATCATAGGAGCTATCCATGGTGCTGAACTCCATCCCCAAAATAGGTTCACCACCACGGAGCACCATGGATAGCTCCTATGAAGCTCCAAAATAAAGCCTGCAATACCTGCAATGGAAAAGGAGCCTCACCAAAATAGGAGTCACCGGCCTCCCCTGACTATTAGGGGTCAAGCACTTGGTGCTCGAACATATAGGGAGCTGCCTTATAGTGAGTCAGACCATTGGTCCATCTAGACCAGCATTGTCAACACTGACTGGCAGCAGCTCTCCAGGGTTTCAGGCAGGAGTTTTTCCAGCCCTCCCTGGAGATGCCAGGGATTGAACCTGGGACCTTCTGCATCCAAGGCATGTGCTCTACAACTGAGCCCTCCTATGACATCTCCAGGCTACACTAGATGCCCAGTTCACATCCCAATGGCCCTCTGATACCGCAAGGGAGTGGTGTTTTTACTAACCTCACACTGGTAAACCTCCCACATTTTCCAAGTATGCCCATTGAGAAGCTATGCTAAGAATCTCTGTACATGCCCAGAACTGAGGTAAACTGCAATAGGCATTCTGGCTTCTGAGTTCCCTTTCCATAGTTTAGGCAGAGCAGAATGATTCTCCACCAAAACTCTGCAGAGTGGAGCTGGAAGGTTCTACCCACCAAAATGTGCTATCTTCAGAGCAGGCATTCGGTCAAACACATCCTGACAACATCTGTAATTCAGAGTATATTTGAGCATGGGGAATAAAGGAAATGTTGCAATCCAATCATTGAAGAAGAATGATATTTTTCAAGTGATCAATGGCAATGAACATATTATCACAAAGAATAAACTTATTTCTCAGCAGAGGGCATAATGATCCTTTCTGTGAGTGTCCTAGGACAGGTAATACTGTAGAGTGGGGGGCAGTATATGGTTTTGACCTAACCTTGGTGATGTCTCCAGTGCGATATGCCTATTGAGAAAATTTGTGAAAATCTTTTTTAGTAATAAGCAGAGAAAAAGGGCTGTTAAATTTCCAGGCAGCATCTCCATATAGTATGCTTCCAATAACCTAATAGCATGTCTTCTTTAGTGTTAGAAACAGAGAGGCTGCAGGGATCCAAAATTAACAAATACGGTACATATCTGGAAAAATAATGTTGTAGGCCTGGATTGTCTTCAAACTAGAAACCATTCCCAGTTAGGAGAATTAAGGATGGATGGATCAATCTCTTTCTGGTTCATGTCAGTTCTGTATGTGACTATTTGTAAGTTTCTACATTGATCTGTGATTTTAATTTTTATTTTTAAAAAAAACCAAACGGAATTCATATCTAAGTATGTATATTTGAATTGTTTATGTTTTGGCAAAATATGCATTTCTAGACAAATTTTCTAGAGCATACATTTCTAAATGTATTTTATCCTAAAATGCACATTTTATATGCATTCTGGTATGTTTTTTTGATCTGAGAACTGCATCATAAGATTTGGAGAAGTGCAAAATCCAAAAGGTAACAGTGCTTCAATCTGCACATTAGTCTGGGATGTGCAGAGTGCAGATCTGGTCGGTTTGCTTCAAAATGCAGCATCCCTCAGGAGAATACAGCTATTGTAAGGCCAAGATTTTAGTTGAAGTTCATGTTCAGGAGTGAAGGCTTCAGATGGAGGGTTCAGATAGATGAAAAGTCTATTCCCCCATGCTGCTCCGAATCAGCATTATCAATTTGTGTAGCACCTCAGCATTTTCTAGGTGCTTGCAAAAAGAATAAAATAAACAGGCTGCTTCTTTAAAAGGCTACCCATCATAGAAATCCAGTTCTTGGGATCTGTCTCTTTGTCAACCTAATATTTCATGCTAGGATAACCAAGAAATTATGTCTGTAGCAGGGCTATGCAAATGAAGAGACAAGTCTGTTTTAGGCAGGAAGTGATGTCATTCTTGTATAATTATAGGCTGCATATTAACCTAGAAGCTCGGCTAGGGATGTACCGAAACAGGGAAATCCGGCTTGTTTGAGTTCGCTGGATTTCCTGCCCACTTCCAATCCAATGATTGGAACCGGGCTGAGTCCGTTTTTTTGTTTTTTTTTTGGGTGGACTTCTGTTCTGTCTGTAAGATGGACTGCAATTTGCTTTTCCCCCCCTTCTCAAACTGCCAATAGAATTTTAGCAAACTGGCACCGGGAAAGCATGTGGCTTTAATGCAACTGGCATGATTTGCACAAATAGCACTAAGCCACATGTTTTTGGGGTGCTGTTTTTGCACAAAATGGCACCCCAAAACACCTGATTTGGTGAGATTTGCACAAATAGCACTAAGCTACACAGTTTTCAGGTGCAGTTTTGCGCAAAGCAGCTGTTTTTGCGCAAAACAGCACCTGAAAAACACGTGGCTTGGTGCTATTTGCAGAAATTGTGTTAGTCGTGTTAAAGCCATGTGCTTTCCCTATGCTGGTTTGTGAAAACTCTATCGGCGGTTTGACCGCCCCACCCCCCACAAATCGTGGCCCATCTTACAGACGGAAGTCTGTGAGGCGTGAGCTGGCTCAAATCCCCCTGCAGCAAGGCAGCACCAGCACGTGGGTGGTGAACTGGAATCTTGGGGGGCTGAACTGAGGAAATCTGCTGGATTTCCACTCCCCAAACAGATTCCTCACACATCCCTAGGAAGAGGGGCCAGTTGGTGTGCTGCACAAATGAAAAAGTTCCTATACAAACATGGCCAGCAGGAGCTATGGTAACATTTAGAACCAAATTGGTAATTCATGTGAAGTCCGAATTGCAATGGATACAGGTGATTTCAATTGTGAAGTGTTTTGCAAATTGGTCACAGCAGAGTAGTAAGAAATCCTTCAATATTCCATGAAGGGCTGAATATAAATGTCCCCTCAGTGCTCAGAACAGCTCCAATGGCCCACACTGTGCAGATGCAATGGTGGCAGAGACATACGAGTCCTTCACTGCCACCATGGCCATGAAGGAGACCTAAGTTGTGTTCTAGCCTGTGTTTAGTCACAGATATACATCATGAGTCTCCTTCTGCTGATGCTGTAGTCATTATCCCTGCTATTTCATCACCCCCAACTCCCCAGAAACAAACTGAAATAAATTGCAAAAGCCCTTCTAGTGTCTAACAATGAGTTTGGGGCCCCAACTCCACAGAAAAAAAAAGGAAACCAATTAGGTTCTTCCAACCAGAAAAAGGATATTTACTGGTGATTGTATCAATTACCCAAGCCCCATGCTAGAGATCAGTCAGGCTTTGACAGAATCACCCAACAGAAAACTCTCCCAAATATGGAAGTGAGATGAAATTAATACTTGGCAAAACAACAACAACAACAACAACAATAACAACAGCTATATTATTTACTTTCATGGTGAATACAATAGATAATGTGAGCAGCAGAATTTTGAGCTGAAATGAGACAATAAAAGGGACCCGAAAGACAATACAAAAACCCAATTCAATTCAATACAAAAACCCAAGATGAACAACAGTTTAAAACTTAGCAAGTTTTTTTTTCTTTTTCTTTTTGAATGGTTGAAACAGAATGAAAGTAATATTAAATGGAGGGGAATGACAGTTTATCAGATCCCTCACCCCTTCCAGAGTGAGAACCAGTGTAGATATATTGAGCAGACGGCACCTATGGCAGCAAAGGAGGAGGGGCCCATTTTAGTCCTCCATAGAGCAAAAGACAAATCTGCCCCCATAGTGATGGGAGGAGAATGAAAGAAGCTGTGTACAGCACAATTTTCCTTGTCACTGCAATAGCTCTATATGTGCAGTTATCTCACATATACTCCAAGGACAGTCAAGCATGGCTGCTCTGACTTGGGTGTCCTAAATCATTCTAACCTTTCATAATGTTTTAAGTTTGCAAGTTGTCAAAAAAGAAATCTATTTCATTTCTAACTCCTGAATTTGTATCTCTACACTCTGGTGCATTCCTTGAAGAAGCAGGCACTCTCTCTCTCTCTCTCTCTCTCTCTCTCTCTCTCTCTCTCCCCACACACACACACACACACACACACATCAGGGTAGCTTGAATTGGACCAGATACTGTATATTCCCAAGAGGATGACAACCATTCTCCATAAATGTGTTTGATTAGGAAGAAAGGGTTCCTGTATATGTTTAGCGCACTACAATATTCCCTCATCAGTCTCTCTTCCTGAACATATCTGTGTAACTGGATTGATGCCAAGTGCTGTGAAATCCATAAACTCACTCATACCAAGACATGTTTTGTTTTCTTATTCCTCCCTCCCTCTTGCCTTTCCTATGCCTTTAGATGTATTTCACAAGGCACAGTGGTAGAACACATACCTTGTCTTCAGAAAGTTCCAGATTGAAATCCTGGCATCTCTAGTTAATCTCTGCCCAAGAGCCAGGGAAGAATCTGCCAATAAGAGTAGCCAATGCTGGCCTTGATGTACTAATAGATAACCTGACCTCTTTTCTTTTTTGTTGTTGTTGCCAATTAGATGGAAGACTAATTAATTCATTGTGGCATAAATGTTTGTTACAGGGCAAACTACAGTCTATAAATAACTTTATTACCAGAATTTATTATTATTTTTATACCTGGCTTGCTACAAGGCAGTGTGTGTGTACATGCAGCATATCTGTGCATGTGGGTTTGTGTTTGTGCATGCACATTTGCACACACATACATGTACTCACACATACATGCACTTACACATATATGTCACATACCCTTCACGCTGACTGGTTGGTTGTAATCAACATTTCAGAAGTTCTTTTAGACTTTTCACTAGATTTGCAAGTCCTGATTGAATCTATCCTGTAAATGCTTCAACATGTGTCACAATCACAGTCAACCTGCCTTTTCAATTGTTTTTTTAGGATTCATAGAATCATAGAAAAGTAGAGTTGGAAGGGGCCTACAAGGCCATCGAGTCCAACCCCCTGCTCAATGCAGGAATCTAGGTCAAAGCATCTCTGACAGATGTCTGTCCAGCTGCACCTTGAATGCCTCCAGAGTGGGAGAGCCCACAACCTCCCTAGGTAGTTGATTCCATTGTCTTATTGCTCTGACAGTCAGGAAATTTTTCCTGATGTTTAGGTGGAATCTAGGTTCCTGTAACTTGAGCCCATTATTCCGTGTCCTGCAAACTGGGATGATCGAGAAGAGATCTTTGCCCTCCTCTGTGTGACATCCCTTCAAATACTGGAAGAGTGCGATCATATCTCCCCTCAGTCTCCTCTTCTGAAGGCTAAACATGCCCAGTTCTTTCAGTCTCTCCTCATAGGGCCTTGTTTCTAGTCCCTTTATCATCCTTGTTGCCCTCCTCTGAACCCTCTCCAGTTTGTCTATGTCCTTCTTAAAGTGAGGTGCCCAGAACTGGACGCAGTACTCAAGATGAGGCCTAACCAGTGCCAAGTAAAGGGGAATTATCACTTCCCGCGATTTGGAAGCTATACTTCTATTAATACAGCCCAAAATTGCATTTGCCTTCTTTGCAGCCACATCGCATTGCTGGCTCATATTCAGTTTGTGATCTACCACAATTCCAAGATCCTTCTCACTTGTAGTATTGTTGAGCCAAGTGTCCCCCATTCTGTAACTCTGCATTTGGTTTCCTCTCCCTAGGTGCAGCACTTGGCATTTATCCCTATTAAATTTCATTCATAGAATCATAGAATCATAGAATCATAGAAAAGTAGAGTTGGAAGGGGCCTACAAGGCCATCGAGTCCAACCCCCTGCTCAATGCAGGAATCTAGGTCAAAGCATCTCTGACAGATGTCTGTCCAGCTGCACCTTGAATGCCTCCAGAGTGGGAGAGCCCACAACCTCCCTAGGTAGTTGATTCCATTGTCTTATTGCTCTGACAGTCAGGAAATTTTTCCTGATGTTTAGGTGGAATCTAGGTTCCTGTAACTTGAGCCCATTATTCCGTGTCCTGCAAACTGGGATGATCGAGAAGAGATCTTGCCTTCCTCTGTGTGACATCCCTTCAAATACTGGAAGAGTGCGATCATATCTCCCCTCAGTCTCCTCTTCTGAAGGCTAAACATGCCCAGTTCTTTCAGTCTCTCCTCATAGGGCCTTGTTTCTAGTCCCTTTATCATCCTTGTTGCCCTCCTCTGAACCCTCTCCAGTTTGTCTATGTCCTTCTTAAAGTGAGGTGCCCAGAACTGGACGCAGTACTCAAGATGAGGCCTAACCAGTGCCAAGTAAAGGGGAATTATCACTTCCCGCGATTTGGAAGCTATACTTCTATTAATACAGCCCAAAATTGCATTTGCCTTCTTTGCAGCCACATCGCATTGCTGGCTCATATTCAGTTTGTGATCTACCACAATTCCAAGATTTTCAATGTAGTTTTAGCCAAGGTCCCCATGACAGAGTCACATGCATTCCTATTAATTTTCATGCTAGATCTAGAATCATAGAAAGTAGTAGAGTTGGAAGGGGCCTACAAGGCCATCTGCGTCCAACCCCCTGCCTCAATGCAGGAATCTAGGTCAAAGGCAGTCTCTGACAGATGTCTGTCCAGCTGCACCTTGAATGCCTCCAGAGTGGGAGAGCCCACACCTCCCTAGGTAGTTGATTCCATTGTCTTATTGCTCTGACAGTCAGGAAATTTTTCCTGATGTTTAGGTGGAATCTAGGTTCCTGTTAACTTGAGCCCATTATTCCGTGTCCTGCAAACTGGGATGAACGAGAAGAGATCTTTGCCCTCCTCTGTGTGACATCCCTTCAATACTGGAAGAGTGCGATCATATCTCCCCTCAGTCTCCTCTTCTGAAGGCTAAACATGCCCCAGTTCTTTCAGTCTCCTCATAGGGCCTTGTTCCAGTCCCTTTTTCATCCTTGTTGCCCTCCTCTGAACCCTCTCCAGTTTGTCTATGTCCTTCTTAAAGTGGGTGCAGAACTGGACGCAGTACTCAAGATGAGGCCTAACCAGTGCCGCGGTAAAGGGAATTATCATTCCCGCGATTGGAAGCTATATTTATTAATACAGCCCAAAATAGCATTTGCCTTTGCAGCCCACATCGCATTGCTGGCTCATATTCAGTTTGTGATCTACCACAATTCCAAGATCCTTCCACTTGTAGTATTGTTGAGCCAAGTGTCCCCATTCTGTAACTCTGCATTTGGTTTCTCTCCCTAGTGCAGCATTGGCATTTATCCCTATTAAATTTCATTCTGTTGTTTTCGGCCCAGCGTCAGCCTATCGAGGTCACTTGAATTTGTTTTGTCTTCCAGAGTATTAGCTGTTCCCCAACTTGTGTCATCTGCAAATTTGATAGCATTCCCTGTACCTCTCATCCAAGTCATTAATAAAAATGTTGAAGAGCACCGGGCCCAGGACCGAGCCCTGTGGTACCCCGCTCGTTACCTCTCCCCAGTTTGAGAAGGAACCATTGATAAGCACTCTTTGAGTCCGATTCTGTAGCCAATTGTGGATCCACCTGATAGTTGTTCCATCTAGCCCACTCTTAGCTAGCTTACTAATCAGGATATCATGAGGCACTTTGTCGAAAGCTTTGCTGAAGTCCAGGTATATAATGTCCACAGCATTCCCACAGTCCACAAGGGAGGTTACCCGATCAAAAAATGAGATCAGATTAGTCTGACAGGATTTGTTCTTGACAAATCCATGCTGGCTTCTAGTAATCACTGCATTGTTTTCAAGGTGCTTGCAGACTGACTTCTTTATAATCTGCTCAAAAATCTTCCCGGGGATTGATGTCAGACTGACTGGCCTATAGTTCCCAGGTTCCTCCTTCTTGCCCTTTTGAAGATGGGAACAACATTTGCCCTCCTCCAGTCGTCTGGCACTTCACCTGTCCTCCATGATTTCTCAAAGATAATAGACAGTGGTTCTGAGAGTTCTTCTGCCAGTTCCTTTATTACTCTAGGATGCAGCTCATCAGGCCCTGGAGATTTAAACTCGTTCAGAGTAATCAGGTGCTCCTTGACCATTTGCCTATCAATCTCAAGCTGCAATTCTGCCCCTTCAGTCTGCACTTCAGGTTTGCCAGGGGGGTCATAGACCCTCTTTTGGGAGAAGACCGAGCCGAAGTAGGAATTGAACACTTCTGCCTTTTCTTTGTCTTCTGTTATCAATTTGCCATCCTCATTGCGTAGTTGAACCACCAGTTCTTTCTTCTGTCTTTTACTGTGCATGTATCTGAAGAAAGCTTTTTTGTTGCTTTTAGCATTCCTCGCTAACCTTAGCTCATTCTCAGCTTTAGCCTTCCTGACACTATTCCTGCAGTTCTGTGCTACCTGCCTGTACTCTTCCCCTGTAGCCTGTCCTTCCTTCCACTTCCTATACGTGTCCTTTTTGTTTTCAGGTCATCTTTGAGTTTATGTGAAGCCACATTGGCTTCTTCTGTTGCCCTCTGCCTTTTTTCCTTGTGGGAATTGTTTGCAATTGTGCCTTTAAAATTTCCTTTTTAAAAACTCCACCTCCTGGGCTCCCTTTCTCGTGAGAGTCACTTGCCATGGGATCTTACTAATCATTGTTCTGAGTTTGTTAAAATTGGCTTTCCTAAAATCCAGGGTACGTATTCTGTTGTTTTCGGCCCAGCGCTCCAGCCTATCGAGGTCACTTTGAATTTTGTTTCTGTCTTCCAGAGTATTAGCTGTTCCACCCAACTTTGTGTCATCTGCAAATTTGATAAGCATTCCCTGTACCTCCTGATCCAAGTCATTAATAAAATGTTGAAGAGCACGGGCCCAGGACCGAGCCCTGTGGTACCCCGCTCGTTACCTCTCCCCAGTTTGAGAAGGAACCATTGATAAGCACTCTTTGAGTCCGATTCTGTAGCCAATTGTGGATCCACCTGATAGTTGTTCCATCTAGCCCACTCTTAGCTAGCTTACTAATCAGGATATCATGAGGCACTTTGTCGAAAGCTTTGCTGAAGTCCAGATATATAATGTCCACAGCATTCCCACAGTCCACAAGGGAGGTTACCCGATCAAAAAATGAGATCAGATTAGTCTGACAGGATTTGTTCTTGACAAATCCATGCTGGCTTCTAGTAATCACTGCATTGTTTTCAAGGTGCTTGCAGATTGACTTCTTTATAATCTGCTCAAAAATCTTCCCGGGGATTGATGTCAGACTGACTGGCCTATAGTTCCCAGGTTCCTCTTTCTTGCCCTTTTTGAAGATGGGAACAACATTTGCCCTCCTCCAGTCGTCTGGCACTTCACCTGTCCTCCATGATTTCTCAAAGATAATAGACAGTGGTTCTGAGAGTTCTTCTGCCAGTTCCTTTATTACTCTAGGATGCAGCTCATCAGGCCCTGGAGATTTAAACTCGTTCAGAGTAATCAGGTGCTCCTTGACCATTTGCCTATCAATCTCAAGCTGCAATCCTGCCCCTTCAGTCTGCACTTCAGGTTTGCCAGGGGGGTCATAGACCCTCTTTTGGGAGAAGACCGAGCTGAAGTAGGAATTGAACACTTCTGCCTTTTCTTTGTCTTCTGTTATCAATTTGCCATCCTCATTGCGTAGTTGAACCACCAGTTCTTTCTTCTGTCTTTTACTGTGCATGTATCTGAAGAAAGCTTTTTTGTTGCTTTTAGCATTCCTCGCTAACCTTAGCTCATTCTCAGCTTTAGCCTTCCTGACACTATTCCTGCAGTTCTGTGCTACCTGCCTGTACTCTTCACTTGTAGCCTGTCCTTCCTTCCACTTCCTATACGTGTCCTTTTTTGTTTTCAGGTCATCTTTGAGTTTATTGTGAAGCCACATTGGCTTCTTCTGTTGCCCTCTGCCTTTTTTCCTTGTGGGAATTGTTTGCAATTGTGCCTTTAAAATTTCCTTTTTTAAAAACTCCCACCCCTCCTGGGCTCCCTTTCTCATGAGAGTCACTTGCCATGGGATCTTACTAATCATTGTTCTGAGTTTGTTAAAATTGGCTTTCCTAAAATCCAGGGTGCGTGTTTGGCTACACTCAGCTTTTGCTTCCGTTAGAATCAAGAACTCAAGTATAACATGGTCACTTTCCCCCAGAGTTCCCGAAACTGCCACTTTATCCACTAACTCGTCTCTGTTGGTTAGAATCAGGTCAAGGATAGCCGATCCTCTAGTTCCTTCCTCCACTTTCTGTAGGAGGAAGTTATCAGCAGCACAGCTCAGGAATTTCTTGGAGGGGCCATGTTTGGCTGAATAAGTCTCCCAACAGATATCAGGGAAATTGAAGTCTCCCATTACTACCACATCGTGCCTCCTTGAAACAATGGCAATTTGTTTTTCAAAAGTTCCATCCTCGTCTTCTCCTTGATTGGGTGGTCGGTAGTAGACTCCAACCGCCATGTTCGTTTTATTCTTTGCCCCCTTTATTTTAACCCAGATGCTCTCAATGGGGCTGCCAAGCTCCTCTTCCTGTATCTCTGTGCAGAGATACATATTTTTAACATACAGTGCAACTCCACCTCCCTTTCTGTTGCTTCTGTTCCTTTTGAACAAGTTATACCCTTCAATTGCTGTATTCCAGTCATGGGAGTCATCCCACCAGGTTTCAGTTATCCCTATCAAGTCGTACTTGCCCTCATGTATCAAAAATTCAAGTTCGTCTTGTTTGTTGCCCATACTCTGGGCATTAGTATAGAGACATCGAAGACTATGTGCTTTATAGTCCGACTTTCCCCCTACATTTTGTGGTAGACTATCAATGGGCTCCGCTGGAGCTGTTCTCTCCGTTGTGGCACAGAGGCCTTCTTCCATTGGTACCCCTGAGTTTATGTCTCCCTCCCCTGTTGGATTCAGTTTAAAGCCCTCCTGATTAAGTTCCCCATGCTGTGGCCAAACACATTCTTCCCAGTCCTTGTGAGGTGCAACCCATCCTTTGCCAGCAGTCCATCTTCCAGGAAGTGTAGCCCGTGGTCCCAGAATCCAAATCCCTCACGTCGGCTCCACCTTCGTAGCCAGTCATTCACTCGGAGTATTTTTCTTTCCCTTTCTATGCCTCTTCCAAGTACTGGAAGGATGGATGAGAAAACTATCTGGGCCCTGAAGTTCTTGAGTTCCATTCCCAACTCTTCAAAGTCTGCCGTGATTTCTTTGTAACTCCGCTTGGCAGTATCATTTGTACCCACGTGGAAGAGAAGAAAGGGGTATGTGTCGGTGGGCTGCATGAGTCTCAGCAGCTGCTCTGACACATCCTTAATCCGTGCCCCGGGGAGACAGCACACCTGGCGAGTCCATGGGTCTTCGCGACATACTTTGGCTTCGATCCCCCGCAGGAGGGAGTCTCCCACTACGAGTACTCTTCTCTTCCTCTTGCTGTAGGCCTTGGTTTGATTGCCTCCACTTGACTGACCCTCAGCCTCTTGCTTGCTGTCATGTTGGGTGCCTGGTAATCCGTCCTCTGCAGGCTGTCCTCTGCTCTCGTCCTCAAGTACATGGAAGCAGTTCCATAGCTCCACTGCTTCCACAGGCGCAGAGCGTCTTGTAGTTCTTCTGCTCCTAACAGTCACCCTTTTCCAGGGAGTTCGCCCTGCGTTATTTTCCCTTGCCTCTGCAGTCTCCGACTCCGCCTCATCCTGCCGTTGCCCTTCTGGCTCCTGTACTGTGCTTTGGTGCTGTAGATCCACCGTTCTGTCTAAGAACTCCTCGCTTTCTCTTATGCTCCTGAGGGTTGACACTTGCTGCTCCAGTCCTCTGACCTTTTCTTCCAACAGCGTGACCAGCTTGCACTTGTTGAACGTGTAGGCCATGTCGATCTCCGGCAGGAAAACAAACATTGCACACCCCTTGCAGGTCACCACCACTGCTGAGTCCTTTCCTTCCATAGTGCTCTGTTTCTGTCTTCCTAGAATTTTTTTTTTTTTTTTTTAGGGACCTCCCCCTTGACCTCCCCTGCCGAACTCCGCTGCCAAACTCCTGTTTTCTCTCCCTGTGCGCTCGCTCTGTTCGCTCTCTCTCTGGGAGCCTGCTTGCCTTATCACAGCCCCAAAAACAGCTGGAGCCTCTCTCCTGTTGTGCTCCTGCTCAGCTGGGAGTCAGGAACAGAATGAGCTGTCAGGCCACACCCTTCCTTTTAAGCTCTCAGACCACACCCTTCCCTTTCAGCTCTCAGGCCACACCCTTCCCTTTCAGCTCTCAGGCCACACCCTTCCCTTTCAGCTCTCAGGCCACACCCTTCCCTTGCAGCACTAGTAGTTGTTGTTTGTACAGCAGCACTTGCTGTTGCAGCACTTGTCGTTCTACTCCCCTGCCAAACTCCTGTTTTCTCTCCCTGTTCGCTCGCTCTGTTCGCTCGCTCTCTGGGAGCCTGCTTGCCTTATCACAGCCCCAAAAACAGCTGGAGCCTCTCTCCTGTTGTGCTCCTGCTCAGCTGGGAGTCAGGAACAGCTGTTCCTGACTCTGATTCCTAAGAGTCAGTCTATACACATGCTAAAATATTCACAAAACCAATATAGCACCCCCAAATCCATTCATATTCACTTCAAAACTGAACATAAGTTAACCTGCACAGTCCCATTGCTGGTGACATGACACCTTGACAGGGTAGGGGTGAAGAAGTCCTATGCACGTTTTGGCAGAAATAATAGCTGGCTGGGAGATGCTTGCAGGAAGTAGGACTTATTTCTGTCTAAGTATGCATAGGATTGCACCCTGACTGTAGTTTCCACAATGTGAACAGTAACCTCCTTCTACTGGTGACATATAAAAAGAATATCCTGCTGATTTGACTGACCCACCATGAGTATATCCTAAATTTACCTGTGACTGTACTCTAGACAGTAGATGTGGTTATCTAGGACAGTGTTCTCCAAGCTTGGGTCCCCAGATGTTTTTGGCCTACAACTCCCAGCATGCCCCAGCCAGCTATGCTGGTTGGGGCATGCTGGGAGTTGTAGGCCAAAAGCATCTGGGGACCCAAGGTTGGAGAACACTGATCTAGGACACCATTAATGGAGTCTGGATCATTTGCCTGCTACCAAGCTCATCACAGGAACATAGAGAGCTGCATTATAGGTCAGACTATACGTCAATCCAGCTCAGCAATCTATTCTGATTGGCAGTGGCTCTGCAGGGCCTTTTGCAGAGACCTTTCCCATCACCCCCCTACCTGATTCTTTCTTTCTTGTGTAGATGCCAGAGATCAAACCTGGGGCCTTCCGCATGATCTATATGGTCTCACCCTTAGTCGCCTAATTAAAAGGAGGGAAAGCATAATGACAGCACTCATGTCCTCAAACAGGGACCAAGCACGGGGAGGATGTGGAGGACTTGGACTGGGGCACTGGCTAGAACATCTTGGTGGCTTTCTATATTCAGCATTGAAATCTAGTCCTGTGAGTCTAGTCCTACCCCTGTGCTGTCATCACTAGTGGTATTGACCTGAGAGGATGGGGTATGGCAGTGAAAGCTATGCTATACATGGATCCACATCACAGGCATCTACGGGATGGCTCAGAACCTCCAGGGTCATTCCTGACCAGGTCTTCATCATGACTCAAAGCAGAATATTTCCAGGTGCTGATATATTCAGGAAGCAGCAGCAGTGGCAGCAGCATGAAGACACAGCAGCTGCAGAATATTAAGAAGTCAGTCATGATCAGGCCTGTGGCTCACGCTGGCTCAGCTTGTCTGAGCATGGAAAGCTAAGCAGGGTCAGGCCTGGTTGTTACATGGATGGGAGACCCCTCCTCTAGTTTCCTGCATTGAGCAGGGGGTTGGCCTTGTAGGCTCCTTCCAACTCTATGATCTATGAAACTCTATAAGCTTCCCTGGTAGAAGATTGGTGGGGCTACATGAAAGCAGAAATATTTTGCAAGTTTGTTTGTTTGTTTGTTTACATTTATGGATCGCCCATCTGGCCGGAAAACCGGCCACTCTGGGAGATGTACACACAATAAATTCAGCTCGGCAATAAAATACAGAATAAAATACATTTAAAACAGTATAAAATTTTAAAATCTTAGCCCACCCCATATTCCCGCCTGAACAGCCATGTTTTTAGTGAGCGGTGGAAGCTCAGCAGAGAGGGGGCATGGTGGAGGTCACTAGGGAGAGAGTTCGGCCCCACAGTATGGGGGCCGCCACAGAAAAGGCCCTCTTCCTAGTCCCCACCAGCCTAGCTGCTCTGGCTGAAGGGACAAGGAGAAGGCTGTCTGTGGCAGATCTTGTTGAGTGGCCTACTTGGTGTTGCTGGAGATGCTCCTTGAGATAAACTGGACCGGAGCCGTATAGGGTTTTAAAGGTCAAAACCAACACTTTGAATTCAGCTCGGCAAGCAACTGGTAGCCAGTGCAACTCCTTGAGCACTGGAGTGATGTGATCCCGCCAGTGGCTGCCTTTAACCAGGCGAGCCGCTGCGTTCTGTACCAGCAGTAGCTTCCGAACCGTCTTCCAGGGTAACCCCACGTAGAGCGCATTCACAGTAGTCTAGGCGAGAGGAGACCAAGGCATGAACCACTGATGGGAGCAGGTGATTAGGAAGGTAGGGGCACAGCTGCCGTATCAGATGGAGTTGCTACAGTGCCGCCCGGCTCACAGCTGACACCTGAGCCTCCATGGACAGGTGGGAGTCTAAAATGACCCCCAAGCTGCAAACCTGGTCCCTCAGAGGTAGATGTACCCCATTCAGCACCAGGTCAATATCCCCTAACCTCCCCTTGTCCCCCACCAGAAGTACCTCAGTCTTGTCGGGGTTCAGTTTCAAATCAAGTTATGCAAATCATGGCTGTTTTAACGTAACTTATACTAATTTCTACATAAACAACGTAGCACTAGGAACCCGGAAGACTGGTAAGCGCCTCAGCTAGCACTCGCTTTCAGCCCAGCCCAGCTCAGCTCGTGCGGCAGTAGCACTTGCCAAGCACGCCGCAAACCAAGTGCTGGGCGGATCGGCCACCCTTATCCCTGGCTGTTTTATTGCCCTGCTGCTCATATGGTGTGTGTCTGTGTGTAAATGTGTGTGTGTATATCCTTTCAGATTTTAATCCTTTCCCCTATTGACATTTTACTTCAGTAAAATTCAAACTTTGTTATTTGAAACTTGGTGGTCTCACTCTCTATTGGGGGGGGGGGTTCACCGCATATCTAATAGTCAACCTACACACTACCTAAAGTAGGTACCTGAGACCCTCAGTCAACCTACACACTACCTAAAGTAGGTACCTGAGACCCTCAGAGAATTTTAAGGCTGGTTTGGTGGAGGCAGCCAGAGGTGGGGAAAAATGATTTCCAGCTGGTGGCAGTAGTAAAGGCCACAGGAAGGGAAAGGACAAAAAAGAAGTGTGGGCACACTATCTGCCTGCTTTCCCTTCTATTCACAGAACAGGGCATTGCTGGTCCATGACAGGATCATTGTTTGTTTTTAATTGATTGTTGTACACCGCCCAGAGAGCTTCGGCTATTGGGAGGTATAGAAAATGAACAAATAAATAAATAAAATAAATAACTTAATTATCAACCACCTTTGCAGTTCCTGAATATTCCAATGCAGTTTTCATCTGTTGTTGTTGTTGTTGTTGTTATTATTATTATTATTATTATTATTATTATTATTCATTTAAAAACATGTATCATAAGTGAAAAGTTAAATATGATTTTTTTTAATACACATCGTTGTTTCTTACAATGGTAGATTAATGCATGAAATGTGACAGAGTGGACTTATAACTGAGCACATTTAAACACAGGCCAAAATAGTCTGATTTATCCATGCTTTCCATGTGTGTCCCTTCGAATCCGACTCCACCTATCTGCCCCCCCGCTTTATATGTGAATGGGATCAACACATGAATAAAGAAAAGTGACTTAGCTGCCCATGTCATGTCAAGTTGGCCTCATAATGAGAATATTAATCTGTAGCACTGTGACATGCTCTTTTGATGTTACACTGTGGGACATTCCAGGTGGTACGGTCCATTCTGTCACAGACAGATTGTGTCTGCCTAGTAGGAAAGACCTCTGTACCACCCTGAGGGCCATCAGCATTGCCTGCAATTAAGTTTAGGTGGAGGATAAAACCTCAGTGAATTGGCTAATGCCGCTGTCTTAAAGTTAAGGCTTATTTATGTAAATGAGTTTACAGAATTAAACTTTCTCCTTTGAGACTGTGCTTTTTGGGTTCTGGAGACTACATTAAGGATTCAACCCATGGATAGCTGAAGCCCAGGTGGCTTCCCAAAGAGTTTATCTACTTAGGATACCAGCCAAGATTTCCTATGGATTTATACAGTTGTACATTCTTCAGGGGCTTCCAATTTTCTGTTAGTGTTATTGGGGCATGATAGGTGTATCTTGTTAACGCATTTCTGCTAGTGGCCCTGGAATCCACACATATTGGTAAGTGTGCCTTGAAAATCCAGTTTACCCTTCAAATAAAATAAAATTCCTAGCATAAGCAATTTTAAAATTTGCTTTCCATTCATGCCCAAGCAACTCAATTGTGTGAATGTTCTTGGGAAATTAATGAATAACTGTGCTAGAAGAGAGAAGACAATTTTGCTTAAAAGAAGTAAATATAGATCCATCCAATACTTCCTTTCTTATTTGCCCAAGAATATGGCAAATACTCTGAAATAAAGTTCTGTACAAATGGCCTTATGAAAATCTCCACCTTATTTGTGGGCCAAGGAATAGAGGGGAGGGGGGAGATATTTTCCAACATTTTCTCAATGGTGGGGCTCACTATTAGTACTGGCAGCCGCACAACTTCCTTCCATTTTCTTTCATTCTCCCCACCCTCTGCTTCTGCAAGGAGCAACAGAAGGAACTGTGTTGGCAGCCTGGCACCAATATGCATGTTCCACCATTCTTCTGGGGCATTGTGGGAGCGGGGAAATGGTGGCCACTACAAAATTTGGTGGGGGATATTCAGAGAAAATTCTGCAAATTGACCACATACTGGCAATTTTCTCTAAAAAAAAAAAAGTCCTGCAAAATTTCAAGTCAGCTCTACTCTGAAACAAAGGGCAGTATCCTACAGGGCTGTTCTGCTTCCACTGGTTCCATTGCACTTGTGAGAGTGGCCACTTGCCCAATGGGGCTTTTTAATTTCTAGAGATAACCCCAGAAATGAGTGGAAATGTTCATTTCTGAGCATTTCTGCTTCTTTTGGGTTATTTTTAGAAGTGTGAAAGCCCCATTGTGAAAGCGGTCGCTCCCACAAGCACACAGGAAAAATAGGACACTGCCCAAACATTCTGCAATAGTGAAAAGGGTCACAGATTAGTTAGTGATTACCAGCAGTTATTAGATCATATTCAGAACTTACTTGAAACATGAGTGCATTAGTGTACTGTTCAGTCCAACCTGAAGATTACCAGGGCATGGATAACTATGGCCAGGCTATCTCTGTCCCAAATTTTAGTAGAGCTATATCATGTGAGAGTGTAGTGTCACAGGACAACAGCTGTGCTGGATACAAATGTTGTCATTCCTTTTGGGGATTGCAGACGTACCACTCCAAACCCACATTCCCACTTTGAAATCACTCCTTTCTTCTCCTCAGAGATCTTATTCTTTATCTTTCTCCTGCCTGTCCTGCTGCTCATTGCGTCAGCGTGTGAGAGTCTGTGTGGAACGCAGGAGGAATTGAGTCACTGCCTCAGGCGCTCCACAAGGGCCAGCCCTCTTGTTCTCCATTCGGGCTCTTTGCAGCTTCATCACACATTTCCCCTAGAGGTTTCTCTCTTTCACTGCCATCTTTCATGGAGCCTCAGGCACAGAGCTCGTAAAGACAGGCCTACAAAAAAAGATGGTGGGGGGATGGGAAGGAAAGAGTGGGGGCCAGAGAAGAGGGGCTTGCTGCCTCTGATCTTTCATGAAGCCCCTTGGGAGGCGACTGCTTAGGCTGAGAATGAGTGATAGCCAAAGTGGAGGATGAATCACATCGCTCCCCTGAGGTATTTTTTTCTTAGTGAGGTGGGGTTCTGTTTTATTTTTTAGATATTTTCTGTAAACATCAAACTTTCAGTTGCTCAAATTGTGTGTGTTGTGTTTGCTTATGCAAATTATGCAGAAAGGGCTGTGAAATAACAGGAGCTTCGAAGTGTGTTTCTGTCAGCGTCATTTCCTCTCACCATTTCTATTCCCAACTGCACTTTCTTCCTCTTCATTTCTCTCCTCGCCCTCCACACTGGACAACTGGAGAAAGCAAAACTGGGGCAGCCTCCTCTCGTTTTGGATACAAAAAGAAGCCCAGGAACAATGAGTTTATCTTGAACAGGGTCACCAGATCTCCTAAGGGGGGGTGGGAGAGAAAGAAAGGTATTTCCTTATTTCCAGAGGTTAATTCATTTAAATGCATGAAAATTTAAATCATCCATTGTGCAGTATTAAGTTTCAGTTGGGGGGGGCAGAACTTTGGAGGCCAGGGATGTTGAAGAGTCCTTGGTTTTGAGTCACGAGTCGAGTCACGAGTCTTTGGACCCGAGTCTCGAGTCCGAGTCCTTGGTCCAAAATCGTGACTCACGAGTCACGAGTCATTCCCAAAGCTGACTCTACGAGTCCCTATTAAAATCAATGGGGTTTTTTCCCAACAAAATAAGGCTATTTCAGATGTGTGGCTTAAATAAATTCTAGGCACAAGTGTGCCTTTTAATTTCAAAACTCTGCAACTGATTTTGGCAGGAACAGACCAGGCAGACAAACCCAAAATCACCAGACAGGCAGAGGAGGCAGGGAACAGGCAGGCAGAGGCCTTTGTCTTGGACAATTCAAACTGTGGAACTGGTTAAGAAGAGACCAGGCAGGCAGAGGAGGCTGGGAACCCCAAACAGGCAGGCAGAGGCAGCCAAACCCAAAATGTCTGAGAGGTTGCATTTTAGGAAAATGATTTAAAAAAATAAACTTGCTGTACTTCCTAGAACCTATCCATGTTGCATTTGAGGAACACGATTTTGGAATACGAGTCCTTGGTCTCGAGTCCCGAGTCGAGTCTCGAGTCCCATTAAAAATATTGGGACTAGAGTCTGACTCGAGTCAGAGGGGGGACTCAGTCCGACTCAAGAGTCGAGCCCTAGAGTCTGAGTCCCCATCCCTGCTGGAGGCTAAAAGGTCCCCACTGCTCTCCACACACACATCTGGTTATTAAACTTCCCTGCTTGTAGCCTTTATGCTGAAGAGAACATGGGACTGCAAGACCTAAACACTTTGTGGTTTGTTACCCCACCTATTCCTTCAGCTGTAACAATTACAAATAGAAATTAGGAGGAAAGGTATTATATGCCTAGTGGCTCTTTTCAGACCTTCAAATTAACACACGTAGACCAGGAGTCAAGCATGTTGCTGCAGTCTCAGGACCAAGCTAAATATTGATTCCAATGGAGGCTCCCCCCCCCCTTCTAAAGGTGGAATTTTGGAAAGTAACAGATGATGCAGGAAGTTTAAACCCTCCTCTCCAGAGTGCCATGGTCCCAATCTGAATTGGAGCTGCATGCCCTTGCAGGAGAGTAGAGAAAACAATCATTTATAGCTCCGCTGAGCATGATTACAAGAACAATTCATTTGGCCATCATTTCCACTCCTCGGTGAATTCATTAAAAGATCTGATAAAGGTTCTCATCCTTGCACAAGTGTGTATCATTCCCTCCTCAAAGTGCCGACCATCTTGTGATCACAAACAGTACCAGGCCATTTCATGTCCTGCAAACTTCCTGTTGCTTCTAGCTTAATCTAAAATCTAGTTTTAAAGCTTCACACTTTACACTACACTTCTGAGTAGAAGTGAGAAGAGGCAGTATGGTCAAATGGTTAGAGAAGTCTTAAGAACCTGGTTTTGGCCATGAGAAGGGGTGGGGCTTGACCTTAGCAACCTGCACTTCAGGATCCAGATATTGTGCCTCCATTTATCACAGGTGCAAAGCAACTGAAGCTCCTTTTGAAGTAATGACTGCAGCAGTACTAAGTACCACTAAGAGCCAGGCTCTTTTATTTTCATTTGTTTTCATACATTAACACACCAACCTTCCTTTTTCTTCTCTTTCCTTTTTTATTATGACTCAGAGTGACTGACTGAAGGGTTCTTACCTCTTCCCTTGTATTCTGCACAATGGAGAACATAATGCCTCTACTTTGATGTTCATGCTGTTAAGCAGCACACAAAGCATAACCTCTTTTAGTTTCCAGTTTAATTGGAGAAAAATATCCCAACAAACCTGACTGCATGAAATGGCCTCTTCCCACACTTTTATCAGGGCCAGGATGAGGTCATCGGCAGCAATACTAGATGGTGTTTCCTTACCTGAGGTCAGTGGTTAGAACTGGAAGCAAAAAACTTCAAATGAAAAAGGCTGAAAGTACTTTTCTATTGAAAAGCTAAGGACAGTTACCTGTTCCCTTTTCCTCCACTGTGATTGACTGCACTGCTCCTTCCTGTACTGCTTCCCCATCCATGACAGACAGCTGCCTCTCTCTGCCCAGCAAGGGGAGACTGCCTGTAGAGCCCTATCATCTTCTTTCCCAGGCTCATGGAGAGGGCTTTCTAGGATGTCTTTGTCCTGCTGTTTCTCCACTTCCTGCCAGGGGAGGCTGGTGACTCCTGTGCCATGGCAGCTTTTATTCTGAGCTTCATAGCAGCTCCCCAAGGTGCTCCATGGTGGTGAACCTATTTTGGGGATGGGGTACAGCACCATGGACAGCTCCTATAAAGCTCAGAATAAAAGCTGCAATGGATGAGGAGCCCCACTGACAACAGGAGTCACCAGCCTGCCCTGCCTTGCTTCCCCATGGGTATGAGAAAGGGATCCTGATCTGTCCATCAAGACCTCCTGAACACAGAAATAACACATGTGACATGGTAATGGTGTTGTAGTTGTTTTATTATACAACATCCATGATGTGGTGGATCCTGAAACGCCAAGATAGATGTCTGGGGTTGATGATGACCAGTTGTTCCAGCAGGGCCCCTGTGCTTTCGGCAGTTTCATGGCAGAGAGAAGAGAAGCGGTTGTGCTGTCCCATAGGGCTCCAGTTCAGGGTGGCCAGATGCAGAAGAGGACGGGGCTTCTGTGGAGAAGGCGTTTCAGCAGGTGTAGTTTGTCTACCTCTACACACTGCCTCCCCATAGCAGTGAAAAAAATTAATGCATCAGTTCAGTCAAGAATTTCCTTTGTAAGGTCAATTTCCACATGGGGGGAAAATAAGCCAAAGATTAATGCCCTACTGGTCTCATGTTGCTTGAAGAAACTGACAGGCCTTCTCACAGGTGCAACTCCCAAGTGAAAGGCTTCTTGTAATAGCAGAAACTCTTCCATGTCAGAAGGAAAAAAACTATATCGGCAGAACAGTCTATACCAATATTCAAATGTGTGACTTACTGATGTCAGAGGACAGCAGAGCATTGCTGAGTTTTCCAATGACATGGTTGTAGAATAATCTCTTAGTACAAAAATTGTAGTTTGGCACCACGTCTCCCATTTTCCATCACCCGTGTGCCTTCTAGGAAGCGAGATAATGGAGTACGACAGGATTTTTGGCAGAGGTAACACCAGACTGTGAGCTGTCTTTTCTGCAAGCAAATTAGCAGTAAAGATCTCCCAATTTCTGTTCAGGAATTATTCCTTAGAAGCATAATGGTAGTACAACCGTAGTGAATGAAGCCACACTAAGAATGAGTTTTTGTACTCAGTTTATCTCATTAGCATTTTTGTCCAGTTTGCATAATTTATATTGATTTTCGGACCCCAATTTCCCTTCCCTTCTAATTAGTCTCGAGCTCACAAGTACAGAAGGTCAGGCCAGTGTTCAATGTTACACCATTAAACTAGCTTCTTAGCAATTATTTCCAACCTCACCTCCAGGACATACTTAGTGTAATTCCTCTAAATAGTTGGCTTCAATCTTTTTGGAATTACACAGCACAGATTTACTACTCAGTTCATAATTACATTGATTTTTAATTTTTTAAAATTCAAAAGAATTATATTGTCAGTATAAATGCACTTGACTTTGGGACATCTTTAGATAGCAAAATGTGCCACCGCTATAGTGTGCAATTTCATTCAAGCACAAGAGGATATGAAGCTGACTTGTACTGAATCAGACCATCTTGCCCAGTGCTATTTTCTGTGACTGACTATCCCCAGAGACTCCAGCAGTGGTCTTTTCCAGCCTTTCTGCCCAGGATCCTTTAGTTCAGGGGTGCAAAGCGTGCAGCCTCTGGGTTGCAGGAAGCCCTCCAAGCCTTGTCTGGTGCCCCCTCTCCCACCCAGCATCTGCCACCACTGAAAAACTGTGGGGGGACTAAAAGAAAGAGAGAGAGAGAGAGAGAGAGAGAGATGCTATAGGAATGCTCTATGCTTCCTGCCATAGAAGTCTCATTCCTAGAGCATCCTAGAGACAGTGCTTGAAGGTTTCGGCTGGCTTCCTAGGACATTCCAGGAACACTCTAGGAACAGGGGTTTCTGTGGCAAGAACCATAGAGCCGCATTTCTAGAGCCTGGGGGTAAAGCTGTTGCCTAAAAGATCCCAGGAAAGAGCTGCCATTTCCCGCTCAAGGCAGTGATTGCTGGAATCAGGTAGGTGGGGGTGGATGCAGCCTCCTCCCTCCCTCAGCAGCCCCCCCCCCATGCACAGGCTTAAAATGGGTGGAGCGATGGGGCCGTGCATGCTGCCCTAGCCCTCTATGTCTCTGGGCATGCTGGCCCTGCCCCCTCAGTTCAGAACTTCAGACCTTGCCGCCATATTAAAACAGCAAGGACTGAAAGGGAGTTCTGCTCATGTTTGCTTCTTCGACATGAGTAGAACTCTCTGCGTGATGGTGGAGCCTGCCTGATCAGGGCTCCATCCCTCTCTCCACTTTAAGCCCTCGTGCATTCAGGAGAATGCCTGAACAGGGTTAGGGTGTGTGAATGAGACTGAGTGGTGGATGGAGGGGTGAGTGATGGGTGGCATGTGTGTATGAATCAGATAGCTTGAGACCAGGTTACCGGCTGAAAGTCCGACTTCTCCCATACAAGCCAGCCCGCGTCTTAAGATCTTTCGGGAGACTGCCACCTTCAGAGTCATGTTTGGTGGCAAAATGAAAGAAGGCTTTCTCCCAGGCTGTGGAAAACTCCCTGCTGAGGGAGGCTAGGTTCACTCCCTAGCTGCTGTTCTTCTGCCAGCCAGCAAAGTCCTTTTTATTTGAGCAGGCCTTTGGCATGTAAGTGGATCTGTTGTGTTGTTGGATGCTGTTTTTATTCCATTATTGTTGTGTTTTTAGTTAAGTTTTAATGCTATTATTATTATTATTATTATTATTATTATTATTATTATTATTTTAATCAAGTTTTATTTATGATGGTAAGCTGTCTTGAGTGCCATTTTTTCTTGGTAGAAAGGTGGCATGCAAATCAAATAAATAAATACTATGAGTTGTATATGCCAGCAGGCTGATGTGGCCCTCAAGGCTGAAAAGCTTGTGCACCCCTGCTTTAGCTGGATATGCCAATACTAGAGTCTGAGCCTTTAAGAACATAAGAAGAAACCTGATGGATCAGACCAAAGGCCTGTCTAGTCCTGCATTCTGTTTCCCACAATGGCCATGGAAACCCATGAGCAGAACATGGGGCACTAGCCCTGTCCCACTCTTTTTCACCCAGTGACTGGTATGCAGGAGCATGCTGCCTCTGATCCTGCAGTTGGCATATAGACAAAACCTGGTCCCTTTGGCAGGGACTGTCACTTCTGTGATCCTTAACAGCACCTAGCACACTGCTGGAAGAACTATGTAATTATTTAATAGAAGTTGTCTTTAGATTTCTCCATTATTTTAATTCCACATTTGTATGAAAATGACACTATGTGTGGCTTGAACCATCCTAGCCCTCTGCGTTGGAATGAAAGAGTATGCCAGCCCAGTAGTACAAACAGATGGAATGGCCATTACAATGCTTAGCAGTAGTTTCAGTATCTGTATGCTGAGTTTCTTTCTTATGCTATCTCCAAATAACTAGCGCTCCAGCCTCATTTACACAACCATATTTTGACAGTAGTTATAAGATATACCACGGATGTTCCTTAACTGCCACCACAAGGCATGGTGGAATTCTGCTGTTAATGATATTGTTGTTTAATTGTATTTGCACTTCTGGATTACTGTAGTAACAGGTTTTTAAACATTTATTGCAGAGCCACCCCAGCCAACCCCTAAGAAGTCATGATCTGTTACAACTGAAGAGCAGTGAAGAATGCAAAAGGATGCACAATGGACTAAAATATTGCATATTCTTCCCTATATTGTAGATGAGTGCCCCAAACATACAATTTTACTTTTCAGCAACATGGACATACATACTCATGGAAATAGGTATTGCTGTGTGCAAATGGCCTCTTATAAATTCTCCATCCTATTTGTGGACAGAAAAAAAAATTGAATTTCTTCAGGGGTAGGAGAAATTCTCCAACAGTTTCTCAGTGGTGGGGCTCTCCATTAGCAGTGGTTGTCACATAGGTTTTTGTTTGTTTGTTTGTTTGTTTTTGCTTGTTTCCCTAAGTGCTTCATTTTGTGATGCCACTATTTTGGTGGTGTTTTTGAGCTTACCTTATCATTGCAACTTAGCCAAGGGTGCTGTCTGTGTTCTTTCTTTCTGTTACACATCTTTTTTGTTACTCTGCAGCATCCTTGGCTACCCATGCTTCCCAATCTGAAAAAGCCCCACGAGGGAGAAGTTACCTCATGATGTCTTCCCATGGACTTTTATTGAAGTGTGGGAAGCCAGGGAAATTGCAGGGTGCTGGAAAGATGATTGTACAATGAAGTACTTCCCTCATAAGCAAGGTAAGTATAACAACCCCAAGCCTTACCCATGAGCATTTCTCTGAAATGTTCTTCTCCTTCCAACATGTTTTTTAAAGCAATTTCTTTTGTATCAAATTGAATGGGAATGCTCAAAATAATGTAGAAGAATTTTTGGCATAGCATAAAAATAATGCAGACACAGCTCTATAGTGTGTTTCATTTCTTCTTTCTACAAACCCCAGTTTTTCAGGAAGGTATGGTTGGTGTATCACTTTCCTCCTCCAAAACTTTAGCACCCCTTTCAAATACTACCAGATGGTTCTTCTAGAGGCAACATGATACCCTGACATTTTACTTTTAGTTTAATCTTATATTTATGATTCAATCATTTTTACTTTGTAAATGTTATAGTAGGATTTCTATCAAGTTATGCTAAGATAAAATTTAGATTTTATTTATTTATTTATTTGATTTCTACCCCACCTTTCTACTAAGAAAATAGCTCTCAAGGCAGCTTACAATGGATTCCTGCACTGAGCAGGGGGTTGGACTCGATGGCCTTATAGGCCCCTTCCAACTCTACGTGTTCTATGATTCTATGATTGCTAAATAAAAACTTGATTAAAACAACAATAAAACAAATTTATTAAAAACACAATTAAAAAATTAAGTTCTGCCTAAGATGAAATTTGGGTTCCTGTTCAGGCAGAATGGGGTTTTTTGGGAGAAGCACTAGAAATGGCCCAAAGGGGACCAATTTGGCTTAGACTTCACCTAAATCCAATGCACATCCCTACTAACTATGTATACACAGTAACCCTATGACATGGTTTGACTCTGAGCAATATGTACATTTACAAATGTATCTGAGATGTCATATTCCAGAGATCCTCAAACTGTGAGGAATTTTCACTGGTATGCAATATTTGGCCTATTTTTCTTACTGCTACACAGTGGGGGCTGAAGGGAGATCCGAGCTGTATAAAACTTTATTTACAAAGGCAGATATAGTAGCATATTTTTCTTTCAGTACCCTTTGTACTTTCATACTACTAAATTTGTGTACAATTCTGGAAAGTAAAAAAATAAAAAATGGTCCGCAAGTCCACAGAATCCACATGACTAGAAGATGCTGTGGAATCTGTGGGTTGAATTCATAGATATACATAGTGATTTGAATCTATTTCAGCTTTCTCTGACATCCCTCCCTGTACAAAAACAAGAGATTACAAAGAAGCTTTAGGAGCAGCCCACTTCACTTTGGGGTGCTTTTGACTAGACTCATTTAATTTTGTAGGAAGCCCAAATACCTCCAATCCAAAGGAGGTTCAGTATTTGGACTTGTCCAAAGTGGATGCCCACCCCTTGTAAAAAAACAACAACCCTGAGCCCTTTATACATAAACTCCCTGCAAGATTCTTTGGGTGTCTTTACAGAAGCCTTTCCCCCTCCTTCTTTGTAGCATTTCTTCTGCCCAGGAGGGCTCTTCCCCATCAAGAACACCCTAAGCGAATTTCCCCTGCAAACATGAAGCTAATTCGCACAAACATGAGGGTTCCATTGAATTTCTATGCTCCCTCTGAATTCTCCAGAGGGGGGGGGGGGGAACAGCATTTGTGCTTGTAAAAAATGGAAAATAAATAACAAAACCAAAGAGGGAAAATGAAAGTGAATTGCTGTCCTTCCCTCACTCACATGTTTAAGGGTCACTGGCAAATTGTGTAAAGCATCCTTTTTTCCCTTTCTAAGCTGCCTCCAATAGTTTGATTTTGCTCTCACTGGGAGATAGGAGCACAGCATCCCACCCTAGTATTGACTGCTGGATGACAAAGATGTTTCCCTGCTTACTTCTATTGTTAGAGGCTGTCACAGTAAAACAATCCACACAGCGGACTGAAGCTGCTCGGCTGCTACTGATAAAGTCCTTCCTTCGCTTCTTGCACCAAGACGTGAGCACGATGTGTTGAGATGTGAGCGTACATGAGGGCTCTATTTCATGACTCTAGCTGAGCTACTAAAAGGAGTTTGCTTAGGAAGCTGCACTGTTTTACAAGACCCTCAAGTCGAATCAGATGCTCACGTAACTGATCACTTCGGGTCCATGAGCGCTTGCATTAAAAACAACAACACACCCATATTTTCATTTGCAGCATGAGTCAACATTAGGTGGCCAGGAGAAAAAGGGGACAGGGCTCTCTGGCACCTTTAATAAGGGCGCAGTCCTATAGACTACACCCTCACTGCTCAGAAGCCCCTGAATGCTGAGGCATCTGAGATTCCTATGATCTGCCATGCTGAAGCCGGCAGGATGGGAGGAGTGGTGGAGATGATCTTTGCCTCCCTGTCCTCCAATCTTTGCTAGAAGGACTTTATAGCCCATCTAGCAAGGCTGCTTCAGAGAGGGAGGGGAAGAGGCTGAGGATAAATTTTATCCTGGTCTCTCTGGTCTCCTCCCCTCCTTGCCCACTGGAATGCCCCTTTCCCCCCATCTCCGAGGTTGATTTGCAGACCACAGAGAGGCAGCCAGCATGGTTCTTTCTGTACTGGCTGTGATGGGGCTGGGGAGGAGGGTTGGATCTCTGACTCCCCCTTCTGAGGTCAAAGTGCTGTCTCCAACTTTGGAGGGGGAAAACTGAGCCATCCTATTGTCCCTGGGATACTCACCTAGGGACCATAGGATTGCTCTCTAAGTTGTGTAAAAGAGGGAACTCTGGAATGGAATTTGCTACCACAAGATGTAGTGATGGCCACCAATTTGGATGGCTTTAAAAGGGAATTAGACGAATTCCTGGAAGATAAGGGTATCAATGGCTACTAGTCCTTTTGGCTATATGCTACCTCCAGTATGAGAGGCAGTATGCCTATAAACCAGTTGCTGAGGAACATAACCAGGAGGGTGCTATTGCACTCCTGTCCTACTTAGGAGTTTCCCACAGGTAGTTGGTTGGACACCACAAGAACAGAATGCTGGATGAGATTAACCTTTTGACTGATCCAGTATGGCTCTTAAATTCTTAATTTCATGCAAGCTACACCAGCTGAAATCTCCTCTTCTACACAACTATTAAAGGTGCAGGAGCCCTGTCCTCTTTGTCACCCAACCACCACAGCACAGCCAACATAGTCTCAGGCCTTCCTCTGCTCCAACAGACCCCTGTGACTTCTGGGGATATCCCAAAATTCCCATTTTACTAAGAAAGGGTTGATTAGTGTCCCAGGTAAGGGAATGCCTGTAAGTTAGCCTACCCCAACTTAGTGCTCTTCAGATGTGTTGGACTACAACACCCATTATGGGAGTTGCAGTCCAACACATGTGGAGGGTGTCAGGTTGGGGAAGGAGGCTCTAAATAATGAACTGTAGCTACAGTACCAGTCTGTGGTTACTTAAAAAAAAACAATCCCATGTGTGTCTCTAACGATGAAGATCCCATTGTTTGAAGCCTCCAGCCACTGAGTAAACTGAGTCTTATCATGCCGCCTCCCCACCCTTATTCTCTGGATTCTGGGTTACAAAAAAAAAGTTTTCCCCCATTTCCTTTGGAGCAGCGAAGAGGGAAAAGCCATATCTTTCCCTAAACGGGCCCTGAAATCAGGTGGAGGGGCCAAATTGGGGATATAAATCTGTGGCAGAAAGGGAAGGCTTAAGATGCCCTCCCTTCCTCTTCCCATGCTGGTGTCTCATCTCATTGGATATTGCAGCCTGGACAGATGCTGGAAGAAGGAAAGAAGGAAGGAAACAGGATGGTTGGGAGAAACTTTGTCTCATATTCTAACCACAAACCTATAATAATTATATAGTTTGCCCACCTCACTCCCATTTCCTTCTCTGCTGTCACCTGCTATATTCTCTAATCTCACACATACATAATCTCCAGTACATCTCTGGAGCAGCGTCTCTGTCTTCTCTGTTTGTACAACATCTAGGACAATTATTCACTGATTGGGGTCAGTGCCTTCTACCAGCACATACAAACACCACCACCACTAACTATTAATAATGAAAGACAGCAGGAGCATGCGCCGTTGGGCAGGCATGCACATGGCACAGAGGAAACGCTGCACTTAACCTCTATTTCAACTCTGAATATGATCTTCTTTTGATCCCATGCACTAAAAAAGCAAGACAAATCCAAAGAAAGTAAACTATTGACGGGTGGATGCAAAGTCACTAAGGCTGCAATCCTCTACCCACTTACCCAGGACTAAGCCTCATAGACTTACATCTGATTAGACAAGTGTAGGATTGTGCTGTAAATGTAAATAGAATTCTGCTGTAAATGGAAAATTGAACCTTTGGCTAAGTAGAAAGCCAGGCTGCAATATTAACACTACATTGTTTTTACCATTATAGTACACAATGGCCTTGTTGTTCTAAATGGGAGGTTGGAATATCAACTACTGTCTTTTTCTGTTATTTACAATGGGACTCATCCTCTGAAAGCCAGTTTGTATCTGCTATAGGGGCTTAAATAACCTAGTAACTGCAGCACTACATTGAAACTCAGGAGTGCCATCTTTGCCTATGTTTGTGATTTAAGCTGCAATCCTAAACCCACTTGGCAGAGAGTATACCCCATTGAACTTAGTGGGACTCATTTCTGAGTTAGGCACACCTAGGATTGCAGTATTGGTGTATGGATATCTACAAGTACATTTTATTTCTTCATCTCTTTCATTCTCATAATATTTTGCTATCTTGTATACTTACGTAGAAGAACTTGCCAAAATCTTGAGGTCAGCTTCCCAGGACCTGTCCTGTCTGCCACTGCTGTCAGAAGTATGGAAGACAGAGGTGGGCCCAAGTGACAGGCACCAAAACGTCTTCCAAGGGAAGTCTGCCTACTTCCATTGCTGCTCATCTTTCAGTAGACAGTAAAAGCCTGCCTTTTCCAGTGGGGTTTCTTCCTCAAGTGGGGTTGTGGTGATGGCTACCAAGCATTAGACAAATTCATGGAGGAGAAGACAAATTCATGGAGGAGAAGACAAATTCATGGAGGAGAAGACTATCAATGGCTACTAGTCATGATGGTTATATGCTACCTCCAGGATCAGAGGCAGTATGTGTCTCAGCATCAGTTGGTATTTTTTTAAAAAAGGGTACCTAACAATAGAAACCGTATCAACATGGATACAACAAACCAAGGCATCCAGTGTTATTATCACCATACTTCAGGACAGTGGTAGCTGAGAGAATGGTTTGCTTAAGGCTACCTAATGAGTTACTTAATGACAAGTTCACTGCTCAAATTCTTAGCTAGTAGAACATAAAAAGAGTTCCACTGGATCAGACCTAAGGTTCATCTAGTCTAGCATTCTGTCTCCAATTATAGCCATCCAGATGACCCTGAGAAACTTAGAAGCATGATGTGAAGGCAACAGCTCTCCCTCTTGCATGTTCTCAGCATCTGGTATTCAGAGATGCACTGCCTCTGAACAAGGAGGATCCATTTAGCTAAATGATTTAGCTATCATGACCATGATCCATCAATACCACCTATGCCAGCATCTGGCACCATTGGGATGCTGGGCTTGTGCACAGATATCATTTTACTACTTGGTTACTGCAGCAATGGGAATGACTCTTTTGACATCAGGTTGGATCCTGATTTGCACGGGACCAAGTGCACTGCTGGAAGTGGACTTCCCCAACCCCTCCAGACCCCTGGAAATGCTCCTCAGAGAGTCAGGAGACCCTGCTGAATGGGGAGAGCTGTGTTGTGAGGGAGGAGAGGGATCTCCAAAAACTGGGTGGAGGGACCTTGCATGAGCAGAGCCCTTCCTCTCTTGGAAGTCCCATTCCTTTTCCTGGATCCAACACCTCACCTTTATTTTCTCACTGTTGTTTTGTTTCTAAAAGGAATATTCAAGGCAATGTTTAAAAACAAAACAAAACCCGGCAACAACATATTAAGGCATCTGTAATATTGTCACTAAGGAAGCAAATGCTAAGGGTAAATGAGAATATACCATGGAGTAATTGCAGCTTAGCTCTGGCATGGCTTGTGTTTAGGATTGTGTGGCAATGTCCTTGAGGGGAAAAAACAAAACAAAAACAGATTCACTTGGGGTCAATGAAGGAAAACCAGAATAGCTTTGATCCAGTAATGGCTATGTAAATGAAAGATCTGTGAGCACAAATTCCTCCATAGCTTGCAGGATGAAATCCTGACTGTGCGCATCATTTTTATAGAAACTGGATTGCAATCAAAATGTGCACTGGAATACAGCCTGATTTTAGATAAGTGCAGATATCCACACTCCATCTTAGACAAACGGCTTAGAAACCTATAAGTGCAGATATAGGTGTGGATCCAGACTTAATGCTGGCTGGGGAATGCTAGCAGTGGTAAGACTTTTTTCTATCTAAACATCCATAGGATTGCACCCAGACAGTGTCTAGAGGGCCATAGGATTTTTCGGATTCCCAGATCCAAGGTCAGAAAAGAGCTCCAACCTTGGATCTGGGGATCTGCATTTGGATCCCCCTCCCCGCCTCACAGCCAGTGCAGAAGAACCATGCCAGTTGCTTCTCTAAGGTTGTAAGAGCGACTTTGGAGCAGGGGTTTAGGGGGAGGGGAGGAGACCAGCACCACTAAGGTATGATGTATCCTGGTGGCGCCTCAGCCTCCTTCCCTCCCACTCTGAAGCACCACAGTTAGACAGCCAAAATCAGCCATCTAGCTGCTTTGCAGAGCAGGAGGAGCATGGAGGTGATCTTTTCCTGCTCTGCATATGATGTCCATAATCCTCCCAAGTTCAGAGGGCTACAGGCATCCCCATTAGATTGCACCCTAATGTCACTTAGAATATACCCATTTAAATTAATGGGGATTAATTTCATCATACCTAACTTAAGTTCTATTGATTTAAAAGGGTCTAGTCTACTCTAAGTATGACTAAATCTGGATCCAACCCATACTGTTGCTATTACTAAGGCTGAGTCAAAATCGCTCAACATGGTAAACATTTTGACCCCACCCCCAGCCCCTCATTTTGAACCAAAAGTTTTTCTCCAAATAACTTTTGTATCAGCTCTAGCTAGCTAGCATGCATACTTCTTGTTCATTTACATTGTTGAACATGGTGAGAATATACCATGGAGAATATACCATGGAGTAATTGCAGCTTAGCTCTGGCTAAGTTCTTCTTGCTGTGACTTCCTTAATTAAACATCTGTCCCGAAGCCTATTAATTCAGACTAGGGCCTTTTTATTGATATCAATGGACTGTAACTCAGGGCCCAAATTCTCACCTGTAAAATCCAGCCACTAAAATAGATGCCTCAAGGAATGCCATCCATATGAGCATTGTAAGCTATTTTTAAAACTTCAGACTTGCACGTGTACGACCCCAGATGGTTGTTTGGATCATGAGGCCACCAGGGAGCTGCCCAAAAAGCTGTTTTCAGCAATTCTAGCACCAAGCAAAGTTATCTGAAGGAGCAGCTTCTAGCAACTGATTGGCTGAGCAATCTGCCTCCCATTGGTCAACCTGGGACTATTTAAAATGGAAGAAATTAGTACAATATGATGGCTACAGGACCGGATTGTTGCTTACTCTGCATTGTGTGCCTATAATAGCACCTCTGTTGTTATTGTCCTGGTTCAGTAGTTTTCACTTTCAGGCTGTTTTTCTGGCTTCTGTGGAACAGTTCCATCCTTCACAGACTTGTTGACTGCAGCACTAGACTAAGATTCAGAACTCCCACTGTTGCTTTATGGTCACGAGTCAGAGGGTGGATTTGGACAAGAATGCTTGCTTCTTCACCCCCTATTTCTCAGCACTCAGAACTTGAAGCTTATTGTTGGTTGTTCAATGAGAAGGTCACCCATGGTAGACAAGCTCCTTTTCCCATTACTGATCTTGCTCTGTTATATGTAGCCACAGGTGAGCATCAGCTGTGTTCAGGGTGCACCTTGGGTATGGTTGGCACCGCACTTGAGCTGATCTGATCTAATTATTTATTTAAATAACTAACATGCCTCTTTCTACTATGTAATAGCTTTCAAGGAGACTGAGATGTTAAAAAACAACAACCCCACAATAAACCAATCACAACTATGAAAAGAAATCAAAGAATTTAATAAAAACCAATATTAATAAAAAGCCCACCTAAACAAAATGATCTTCATTAGATGGCTGAAGTTAAAGGACATTCCATTGGGAATGGTTCTACTTCTAAACCCTAGAGCAGAGGTTCTCAAGATGTGGGAAAACTATAGGTTTGCCAGATCCATTCAGGTGGTCCACAAAACAGTTGATAATATCTATACTTGGCCCTACTAATGTAGGCAAACATTAATCCCAGCTTGTTCATGAACACAGACAGATCCATTGAATCAGAAAGGGAAGACTATAGTGATTAAAATATGAGTTTTTTTGTGAAACAAACAAAGAAAAAACATTATTAAGTGGTCCTCAGAGATCCGCAGCACTTTTCAAGTAGTCCATGAAAAAAAAAGTTTGAGATCCACTGGCATACAACATTCATCTGTCCTCAGAATCATCTGCAGTGTGAAAGCAGTTCTGTAATAGATGCACAGGGATTCTTCAGCAGCCATGCCAATGTGCAAGAGTGTCCTTGGGGTTAGAAAGTTTGAAAACCACTGCCTTTGTGCATCATTCCCTCTATTTTCAATCTTCAGGAGAAGAGTGCTGTAGCAAAAAAAAACAAACGCAAATGGCACAACCCACACCTAAGCCATAAGGTTTGCATAAGTAAAAAGAAAGAAAGAAAATAATCTGTGGGGGGGAACCCAAGAGGGGAACCTCCGCAACAGCCTAACAGGACTGAGCATGCTCATTGGCCACAGAATGCTGACTGTTGCAGGGGAATGGAAAACTGGGATGGAGGGTGAATAGAATGGAGTAATTTGAACCCTGAACAGAAGCAACCCAACCAATTCTGCAACATTTTGTTGCAGTCCCACTTGTACTGCTGATTCCAGTTTGCTGCCAGATCCCCCACCCAGTCATACTTGTGTCTGACCTTTCTCTCGTCAAACACTGCCTTATTCCACACAGTCTCTGGCCATCTGGCTACTGACATGTAGTCCAGTTCTAGGCACGTTTACTCATAGGAATGTAGGAAGCTGTCTTTTACCAGCTCAAACTATTGAGCCAACTATTTTCTATGCTGACTGGTGGTAGTAGTGGCTTTCCAAGGTCTGATGTAAAGGCCATTCCCATCATCCTTTGCCTGTTTCTTTAAACTGTAGATGTCAGAGATTGACCATGGAAACTTCTGCAGGTGAAGCATGAGCTCCACCACTACAGAAGCCCCACTTCTTCAACAGGGCTGTGATGGACACAACTGTCGTTCTGCCTCTCCCTCCCTCCCTGAGCGTGCAGAGCCAATCACAGCACTTGGAATGTTGGCAAGGGGCAGAGAGCTATGATGACAGGGAGTTTAAGATTCATGGTTTGGGGATGGGAGTGAAGAACATCTAGTGAGAGAACCAGAATCAGTAGTAGAGGCTGACAGGGAACTCTGTGCGGCAAAGTTACCTCAGCCTGAAGTGCAAATATTGTAACTGTTATATGATAAGCAAGCACCTGAATGTATCACTTGTGTCATCTGTAGAAATAAACTTGTTTTGTTTTACTGTTAACCCTTAGTGTGGGAGTAAGTGACTAAGGGAAGAGGAGCACACACATTTAGAAAGCAATCTCTGTGGAGAAAGAAGGTGGCAGCGAGGGAAATCACTGTGTTCAGGTCATTACCCTAGTTAGCCCGAGGCTGTTGCAGCCAAAGACTTGTGAGGAGAGGGGAGTGTCCCAGGCAACGGCTGGTGTGTCTCTTTGGGATTGGGAAGGGGAGCCTGAGTGTAAGAGGCTGAGCGTCTTCCGTGAATCCCGGGTGTGAGGCAAGCAGGATACCTGAGGGGGACATAGTGACCTAGGTGCAGGGCCTGAGTGTGAAGGTCCATAGCTCGAGTAAAGGGGCTGTACAAGTGAAAGAGTAAGGGGGGGTAAAACACCCGACGTACATGTTACTGAGGGCTTCCACGAGTTTGGGAGCAGAGCCGGGTGTGTCACAAGGAAAGTGGTGGTAGCAGTTTTGGTGGTGTCACAAGGGCTTAGTACTCCCAGGTTAGTGAGCATAAGTTTGCACCCTAAGTTAGCCTTAGAGCAGGGACAGAGAACCTGTGGCCCGCCACATGTTTCTTTCATAGATAGAGTTGGAAGGGGCCTACAAGGCCATTGAGTCCAACCCCCTGCTCAATGCAGGAAACTAGAGCAGGGGTCTCCCATCCAGGTAATAACCAGGCCTGACCCTGCTTAGATTTCCATGCTCAGACAAGCTGAGCCAGCATGAACCACAGGCCTGAATTGTTGATGGACTACAACTCCCATCATCCAGGATTACTGGGCATACTGGCTGGGGCTGCTATGAGTTGCAGTCCAGCAACATCTGGAGGGCCACAGTTTCCCCAGCTTAGAGAGTGGTTCAGCTTCTTGGAATCTCTTGTTCTGTCTGCTGGTGATCTATGATCAGTTTTATGGTTTCTGGGGTGATCCTGACCTGTCTGGGATCATGGTTTCTGACTGGGTTCAGTCTTGATTAGGGCTGCAGATTTCCCACAGGTTGGTTAAAGGGTTAAAGCAGCAAGAATGTTAGCATGACACTCTGTCCATGCACTTATGCCAAGACACAACAGTGTAATTAAAACAACAACAACAACAACAACAACAACAACAACAACAAACAACAACCACAGTCCACAAAATGCTGCAGGATATTTTTTCAAATATATTCTTCATTCTGATAAGAATATTCTCTTCATTCTTACACAGAAAAATGATTTATTGTAAAAAAAAAAAAATACTTTCTATTCTTGTCTTTCAGCAGCAGAGTTGCACAAAGTTATATACGGTAAGTTCCTCCTCTCTGAAACAGGAACAGAAATATTTTCTTAATGCCAGAATTGTTTTAAAGGTATATCTGTGTGTTCATATATGCAAGCTTTCACAAGCAAAGATGAAATCCAGGACAAAGAGAGAGACTATGGTCTGGTAAAACAACATTTCTGAAAGTTACGTGTCACTTTCCATAGTGTTTTGGAAGGAGAAGGCTTGCACAGCCAGCTAACATCACTGCTACAAACATTCCGTCTATGCAGCTGCATTTAAAATAAAATGAGATAAGAATTCTCTTTCATTGCATTTGATGGACTTCGGATGAGAACATAATAAATGTTTTAGGCCAGAAAGAATGGCTAGTAGGAGGGGGAGAAGAGAAGAAGGGGCCTGAAGAAAATAAGATAATAAGGCATTAGAAGCAGAAAGGGGGACCGAGAAGAGGAGAATTCAGAAAGAAAAATGGGAACAGTGAATATGGGAGGGATAAAATTCAGAAGTAAGTGAATTCAGCAGTGTGTGAGTTTGAATCAGAGGTGAAAGGGATATGAGAAAGCAGTTTCCTCAGTCAACATAACTGAGCCTGACCAGGTGTGAGACCATTTATCAAGCATTTAATGTATTGTGCTTTCCATCCATGAGGACTCTCATTTCTGGTCATTCCATAGTCCTTGACCTTGGGCAAACAGTAGGCTTCATACAGCCCTATGATAAACGATCATTTCTGCAAGAGTATGCACCAGCTCTCTCATTCCCTTCCTATCAGAAATGCACCGCTTTCCTATGTCACATGGCCTGGCACATTTGTAAATCACCCGTAAAATGCAACATGTCTTGGATTCACAGTTCAAATAGCAACATCTGCACAGTTCTGAAAATGGAGACCTGAAATGGTCCTGAATGCACAGTGTGCTATCACATAAAGAGGAAGGAGCGAAAGCAAGCATGGCCAGGAGGAGGGAGCACAAGTTAATGCACAGAAACCATTCCCACCTTGTTCTTCTACTTATCAGGACTTGCCTGTTCTTGAAACAAGCACTTAAGTTATTTTTATTTCATTGTATTCATTTTAAGAGATTTAGATACTGCTCTTCAGAAAAGCTCTCAGGGCAGTTTACAGCAACAAGGTAAAATACAGAATTTGGAATAAACTAAAAAAAATTAAAAAGTAACAACATGTTTAAATGTATATTAAATAATCTTGGAGAATAGAAATGCATTTGCCTGGTGCTGAATGGATAACTAAGTTCACACCAGGTGGGCCAATCTGGAGAGAGAATTCCACAAATTTGCCACTGGAATCACCAGGGATTAGACCCAGAACCTATTTTCAGTGCTACAACTTTGGCATGGGATATTATTTATTTGTTAAAACAGAGATGCGGAACCCCTCGCCCATGGTCCAATTTAGCCCACCTGGCCAGCCCTGGCCAATTTATCAGAGGCCCACTGTGGTATGTTTGCAAGGCATTTCCAAGACAAAATATCTTACATCTGCTGGGACTTAGACTCCAGTGTTATAGCAGGTGGATCAGTTGAAGTATCCACAGCACAGTCTTGTCCAGTTTTGTTGGATGAGTTTTAATTTAAGGACATTGACTATTGACAATGTGCTTGGACAGGTTTGAGCAACCAACCTGGATCTTCTATACTGGATCCTTTCCCCCCTTGTCTTATTAAAACTGGTAGGGAGGGAACAGTCAGCTGGGCCAGGGAGGTGAAGTGATTAATGCCTCATTGCGAGAGGGAGTGGTCCTGGGCTGCCTGAAAAAGACAGTGGTGAGACCACACCTGAAGAAATAATCTCTGAAGATCTTAACAACTTTACCTGTGGCTCACGCTGGCTCAGCTTGTTTGAGTGTGGAAAGCTAAGCAGGGTAAGGCCTGGTTATTACTTGGATGGAGGGACTCATCTCTAGTTTCCTGCATTGAGCAGGGGTTGACTCGAGAGCTTTTAGGCTCCTTCCAATCTCTGATCTATGAAATCTATGAAATCTATGAAATGTTTCTTTCCTGGGCAAGGTCCTTGAGTGGATGGTTGCTAACCAGCTCCAGATGCTCTTGGATGAGACCTTTTATCTGGATCCATTTCAGTCAGGGTTCAAGCCATGTTTTGACACAGAACAAGCCTTGGTTGTCCTGTATGATGAGTCTAGTGGTGTTCACGAACCTGGGGGGGGGGGATCCCGGCTCTCCGCTGCCTTGACTCTCCACGGCAGCGTCCCCCTCGCCTCAATCTTCTGAGTGCAGCGGAGCAGTTCTCCACACCGCTTGAGCCTGCCGCGACGGGACTTTGTGCCGGCACACTGGACCCCCGCACTGCATATTTTGTGGAGAAACCAGGGCAACAGGACTGTTTTAAGCCCTGTTGCCCTGGTTTCTCCGCAAAATACGCAGTGTGGGGGTCCAGCGCGACGGCGCAGGGTCCCGTCGCATCACTTCTGGCCAGCCGGAAGTGATGCGACAGGACCAGCGCGGTCAGCACGGCGGGCACGAGGTGGCGCGCCGAGGGAGCCCCGGACCCGGTAAGGCCCCGCGAACCTCTGGTGGGCGTGAGCGGGGCCGATTTCGGCCTGCTACACCCACCACGAGGCGAGCGGGTACACCCCTAAATTGGCAGGAGAAAGACAGGGGAAGTGTGACCCTGTTGATTCTCCTTGATCTCTCAGAGGCTTTTGATACAATCAACCATGGTCTCCTTGGGTGATTGTCTGAGTTTGGAGTGGAGGGTGGTACTGCATTGCAGTAGTTTTGCTCCTACTTTGATCGTTGGTCCAGGAGGTGGTGCTTCTTGAGAGGTATTGTTTGGCCCCATGGATTCTCCAGTATGGAGTTCTACAGGGGTCGGTTTTGTCCCATGTGCTATTTAACATCTACATGAGACCACTGAGTGGGGTCATCAGGAGTATGCTGATGACACCCAGCTCTATTTCTCTTTTTCATCCTCATCAGGTGAGGCTGTGAATGTGTGGTAAATCAGTGTCGGGCTGTGACAATGGACTGGATGAGAGCTAATAAACTTCAGTTTAATCCAGACAAGACTGAGATGTCGTTAGTGGGTGGTTCTTCTGACCAGATGAAGAGTGTTCAAGCTGTTCTGAATGGGGTTGTACTCCCCCTGAAGGAGCAGGTTCATCATTGTCACTTGAGGCTCAGGTGGCCTCAGCGGTACATAGTGCCTTCCACCAGCTTTGACTGGTGACCCCCCTACATCCCTATCGACAGGGATAACCTGGTTTCAGTAGTCTATGCTCTTGGTAACCTCCAAGTTAGATTATTGTGATGCACTCTAAGTGTGGCTTCCTTTTCAGAAGCTGCAGGAAGTGAAAAAATGTGGAGGTCTGATTGATATAAGGGAGTAGGAGGTCTGAACATATAACACCAATTCTGGCCCACTTGAATTAGCTGCCTGTATGTCAGGATTAGCCCTAGTGCCATTGTGGGGCCTGTGGGTTCAGAGTCAGACTCCGATTCAGGTTTAGAACATATTGATTGGGGACCCAGTCTAATGGTGGAAAGAGTTTGGCTCTGCCTGGTTTCCCATCTGATTACAGGATGAGGGGGGGGGGGGCTGGTTTGGGCCTGAGCAGGATGAGGAATGTCAGAATGGTGAGAGCATCATTCTGCCTGGTTTCACAGAAGGGAGTAGACCGGGGCAGTTGAACACTCCTGAGCAGCTGCAGGTTTCAGCCTTGAACAACCTGACTAGAACCGAGAAAGTGGATTGCCTCTGTGTGGGAACCAGGCAGGCTGGGGAAGAATGGGCTAAGGAAGGAGGGGTTTTCAAACCTGTTTCTTGGGAATGGGCGTGTCTATATAAAGCAGTATAGAAACACCTTCTTTAATGTACTGCTAATTTATGGTCCAGAGTCCCCTGTCAGTTAGATTGTCAAAAGGAGGCCTCTAATAGCCACTCCTATGCATTTATTTAAAGCAGTGCTGAGGTGCCTGGCCCTTTGCTGGGAATGTCTCATATTTACTGCCTGAAATCCTTCCTGCTTGGACTTACCACCATCTGAGTTGCCTGAAGCACTCCTAACCTGGACTCTCCATCAAATCTGGACCTTTGTCTGTTTGAACCTTGTATCATTAAGATCCTGCCATGGAATATAATGCTGAAACCAACATCTCAAACTTTCTTGTTTGGACTCAACTCTTCTTGAAAGCCAGGGATTATCCTGACACCTGGGTTTTTAGTCTGCCTGAGATCTAGTGTAATAGATTTCCTAAGTAGGGAATATCACTACTGTCCAAGTCCCTCAACTACCTGCTTTTATCCTGAAACCTGGACTTAGTCTGCCCTAGAATGTGGATTAAAGAGGCCCTGAAAAGGAACATCTCTACTGCCTGGTGCCCTCACTCTCTCTGGCTTGGACTTACCCTTGGTCTTTGATCTGCCATGGCACATGTCCCATGGAGATTCCAATGCAGACTTGTTGTTGAACCAGTATGTGTCTGTGTGTATGTGTATTGTGATTTGTAACTTGCACTTGAACCACATCTTGGAATGCATGGAATGTTATCTTGCTTGGATTTTTCATGACCTTGCCTTATATTCTGAACCATAGAGATCCTGACTTGGGAAACTATCATTGGACTGATTTCTGACATGGTTGTAGTTATTATCCTTGAACTGTTTCTTGAGCTAAGCAATGTGCCTATACCATCAGCTATAGTTATATGATTTCTGAAGAGTGTAACCATTAAGCTTTTTCAGTGAGATTGGATACAATGAATAATCTCACTGATTTGAGTATCCTCTGTCAGAATGCCTGAGAGTGTGCCAGAAGGAACAGGCCCATGAAACTGTATGTTTCTGAGCTCAACTCAATGTGCTGGTTTTGCTTTATAAAGCCTTACATGGCTTGGGACCACAATACCTGATGGAGCACCTTTCCCAGTATGAAGCTACCCATACTTTACACTCATCATCAGGGGCCCTCCTCCGAGTGCCTTCTCTGAGGGAGGATCAGAGGATGGCAATAAGGGAGAGGGCCTTCTCAGCGGTGGTTCCCTGATTCTGGAATGCTCTCCCCACTGAGGTCCACCTGGCACTAAGTCATCTTTTCAGCATCAGATTATGACTCTCCTCTACTCACAGGCATGATTGTTGTGGCATATGATGGGGTTTTAATGCCAGTGGTTTTATCAGGTCCCAGTATATTATTGTAATTGTTTATTTTTAGGCGTTTTACATTTTAAATGTATGTTAAATGTTTTATTATTATTATTATTATTATTATTATGTTTTTGTTTTGTAACTTTTGTGAACTGCCCAGAGAGCTCTGGCTATTGGATGGTATAGAAGAGGCCTCAGGTGAGGCCCCTCTCCCTCCCTGAGGCCCCTCTCCTCCTCAAAGCCCTGCCTCTAAAAGATAGCATGGAGAGGAATCTTTGCTATTATCTCTGATTAGTGATTGGAATGAACAGCAGGCATTCCCTTTAGCACACCACCCACTCTCCCAATTGGGAGGGGAGAGGTGCACCAGGTAATCTTCCTGCCCCCTAATGCCGTTCAACCCATGGAGGACTGGGGAAAAGATAATCTCCTCCCCAACTAGTTCCTTGCCCCGGTTTAAAGCATTTCTACCCCATCCTTCAGCTAGAAAGGCTCACAGAGTGGCTTAAAAATCAGTAGAAAATAACATAGTCCCTGCCATCATGCTTACAATTTAAAAAGACATGCCCCCCCAAGGGGGGGAGGAATGGGATAGGGAGGGGAAAGAAAAACAAGAAACCCTGGCCACCGTTTTTTAAATGTTATATGGTTCTTAAAATGACCAGTTGTGATAGAAACAGGTGGCTCACAGTTTAAAAACTGGCTTCAGAGAGCCTCTAAGAAATAGCCTGGTGAGCTGACCTTCCTTGAAATGGCTGTAATACTGCCAGAAGTTGTTGATCTTATGGGGTGGGGCCTTCCAGGAACTAGATGGACCATATGTGAAATGGTAAGAGAGAAGCAAGAGGCTTTGACGATTGGCAAAGAGCGTCTCCCACCTTGCTGAGCAGCCACAATCAGAATTAACCATCTGGGATTAGGGATTTGACCTTTTTAGCACTCTGTAGCCAGCCAGCCACTACAGAACAGTGGGCCACTGAATTTCAATGGCAAACCACCATTTATTTCCCAGAGGTCAGCCTGTGGCCCCCAAATCTCCCACAATTGCCCACCTTTGCTTTATCATATGTATACATTACCTAACCAAATTTGTGCTTTAAAGAAACAATTCATACAAAATAGAGAGCATAAATACTGAATCAGCAGCTAGCAATGGGACATGCTTTGAAGGGAAAAATAACCCCCTGTCTTACACAGGAATGCTCAATGCATTTAAATATGTACGCTCAGCCTTAATGAAATATGTTGTTATTATGCACTGAAAGAAGTCAGCCTTCAGTCATCTAGCCCTTTATTAATACACAGCACCCTCTCCCCCAACCTTAGTTTTGAATGTTCCTGCTTTGTACATTTTCATTTCTTGACAGTTCTCACAGTTCATCTGCCCTTCGTGAAGCTCAAACAACTGAAAGAATTTCAAACCAACTTTTTGACATACAATTAATCTTTTTGTCAACTCACTGACTGAATGTTTAGAGAAGTTAGACACCATGTAAAAATGAAGGTGCGCTAATCTCCATACTGTGTATTGTAATTTCTTTGTAACGTGTGATGCCAGCTCTAGATCATTTTGTAACGTTGAGCCCAGTCTCTCAGTTTACCATATCAGGTAGAGTGGTTTTAAGGATAAAATGGGGACAGAGGATGGGTAAGCTGCTCTAAGCTCCTTAATCAAAGGGTGGGATACAAATCTGATCAGTAAAATGATGTTACTGGGTTAAATCCTGAATATATTCATCACACTTAGGTCCCACTGAAATCACTTGAACATAAGTTAGTCATGACTAACTTTTCACATTGATTTCAAAGGGACCTGAGCAAAACTGATTTAGTTTGGATCCAAGCCAACTCACTCTAATTTTTATGATGATGTACTGTAGTTATAGGAACAGCCCCCCACACATACATACACACTGTCCTGAGCAGTGTGGTATGTACAATGTCTCTATAATGTTCCATGAGCCTTGATCATATGTCTAATCTATGTAGACTAAAACATGTGGTGTGTGGGAGATTACCCCAGCAAGTCCCATCCTGACATACCGTATTTTTCCGTCTATAAGACGCCCCATGTATAAGACGCCCCCCACTGGGCAGTTTTGCAACCGCACGGTTCTCTCCTTGGCTTACTTCCATGTATAAGACGACCCTCAATTTTTAGTCTAGTGATTTTAGGAAAAAGTATAGTCTTATACATGGAAAAATACTGTATGTGCATTTAGCCTGCTGTCTGAACAGACCCTACACACATACAAGTGTGTGCATGTAGGCTCTGTATGCATGAATGGTAGGGAGCTAAGCCTATGCACAAGTCAAACCATCCCTGACAGATGGCTGTCCAGCTGCACCTTGAATGCCTCCAGTGTGGGAGAGCCCACTACCTCCCTAGGTAGTTGGCTCCATGGGTGTGTTGCTCTAACAGTCAGGAAATGTTTCCTGATGTCCAGGCGGGATCTGGCTTCCTGTAACTTGACCCCATTATTCTGTGTCCTGCAATCTGGGATAATCGAAAAGAGATCCTGGCCCTCCTCTGTGTGACAACCTTTCACTTGAAGAGGGGTATCATATCTCCCCTCAGTCTTCTCTTCTGAAGGCGAAACATGCCCAGTTTGTTCAGTCTCTCCTCATAGGACTTTGTTTCCAGTCCCCTGATCATCTTTGTTGCCCCCCTCTGAACCCTTTCCAGTTTGTCTACATCCTTCTTAAATTGTGGTACCCAGAACTGGATGCAGTACTCAAGATGAGGCCTAACCAGAGCCGAGTAGAGGGGAACTAGTACTTCACATGATTTGGAACCTAGAAGTATTAATGCAGCCCAAAATAGCATTTGCCTTTTTTTGCAGCCACATCACATTGCTGCCTCATATTCAGCTTGTGATCTACAACAATTCCAAGATCCTTCTCTTTTGTAGTATTGTTGCTCCAAGTGTCCCCCATTCTGTAACTCTGCATTTGGATTCCTTTCCCTAGGTACAGCACTTGGCATTTATCCCTATGAAATTTCATTCTGTTCTTTTCAGCCCAGTGCTCCAGCCTATTGAGATCACTTTGAATTTTGTTTCTGTCTTCCCGAGTATTAGCTATTCCACCCAATTTTGTGTCATCTGCAAATTTGATAAGCATTCCCTGCACCTCCTCATTCGAGTCATTAATAAAGATGTTGAAAAGCACTGGGCCCAGGACTGAGCCCTGTGGTACCCCGCTCGTTACCTCTCCCCAGTTTGAGAAGGTACCATTGGTAAGCACTCTTTGAGTCCGATTCTGTAGCCAACTGTGGATCCACTTGATATAGTTGTTCCATCTAGCCCACTTTTAGCTAGCTTGCTAATCAGGATATCATGAGGCACTTTGTCGTAAGCTTTGCTGAAGTCAAACTATATTATGTCCACAGCATTCCCACAGTCCACAAGGGAGGTTACCCGATCAAAAAATGAGATCAGATCGGTCTGGCAGGATTTGTTCTTGACAAATCCATGTTGGCTTCTAGTAATCACTGCATTGATTTCAAGTTGCTTGTAGGCTGACTTCTTTATAATCTGCTCCAGAATTTTCCCAGGGATTGATGTCAGACTGACTGGTCTGTAGTTCTCAGGTTCCTCCTTCTTGCCCTTTTTGAAGATAGGAACAACTATTTGCCCTCCTCCAGTCATCTGATTGAGAGATCATCTGAGCCACAGGTAAGTGGAAGAGCATGTACTTTGTGTGCAGAAGGTCCCAGGTTCAAAACCTGGCATCTCCGGTAACAGAACAATCACATAAGATGTGACAGGGCCATCTCTACCATTGGGCAGGGTGAGGCAACTGCCTCAAGCAGCAGTTGCTAGATTGTGAGGAGTGATGGGGAGGTGCTGGAGGACATAGTTGTGTGTGCCACATGAACTTCCCTGTACCATCTAAGAATATTCTGCTGCCCTCACGTGTAGTGGAGGATGTTGTCCGATGACCAGTATTGAAGTAAGATTCAGTGGCCAGTCTGATTGGCTTCTGTGCTGTACATGGAATGAGGGGGGATGGGCACCATCTTGTCCTTTGCTTTAATGGTGCCCCTCCCCCCTCATTTCATGTACAGAAGCAACCAGGCTGACTACTGAATCTTACTTCAACACTGGTGATTGGACAACATTGGACAACATTGGTTATTGGTTACTGCCAATAACCTATTTGGGGAAGGCACCAATGCCACTTTCTCCTGGATGGCAAGGGGGTGGTGATGGTGGGATGCTTGGATTCAGGCCTCCCATACCTCCAATAGTGGCCTTAGCACTGTAAAAGCTGACCACGCCAGCTGTCCTGTGTGTGCATTAGTGAGTGGCAGGGCAGAGGGCACTGCTGTGGGGACATATTTCTAGATTGTGACCAATAGGTAGGTTTTTGTTCTTGCTAAATAGGATGGGTTGTGTGTGTGTTTTTAAAAAAATGTCAACTTGAGACATTGGCTCCAACAAATGTTTGAATCCTGTAAGAACCTTGTTGAAATTTGACTAAATTTAATGACACCACATAGTATGCAGATTGCAAATGTGTCACACTAATTCGTGAATTCATAGTCTCTAATGTGCTATCTTAACGTTGAAGTAGCAAGAATCTCAGTTTTATGATTAATCTCCTTGACATTTTAAGTTGCTATTATTTCAGTAATGATCAGTTGAATACATTTCAAAGCAAAGGGATCTGAATTCTCATATCCCCCTTTTTTAAAACAACCTACAAATTAGTGAATTGTCATTTTATAATTAATCATTCAATGTGCATTGTGCATCCTATCTACAAGTCCACTATATAATTTGGCAAATCTGATTTCTGAGGTCTAAGGGACTTGCCCTACAATTAAAACACTTGTTGAATCCCACTCCAAACTGAGATCAGTGTGGATTCCTAAACTGAGGTAACTGTAGCAATAATGGTATTTTGCACCTGGGTAAATGTACAGGCACACTCAGCTGTGGCAAATAACTTTCATTTAGATGCACTCTAAGTTTACAACTCTCTGTACTCCTGGTCTTTACTTCCTATAAAATGTGTAGTCCTTAATCTGACAGGCACATTTTTCTAGAGCATCACTCTAAGTCTGGGATCCCCAACGTGACGCCTTTAGTTCACATAGTATAAAACAAGTAGACCTATTTTTCTTCCTGTCAAATGTGAAGCCTCATAAGGAAATAGCCTCCTTTTCACACAGAGATCACCTTACAGCCCCAGTATTACAGTCGTTATCAAAGGCAAACAATGAAAATAGCTGTCTGGGGTCTCCAACGTGGCATCTGTGGACACCAATGTGACCGCAAACACCTCTCTTGGTGCTTGCCAGGCTCCCTGCACCTCCTGATTTGTATTTTATTTCTTAAGATATTTTTTTAAATAATAATAATAATAATAATAATAATAATAATAATAATAATAATGAAAAATACCTGGCAGACCAGCATACTGCAAAGTGAAGTGCTGCCTTCTAGCACCATCTTTATTTGGATTCAAAAGAGTGGTTTTGCATTTTGAAGCTCAGACTCCACTTCTGCCTTGTTCTTAGGTTCTTGGAAAGTTGTGCCTTCTGGGAAATGATGGGCCATACCCACCATGGTAGCCATTTTATGAATGAGCAGCCCCCTTATGGCAGCCATTTTAAGATTGGGGAGCCCTGCTCTAAGTTTGGGACAAGCAACTGGAGGGCTGGGGTCCAACTCCTTCCGCAAAGCCTTCCCATCTGGCCCCATAGAACAGAAGTCCCTCCATACATAAAATTGAGAGCCAATATGGTGTGGTGGAGACAGTGTCAGACTTGGACCGGGAAGCCCTGGATTCAAATTCCTGCTCAGCTGTGAAGCTCACTGGGTGAACTTGATCCTACCCTATCTTGCTGGGTTGTTCTTGTTGTGATCGAAAAATGGGGGGGGGGGCAACCATGTCTGCCATTTTGAGCTTGGAAGAAGAGTGTGATAAAAGTGTAGTAATAAGGATAAATAATAACAACATAAAGTACATCTGCCATATTATCCCAACCTGAAGCAAAGGGCCCCTTTAGACTATTTCCTTTCCCTGCAATAAAAATGGTGGCAAAGGCTCTGTCAGGGGGGTCTTCTCTTAAATACCTCAGCTGCCCCACACTTAAGCCAAGACACAAATAGCAGTGAGCAGATGAGGGGCCTAAATGAGAGACTCTGCCAACCAATACAGTGGGGAAAAAGTGTTAAAAAGTGAGTCAGTGGGCGGCACTGATGCTGCCAGCCTGTCAGCCCTTGCTCAGTTCAAAATGTGGCCTCTGTGGATTGGATGGGATCTGTCAGTTTTGCTTTCTCCCACATTCAGTTTTAAAAATAAATAAATAAATAAATAAATCTCAATTTCTTTCTATCCCATATGGAGAAATTTGTAAATTCTGGTAAAGTCTTCTTATTATTTTTTAATGAAACAAAGAGAATTCTCACCCCCATCTGCACTGGTTAAGTTCAATAGGTACAGCTATTCACAGCATGGAGACGACCATGTTGTTGTAGCTCCCGCCATGGAGCTATTAAAGATGAGGAGCCTGGCAGAAGAAAGAGGTGGCAACACCAATTCAACATAACAAACATGGCTGAAGGTACACAGAGTAGAGATTCAAACCCAGACTTCTAAAAGCTCAAATCCCTCTGCATGGATGGACGAATGTGTCAATTTTGCTTTCTCTCACATTCAATTTTTTTTGGGGGGAAATCTCAAGTTCTTTCTGTCCCGTTTAGGAAGAAATTTGCAAATTTGGGTAAGTTCACACACACACACACACTGAAATTCTTACCCATTCCTGCTCTGAGAACTAAGTCTATACATGTTTTAAATTATTCATATGTAAATGGTTTTTATATTATGTTTCATATTGTATTTTTAAGGTGTTAACCTTCTGTGTATCTCCCAGAGAGCTTTGGACGGTATAGAAATGTAATAAATAAATAAGGGCATAATCCTACGCAAGCTTAGACAGAACAAAGGTCTACAACTCCCTGGATGCCCCAGCCAGCATAGTTGGCTGAGGCATGCTCGGAGTGGTAGGCCATTGTTCTGTCTAAATTTGCATAGGATTGTGCCTTAAATAAATTGGCTCTGGAAGATGATCATGATATGACTGACTCTTTCCACTTTCTACCCTTTTTCTGTCCTTTTCATGAATGTCATGGCTACATTTCCTTCAGCTGGAAGTAGATCATACCACATGACAGGGTGGGCCTCTGTATAAACATGACCTGTTGGACACAGTCGGGATAATGTTGAAATATGAAAAGAGAGAACAGGAATGGGATGCAAAAGCAGATGGACAGAACCTGCTACAGCAGGAATCATGGTGGTAGCACTTGCTGAACTGCAGTTGACTGACTAATCTTCCTAATGGCTATTTGACAGCTAATCAAGTAGCTTTTGCTTCACTTTATCCAAGAGCCAATAGTTTGCTTGATGGATGGATGGTCAGCAAGTGCCAGGAACTTTTGTACTGCTTGCAAACAGGTAGAAGTGGCCTGTATTGCTGCTTGTGGAAAGAGAGCATTGCTCCTGGCTCCTTTTCTCCATGACATTGTTGTTTTAAAAGTACTCCAAGATCTCTCTGGAGGCATAATGGATACCATGTATCTGATTAGCTTTTGCTTGTTGCTTGTACTGTGGCTTGCACAGAGGGCTGTGGACTCAGATCAAGATTAAGCTGGAGGAGACAACCCACTCATAGTGGGGAAAAGTTCTTAAGATAATAGATGTGTTATTATTAGCTTACCACAGAAATGAGGAAGCAAGGGGGAAAGAAATCATATTCAATGATTATGCATAGCACAGATTTAAATTCATTCAAGTGTACTTGTAACACATACTTCCTCTGAAGAGCTTAGAGTGACATTTTAGCCTTATAACTAAGAACTAACACCCAATTTTGCTCCCCCCCCCCATCTTCCCACTCTCTTTTTCTTTTGTATTACGACTTTGAGATTGTAATGCCGAGGGCAGGGACTGTCCTATTAATCTTTGTAAGCCACACTGGGAGCCTTCTATGGTTGAAATATGGAGTAAAAAAACTTTAGATAAATACACATACATAAATAAAGTAGGTGGAAGGGGAAGTTCAGTTTTGTCAGGTCAAAAGCAGTGTGTGGGTCTAGGACCAGCTTTGAGGAGCAATATGCTTTTAGGTTAACTGGAATCAGACCACGAGATGAGATCTCCTATTTCAAAAGTTTCTGTGTTGAAATAAGTTCATACAATAAGTAACACTATGGTCACTAACAAACTAAGCTTGAAGTCTTATTGTTTCCCTTCTCTCATGAATAAAATCAGCTATAAATGGTTAATCCTTTTCTGACTTTCACGCAATTCATCCTTTTCAAGGTTTGAACACCCATCCCAAATCAAGGCATACCCAGTGAGACCATGACAATAGTCTGCCTCCTTGTGATCTGGAACTCATGGTCCCCAACTGTGCAATAAGAACCTATACACATGCAAGATATAGGGACATAGGCTCTGTTGAAATGACTTGATGAACATAGCAATCCTGCTCCCCTTCCCACTCTGGCAACCAAACATACATATTCTAATTTCAATACCATTGACTATGCTATCTTTCAGGGTGGCCTGGCCAGGTTAGTACTGGGGCGGCATGGACCAGTCCTTTCTGGAGCAGCAAACCCAGAAGGTGATGCTGGGGGAGACTCCTATTCTGCCCCAAAGCCATTGGCCTTTTGGGTGCCAACTTGTCCCCCATGCTTTTTAACATATACATGAAGACCATGGTAGAAATAATCCAAAGGTTTGGGATATAGTGTGTAAATGACTTGCAGCTTTACCTTTTCTTTCCACAAACTAGTCCCAGAGAGGCTGTGGAAACTCTGAAGTATGTTTGGGATGCCAACAAGCTGAGGCCTAATCCAAATAAGATGGAGGGACTGTGAGTGGGGAAACCTGCTGATCTGGATGGAGATATGAGACCAGTGTTCAATGGAGTTGCACTTGCCCTGAAGGACAATAGTGCAGCTTTTAAGTTTTGCTGGACTCAGCACTATCTGTGGAAGCACAGGTGACATTGGTTACCTGGGCTGCCTTTGATTACGTAGCTTTGCCTGATTCACCAGCTGCACCCCTGCCTTGAGTAGATGGACCTTTCTAGAGTGATTCATGCCCTGGCTACATCCAGATTACTATAACACACTCTACATGGAGCTGCCTTTAAAGATCGTTTGGAAGCTTTGGCTGGCGCAGAATGCAGCAAGCTGGTTGCTTGCAGCAGGGCCTAGGTAATGTCTCCCACACTAAAACCCAATACAAAGAATTCATTTAGCTTCTCTACAATCTGCCTGCTCTCTTTCAGTACTCCTTTCACACTCTGATGTCTAAAGGTTCTACTGCCTTCCTGCTTGCTTCTGATGCATTTCAAGGAATGTTTGTTTTTCATGTCTTTAAATTGGCTTCTGAAATTCCTCCTTTGCTGCCTTATCATCAGCTTGCATTTGCTTTACCAGAGTGTGTGCTCTTTCGTCTTTTCCTCATTTGGGCAAGGCTTCCACTTCTTAAAAACCTTATATGCCTCTTACCTTTACTTTTATGGCTTCCTTAAGACCCGGTTGCATTGCTGAATACTTGTTTGTAGGGGGTGGCGTGGGGATGGGTGTTGGGCTGAAGGATAATTATGTAATTTTCAAAAAACTTAATAAAATTTGAATATAGATAGATAGATAGATATGCACATTGCTACTTAACCATAGGGGCTCTTCAACCATTTAAAATCTGTGGCATACATTTTACCTGAAGCCTCTATTATACTGGTTTGACATAGCTTCCAAGCTTCCTGAAGAGAAATAAAAAAATAAAATAATAATAATAATAATAATAACAACCTTCAATGCTCCCTTTCAACTGCCTTTTAATTAACCTCTTCATTTTTGAGAAATTAAAGGTAACAATGTTGGATTTTATAGAGAATTTTTCACTCACTTGCTGAATTTGATCATCTTGTCAACACCATTAAAAAACATTCCGGCAACACTTACACCTCTAACTAGATCCTGGGAACTGTTCAGTATTATCTTCTCTTGCCTATGGCACAATGATTTATTGCAGGGATGGGCAACTTTTTTTACTCTGAGGGCCACATGTGGTGGTGAGTGGTGTGTCGGGGGCCACATGTGTATGTGCACAGGCATGTGTGCATGGGTAAACACACAAATGTGCACAGTACACATCCACACATATATGCACGCACACACACACACACACACGCACGCACACACACGCATGCACGTACACACACACGGATGAGATCACTGGGGCAGGGGGATGCTAAGCCTTACCCCTCCCCCACCCAGCAATTCCAGCTGCTTCAGGAACTCTGAGGGAGAGGGATGATAAAAACATCCCCCCACCCCCAACAATCCTGATCAGGGTTGCTCCTTCCCTGCCACTCTTGTATTGTATTGTATTGTATTGTTTGTTTATTTATTTATTATGAACATTTATACTGCCTTATTTGCTAAAAAGCCATCAAAGGCTGTGTACAACAATTTAAAACAATAAAATCCTGCAATAATAAGAACAAGAGCATTAAAAAAACCTACACAGTAAAAACATCAAAATGTTAAAAACTACACATTCTAAAAGGCTAAATTGAAGACATGCATCTTCACACCATTTCTAAAGACCAAGAGAATGGGGGCCAAATGTAGAGATTCTTGAAGGATTGTAGTCCATACTTTGGCGGCAACATTAGAGAAAGTCTTCTCCTGTGTGCCTGACAAACAGGCCCCTGCAGGTAATGGTACCTACAAAAGGGCCTCTCTTGGGCCATGGTTAGAGGCATGGAAGCAGCAATCATGAATGCTTCGGGGGCACTGTTTCCCTGCTGCCATTAGCGACCCAAACATAGCAACCCCATTTGATTTGGTGACCTTCACTGGGATCACTGTCCTCGCACTGCTAGCAGCACTGGAACAGTGTTCTTTCTCCCATTGCAGATGGGGCTCCTTGGGATTGTGCAGGCCACACAGAAACCAGCCAAGTGCTGCATGCAATCTGCGGGCCACAGGTTGCCCACTCCTGATTTATTGCATCAAGAAATGTTGTCACTTCATCATGTTCTGAATATACATTTACCAGTCAGTGTCAAGGTCATTGAAGCCAGACGTGATCACCATATTTTTCTCTTGGGCTGCCTCCATGATTTCCTTCTCCCTTTCAAGATTACCATCGGAACTTTGGTCAGGAGAGCAATAGTGCATCCCCAGTAGTACAATTCTATCCTTTGGCCTGGGATTTCTATGCACAATGGTTTTGTAAGTAGTCAATTCAATTTGTTCCACCTGAGGTTTATAATTCATGTGCCTTCTTTGATGTATGAAGCAACATCACCACCAGTGATGTAGGTTTTATATCTAGAGATAACTGCATGCCATTGATTATCACTCCACTAGGTTTCTGAAATTTGCACTACAGTTTTCTTCTAATACCAGGCACTCCTACTCATCCACCTTTCCTTTGAGGTTTCTCGCATTAGCATGCAAACCCCTATATATTTTGTCCCTCTTTAAATGTGTTTTTGTTGGACCATACAACACTACTATACAGTGTTATACACTCTGTGTGCAGCTTCCTTTGAAAACTCAATGGAAACTTCCACTGCTCTAGAATGCTGTGGCCAGACTGCTGACTGGGGCAGGTTACAGGGAGCACATGACTCTCACCCCCACCCCCACCCCCACCCCCGTTACAACTTTACTGGCTACAGGCCTGTTTCTGGGCACATTTCAAAGTGCTGTTTATGACCGATGAAGCCCTACACAGCTGGGGAACAGGCTAGCTGAAAGACCACCTTCTGCCATAGAAGCCAGCCTAGGTTTTAAGATCTCTAAGGGAGTCCCTTCTCTTGGCACTACCAGCATCAGAGGCACATTTTGGTGGGGACACAAGAGAAGGCCTCCTCGGTGGCAAGTCCCAGGCTTTAGAACTCCCTGCCAAGAGAGGCTGGGTTGGCCCTTTCTCTGTTATTCTTCCACCAGCAGGGAAAAAAAATAAAATATTCAAGCATTTGGCATATAAGCTAGACTGTTGCAGTAGAGGGGGGATGTAATTGGTTGGTGCTGTTTATTTCTAAATAATTTCTAAATGTTGTGTTTTTCAGTTTATTTGTTTTTATGCTATGTTTTACTTAAGATCACAATTTTATTTTTAGCAGCCTTGAGAGCCATATAGGTGGGATAGAAATTAAATAAATTAACCAGAATAAACAAACCCTGTTAGATTTTGCTGTGATATCTTTGACCATTGCTTGGCTCTCCAGAGGCTCCACTCCAGCCTTTCCCAACCAGGTGCCCACCAGACATCTTGGTACTGCAATTCCCATCAGCCCCAGCATGCATGATGGGAGCTGAAGTCCAACACATCCAGAGGGCACTGAGTTGGGGAAGGCTGCTCTACACATTCACTTTTGGATTCTATCCTGTCCCCAGCCTAAGAGCATAGTGCATTCAGATTACCCCTCCCCCCACCCTGCCCAGGGATAAGCTGTTCCAAACCAGATGCTTCTCTAAACTCATGTTGGCTTTATGGACTGAGTTGTGAATTGGGATCCCATGACTACTTCAGCACATGCTGTAAATGGTGCACAGAGCTTCTCAACTCACATTTTAGCAGACTTCAGTTTGTGTGAATTGTTTCTAACTTGTGGGGACTTTAATCTTCACAGACATCAGGCAATTGAATCAATACTTGGGAAACCCCACTGCTTGGACAAATGGAAAACAAACAGAAAGGGGGGCACATCATCTGTAAACTGAGATTCAGGCAGCTGACTTCACAAAATCTATTCTGAGAGTGTCTACTTAGAATCACTCAATACAGATTTGTTATCTTCCCAGTGCTCACCATCAGGGGGTTAAAGATCAATGATGAAACTGGACTACCTTTGGGTGGATGTTTGTGTGGGATTCTATAGGTCTTGTGGTGAACCTGTGTTGAAATGTTTTGCCTGAATTCAAACTATTTTGCTGCTCCTTAGTCCATCATGACCGTTTCCTTTGCATTTTCACCATTGTTGAAGAGTACTAAAGGAGAACCAGTTTGCCTCCCCTTCTCTCAGACTGAGTCTGGAAGAAGGAGTCATCATTGCTTTGGACATTAACTAGATCTGGATGACGGGCTACTGTCTCTGGGGTGGCTGTGTGTGTGTCATTTGGCAACAATGGAAATGGGGGAGTGTAGCCCATTGATCCTCAGTGTTGTTCTTTTGGTGGTTCATAATAAGCCAAAAGGCAAAAGAACATCTCAGATCCATGATTTGACTCCTGGTATTTGATCACAATCTGGAGATCTAAGGAAGTATCTACTGCAACACTACCGCTAATGTCAATTACGTTGCGCTAGCATAAAGGACTAGCACAATGCCAATTGCGCTTGCTGGTGTGTCGGGTATTCCAGGGAAACCTGTCAGACCAGAAATAAATATTGGCGATGTACTAGAGCAGTGTTCTCCAACCTTGGGTCCCCAGATGTTTTTGGCCTACAACTCCCAGCATGCCCCAGCCGCAACACTGCACTAGAGGTTGTTTATGCTAGCACAATGTAATTTACGTTAGCCTTAGTATCACATTGGATACTGCCCTTAAATGCTTGTGTTTCAGGCAAGGTAGAATTTGTGCAAGATAGAGTGCACACAAGACTGGAATTCATCTAATTCAGCTGCAGGAGGTGTACAGAGGACCTGCAATTTGCCACTGTGGGTCTTGTGAAGGGTAAGACAGTGACTGCGAGTGCGAAGATGCAAGAGTGCATGCGCAGGGGTCTGCTGCATTGTGTCTGATTTTGTATATGTGTGCAAGAGAGTGTTTCTGTGGGGTCACAGTCAGAGCCAATTAACCTAAAATGAGAACAGGTGCAACAGAGTGCAGGTGAAGAGGAGGAGGAATACAAAGCAGGTAGTTTGAGAGAGATGAGAAGAGCTGGAGAATGCTGGGGGAGACAGGGTAAGGGAAAGCGAGGCTTTTGTAGGAAGGGTGGCTATCTTTTCCTTGGGAGCTTCCAGCTGCTTATGTCAACTGGGGTTTTTTGTGAGTAAATAAGCCTTTGTCTGTGATGTCTTCTGTGGGATAATTATGCAGTTTATTTCAAGACTAATTTGATTTAATTATCCATTTAAGGTATTTCTCTACTGCCTTTTTGAAAACCACCAAGGCAGTGTGCAATTTTTTTAAAAAAAAAAATCAATAATTTTTAAAAATGACAAAACAATAATTTTTTTAAAACCCCATTTAAAAAAACCCCAATCTTGATGGGTCTGGTGAATTGACTTAGCAGTGCCAGAAACTCTCCAGCATAGGAGAGGGAGAGGTACTTTCCACCAACTGCCTGGCCCAACCTCCCCCTTGGACTCCTCCAACACTCTTCAGCCATTTTGCATGGGACACAGCAAAAGTGACCCTTCCATTGGCCTGTTTTCACAGCTATTTATCCTGGATTCCTCTAGTTGGTTTTCCTTCCTCATTATTCTCCTTCCCCTTTTCCCCTTTGTGTGCCATGTCTTCCCCTTTAGATTATAATAAACATGATGACAGGACTTATATTATTTCTGATTTTTTTAATACAGCATTTAGCAACTTTAGCTTTGTTGTCATTATTGTCACTGTAGTAGTTGTTATATAATAACCCCACCTCACAGGCTTAATGCCAACTTCCTCTTTGTCTTACCAAAAAGTCTTCCAGCCTTCCTTCGTTTGAATTAATGCATCTTCTGAGGCAGGGCTCTCCAACCTTGGGTCCCCAGATGTTGCTGGACTACAGCTCTCAGAATCCCTTGCCATTAGCCATGCTGGCTGGGTATTCTGGGAGCTGTAGGCCAGCAACATCTGGGGACCCAAGGTTGGAGAGCCCTGTTCTAAGGCAAAAAATGGCATATTTGGGGGTAGATGTCTAGAAACTCTTGAGGGAACTGGCAAACAGTGTGACACATATTCCATGGAAGAGCTGTCAGTTGCAGAACATTAACTCTCCCATGAAAAGTGTGACTTCCCTGACTCTTTCTTAATTATGTGTGCAACCCGAAATAGAAAAGGAAAATGTTTGTTTAATTGTTTGTTTTCCTTTAGGAGGCATTTTTCACATAGAGCACTAAAAGTGCCTTTGAATCTGTCCCACATGATTTGTTTTGCATGTGTGAATCTTGTTTGTGCATGACTTGAATGAGGAAAGAGACCGTCTTTAAATAAAATATAGCTCCTCGTGAACGTACGATTGATACACCTCTAAGTCCTGGCTCTGTTTTCAGATCAAGAAAAGACACCCTTGGCTGCAGAGAACAATGGCCTAGGAGTTGCTAAACAGTGCCTGGAGCAGCAGGAAATCAGGAACAGTAAGGCATCCAAAAGTGAGAAGCCAGTATTATGCATCTCTCTGCTACAGCCATAGGAAAGGATGGCTCTGGTTTGCAACACTAGATGGCAGAGGTGGGGTCTTTTCTGCTCTGAGCGCTGTCCTATAAGGCATTGCTTGTTTAAGTACAGTCGCATTTAGTTGGAGCTGCAGGAGAGAGAGGGGGGAGAGAGAGAGAGAGAGAGAGAGAGAGCAGAGAGGAGAGATTTTCTCAGGCTTAGAGGAGCATCCTTGCTGCCCCCTCCCCTTCATCCCAATTATATGAAGGCGAAAGTGTGAGGGTTATTCAGGAACCTGGTTATCCTAGGTCAGCTTCTTTTGCACTGGATTGTCAAAGCTCTTAGAACAGTGACGGGGGAGACCAAAGGGAGAGAAAGAGGATCACATCTGTAAAAGAAAATAAAAGAGAGAGAAGAGGAAGAAGAAGAAGAAGAGGAAGAGTAGAGGAGGCTGATCGACTGAGGCAGAAACATGAGGACCTACTGGCTACACAGTATCTGGGTGCTGGGATTCTTCTTGTCTCTCTTCTCCTTGCAAGGTAAGTGGCGATTTGTCTCCTTTTCTTTTGATGTGGGGATGATGGAGAGAGATGGAGGTGGAGATGGGCTGTCGGTGCGGAGCCATGCCCGCCTGCTCCACTTGGTGCTCTAGCCCTTTTGGAAATTGTTTGCTGGTGGCTGCTACGGTTAGAGGGCACCTCGTGTGTCTGGCTTGCTTCTGTATATACTTTGCAAGGGAGGGGGGAAGAGGGGGAGGAGGAGGATTTGCAAAGGGAGGGGTCCAGTGGAGGTGTGCACCTCTGTACCACCTTTCACCACGTCCCATGTCACTCGGCAGTCCATGACATGCCAGCGCCAAGTGATTCAGTGATAGATCACCTCCCCCAGCATCCTTTTTTTCTTTTCTTTTTTGCACGCAAAAGCAAAGGACTCGGGAACTGTGCTGAGGAGGTGAAGTTTCCTACAGAGGGTCTGAAATGTGATTCTTAAAAGAGAAAGAGAGAGAGGAAAGGAAAGGAAAACAAAACACCTCTGGACTCATGGGATGAAATGGCAAATGGAAGAGCTAGGAGGTGGAGATGCTCTGGCTATTGATTAGAGGCAAGTGAGAAGCTGCCTGCCAGCTCCTGTGCTTCCACTTCCACAGTTGTTGTACATGGATAAAGAACGTTACAGGTTACAGGGTGTGTGTGTGTTTTGCAAACGTCTCGTGTATGGGTTAGTATGGATGGTACTGTGGGTGCTGCAAACTCGCATCCAAACTCTTCTTGCGCCCTTTCCCCCCAACCCACCCCAGGTTTGTGCTTTTATGCACTATCAGTCTTTCTTACACATGCTCCTGGATAATATACTTTACATATATACTCCTCGGTACACCCTGATGCACTTCCACCTTCCCCGAAGTACGGAGGATCCCTCCATGATATGTCTCACATGCATGCATCTCTTATGTACACTTTCTCTCTTTCACATACTCATCCACTGTCCCTTTTCCCTTCACACACACATACTTCCTTTAGAACAGTACAGCTGGCTGTACAAACACACACAGAGCCTCTATTGCATGCATATATTTTGTTATAAATCCAGCCTAGCATTTTTGCAAGGAAGCATCTCCCCCCTCCCTCCCTCCCTCCCCCCCTCTCTATATATGTCCCAATTCCTTAATGTGCCTGCTACAGTACCCTCTTTTTTGATACCATCATAACACAAAAAACACATACTGTTAGGACATAGCTATTCTTTTCCCAAGCGGACATTCTCATGGTTGTTGCACATGCTATACAAGCTACACATTATGACTGTAGCCCTCTCCGGTGGACACTGGCATCATGTGTGTTCCTGCTTGTATGTAGATATAGACACATCTTCTTCATCCCCGAGAACATGCATCTCCATCCCTTGCCTAGCAGCTTATCTAGTGCACTTTCTCTCGACCTCCTCACTGTATTGCATACAAACACACTCTTCTCTATGGAGGACACATTTTCTCCCTGGGGAAAAAAAAACCCATGCATCCTCTGCTCTCTCTGGAAGCAAGCACCATCTTCCACTGTCCTCTTTTCTCGTGTGTCCATTTTTGCTAGGCAAGTAAACACTCCCCCCTCCCCAGCAAACGCTCCCAAACAACTCCATTGTCAGTCGGATTTATAGCCACTTTGAACAGTAACATTCAGTGGTTCAGTGTGAGCTTCCCTCACCTCTGGCGCAGACCCATTGAGAATAACACACACTGGCAAACCGCAGACTCCCAAAGCTTCCTCTTTCCTTTCACTGATGCCTATTTCCCAGCCGAAGAGCTACGATACAGTGCTTCCCATTGACAAGCTGGAGAGAGCTGCGATTGGAGGATTCCAGCATTGCAATGTTCCAAGACACTTTAACTATTTACAGTGTCACTGCCCCTTTGGCTGCTGCCTCCAGCCAGGTGGAGAGAGCTTGGGATTGCTGTAGTTTCCCCTTCTGTCTCAAATGTATGGGTAGCAACCATAGAAGATAGTCAGCTGCACCTTTCCCTGGAACCTCAACACATATTCAGAATAAAATGATGGGGGTTTGGGGAAGGGGAGGGGGTTAGTACTGACTGAGTCACAATTTCTGGGGTGCATGTGTGTGATTTTGGGAAGGGGGGAGCAGAAGAGAGATGCTGCTGCTGCTGTAAGGGCTGCGATAGAAGTTAGCCCAAACTAGAATCTCATTCGTTCGTTCATTCATTCATTCATTCATTCTCTCTCTCTCTCTCTCTCTCTTTCACACACACACACACACACACACGTATATATGTCCCTTCTCCCTCAAACTCCCAGGAACTAGGCTGCCTCCTTTATTTCTGTGAATATGCAAAATGGGGATTTGCGGGCATGTATTGGAAAGGAAGCTTGCAAAGCATGAATGAAGGAGGTCCCTGTAACTCTTGAAGCATTGGCTGTTTAAGGCTTTCATTCTAGCATTTTTGTAGCCAGCTCTTTTTAAAGGAATCTCCTAGTGCAATATGGCTGTTTCCTTTTGCCTTTCAGTGTCCTTTGCCAGAGACAGCTAGGCATTGGGGCATGCCTTTTTACTGTGGTCTCAGCCTATATGTGTATATGTGTGTTTGTATATATATATATATATATATATATATATATATATGATAGCTAGATAGCTAGATAGAGCTTTCTATCCTCATTGTGCTGGGAATTAAGGATGTATGTTTGGGTTGTTCAGGGGTGGGTGGGCTTAAGTATACCTGCCTGTTGATTCACCATCCCAAGCTTTTGCTGAACGAAAGACAGCAGAGTGAGCGAGCAGAGATTCCAGAATGCTAAATCAGTGATACAGGCTTAAGGTCCTCTGCTGCCTTGGCAAGGAGAAAGCCATGGTTGCCATGTCTTTGTTGTCCTGATTGACAATGAGCTCCCAAAGGTGGCTTGGCATTATTTCACATTGTTCTTCACTTTGTCTGGTCTAAAAAATCTGGTGCCTTTTGGACAAGGCTTCAACTTTATGTTTTATTGACTGTCGTTTACTTCCTACTGACACTTACCACCAGCCAGGCTGGAACTTCATTTTTTTCTTGGGGGTAGCGGGTGGGGAGGGGGTTTAGGCCAGATATCTCACTTCCTTATGCTGCTAATCCAGGAAAATGGATGCTTGCAAGCAAAATCCCTCCCAGAATGGATTGCATCTGCTTACCTTTCTTATCAAAACCATACAGCTTCCATGCAAAGATCTCTTCTCGTTCATCCCAGTTTTGCAGGACACGGAATAATGGGCTCAAGTTACAGGAACCTAGATTCCACCTAAACATCAGGAAAAATTTCCTGACTGTCAGAGCAATAAGACAATGGAATCAACTACCTAGGGAGGTGGTGGGCTCTCCCAGTCTGGAGGCATTCAAGGTGCAGCTGGACAGACATCTGTCAGAGATGCTTTGACCTGGATTCCTGCATTGAGCAGGGGGTTGGACTCGATGGCCTTGTAGGCCCCTTCCAACCTCTACTTTTCTATGATTCTATGATTAATTTCATTGCCTGGTTTGGCTCGGAGTCTTGATATTTGGCTCCTCTGGACACCAGAACATGTTCTCCCTAGAATTCTGCTTGCAGTTGTGTTGCCAGGTCCTGCTTATTTCAGCTACTCTTTTATTGGCCATGATGGGAGTACTTTGGAAATGTATGCATAAAATTGTGAGCTGTAGTAGGTAATCAGAGTTCATGCTTTTACATCTTGAGCATGCGGTACATGGTATGTAGCTTTAGAATGATTATGTACACTGGAATTTGAGATGGTGAATGGCAAGGTATCCTTTGCTTTATAGACGATGTATGCCGTGGTGATGGATGGTACATATCATATACATGTAATGTCTCTGTGTGTGTTATCCAGTGGACATATATAATGGAAAAGTACACAGTGTACACAACTGAACACACAATGATGACTGTGTCTTTTGTGAACTCAGTGTATATCATCAGCTGCGAAGAAAGTGCAACCCCCCATGGCTTCTTTGGATATACTTCTCCTTCTTGTAGTTTTCAGGTGCTGTCTTGTCTAATGAGATCAGGGAGCTCACCTAAGGCTGGGAAGACTGATGAGACAGTGTCTCTCTTTATTGCCTTCTCTTCTCTTAAGTGATGGAGATGTTCAAAGGCCTAGGTCAAGCCAAGTTTACTTACAAGCTTAGGAGAAGGGAAAAGACAGAATAGGCTTTATACTTTAATCTTAAAACCCGAGAGTTTTGGAATCCAAATGGACTGGACCTTGACTCCAAAGCCTTCAGAGTCAATCTATCACCCAAATAATAATCAAATTCCCCAAGTCACAAAGCTCCCTTTTCAGCCATTTGAACCATTTTTATGTCAAATGTGATCCTTCCACTTGTCCTGTCAGGCTCCTACACATTATTCTGGAACAAATCTCAT